>CM061545.1:238217723-239417723 GCA_030864215.1 Capsicum pubescens
AATCTTTTAAATTTCAAAAGGGAACATCTAGTTCAAGTTTCAAGCGAAGACTATCAACTGATGCAATATGTTTTACAATGGCCTCTAATGTATTTATTATAATACTAGTTATAGCAGCTATGATTTGTAGCAAAGTTTCAAGTCAACACTATCAACTGATGCAATACGTTTTACAATAGCCTCCAACGTATGCCAAATGAAACAGTGCAAACCTGATGCACCGTTAGAGTTTACTATCCATGGCCTGGACGTGAAGACTCGAAAGTAGATATTGTTGTAAGTGTTTATCTTTTTTAGTAATGACGAGAAGATTAAAATAAACACAAAAAAAAATGTGCATTGTGAGTAAAAAAGATACACTTACAACAACATCTATTTTCAAGTCTTCAACTCTGGGAATGCTCCATTTGCTCTTTCCTGAGCTAGAAGCTGGCCAGAGGACATGAATAGTAAACTCTAATGGTGCACCAGGTTTGCACTGTTTCATTTGAAAATACGTTTGAGGCCATTGTAAAACATATTGCATCAGTTGATAGTCTTCACCCGAAACTTTGCTACAAATCATACCTGCTATAACTAGTATTATAATAAATAAATGACAACTGTCCATGGTAATTTATAACTAGCTAGTTGACAATTTTTTAAAAGAATTTGAATATGTAAAAAGCTAGATCACTATCCTGAATTAATTTATAGAAGTAGTAATTTTTATCTATAATATAGTAGTAGCAATTTTTATTTATAATTTTTCTATCCATGCTACTCATATATCTATAATCTATAATATATTAAAAGTGTGAAGACCTTAGAAAAGTGATTTGAACTTTTTGCCCTTCATTAAAAGAATCTTCTTTAGACAAAACTGTCTTTTCACTATTTTTTTAATTTATTATTTAATTATTTTTAAATATATTGACTAGACTTCCTAAAATATATGGGACTCCTAAAATATATGGTAGGAGAATCAATTAATATTTTCCTTCTTTTAATAGAAATTTTTTAAAAACAATGATTATAATAAATATATTAAAAAAACTAAATAGAGAAAGTTTTTGTTTTTGTTTACGTCAATTTTCCAAAAATAAAGGCCTAAAATATATGGGACTCCTAAAATATATGATAAGAGAATTAATTAATATTTTTCTTTCTAATATACTTTTAAAAGAAATTTTTTTAAAACAATGATTATAATAAATATATTAAAAAGATAAATGGAGAAATTGTTTGCTTTGGTTTACGTCAATTTTCCAAAAATAAAGGGTTGGTTTACTTTTTCTAAAAAAATATTGGTACTTTTTTATATTTGTGACTTCTTCCAAAAAGAAAAAAATAAAAGGTATATTTGTATTAAACTTGACTTTTCCAAAACAAAATATAAAAAAAAATTCTAAAATATATGAAATATAAAAACCTTACTTAAATATTAACAAGTGTCCTTTTTAATTTCCGATTCCTTCACTTCTATAAAAAGCATTGTAATTTTGAGATTTTCACCTCGACTCTCTTCTGTTGTGATGTTTTATCTTAATTATATGATTGATGCTCATCTAACTTGATTCAATTGCATGTCTAGATGGATCGGCTTTGAAATTTTTTTTTAGTTTTGTGGTAGTTTATATTTCCTAGATGAATCACGAGCGATTTTGAGAAATTTTTGTGTGATAAATGTTGGTCGGTTTTGAAGAATTTTTTTATATAAAGGTTAGGCTTAGTTGTATTATTTTCATATCTCTATTATCGTATTATTTTGTTATTGTTTACTGGTGGTAGATAAGTGTAGGACGACTTTGAGAAAAATTTTGAGTCTAAAGATTAGATTTAATTGTATTATTTTGATGTCTCGATCATTGTATTGTTTTGTTGTAATTTACAGATGTTAGATAAATGTCGATTGACTTTTAAAAATATTTTTGGTAAAAATTAAGTTTAATAAATAAATTCTCCATCTTTACATATTCAAAAGTTATTAAATTTAATTATCATATTCATCTTTATTATTTAAATAAATATCTTATTTAGTGTAATGTTTGAACTCATTAAAGTGCGGTACACGCCCGTACACCTAAACTAGTATATATATATATATACACACATTGATCATACTCTTTGTGTGTATCATCTGCATGCTATCATTTTGTTCTTGGAATAATGATGCTCACACATAACACATTTTTGTTCTTGAATTGTGTTAGGTATGTATTAGTTGAAAAATTTTAAATGGCTGATTCATGTACAAACTATCTAACCTCAGAGCATTCACGTGCTTCCAATTTTCGCAAACAAACAATGCATGTTTAGTTGTTTAACTTGCTTAGTTAGCAAAAGGAATCACACACATTAGATGCTAGAGTTTAATCTAAAAATTACAGTTTAAAAATGGAGAACTTAGAGGAATTATCATATGATATGATTCTTTATGTGATACTATCTTGTAGTTGTCAGTGGCGGAGCCATGATTTTCGTTAAGAGGGTTCAGAAGTAAACATGAGAACTAATCGAAGAGGGTTCAACCTCTACTGTATATATTTAAAAAATAATTTTAACTATGTATAAATAGTAAAAATAGTCGAAGGGGGTTCAGATGAACCCCCTCAGCCAAGTGTAGCTCCGCCCTTGGTAGTTGTGTACCGTGGTTATCCGTAAAAACGTATATAAAAAAGAACAAATTATTGTAGTGTATCATACACCATTGAACGCAATATTCAAATTAGAAAAAGATTCATCCCAAGTAAAATTTTAATGGTCTAAATAACAAAGTTTCCTGAGTAACTCAAATAAGGAAAATATGTCAACGACCACCTCGCAAATTAATTTCTAATCACAAACAAAACAATCCAAAATAACAGATAAAATGTGTCAACGACCACCTCGCAAATTAATCTTTTGAATGCAACTTAAGAGCTTATAATAGAATGTTCTCACATGACTGTATAGGTGCGATAAATTTTTTCACAAAATAGTTATATGTATTGATATTACATAAATGGTGTATAATCGTTTATAGATGATGTATAATTATGTATCAGAGATGTAATACGTACATATACATTATTTATACAATACTTATATATTGCTGCAGTTCACCTTTCTCAATGAGCTGAATTCTTTTTCAATCCCGACCAACTCAAAATCTCCTCTAAACAATTAATTTTTTTTATATAAACACATCTCGATGTTTTGATTCCTTTGATATATTATTTACTCGAAATTATTCATGTTTTTGACGCGTCAAATTTTGAAATCATGCTTCCTCCAAGCTCTAATGGCTAGTGGAGTCTTTCAATCCTAACCAACTCAAAATCTTTTTTAAAAAACTTTGAATTTTAGATATGAGCTCGTTTCAATATTTCAAGTTTTTTGTTATTCACTCAAAACTAGCTAGGCCTAAGGATCATTCACACAAAATGCTCTTATTTTGGATTGATCTTTAATTTTTGTCCCTCAAAATTATTATATTAAAGAAAAAATTATCAAAATTTCCTTGACAGTAAAAAATAAAAATGATAAGGGAAAGAAAATTTGCAAGACATAAGTTCAATGACATAAGTTATGTCTAAGGCATAAACTCAATGACACAAATTATGATATAGGGCATAAGTTTCCTTGATTGTATGAATAAACCTCTATTACTCAAATTAACTTTTGAGGTTTATTAACCAGCCATAATTTTAAATTACATTTAGACATGAAAATTTTCAATTTGAAATTGCTTTCAAATCTCGTGGATAGATAAACACCTTTTTAAATATTTATCAATACCTTTTATTGTTATTCTATTACAATTACAATATTTATTGTGTATGACAATTTAATGTGCACAAAATTTTGGAATAAAACCTAATTAAAAACTTTACCCCATAAAGAAAAAAACAGAAATAAATACTTGCCGTGCACTACTCCTCTCCTATAAATTAAGAGAGACTAATATGAATAGTTTTTTTAATTATACACTAGTTTGGATGGACCTCACATTAATACAAGTCTCAATATCATACTTATAATAGAGTTGAAAATAGAAATACTTCTGAAGGACAAATTTTGTATATGCTGCATTATAGGATAACATTAATTGCATAGATAGTGAAATTACCAATGTTGTAAAGAAAAATTACTATAAATTAATGTTGTAAACATAATGAAGAGGATTATGTTGAAAAAGGGTTGCAATATTAGCGAGGGGGCTTTAGACTTTAATTTGCATATCCAATGGCTAGAGGAATTGTCAAATAGTCTGGGAAATAGTTAACATGGAGTACATATACCGTCATTTAATCTTCATATTAGTTATAATAACTATGTTTTATTTCAGAGTTATCAGTCCACTATATCAAGTTATGAAGTATGTGTTGCAGTGATCCACCGACGTATTGTCATACGAGTAAAAATAAGGGAAAATGGTTTAATGGACCTTTGTACTATGTTCGTTTTGTAATGTGGATACCCCTATTTATATAGGAAAAATTACAGAAATTAGCATACTTAAGACTATAATTACAACAAATAACAACACTTTTGTAAAATTACAGTTTATAGCAAGAGTAACATTATTTTACTCATTAACTAGGCAAGTGCATGTCTTACTCTCACTACTTTACATTTTCCTATTTTCACTTCACTATTTCACCTTTCCCAAGTATAACCATATCTTTTACCCATTTTTTTTCATCTTATTTTTTTTATCATTTTATTTTTTTATTTTCACTTTATTTTCTCTCTTCTATTTCTTTTTTTTCTCCTTTTTCATATTTGAAGATAATTATCTCCATGATCTTCAAGATTTCAATATAAAACATCATTACTGTCTTTTACTCTCTTATATCTCTACATTTTTTTTTCTTATTAATTTTTTTCATCTTATTTTTTTATTTTGATTTCTTTTTCTTTTTCTTTTTTTTCTTTCCACTTTATTTTCTCTCTTCTATTTTTCTTTTTTTTTTCCTTTCTCATATCTTTTTTTTCTTTTCTATTTTCGTTTTGTTCTTCTTTTTTCTATTTTATTTTGTTTCTTTTTTTCTTTTATTTTTATACTTCTATTTCTTTTTCTTCTTTTTTTTTTCCTTTCCACTTCTCTTTTTTTTTTTTTCTTTTTACTCTTCTTTCTCTAACTTTTATTTTGAAAAGACAAATATGTATATCACATACACATATTCAAAAAACATACAAAATACATAGTCATACAGATCTGGATATGTATTTCAGTACAAAACATACATATGTATTTATGAAATACATATCATATTCATATTAAATCATAACAAACATAACTATACTATATATCTTCATATGTATTTGTGAAATACAAAAGTGACTCATATAAAATAAGAATATACATATGGATCAGGTATGTATTCTGTAAATACATATGCAGAGCTATATGTATTTTATATGACGTTGGATTTGTCTTTGAACTGTACATACTATGTCATTTTAGAGGGTAACATATGTTTGTACATACTATGTCATTTTAGAGGGTAACATATGTACTTCTTTGTTTTCTTTTACTGTTTAAGATATGTATCATGTATTTTTTAATTACCTATATGTATATAATTGTCATTTTTGTTATAGAGATTTAGTGTCCTATATGTTTATATATACATGTGAGTCAAATATGTATTTCTGTAAATACATATGCAGATATATATGTATGTTTTTTTACCGTAAATACATATGCAAATCTGTATGTCTATTTATTTTGTATATTTTTTGAATATGTATATTGATATAGATATTTGTCTTTTAAAAATGAAAGATAGAGATAGAAGAGTAAAAAAAAAAAACTAGAAAAAAAATGAAAAATAAAAATTCAAAAAAAGAAGAAGTGAAAAAGGAAAAAAGGAAGAAAGAGAAATAGAAACTAGAAATAGAAGTGTAAAAACAAAAGCGAAAAAAATTAAAAAAAGAAGAAGAAGAAAATGAAAAAAAAAAATGAAAAAAGAATAAATAAATAAATAAATGAAAAAGGAAAAGAAAGAAGAGAGGTAGAAGAGAGAAAATAAAGTGGAAAGAAAAAAATGAAAAAGAAAAAGAAATTAAAATTAAAAAAAATTGAAAAAACTAACAAGCTGTTATAAAATATAAAGAAAGAACAAGAAGAATAAATAGAGAGAGAAGAGGGAGATTTCTTTATTTCTCCTGATGGATGAGAGATCATAAGATTGAGAATACAATGAACAAAATCCCTCTATTTAAAGGGAAAATTTACTCCTAGTCTGAGTAAAAGACAGATGCTTTAAATCCTAATAGATATCAAAGTAGATCTCGATAGACATTCACTATAATGTAAATACATTTATAACACAAGAAAAATAGTTAGAGATATAAGAAAATGATATTTTGAAGATCATGGAAATAATAATCTTCATATTTGAGTTTGATTTGGAAAAAGGAATCTACTAATTTAAATTAGAGTAATTTATGAGAATTTAATTAGATGGAATAATTATTCCTTATTTAACTCAACTAATTTGAGTAAAATAAGGCCAGTAAATCTTGTTGTATATGTATTTGTATAGCAACAGTTTACTTAAATACAAAATACAATTTGCTATTTTTCGTAATTATGAAACTGTTGCTATAAAAGGTACAATTAAGGCTCTATAGTTGCTATTTCTGAAATTTTCCCATTTATATATTTGTCATCTGGATTCTTGAATCCATTAAAAAATAATATTTTAAACACTTTTTCATTGCTGTCACCTCAACTTTCACGTCAGCTTCCACGTTATTTAAATGCTACATTAAATTCCACATCATTTTTAAAATGCCACATAAGAAATTAAATATTGAAAAAATGAAAAAATTATATTTAGAATTAAAAAAAAAAGGTAAAATTGGCAGCTTCTTCTTTCTCGTATGAACAAACACACACCATTCTTTCATTCCCATCAGTCACCACCACCCCAACCCACCCCCAAACACACACGCTATTGTCAAGTCCATAAACATACAAAACTCTCTCATACACATCATTATGTATTTTATGTTCATCTTTTCCCTCTTCCTTCTCCTCACACTCTTTTGTTTTGGGTATCGAAAGAAGATTTTCAAAATGCTTTACTAAATTCAGCACTTTTCCAGAACCAAGGTCAGGTACACTTTGTCTTTTTCCAATATTTCGTCGCCGATTTCGTTAGTGATTTACAAGATTTTGATAAAAATGGACTGTTTTCGACATTGGGATTCAAGTTTTCAGAATTCTTGAAGCATTTCTTCGCCGTAAGCCTAGTGGATTTGCAGTTCGAATCCATCAAAGTAATCGAAGGTAGTATAATTATCGCTGAAAAATTGATCGGAATTAGGTATATTGATGATTGGCTAGGGTTTTCTGGTTATTGAGGGATTTTGAAAAAGATTGTTTTTGTGTGTGTGTGTGGTTAAAGACTAAAGCGTGTGGGATGTGAAAAATGTAGATAGAAGATGGTGGCGAAAGAGGAACGATGGATGGTTCTTGAAGGGATATCGTCAGCGGCGGCGGCGGCGGAGGTGTAGTGATGGTCATGGCTGGGGACTTTAATGATGGCCATGGCAGCCTTGAGGGCTTGAGGGGGGTGCTTTTTATTTTATTTTTTAATTATTTTAATATAAAATTGACCAAAAAATGATCCTCACTCGCACCTCACGCATGTGTAATCATGTACTTTATCCTAGTCAGCCATTTTAATGCCACATAGGTCCGGTCAATGGTCAAAGGATTTAAAATGATGTTTTTTAATGGGTTCAAGGGTCCAGATGACAAACATGTAAGTAGGAGTATCCACATTACAAAACAGACATAGTACAAGGGTCCACCAAATCATTTTGCCTAATAATAATAAAAAAGTGCTAGCTAGTACAACAGATAGCAACCCAAATTTAAAGAGCAGGCATGTCTAAGATTCTGTGTTTGTTGTATGATTTGGCCAAGATGATGGTTCTTTAAATTTGGATTGCTATTCGTCTTTTATACTATTTTGCACTTTCTCATCTGACAATACATTGGAGGCCATTGACATACATACTGCATAACTTGATACTGTTAAGTGATATCTTTTGTTGGTGAAATTACAATAATATTACAACTGAAAAATTACACGTGAAGAAAAATAAAAGTTATCTTCTTCTTTGGCTGAGGCGCGGATATCTCGTTCTCTTTAAAGAGATTCAAGCCCACTGCAGCAAATTGTTTCACCGATCCAATAATAATCTTCTTGACTTGTCCCCTGCAGGATCAATAGCCTTTTCATAATGAATAACTAAACAACTCTAGACAAGAGTTGAGTTCAAAGCTCCACAAAAAAACACCTCTCTTCAACTTGTTATTTTTTAATATTTTCGGGTACACGAATCTGTATTTAGGCACACAACAACTTTAATACAAGTTTAAGTCTAAAAACAAGAACACCTTTGAAGTTACAAAACACTTTCGACACAAGATTAAAAATAATTTATCTAAGAAGTGTGTTATAATTTCAGAAATGAGATGAAACAAAAAGTTAAAGCCAAGTCCTCCGAATTCACGGAGTGTCCTTAAGAAAATAATTTTCCTCAAGTACCCGAAGTTATTAAATTTTTCCTCCCAGGATAAAATGGCTTTCAATCCAACAATAGCGGTACCTCAAATTATTGGATTCGTCGAACTCACTCAACGGCTAATGATCACGAGGAGTTTTTGAAGAGAAGAAAATTGTTTTAGCTATCAAAAATCATGTCAAAACCTGAGGAATATGTCATGTATTTATAGCCTTAATGTGTCCCTTCGGAAAGGCTGCATTGGTTCTGAAAAAAGGCACATTTTTAGTACAGTCACATCACCTGCGCCTAGTCTGTGCTTGACCAGCGATAAATTGGATTAAATTTCACTTGTTCTTCAAGTTTTCCAAAGCCGAAGCCGAGCGAGCGACGACGACAACGGTGCGAGGCACCACTTGTTCTTGCCTCACTATCCAAGTGGAGATGTGTTTCTCAATATAAACACATGAAAGTTTCTTTCTCCCATCGCCATCAATGTGGGAGAGTTTAGTATACTTTCCAATTTGAGCACACTTTCCATTTTAGTGTGGACTCAATTTTCCTCCTCTATTTTTCCTCTATTTTTCATTCACACATATACCTTGAACCCAACACAACTAATGAACTCTCATTTTTATTAACTTTTGTGACTCTATATTATCTTCTACTTAGAAAAGTAATGTAAGATGACACTATTTATAGATGAATTATTCACTCTTGTATTGAATAAAAATGAATGTTGATGGTAAAGAAGGAAGATCAACATTTTACCCAACCGGTGTCAATATTTACAAAGGAAAAGCAATAAATAACATTTACAATCAATTTTTAAGCAAAGAAGAGCTTTGGTTAGATTGAGTTGCAAGTCTGAAGAGGTCAAAGGTGATATATCAATTTCTCAAAATTTCTTCAACAGACCAAATGATCTGATAAACTACAAAAAGATCCCTAGAGCAAATTAAAATGAAACATTTATAAGCAATAACATATCATAATTATAATGCATGAAAAAATATACTATGAAATTAAACATACATGAAACTCCAAGGCAGACAAAGAAAACCAAAATTGCTCAAACTCCTCAGTTCACAAATCACAAGAAAGCAATAACACAAATATATTCAGATTTAAAAGGGCAAGAGTACAATCTTCAGGAACTTGAACACTAATTCTTCAAAGTTTAGATCATAGAAACACTAATAACCGTGGTATACGTATCAGCTTTCTTTGTCGCATTTAGCTCAAAGTTCTGGAAGGTGCGCTATACTCACAAAATTGGGACACACACGTGTCCAGAAACTTGCTAATGAAAAAATGTGGCTAGGCTTTGTTTGTCCACTTTATAGTAGTGTAGTTATTAACTCCCATTTGTCCATTACAAAAAAGCACATTTTAGTTATCTCTCAATCATTTCCCTCCATTTTGTCATGGCTGAGCAACCAAGCACTGCGGCAGCTCCGCCGTCTGATTTGGAAACCCGGCCGGCGGGAAGCACCGAGCAGAGCTGGTGCAAGGCGGTTCCCGGCGGCACAGGAATAACAGTATTTGCTCTCCTTTTACCAAAACCTCCAAACATTTCACTTCTCCAAAATACCCTCCGTAAACTCCAAAATTCCAATCCTATCCTCAAATCCAAACTTAGTTACTCACCAACTACCAATTCTTTCTCTTACACCATTCCCGCCACTTCTCATCTTCAAATCCAGCCGTTCGATCTCTCATCAACGGCTGACATTCTCCGCAACCTCAAAACCTCCGATCACGACTCCGTCTCCGATTTTCATCTCATCTTCGAAAACGACCTCAACAACAACTCATCATGGGTAAACACATCAGATTCCAACACCGATGTTCTTTTCGCGAGCATTTATCAACTAAACGACGAGAAATCAGTCCTTACGTTGAGGATTCACACGTCGGTGTGTGACCGGGCGACGGGGATAGCGTTGGTGAGCAAGTTGGTGGAGTTGATGAGGGAGGAAAATGGAGAAGGGACAAAATCGGAATTATTGAAAAAGATGGAGGTTGGTTTGGGAATTGAGGAGTGCATACCAGCTGGTAAAGCGAATAAGCCATTTTGGGCGCGTGGGATGGATATGGTTGGGTATGGTTTGAATTCATTGAGATATTCAAATCTGAAGTTTATGGATAGTGAATCAACAAGAGGATCACAAGTTGTGAAATTGGAGTTGAATAAACAAGATACTCTTCGCATTCTTGATGTAAGTTTATTACTTGCTCCATTTCAACTTGTTTGTTTCGTTTTTGGCGCAACACAACAACAACAAACATCATATCCGGTATATCCCTATAATGTAGAGTCTGAGAGAATTGAGTGTACATAGTCCGTAGCACTAGTTTTTGAGAGTTTTTTAAAAAATAAAAAATACTTTTCAATCTTGTGTTTTAAAATATATTGATAGAATATACCAAAATGTCTTTTAATCTTGTTGTCGTAAAAAGTTAAAATTAAAAAATTATTAAAAATCCGATGCTGACATTTTTCTAAAACAGACTAAAAGGAAAGGTAATTCAATCAAATCAAAACCGAGGGAATACATTTTAGTATAACTTCGCTTGTTCTTTATATGTAAGTGTGTGGTGTCGGGCTAGTTTATGCACATTTTAAGTTGTTTTATGTTACTCTGTAACTCTGTTCCTCAAGTTTCTTTAATTTCCTTATTTAAGAACAATGTAATGATATTCTTTTTATCTTCAGATAAATTTAATTGCCAAGAGTTTGTTAAATATTCGATAGAGTTAAAGCTCTTTTTTTACAAATTTAAAGAACCAAAACTTTTAAATACTATATTTAAGGAGCTAAATTAGACCTATCTAATTCCAGGGATAAATTTAGTCATTTTCTCGATGTGCAGCGTATTGTTTTTAATTAATATACTTTTTTATCATGATTAATTATATATCCTTAGTGTTATGAAATATAAAGCAAAGAAGAAGAAGAATCGAGACAAAAGAGAGAGTGATTGTTATTTCTCTTGAGGGTCGGGGTCTCTTGATGGGTGAATTACAATGTAGAAAAAATCCTTTATTAGAAAAGTAGACATTCACTATATATGGTAATATATTTATAACACTTAGTATTATTTTGAAAATGAATATTTTTTTCACTTAATCATAAATTAGTTATAATATCCTTGGTACTATTTTGAAAATGTAAGAGAGAGATTATGGTTTAAATTTAAGTGGAGACAAAAAAATATTAGATGATTCAAATTTCTTCTCAAATGCGTAATTTCGATGAATAGAGTTATTGAATACTTATATAAATGGAAATTATAACAAAATATTCGATAGAATAATATGTGTAAACTGACTCGAACATCAACGTCATACAAAAGAGATTTTTAGTGTCATTTTTAAATTTGTAAGTTAGGTTACATCTTTTTTTTTTTCATTTTCTAAAAGCTAGGCAAAGATACTACATAAAACTTGCTTGGTCCAATTTTCTTGTTATGTTGATTGAGAATCTATGGTCCTTATTGAATACACTGTATTGTTCACTTCACATGATGTACAACTTTAGACACATTTAAAATGTGAATTGGCCAATTTGGATTTTACCTCCTCCACAGGACCACATACTAGAATCTGGCCTAATTGTAAGTAATGGTGGTGTTCGGGTCAACTAACAGTCACCTCTGTACCTTCCACCAACACTAACACTGAAACCACATAACTATGTCCATCGAGAATGTTATAAACTAATATTGTTAATTCAATATGTCCAATTCGGCACATCGATTGTAAACCTTTTGCTCAATTTAAATCAGGTTTATAGCTTGATTAATGATTTAAATTTTATACGTTAACTGTGCAAACTCACGTTATTTTAAAATTTAGTTATATGTAACTATTTTGATAAGTGTGAATATGTAACCAGAAAAAGAAATGAACTAGTTACAACCTATGTTGCTTGAACACTCCAAAAATATTACTCGTCTATGTCGAATCCTCCAAAAATATGCTATTTTTGGAAGATCCAACACTCACCTGACGTCATTCTTGAAGAGTCTGAGAAACATAGGTTACGACTCCTTTATTAAAGGTGCATTATTTGCAGTGTAGAACATTAGGAGATAGTAACAAAATCTGAATTTTGGCAGGGCTGCAAGACAAGAGGTATAAAACTGTGTGGGATATTGGCTGCTGCTGGATTAATTGCAGCTCATTCCTCAAAAGGCTTAAATGAGAATCAGTGGGAGAAGTATTCAGTTGTGACCCTTGTTAACTGCCGTTCAATTCTTGATCCAGTGCTTAGCCCTGATTTTCCAGGTTCGTTAATGCATTCATGGTAAAAACTTACTCACATCGTATGTTTACACTTATTGGATCCAGGCCACCACTCTTGACCCCCATCTAACCAAACCGGTTGATCTCTATTCTTTTTTTTCCTTTTTTGGACCTAAGGAAAGAAACTCTCTTTTTCGAAACAGACTAAAGAGAATAATAAGACAAACAAATTGAAACGGAGGGAATAACTCATTACCTCCACTATTTGCAATCAATTCAGAACTCAATTGGTCTGCAACAAATTCCTTTTGAAGTAAATAACAGAGTTACTATATGTGACTTAACTTTGACTTGTAAGTTAATTGCACATCATCTACTCCCCCTCTCAATTTGTTGGTCTCGATGAAGTTTTTAAACCTCTTTCCTAACCGAAAAGCTAGTAATTTTATGTGCATTTTTGAGCGGAAGAGGGGGCCTTTACAGGTATCATATAGTCAGGAGAATAAACGCATTAATAGGTGTATCTGTTGGAAACATCCTACTAGCCCTTTAAGTTATGTGGTTGTTCTTACATTTGATAAAACTCTCACCAATTTTGTACTCGTTTTTTTTTTCATTTCTTTTATTGTATGTACTTTGTATCACTAAGAGGTTTACTGAACAGAGTATATTAAATGATGACCTAAATCATGCAGGATATTATCATTCTGCTATCCTCAACACACACGACGTTAAGGGAGGAGATAATTTATGGGAGCTAGCAAAGAAAAGTTACACGTCTTTTATCAACGCCAAGAACAACAACAAGCATTTCTCAGACATGGGAGACCTGAATTTCCTCATGGGCAGGACCATTGATAATCCCAGCCTAACGCCATCCTCTTCACTAAGGACTTCTTTTATCTCTGTGTTTGAAGACTCCGCAATCCATACCACCAGCACAGTACATCAGGAAATCGGATTAGAAGACTTCATCGGGTGTACATCCATGCACGGGGTAGGTCCTTCTATTGCCATATTCGACACGATTAGAGACGGGCAGTTGGATTGTGCATGTGTTTATCCCTTCCCCTTGCATACTAGGGAACAAATGCAAGAGATCATTGGTGAAATGAAAAGAATCCTTGTTGATTGGTAGCAAATTACAGGGGAATTGTTGATGACTTGAGCAAACATTATGTTTTCCCCACTGATCATGTTCAATGAAAATGCAATATCCTGATAAACAGTTTGTTTTTGACATCTAAGTTTCACATTGATGGGTTACCTGAACTCACATTTTGTTAGTGAGAGATCAATTCTCCATCTTGCAATCCCCTCCCGTTTCCCCTTCCCCGACCCCCCAATTAAAAATAAATAAATTAGAGCGCTCTTTTTCTCTTTTCCTTGTGAAATACTAAAAAACAAAATGAAAAGAAAATTGGATTGAACATCTTGTTCTTTTTATTTTTACCTTTTTACACTATTTATTACTGTATCTGGGCAGGATAGTGTGTCTGTATTACCCCTATCTTTGAAGGTAGAAGTTGTTTTCGATAAATCCTCGGCTCAAGGTATGACGGTCATGAGAAAGATTAAAAACAGAATAAACTGTATTTTTTTACATTTCACATTACACAAGAAGCATGTTACAGGAGCACTTGCAAAACTCAAATCAACTTGAGCAAAACAACACAAACAAACAAACAAAAATGATCTTATTTGTCATTATATTATGTATAATGCATCAGTCTCTTGAAATTATGCAAAAAAGAAAACAACAAAGAATCACCAACTGAAGCTGATGGACTCAAAATGAAGGTTGGATGCTAAACCAGACGAACATATGTTTGCAACTTCATGTCTCATCTTTTTTGGCCCACACACTAAAACTCCAACACTTGATTCTTTTCTCTCAAACAGCATCCCTGCATCACATTAATTTTACAACTTATTAATGCGGAGTTCTTACTGGACAAGTAAAAATGTACGGATGAAGTAATATTTTTTTGTGATGAACTTACTTTTGAGGTCAGGTCTTTCACCAAAATGGAGATTAGTTGATTGAAAGAGTGACTGCTGAGGCAAACTCTCCATCTCCCTATCAGCATTATAGAACCAAGAATTAGGTGAAGCCATAGGAGTTGCACCTTCCATATTCTGAATCTGTTTTGCATCAGTGCCACTATGTCTCTTGTTCCAAACAAATGCTGCACTACTTGTTATGACTATGGATATGCAAATGATTAGCATATTCAGCACGGCCTTTATTGGATAAGAGTATATTTCATTAGTATTTTTGTCAACTGGATATATGTAGTATCTATTCAAGACCCCCAAAGAAATCAAGAAAATGATGAAGGAAGATGATATGATAGCACCAAGCCAGAGCCAATTGTTTTGGCCAAGAACTGGTGTGATGGGCTCATCTGACGGGTCGGGCTTGAACCATATGGTCCTCAAGTTCTTCTTATCTTCTGCTGGTGTGGGTTGCTTTTCTCTTGTTACAAAAGCCTCAATTTGTAGGCCTAATTTACAAGTTTCTGATGGGGCACCAGATATAGGAAGGAGAAGGTCCAACATGCTGAGGTCTTGTGAGTTCTTGAACACACTTATGAGTAGTATTTCCGGTGTCTTGCATTTTTGTGACTCACTTGTGTGGATTAGCTCCCTAATTATGGAAATGAAAGGTGTAATTCCACTTCCTCCACTCACCATAACCAGTAACTCATGCCTACAACAATGAAAAAAAGGTAACTTTAGTTTTATCATTGTAACATATAGTAGTACACAACTGAGGCAGATCTTGGATGGGTTCTGCGAAGAAAGTTCGACTTGAACTAGGCATACATATGATAAGTCCAATTACCATTTAGTATATTTTGCATACATACCTTAGAAAATGTGTGGAAGCAGGTCCATAAGGTCCTTCAACAGAGACATTAAGACGATCGACAGAATTAGGGGAAGAGATCATCTGGTAAAGTTTCTTGGACCAACTTCCTTCACCCTTAATCGCAACGCTGATCTTCTCCGGCTCCAAGTTACTGCTTGAAGTGATTGTAAAAGGATGCCATTGCAGTTTTGAAATGCTAGGTACATTCACAAACATGATGCTTGTTGGTGTATAACTTAAACCTGTGCATTTTAAACAGAAAAAGGATCAAAATTGTTAATTTGACTATGTTAATCCTGCTATAACACCTACAAGATAAACACAAATTTGCAACGGAATATTGTTCTGTGATAGAGATCCATCACAAATTTTCTCCGTCACAACTCTTTGTTTTTCTCTTGTGGTGAATTCCCAAGTGTAAATATATGTAATTTCTTCAATTTACCTTTACTCTTGGAGAAGTTCAGCTCAAGAGTTTCACATGGTAGAACTCGAGCAGAGACTAAACGGACATTTGATCGCGACTGTAAGAATCTCAAGTATCGATCAACCATGAAGAGGTAGAAACCAGGAAGCATAATGCCAGCATAAGAGATGCCAACATGGAAGACGAAGAAGACGACGAAGAGGATGTAGAAATGATGAGTGTAGAAGAAGAGCTCAAACATCTTTCTCCTAATACGTGGGAATGTTGCTATCCACAACACCATTCCAGAAAGCAATGACAATTCTCCAGCCAAATTTGAGATATCAGTTTTTGCCCATTTCAGCATCTGTTTCATTTCAATCAAGACTCATTAACTAATTAGAAATTGAACTTAATTGGAGTTAGTACTGTAATTTGCGAACATTATTTTGCCTATTATCTATTGCTTATTGTGCTTTTCTTGCCAACAAAGACTTGATGTATATAAAGCGTGCAACAACTTTCTGTGTAATTAAAGTATTCACTCAGTCTTATTTTACTCGTCCCAAATTGGGATGACACAGCTATTAAGAAAAATAATACTAAATAATATGGCTAGTTTACTATAGCACCCCTATTAAATGATGTTTACATTTTAATTTAAAGAAAAAGTAATTAATGCAAAGGGTAAAATATGAAGGAAAAAAAATTGTCGTAAAATGGTACACCAGATTAGAAAATTTGGAACGGATAAAATGGGACGGGGGAAGTATTTCTGAAGAGGCAGTTTTCACAACTAGAACCGTGATCTCCTGATCACACGATAACAATTTTTTTCAATTACACTAACGCTACCCTCCTATTATAAGGTATGTAGTTAAGTATGGAAAATTTTATCATGGATGAGGCTCAAGTATGACTTGGTGTGTGAAGGATTACTTTTTGAATTAAAAAAATGTGGGCCCCACTTGTTATCCATCTCCCCCTCTTTCCTCCTCTCATAGTTTTTTCTCTCCATTTCTTTTCTTTTCCTTTTTTATTTAATTCTTTTACGGTCTAACTTTTTTAGATCAATTTTATTTGTGCACACCTCGATTAATTTCATAAAATACTGAAAAGAAATTATTTAGTAATTGTCTTTATTGAAAATTAAATTTGAGATTTCATGGTGCTCAATTCCATTCATTGAACCACTAGATCACACCTTTAGGTGCAATTGATTTTACGTTTTTTCATCTCATTTTTTTTTATCTTTTCCAAAATCTAAAAATTTCATAAAAAATATGGTCAGACACAATTTCAACTCTAATTTCTTAGTCTCTCATGACCAAACGCTTACTTAATAATAATTATTTATGCATACTTATTAATTATAAAAAATATTTAATTAAAAAATGACAATCGAATGAAATTATCGGAGAAATTATAATGTTAACCTGTACAAAAGATAATCAGCTTTAGGAATGTTTAATCTTTGCAAAAAATGACAATCGAATGAAATTATCCGAGAAATTATAATGTTAACCTGTACAAAAGATAAGAAAATCAACTTTAGGAATGTTTACTCTTCTTCAAAGATAACTTTTGACGAGAATACAGTATTTGTCTCTAGAAAATTATCGTGATCTTATGGTGCTCAATCAACTTTGTTTAACCACTAGGTCACATCCTTAGGTGCAATTATTTTTATGTTTTTTCAACTCACAATTTATTTTTTATCTTTTTCAAAATCTAAAAATTTCAAAAAAAAATATTGTCAAATACAATTCCAACTCCAACTCTAATTTTTAGGCTCTCATGGTCAAACACTTATTTAATATTAATTATATATACTAATTAATCATAAATATTTAATTAAGAAATGACAATGAAATAAAATTATGGAAGAAATTATGGTGTTAACCTGTAAAAAAAAAAAAACTTTAATTTGTATTTTCTTCATTAAAGTCATATTTGATAAGAGTAAACATTCATAAAGTTAATTTTTTTTTGTCCAGGTTAACATCATAATTTCTCCGTTAATTTCATTTCATTGTCATTTTTAATTAAACATTTTATAATTAATTAGTATACATAAATAATTAATATTAAGTAAGTGTTTGGCCATGAGAACTTAAAAATTAGAGTTGAAAGTTGTGTTTGATCATAGTTTTTATGAAATTTTTAGATTTTAGAAAAGATAAAAAAAAAAATAGTAATGAAAAAAAGTAAAAATAATTACACATAAGGGTGCGACCTAGTGGTTCAACGAAGTGAGTAGAGTATCTTGAGGTCTCAAATTCAATTTTTAATAGAGACAAATAGAGTAATTTCTTTTCAATATTTCATAAAACTAATCGAGTTGTGCGCAAATAAAATTAATCTAAAAAAATTAGACTACAAATGAATTAAATAGAAGAAGAAAAAAAAAAAAGAAATAGAGAGAAAAGGCTATGAGTAAAGAAAAGGAGGGAAGGAAGGAAGAAATAACAATAAAGGGTAAGATGGATAACTGGGCCCACGTATTTTTTCTTTATTTAAAAAGTAAATCCTCACACAGCAAGTCATAGTTGAGCCTCATAAAATTTTCCGTTAAGTATATATTACCTCAGACAATTGATGAGTGGCAGCCCAATAGACAATGTAACAAATGCCATGAGCAGAGAAAAGAGTCATTACAATATGGCCAAGCCATATGTGATATTTAACACTAGCTTCAGAGGTCAAACCAAAAACTTGCAACACTGAAGAGCCTCTTGTGACTGGAACAAACAGGAACGTTAGGCCTATATTTCCAACTAGTCCAAATATCAGTCCTGAATATTCCATCTTGGCTTCCCATCTGTCATTAACCAATCCAAAATGTAATTTTAAGTCTGACGTCAATCCAAAATGTATATATAATACTCCTACTTTCTATTTTCTCGTCTCAAATTATTTGTCATTTTTGTCACATGCATGGAGTATAATCCAGCTATTTAAGTTGTTTCTCGTCTCAAATTATTTGTCATTTTTATCACATGCATGGAATATAATCCAGCTATTTAAGTTGTGATCGATGTAATTTGTTGCCAATATATATCGATCGATCATTGTTTATGAAAATAATTATAGAACATATTGTTTTAGCAATTTCGATAATTATCTTACACTTTTTCTCCATTTTTGAGAGCGGGTTTTGGTGTGACATGAGGAAAGATAATATGCACGTAAGAGGCAAAACTCCAAACTAAGAGTGCTATGAACATCACAAAAAATGCAAGCTCTATCCTTGATACGATTCCTAGCCCTTTCAGTATTATAGGCCTCCTCCATATAGTCAGCTTTTGTTTCTTCTCAACGCTGCTAATCACAAAATTTAAGGAAAAAATAATTAGTGTTACGTACTACTAATACTTTCTTCTTCTTCTTCTTCTTCCTTTTTTTTTTTTTTTTTGTGGATTGGGGGATTGCATACCTTTTGATATTTTTATTATTGGATTTCTTCCATAAATGGAGGTATACGCATCCCAAGACAGCAACAAATAGGAAAGGAAATGTATCCATCAACAGCGACCTTCCTGTAAGGGAAAAAATATGCAATTATACAGTAAGATATAAATTCTTTAAAGTTTGATGTCTACATATCTTCACACAAAAAAATATGCAATTATACAGTAAGATATTTCTGCATTTTGAAGGTAACATCAATATGACAGACAATAGGTTAAAGGTGATATTTCTTCAACTGTTGTAAGAGCCATTGCATGTTTATTTTCATTGCCAGGGTCATTCCATAAGAGCCATTGCATGTACGTTTATTTATGTCATCAAATTAAGTTACCAACAACAACTAGTACTACTACTGACAATTAGTAATAAAAATTATGATATGATAATCTAAAAAATAGAATTAAAAAACAACGTAATATGTGGTAAGTGCACCTTAATTAAAACACACTGATAAAGAGTAAAAAAGCAGTAGTATACCTTGAGCTCCAAAGTAAGTGGAGTTGACAGTGTGAGCTTTGATCTTGGGTGTCCAAATCTGTCCATACATATTGGTTGGAGATACTATTAAAACTAAAAAATATCCAATAGTAACAACTAATATTAGAGCCATTATAACTGCTTGAACATCATTGCTAAAACTTGATGAAGCTTTAGTAGAAGGAGAGGTTGATGATGTTTGAGCCATTTTCCCCTTTATCTTGTTGATAAAAAAAGCTTAAGATGGAAGAATGTTGAAAAGGAATGTTGTGTTTATATAGTATGAGGAGAAGAATTGATATATTATTTTCTTTTGGCAAGTGTACATAACTATGATCTCATCCTTATATGTATAATTCTTTAAATAGCAGGATTCATGTCCCTATATCTTTGTATATTTTGCTTTTACGACTAGGAAATTCTTTTTACTTGTCAACATTTTTATGGTGACGTGAAAAATTAAATCCATGTTGAAAATAAATAGAGGTCAACTAGAATGGCACGTGGATAGCCTCATTGTATACAATTGCATGGTTCATGCAACGTTGCTTCGCTGCTCGTCACCTTTTTTTTGGGCCTAAAAGCAGTGGAATGGAAGACGAATATTCTATGATAATAGAAAGAATTTTTTAAGGTAATCATTAATCACAGATAATTTATTTTATAATAATAAATATTTGATATACGGTAAAAATATATTCTATAATTAACTCACCCTCTTTCGGAATAAAAAAGTACATAAACTATCGATATGTATAACTTAAATTCTAACATAATGGTTAAGCTGTTTTTGTAGGAGAAAAATGACTAGAACCAATTTTTTATATAAAAAAATAGTAAAAGTTGAATGACTTTATGGTTAGGAGGATAGTTTCATGAATTTTTTGTAATCATATTACTCCATATCATATATTCCACCCAATGGTTCATGAGGTTAAAGGTTTTATTTTTAAGAGTTAATTTAATTAATTTTTGAAGCTAAATTTGATTGAATTAATTTTATATTTTAAATTTAGAATTTAAATTTTTGAAAGTTACACGAAAAATATTATAAGTCACAATTTTTTATAGATATATTTTATATGCCAAAAAATACTAATCAATATTCATATAATTTTATTCTCGAAAAATAAAATGTGATAAATATTTTAGGTGAGGTATAATTACATCATATACAGTATGTCTAAAAAAATTAACATCCTCACATCAGTTTTTTTTTTAATAGAAATCTAGGAATTGAGCATGATAAAGTGCTTCTTGTCCTACC
The DNA here is from genome assembly GCA_030864215.1 of Capsicum pubescens. NCBI lineage: Eukaryota > Viridiplantae > Streptophyta > Magnoliopsida > Solanales > Solanaceae > Capsicum > Capsicum pubescens. The sequence goes on from CM061545.1 coordinate 238,238,961, forward strand.
ACTGAAGACAATATGATAAATTTTCTTTTAAGTAACAAAGAATGATGTCTTGTTATTTTATAATAATAACAAACTAGCCAGGGGAGGTATGAAGATACCTAGACGATACCTACTTCTTCCAAAACAAAAACAAAATAATTAAGTGGATTTTACTTCACAAACTTCATTTTCTTTCTTTTTGACTCTTCACAAACAAACAAAATAACTCTTTTAAAACCCGCACCATTAACTCTTTAAAAAAAATTAAAAAAAATTGGTTCCTTTCTTACTTTTGTATAGTTATTGTATAATATAATCTTATTTCTTCAATAATATATTTAGTTTATTTAAACATTAATATACTGATAGTTCATCAAATAGTACAGTTATATTCTGGCGACTTTATCAAAATAGGAGAAAGGGGTGCTTTAGCCCTTGTTACGTCAAATAAGCTATGGCAAATTAAAGTGATTTAATAAGGAAAAACGTATGAGACTTAAAAAGTATTACTATGACATCACCAACGGAATCATTTTCACTAAAGGGGTTCAAATGAAAATAAAATAAAATAAAAGAGCAAACAAAAGAACTAGACGAATAGAGATTAGCATCTAATATATATTCATAAAAAATAATTTTAATCATATATAAATAGTATAATTTTCAACCGAAGGAGATTCATCAGGCCAGAAGCTGGCTCCATCCATGTATGGCACATCCTATTAGTAATGACTCTGAATTATGGATCTTGCATAGCCTAAGATCTGCATCATCTCACACCTACACTACCACATTGTCATCCCGATTTTTTATTTTCAGTCGTTTAACTTATACCTAGTGGGATATAAGTTCCTTAAAAGCTGAAGTCATGTTTGGCCATAACTTGTATAATTTTAAGACATGAAATATAAACTCAAGTAAAAAAAAATAGTTTTTTGCTACGAGGCGTAAATTAAAGAACAACACAAAATAACCGATCACGCATTAAAGTCTTGAAATTTTTACTTCATGTCTCATCTTCTTAGGCCCACACTTCTTTCGATTGTATTTTGGTTCTTGGACTCGGTTGGGATATTGTGGGCAAATGGCTATATGGGCTGTTGAAATTCTGAGCCCAATTTTTATTAAACGGTCGAGTTAACCAGAATATAGGAAAATCTACACGAATAACCAAACATCTTTATAATATGTATTAAATCTCCCTCTATTTTAGAATAGTTATACATTCTCTCGATAGTTAAGATAGGGTAAAATACATATGTTAACATACTTAAGTACTTAATTACAAAAAATAGTAACACTTTTTTCTAATTACATTCTATAACATATGTAGCATTATTTTAAGTGGTCCCTATTTTTTGCCGCCTAAATTTTTTTCTGTGATAAAATCCCTCTTTTCACTCCTCCTTCTTTATTTTTCCTTAATTTAAATTTCTTTTTCCTATTTTTCCGCCATTAACCATCACTCTCTCCTCAATCTTATTGCATTTTGCACGATTCTTGCACGATCTGTGATAAGGATTTGCTTCCCATATTTCAGGTAACTATTAATCGCATTTTGCATGTGAGCGTTTTTTTTTTCCTACTTTAATTCATCGGAAATTTAATTTTTAAGGATTTTGTGTTTTAATGGATGAACACACTGCAAAAACACCTATAAACAGGGGTACAAGGAATATGAAATTAGTGTATGATGCACCATCTTTTAGTCTTGGGTTAACTCAAGAAGATTTAGTTACTGTTGTTTCAAATCCTTTACCGTTGAGGAAATCTGGTAGATCGAAAGAGATTAGGTCGAAGTTTCGCAACGACGAAGTGAAGATGACGGAAATTTCAAAAAAAAAAAAGGTTGAAGAAAACTTCTTCTTCAAAGGAGCAAAAAACTAAAAAACAGTACAAGAAGAAAAGGAAATCTAAAGAAATTGAAGAAGATGTTGACAAATCTTATGATGAATCTGAAGAAGAAAGTGAGGAAGAGGTATTTTTTTTGTTTGTAAATGTATTATTTTTTTTTGTGTTCAAGTAATTATGTATTTTCTGTTATGATGATATTTGGGGATTATGTGAAAATATATTGTTGAATTAACTATTCATGAATAGTATTTGGATATATATTTTTATAGTATAGGTGATATGTATTTTTAGTATAGTTGATATGTATTTTTAGTACAGGTGAATAATTTTGACCTATATGTATTTTTAGTGTAGTTGATATGTATTTTTGAGTATTTGTATTTTTCAGTGTTTGTTGTATTTTATATATGGTCAAAATACATATGCATGTTATTTTAGTTTAACTACCATAACAGTCTATTGTCTATATGTATTTTTAGTACATTTGATATGTATTTTTCAGTGTTGGTTGCAGTTATAATTTGATCAAAATACATATGCATTTTAATCATCTGAAATATATATGCATGTTATATATTTTTTTTGTTTGATTGAATTGTGTTTACAGATTAAGAAGTGGTAGTTTTACTTTGTATAGGTGATGCGGGATGAAATATTCCTTGTCAGAAGACTTCCAAGATTTGCACCGCACATGTGCTCGTACAGTGACAATGATATTTATGGAAGCATACGCGCAATTTTAAACAAGGAACAATTTAAAAACTTTTGTGAGAATAACATTTTTGGTTATTTTATGAAGAAGAAGCAGTGTGTAGTGCAAGCACAGTTGTGCAGATGCGTTATGACGCTTGAGGTGAAGGGTAGCTCTTCTTCTGGGATTATGATCTGTGCTAATGGCACCTCTCTTAGTTTTACTCCCATGGAATTTGCTATCATAATTGGATTGAATTGTGTGTCTAATAGGTATGACTTTATTTTTGATGAGGGTGTACCAAAAAGGATGATTGAAAAGTATTTCAATGGGGCAGAAATTATACAGAAAAGGCAACTATTTCTAGCATTCACGGAGAAAGTATGGGGGGAGAACAATGATGAGGATGCTGAGAAATTTGCAATTATGTATTTCCTACATTCATTTGTGTTGTCTAACATTGACACTGTTGTTATACCCTGTCTTCATTTTGATTTGGTAGATAGTGGTAGATATAAAAAAATTTCATGGGGTTCTTTATCTTTTGAAGATCTGGCTAGTAGTTTGAACAACCGGCTGAAAGTTGGGGGCAAATTTTATCTGATTCAGGGAATGTCACTGGCTATTCAAGTGTGGCTATATGAGTGTTGTTCAAATGTCCCACCAAAGATTGCATTGAAGGTTGAGAATCAAATTTCTCGATTATTAAATTGAAAGACGATTGCACCTCGTCCACGGTATGAGTTTTTGATGAATGCTATGTTCAAGGACAATGGAAAGGTTTGTTGTGAACAAATATATATACATTGATATGTATTGTATTGTATACATATATTCTTTTTCATTTTCAATTGTTGTTGTTTCAATTGCTTAACATATTATTTAACATATTCGTAGGTTGTTTTTAAGAACATAGAGCCAACTGAAATGGAACTGGCAAAGCTTGAAATACCACAGAAGGATGTAACTGAAGATGAACGTTCAGTTGATTCTAAAGATGACTTCCAGGATCCACCACCAAAGAAGATCAACGAACGTTCAAAGAAGAAACAGAAGGTGGATTCATCAACCCCAGTAGCGAAGAAACCTTAAGGGAAAAAGCAAATCAATATTGTTGACACGTAAACCCAAACGAGGACTCCACCTCATCGTGTTGCCAAGGCTGCTGTAATGAAGACTCCAGTATTCAAGTCAATTCCAACACGACAGGCTTCTTCTTAAAAAAAGAAGGAAGGGAAGCAAACAACTAGGGTTATTTTTCCTCAGGTACAGTCAAAGGCAGATAGTCATGTAGAGAAAGTTGTTGTGTTAAAGCGTGAGAGACATGTTGAGAAAGAAACATTTATTTCTAAGAAAGTTTTTGATGCATTCCGCGAAGAGGTAATTTTTTTTGTCAAATGTTTGTTTTACATTTAAAAATATGTGTTTACTGAATTTGTATGAATATAGGTTCGTCAAGAGTTTAAAGGAGTTCGTGAAGAGTTTACTCGAATTCGTCAATTAGTGAAGAAAAAGTTCAAAAAAATGGTTAAAGCAATTGAACATAGCAAGGTAAAAGTTTTATTATTATATAATATCCACAGTAGTAAAAAAATACATATGCAGAGTATATGAAAAAAATACATATGCAGTATATTGCTAAAAATACATATGAATTTTATACAAAAAATACATATGATTTGATATAAAAAAAATACATATGAAATGTAATACAAACTACATATGCAGTGCGGCAAGAAATGTATTTTGATAAATACATATCCATAGTTTGTAAAAAAATACATATGCAGTATATTGCTAAAAATACATATGTAGTTTATTCAAAAAAATACATATGAGTTGATTTTCAAAAAATACAAATGAAATGTATTACAAAATACATATGAAATGTATTACAAAATATATATGCAGTGTGCCAAGAAATGTATTTTTCAACACTATGTATTTTTAATGGGTTGGTATATACATATTAAGTGAAATCAAATAATAGTAGTTTATTCAAATTATACTTGTAGCAACAACATGAAGATACAGAGGTTGAAGCACAACAAATGGATTATGCTGGCGTCGAAACATCACCACAACAATTCAGTCCTATTGTTGATCAGAATTTGGATGAGAATCAGGATGGTACAAAGGTAAAAAATAACTAAAAGATGATTATTCTTTTGAGTGCACAAATGTAATTCTTTTTTTTTTGTGCAGTTATATGTTATTTTATACATAATCCTGTATAAACATCTACAACTGAATTTTTGTTTGAAGTTGGTTTAATTTTTTTTGCTTGTTTGCAAAGGGTGCACTGATTTGCATCCAGATAAAACAAACATTGAAATTGATTCTCAACATTTAATCCTGATGAGCTTCTCCAAAGTATAAATTTGAATTATAATCTTTCTAAGAAGATTATTCATCACGATGATCGAGTATGTATAATGAATTGAACTTCAGTTTATGTGATGTAAAAATCATAACAATCCATAAGACAATTATATATTTTCTTTCATTTCTATTGCAGATCACAGATGAGGAATTAAATGATACAAATTTGTCTGATTCGCAGTTTACAATCCCAGATGAGTTGTTACCAAGTCTTAATGCATACCGAAGAGAAAACATCACGACACATCCATTGGCAACTTCTGAAGAAGAACAAGTCGATGAACATTTTAATGATAAAAAGTCCAAATCTGTTGCTCAAGATCATTGTTAGGTATGTATTATGAATATATCTGAGGTTATGTGGATTATTTTTTACATAAAAAAATAAACTATTTTTCATTTTTGAAGGAAAACAAAGAGAACGTTGGATCGAGCTCTAAAGCAGACATGCACGGAGAGGTTGATCTTGGTACGGAGGAGCAAATTATGACAACTCCTAAAATACAAGAATTAACCACTGATGAACAAAGGGATGAAACAGTTTTGCCTAATTCACAAGACACAATCCCTGATGACTTGCTTCCTAGTTTGAATGTATACAGTAGTAAAAGCATCATTGTTCATCCCTCTGCTAATCGTGAACTTCAAACTCCTATTCCTAAGTTAAGGATTAGGCGACCATCCAAATTCAAAGAGTCACCTTACACGATGAAATTTGGTTCAGCTGCCGATAAGTATAATTAGTTATATATTTAGTTTACAATGTAACATGTTATGCAAATACTTTTTAATAATTACCTTTTTGTATTACGTAAATATATAGAGAGCTCGGAAGGGCACATACGTATATTCCCACAGAAACATCCATTTGTTTATCATCCGATTGATGGGATTGTGGATACGAAGATTGTCAACAAGTTCATGGATTGGATTTCTGGAGACCTTCTCAAAGTTCATGCTAAAAGGTATTTCTATTGAACTGTTTTAAGTTTTTTTTAAAAAAATTACATTATGTTCTCATGATTTAACATATACTGATTAACAAAAAAAAAACAGGAAGGAAAATGCGGATCATTACAAAAGGCGAAAATCAACCATTCCAATGATGCATTTCGAAATTGAGATTGTTGAAGATAAAAACTGATTTTACACAATGGGGTTCCCTGATCAGTCATGGACCGACTCGGTTAGTATATTTTTTCTTACAATATTTTTTTACATTTATAGCACTAATTAAACTACATATTATGGTAGTAAATACATATGCAGGTGCAAATAAGTATTTTTCTATGTAATTTTTTATTATATAAGAAAAGATGTGATGCACTTTAAGTTACATATGTATTTTTATATTACATACACATGCTAAATTTAGTATACAAATAGTTTGAATTATCTAAAATTTGTGTTCTCACTTACTGCAGCATATTGATGTTTGCTTCTACTACTTGAGGAAGTAGTCGAAGTATGACCCTAACAGGTCTTACAAATTCAGCACAGTAGATTGCAACTTTATGTGTAGACACGTGATTTTGACCCTCCCCGAGTTTAATATATATATTTTTCGATATTAAATATTTATATTTGGTTCTATATTATATTAACTTTTATTTTATTTTTTAAAAAATTTTAGTTAATTTTTTTTAATTTTAGGATATTGTTTTATTTTATTTCAATTTAAAAAAAAAAAAAATACAAAAAAATAAATATATTTTTTAAATAAATAAGCTACTAGTTTTAATACTATCTTAATTCTATTTATTTTTGGCTATTTTAAACTTTTATTGTATTTTATTAAATATAAAAATTAATTAGTTATTATTATATTATTTTTATTATTAGTATTTTTATTTATTTATTATTTATATTTGTTATAATTATTATCTTCTTAAAAAAAATATTTAAATTTTAAATCTCCCCTTATCTGATCTCTACCCAACTGTTCCCCCCAAGAATTCCCCTATTTAAGAACTCTTATCATACGTACTTTTACACAGACTGTATCAGACAGAAAAAGATCAAAACTCAGTTAGAGTAAAAAAAAAAAAAGGAAAACACTTGCCAAAAGAGAGAAAGGAAGAAAGTTGAAGTGAAGTTTTCGTTCAAAATTTTCGCTGACGAATCTCATTATTCAGTCTAAATTATTCAGGTTTTTTGTTCAACTCTATATTTTATTTTGTAAGTTTAGTTATAAGTTGAATCATTATTTTAGTGATCTCATGAATTGATACTGAATGTGTATGTTGTAATATTTATATCTTGTTTGTATTGCAACAGTGAAAAGAAGGTATATAATATGCAGTAGTATTTGACTTGTTTTGTATATGATAAAAACGGAGTAAAATTTATTTACACAAACTCATATTCATAGTATGTACTACTTCACAAATATTTCTTTAATTTACATTCATGTATGCAGTATTTTTATTTTCAGAATACACTTTCATAACGACACACATATCTACACACACAAACCTTTTATTTTCTTATGAATGAAAAACCACTACGAAATCGAAAATAGAAAAAAAATAAAAAAAATAAACAGATGCAAAATAGTGGTGCAACAACAACAATAGTCCATCACCGTCGCTGGTGCCCTCTCTCCCTTTTTCCCCTTTCCCACGTTGTCATCTCACCGGTGAACTAATCTGGTAACCATCGTTCTTCTTCCTTTTTCAGCAGCCATAGATGGGAAATATATATATATATATATATATATATATATATATATATATATATATATATATATATATATATATATATATATATATATATATATATATATATATATATATTTGGCTCCCTCCGTTAGAATTCTAATAAATTAAGGAAAATGATTTCTATTAAGTAACTTTTGTTAATTTGGAAAATTTTAAAATAGGTAGTGATATATTTTGGGATTATAATAAGGTTTTAAAAAAATATAATAATAATAACGGAGCTAGTTTTGTGTATTTGTAATATTATTATTATTATTATTATTATTATTATTATTATTATTATCATTATTATTATTATTTTATTGTTGTTTTTGTTGTTTTATTATATTTCATTATCATTAATAAAGTTTTGAGAATTATTATTATTATTATTATTATTTTCTCTCTTTTAAAAAAAAAAATTCATTAATTAATCACCCTAAATAAATTTTACTCAAATTTATCATTAAAGTTAAATAGCATTTTGGATAGATCAAATTGTTGTGATTTTACAAGAAATCAAATAAAGCTTTTAACGTTAGGTAAATTTTAGACACGTTTAAAATTTTATCTCAAATTAAGAATGTGGCGTACGTATCTTTTTGATACATTTTAAAATTCCAGGATGTAATAATGCATCCTGACAAATATTTACTCAAAAATTAATTTTCACTAATTTAATATAAGAGATGTGGATAAATATTTTCGGTATAATAAAATGAGCGAACTTGGGCCTTTAGACATAATTTATCAAAATAGTTTAAGTCAAGATAAGTCAATAAAAGCGACCGTGCTAGAACCATGGAACTCGAGGGGTGCCTCACACCTTCCTCTCGGTCAACAGAATTTCTTACTCGGTCTTTTGTTTTCGCAGACCAACAAAGAGTCATTTCCTTTTTTATTAGGGATTCAAAAAAGGTGACTTGGAACACCAAAACTCAATTCCAAGTGGCGATTCTGTAAATAAATTAATCCTTATTCAATATCGTCACTTTAATTGGAAAAACCCTTCGGCCTCGACCCTCGAGGCGAAAAAGGGGTGTGACATCTCTGGCGACTCCGCTGGGGAATAATAAGAATTCGAGCTTTTTATATTGACTTATACTTGCTGTAATTATTATTGATATTGTGTTTGTTGGCCTTATGTGCTACTTGTCGCTCATTTACCACTTTGATATTGATTGAATTGTATTATATACTGTCTTTTCTTGTGTACCCCCTCTGAGTCTCTGAAATAGGATAGAAGGAATGCAGCGCATGCATCCTACTTTCTTTTTTAGATAGCTGGAGTGTCAAGACACCTGGTAAAGGATTATAGTCACACATGTTAGGCGGGGTTCGGATTGACAACGAAGGCGGTGTTGCCCTGCTACCGACCAAGTTGTCCCTCCCCGGCTCGAGTGTCCGCTCGGGTAAGCCAGTCTAGACACCTATCTTTTTTAGGCTTAAACTTAGAAGAACTAAAACTCAGAATCTGGTTATCCCTATTAGGTGCCGCTTTATTTGCATCATATGCATTTGACTTAGCGGGACTCGGCACAGGGGACGGGTCTGTCTAGGACAAGTAACCTACTTCATAAAGACCAACATATGCATCCTATGTGCTCTTTGACATTTATTTGGAAGGTTGTTTGTTTGTTGACCGGCTTTAGGCAACTTTAAAATGCAAGAGATTATATTATCCTCAAATTTAGTGAATCATTTTTCAAAAGAAAAATTTTATTTTTTAAAAGAAAGAAATTTTTTAAATATATAGTAATATAATTTTACGGTTTTCATGAACTACGAGGGTCTGATTCTCACTCTTTAGTGAGATACGTAGGAAGTCCTTCCCGAGATACGACCCTATCTTTTGAAAAATTATTCATAAATTTATTGGGGAATGTTTTGAAAATATGATTACTTTCATAATTATTTTTCTTATTCTCAAGTTCAATTTTTATATATATATCTTAATAACCCAGAATCTTTAGGGATCATAAGACTAAGTTTTACAAAATAAAAAATATATATAAATCTTAATAGCCCTGAATCTTTAGGGATCATGAGGCTAAATTTTTACAAAAAATATAAATCTTAGCAGCCCTGAACCTTTAAGAGTCTTGAGGCTGAATTTTGTATGACATATATTTCAAGAACTACGCACACCTGATTCTCATCTTAGTGAGATACGTAGGCAGTCCTCAATGAATTCGGTAGTCTTAAAAAACATTATTATTTTGAACTCTGACACATTAGTTTTCTCCAAAACTAAATAGTATTAAAGAGGTTGGTTTGTGGCTAAGTTGGCTTCTCATCCATGTAACAGAGGTTCAAAGAAAAAAGAAAGATGACTCGCAAAGACGGTGTAGGGTCTGAAAATGAGGAAGTGCAAAATCAATTAATTTCGCAAGAATTAGCATCAATAGAAGAGATTAAGTTGTTGAAACAACAGATGGCAGAGATGTATCGAGCTTGGTTGAATGGACAAAACCCGCCTTCCTCAATCCCTGGACTTTCAAAATACGAGTGATCCAAATCCCGCCCAAGCTCAAACTGGCGATCCATTTTATCAATCAGGGTTTGGCCCATTTTCTAATGTATCTGGCGTTGCTGGTACTTCTACCATATGCCCACCAAATTCGTCTGTCATAAATAACCCATTTTTCACTTCTGTAGCACCAGCTACTGCTGGTAATCAATCGACAATACCGAAAAATACGGGAGAACCAAGTCATGATCAGTTGTATCATCCTGAAATGATTTTCAAATCCCAAAATCCATATTATCATGCTCATCAACACGATTCTCCTATCGTGATTGAGAAGATTGTTAAGAATGAAGAACAAAAGGAGATGACTAGGAAAGTAAGAAGCTTGGAGCAGAGTATGATAAATATACAAGGATTAGGTGGACCGAAAAATGTTTCATACAAAGATTTATGTATGTTTCCTGACGTCCATTTGCCGCTAGGGTTCAAAATGCCAAAGTTTGACAAATACGAAGGTCATGGCGATCATGTAGCTCATTTGAAAAAGTTCTGCAATCAATTAAGGGGAGCAGGAGAAAAAGAAGAACTATTGATGGCTTACTTTGGAAAGCCTGACAGGAATAGCTTCTGAATGGTTTATTGACCAAGATATTTCCCGTTGGCACGTGTAGGATGATATGACTCAGGATTTCGTTCAACAATTTCAATATAACATCGAGATAGTGCCAGATCGCATTACGCTTGCCAACATGAGAAAAAAGATGACTGGAAATTTTTGAGAATATGCTGTCAGATGGAGAGAGCAGGCTTCAAGAGTCAGACCATCGATAAAGAAATCTGAAATGATCGATATATTTTTGCAAGCACAAGAATCTGATTATTTCCATCATTTACTTTCTACTATTGGAAGCACATTTACTGAAGTTATTAAAGTTGGAGAGATGATAGAGAATGGAATTAAGACAGGAAAGATTATCAGTCAGGCTGCTTTGAAAGCAACAACACAGGCAATTCAAAGTGGCTTAGGAAGCTTTAGTGAAAACAAAAGAAAAGAGGATGTAGCAACTGTTGTGCCAGGTCTACGACAAAATTGGAGAGGTGCGCGTCAAGCATACGCACAAAATCCATTATGTTTCATTTCATCCCCTCAGTATCCTAGTTATAATGCACAACCATATGCCCGAACCCTTTCTTACCCGCAATGGCGTGCACCAACCCCTCAGAATCATCTTCCAACTCTACCAACATACCCAAGCCCCTCTAGATTCGATTTTCGCTCCAAGCCAAACAATGAAAAGAAACAGAAGCTAAGGGATAATTTCACACCAATTGGAGAATCATCTACTAGCTTATTCCAGAAATTGAGACAAAAGGACATGATCACTCCTCTTCTTGGGTACATCCCTGACCCACATTCAAGGAAATTTGATCCTAATGTATGATGTGTATATCATTCTGATGTTCAGGGTCATAGTACTGAAGATTGTCGGGCTTTGAAAAGAGAAATAGAAAGAATGATTCAAGATAAATTAATTATGGTGCAGGACGTTGACAGTGGTGAAGGATCTAGTCATGCTGATGTGCGTACTGAAGAAGATGTCAAGCTCAACAATTGAGAAGTCACTCCTCCCCTTCCTAGAAAGAATTGTGAAAGTTTATTTTATTTTTCTTTCTGATATCCGAATAATTTAAAGATTGTAGTTCGGAGTCTATCTTGTCTTTTCTATATGTCATTTATGTTGAAACTCGGTCATCTTTTCTTTAAACAAAATGTAGTGACTCTTTTATTTATTTATTATATTTTATTTTATTTTACTTTATTTTAATATATATATTATTTGTTTGTCTTTCCTACCTTTATATAGTTGTGGATTCTAGTGATATGATATGCATGCTGAATTTTCATCAGATCTTAAAACCTAATCTAGTCCTGTAACACTTGACCAAGAAGATAGAGTTGAAAGAAAAAGGCATGTAAGTAAATAAGTAAAGTGTTGACATATTTGTTGATTGAGTTAAAAGCCTCGGTCGAATGGATTGAAGTAATCGCTTTGTGCATAAAAAAATGACCTTGTCATCAATGAAAAGGTCAATCTCAAGCACTTTAAATGGGAGCGATCAGAGGATATATAGTCTCCACTATCAAGAAAAGTAAAAAGGATGTTAGATCAAAAAAGACATGAATCATTCATTGAGAGAAAAGTACAATATAAGTGAACCTACATGTTTCACAAGCTTAAAAAATGTGACGCACGTGCACGAGCTTAGTCAAGATCAATGTTGAAAAAGATGCATATGATCTTCATGTTCCACGCCCAGATTGCATGTTATGTACTTGTGTTTTTAAGGATTGATATGACGAAGACATTTCATTCTGCTACCCAAATGTTGTGTCATCCTTTGTTATCTCTTTTGAGCTTTAACTTTTTTTCATAAACCTCTTTTTGAATCAAAATAGAGTTTGAAAAAAGTCAAGCAAAAAAAAATCTCAAAAAAAAAGAGAGACAAGTCAAAGAAAAAAAAGAAGAGGCTAAGTTAGAGAAAAAATCAAGCAAAAGAACAAGCTTTCTGAACTACGTTTGACCTGATTCTTGCAATGACAAGATACGTAGGCAGCCCTACTCTGAGGTTCGGTCTGATCAAATAAAAATCTAAGTTACCCAGAATAAAATAAAACTAGGGCAAAAGTTATTTTCTTTATGAGTCGATTCCAAAATTTGTAAATCTCACCCGATATTATGAATATTTTTTGAGCCTCATGCCGCCCTTTCTTTCTAACCCTTTTCAAAAGCCAAGTTACAACAAAATAAAGACCTTTCGATCAATCTTTGAGAATTTCAAGGCAAAACATGTTTGAGTGCATGATGTTTCATACTTTGGGCATCATTTTCTTTCAAACAAAAAAAAAAGAATGAAAATGAGAGTCTTATTGGTGAAAATCTTTTTGGGCACCATAAGGCGACGGTGAGCTGAGAAAGAAATAAAAATGAGATTGGCTCGTTGGCAAAAACCCATTGAGGTGTCACTAGCCAAAGGAGCATTGTGATCTAGAGGGAGCATGTTCAAGAGTGGCTCCATTTTAAATTCAATAAGTAGGTAAAAGTTGAAAATGATTGGTATGAGTAGATCTGGTTGTGTAATTCAAAATGCATGTCATAATCACTGGAATCAACTGTCGCACCCAGATAAGTTTTTGTTTTTGACGTTCTTGAAAAGAGATGTCTATCGTCTTTTTTTATTCTTTTTATTATTATTTTTCTTTTTTGATTTTGTGTCTTTGTAGTCGAATGGAAAATCAATATCGTCATCTTTCATGTATTTTGAGTCAAATTTATGTCAAGACAAGTGAGAAAGAACTTCAAAACTTGTTACCAACTCCCTCAATTGCACAAAGCATGACAAAGAGCTGATGCACCAAGTTGAAATGCTTCAAAATAAAGTGAAGTACTCGAGAATGCTTATCATCCGACAGGTTTTGGACTCATAAAAGTATAAAAGGTGTATTTGAAGTTGAATCCCGAGGAATCATGCAAGAGAAATATGATTTGAGTCAAAATGTTTTAGTAGTCAGAATTTGGGGTCAATACTACAACAAGTCAACAATACCTATCAATGATTTGCGATGGAACTGGGCATGACAAGTGCAAGAGATCGTCTCAATAGCCAAATGCCACAAATCAACCACCGTATTTTTAAATTAAAAAGTTTTCTTTATATGAAACAAAAACATGTGTTACCTTCATATCAAAGGTTTCAAAGCTTAACTATTAAAAACTGCAATTTCTTACTTCTGCAAATGCAAGAGGCAGTACTGTTACACAGATTTGGTAATCAATAATGGTAAAAACACATCATTTTAACCCCTAGGAGGTGCACTTCCTAGTCCGGATAATTCAAGTTTCATTTGTTAGGTGATGCACTTCCTAACTTGAACCATCACTCCTAGAAGACGCACTTTCTAGTTGAGTCATTTCATTCAACCCCTAGGAGACGCACTTCCTAGTCTGGATAATTCAAGTTTCATTTGTTAGGTGATGCACTTCCTAACTTGAACCATCACTCCTAGAAGACGCACTTTCTAGTTGAGTCATTTCAGTCAACCCCTAGGAGACTCACTTCCTAGTCTGGATAATTCAAGTTTTCATTTGTTAGGTGAAGCACTTCCTAACTTGAACAATCACTCCTAGAAGACGTACTTTCTAGTTGAGTCATTTCATTCAACTCTTAGGAGACGCACTTCCTAGTCTGAATAAGTCAGTTTTCATTTGTTAGGTATAGTACTTCCTAACTTGAACCATCACTCCTAGAAGACGCACTTTCTAGTCGAGTCATTTCATTCAACTCTTAGGAGACGCACTTCCTAGTCTGAATAAGTCAGTTTTCATTTGTTAGGTATAGTACTTCCTAACTTGAATCATCACTCCTAGAAGAGGCACTTTCTAGTCGAGTCATTTCACTCAACTCTTAGGAGATGCACTTCCTAGTCTGAATAAGTCAGTTTTCATTTGTTAGGTGAAGCACTTCCTAACTTGAACCTTAACTCCTAGAAGACGCATTTTCTAGTCGAGTCATTTCATTTAACCCTTAGGAGACACACTTCCTAGTCTGAATAAGTCAGTTTTCATTTGTTAGGTGAAGCACTTCCTAACTTGAACCATCACTCCTAGAAAACGCACTTTCTAGTCGAGTCATTTCATTTAACCCTTAGGAGACGCACTTCCTAGTCTGAATAAGTCAATTTTTATTTGTTAGGTGAAGCACTTTCTAACTTGAACCATCTGTAACACTCCGTATTCAAGTACATGTATTGGCGTATTCAAGTACGTGTATTGGTCTTATTTATATGGAATTAATTTTTTTATTTTATTTATACCAGAATTTGCCCGTCGATGGTTCCATACGAAGGTTATTGAATAAGATTTCCAACGATATAAAGATTTCCAAAAATGGATAAGTTTCGGATATAATCGAGCACGTTCGAAACTATAAAACGGTGGCCGGGATATGGTGAATAGTAAATGTGCAGGAAAATTTCCTGCACACAAACTACTGAGGCCTGCCAGTTTTTTGGGTCAACTTTGAACGATCATAAGTCCCTTAATATAATGAACTGGGAGATCTACGACCTATCAAAAGAAATATCTTTGAGTCTTCTTTCCAATGCAATTGGTTTTATCCAAATCCAACATCTGAGTAAGGAGTTATACTCGTTTTACTTTAACCTCTCAAAACAGATTTTTAGGGTCAACTTCAAACGATCATAACTCCTTGTACAGGACGAACTGGGTGGCCTACTTTATATTAAATGAAAGAAATTTGAATTATCTTTCCAACGATACCAATTTCACCCAAATCTGATATCGGAGAAAAGAGTTATGGTTGATCTACTTTAGCTTGTCAAAACAGTCCACCATGGACAGATTCGGATTTACTTAAAATTTTAAGGGCAATATGGTTATTTTCCATCACCTCATGAACGAAAATTGGTCATTATATACATATACTTAACCTCATATCTATTATTTATCATCCATTATTGAAGAATAAGAAACCTTAGCCAAATTTCAACTCCAATTATCTTGTGATTCAACCGTAGAAAATCCAAATTGATTCCGTAGTTGTGTTCACCGTCTCGAGGGCTTCGAGAAGCACCCCTTATTTGTGCCAATAGGACTTCGAAATCAAAAGGGCCATTTTATGATAAGTGATTTGTAAAGGCGGGAAGTTGTGTTGAATTGGTATCCGAATCTACGACGAGGTATGTAAAGCATACTCTAACAATGTTCTTTGGCATGAAAACACCAATGTTCCATCAAGTAAGATTCCGAGGTTGTCCAAAAACATGTATTGTTCTACGTTACCAACGAAGTTGTTTCCATCCTATAAAGTGTCAAAATGTTTCATTGATATACCAAAAGGCTCCTATTTCATTGTTGTGATATTGATGATTCTGAAACACATTGTTGATGTACCAATGAGTCTTTATTACATCGTTATTGTATAGAAGGTCTATTACTTGGTTCCTATTGATGTATCATTATTTCAAAGTATCAAAAATGTGGTGGCGACCGAAATAACAATCTCAAAGATTAATTGAACTAAGTGATGGAAGTTCTCTCTTATCGGGTGGTATCCCAGGGGCATAAGCCAAGCATGGGTCGATCCCTATTTATGTGTTTATGGGTGGTATCCCAGGGGCATAAGCCTAGCATGGGTCGATCCCAGTTGATATGTACTGGAGGCAGCCTAATGGTCATAGTACAGTACAGTAATGATTACAAAGACGATAAGAACGAAGGTAAAGTGATTGAATAAATACAATGTACAGGTTGTCACAAGTTCTAGTAAGTGTGGTCCACTCCTGGCATGAAAACACCAATGTTCCATCAAGTAAGATTCCGAGGTTGTCCAAAAACATGTATTGTTCTACGTTACCAACGAAGTTGTTTCCATCCTATAAAGTGTCAAAATGTTTCATTGATATACCAAAAGGCTCCTATTTCATTGTTGTGATATTGATGATTCTGAAACACATTGTTGATGTACCAATGAGTCTTTATTACATCGTTATTGTATAGAAGGTCTATTACTTGGTTCCTATTGATGTATCATTGTTTCAAAGTATCAAAAATGTGGTGGCGACCGAAATAACAATCTCAAAGATTAATTGAACTAAGTGATGGAAGTTCTCTCTTATCGGGTGGTATCCCAGGGGCATAAGCCAAGCATGGGTCGATCCCTATTTATGTGTTTATGGGTGGTATCCCAGGGGCATAAGCCTAGCATGGGTCGATCCCAGTTGATATGTATTGGAGGCAGCCTAATGGTCACAGTACAGTACAGTAATGATTACAAAGACGATAAGAACGAAGGTAAAGTGATTGAATAAATACAATGTACAGGTTGTCACAAGTTCTAGTAAGTGTGGTCCACTCCTGGCATGAAAACACCAATGTTCCATCAAGTAAGATTCCGAGGTTGTCCAAAAACATGTATTGTTCTACGTTACCAACGAAGTTGTTTCCATCCTATAAAGTGTCAAAATGTTTCATTGATATACCAAAAGGCTCTTATTTCATTGTTGTGATATTGATGATTCTGAAACACATTGTTGATGTACCAATGAGTCTTTATTACATCGTTATTGTATAGAAGGTCTATTACTTGGTTCCTATTGATGTATCATTGTTTCAAAGTATCAAAAATGTGGTGGCGACCGAAATAACAATCTCAAAGATTAATTGAACTAAGTGATGGAAATTCTCTCTTATCGGGTGGTATCCCAGGGGCATAAGCCTAGCATGGGTCGATCCCTATTTATGTGTTTATGGGTGGTATCCCAGGGGCATAAGCCTAGCATGGGTCGATCCCAGTTGATATGTACTGGAGGCAGCCTAATGGTCACAGTACAGTACAGTAATGATTACAAAGACGATAAGAACGAAGGTAAAGTGATTGAATAAATACAATGTACAGGTTGTCACAAGTTCTAGTAAGTGTGGTCCACTCCTATTACGATTTATTCACTTGTTTCTGATTTCTATTGAGCTCCTATATCATATGTGATTATCTACAGCTTTACATAATCAGTACATATTTCGTACTGACGTCCCCCACGGGGACCTGCATTTCATGCTGCAGGCACAGGTACCTCAGCTCATACACCGCACAAGTAGGAGGCAGGTCATACAGCTATTGTTGGTGAGCTCCAGTTTGCTTCGGAGCTTTTCGAGTCGGTTCCTTATGTTTTGTTATTGTACAGGAGTCATGTGTGGGCGAGGGTTTGTCCCGACCCTAGTTATGTCATGTATATCCTAGAGGCTTTGTAGACATAAGGAAGGGTAAAGTCATGGAAGTTTATATAGTCATGTTATATTTGTATATGTGGTGGCCCCGACGGCCAAGTATTATATATATATATATTTGTGTGTGTTGTGCTGATACAGGTAATTAGACCCTTCTATATGCAACGAAGTGCTGCCCAAATTTTTGGTGACATATAAGTGAAAGTACAGGTATTTGAACGGGTTCTCCCGGGCCTTCTCGGCTTCGCGTGCCAGTTCGGCCCGATGGGATTTTTGGGGCGTGACACCATCACTCTTAGAAGATGCATTTTCTAGTCGAGTCATTTCATTTAACCCCTTGGAGACGCTCTTCCTAGTTTGAATAAGTCAGTTTTCATTTGTTAGGTGAAGCACTTCCTAACTTGAACATTCACTCTTAGAAGACATACTTTCTAGTTGAGTCCTTCAATTTATCTCTTAGGAGACACACTTCCTAATTTTGGTCATCAGTTTTACTCTGATGAGACACATTTGTTTAGCAGGGCTTTGATTCACACTCTTCACTATACTTTTCAAAAGTTATGATCTGATGACACTCGCAAAATTTACTAGTGCAAACTGGGGCAAAATTTTGTTCGTGTTTATGGAAATTTATTTTATGCTCAGGACCCTCCTGAAGAATGGGACAGGACCCTCCAGGAGAATGGAAATTTATTTTATGTCCAGGACCCTCCTGAAGAATGGGATAGGACCCTCTTGAAGAATGAGAATTTATTTTATGCCCAGGACCCTCCTAAAGAATGGGACAGGACCCTCCTGAAGAATGAAAATTTATTTTATGCTTAGGACCCTCCTGAAGAATGAGAATTTGTTTTATGCACAGGACCCTCCTGAAGAATGGGAATGTATTTTATGCTCAGAACCCTCCTGAAGAATGGGACAGGACCCTCCTGAAGAAGGAAAATTTATTTTATATCCAGGACCCTCCTGAAGAATGGGATGTTATTTTCTGTTTCACCTTTTATTTTGAGTTCAGGAATATATTTTGAAAAATCAGAAAAGGAAATCTAGGAGCTTGCTTGAAGAACAAGTTGAAGAAAAAGAAAGTCCAGGAGCCCGCCTGAAGAATAGGGTGAAGAAAAAAGAAGTCCAGGAGCCCGCCTGAAGAATAGGGTGAACATTTTCAGTTGCAAGTTCAGAAGCCCGCCTGAAGAATAGAGTGAAGATTGTCAAGTTCAAGTCAGAAAAAAGTTTGAAGAATAAATCAATTATCAAGTTCCTCTCTAATGCCAAAAGCCAACGAGAAGGAACATTTCGTGTTTTAAGTTCAACTCAGAATAACGACTATCTCACCATTTGAGAAGTCATGAAGATTCAAGACAAGATTTCAGAAAAGCAACATAGATAGGATCTTTCTCTTGTATCTTCACTTTATTTTTTGTTATTTATGTGAATGTAAAAGCAGAAGTCGTCAATCGGAAACTCGATGGAACCTCACTCAACCTCTAACTCTTTCTCTCACCATTTTAATTTTAAACTACACGTGACCTGATTTCCTTATAACCCGGGATATGTAGGTGGTCAAAAATCAGGATTCGGTCATATCTCCTTTTTCTTTTTATATTCTTTTTGAATAATCGGAGGATCAAAAATCATATCTTTGTCTATTTCTTTGTATGAAAACTCTTCGAGATTTCAAAAAAAGAGGGGCAAAATGTAGACACGTGATTTTGACTCTCCCCGAGTTTAATATATATATTTTTCGGTATTAAATATTTATATTTGGTTCGATATTATTTTAACTTTTATTTTATTTTTAATAAACTTTTAGTTAAAAAAATCTTAATTTTAGGATATTGTTTTATTTTATTTCAATTTAAAAAAAAAAAATACAAAAAAATAAAAAAATATATTTTTTAAAAATAAATAGGTTACTAGTTTTAATACTATCTTAATTATATTTATTTTTGGATATTTTAAACTTTTATTGTATTTTATTAAATATAAAAATTAATTAGTTACTATTATATTATTTTTATTATTAGTATTTTTATTTATTTATTATTTATATTTGTTATAATTATTATCTTCTTAAAAAAATATATTTAAATTTTGAATCTCCCCTTTTCTGATATCTACCCAACTGTTCCCTCCAAGAATTCCTCTATTTAAGGACTCTTATCATACGTACTTTTACACAGACTGTATCAGACAAACCAGACAGAAAAAGATCAAAACTCAGTCAGAGTAAAAAAAAAAAAAAGGAAAACACTTGCAAAAAAAGAGAGAAAGGAAGAAAGTCGAAGTGAAGTTTTCGTTCGAAATTTCCGCTGACGAATCTCATTATTCAGTCTAAATTATTCAGGTTTTTTGTTCAACTCTGTATTTTATTTTGTAAGTTTAGTTATAAGTTGAATCATTATTTTAGTGATCTCATGAATTGATACTGAATGTGTATGTTGTAATACTTATATCTTGTTTGTATTGCAACAGTGAAAAGAAGGTAAATAATATGCAGTAGTATTTGACTTGTTTTGTATATGATAAAAACGGAATAAAATTTATTTACACAAACTCATATTCATAGTATGTACTACTTCACAAATATTTCTTTAATTTACATTCATGTATGCAGTATTTTTATTTTCAAAATACACTTTCATAACGACACACATATCTACACACACAAACCTTTTGTTTTCTTATGAATGAAAAATCACCGCGAAATCAAAAATAGAAAAAAAAATAAAAAAAATAAAAAAAGATGCAAAACAGTGGTGCAACAACAACAATAGTCCATCACCGCTGCTGGTGCCCTCTCTCCCTTTTTCCCCTTTCCCACGTTGTCATCTCACCGGTGAACTAATCCGGTAACCACCGTTCTTCTCCCTTTTTCAGCGGCCATAGATGGAAAGCAAAGAAATATATATATATATATATATATATATATATATATATATATTTGGCTTCCTCCGTTAGAATTCTAATAAATTAAGGAAAATGATTTTTGTTAAGTAACTTTTGTTAATTTGAAATTTTTTTAAAAGGTAGTGATATATTTTGGGATTATAATAAGGTTTTAAAAAAAATATAATAATAATAACGGAGTTAGTTTTGTGTATTTGTAATATTATTATTATTATTATCACTATTATTATTATTATATTAATATTATAATTTTATTTTATTATTATTTTATTGTTGTTGTTGTTTTATTATATTTCATTATCATTAATAAAGTTTTGAGAATTATTATTATTTTCTCTCTTTTAAAAAAAAAATTCATTAATTAATCACCCTAAATAAATTTTACTCAAATTTATCATTAAAGTTAAATAACTTTTTGGATAGATCAAATAGTTGTGATTTTACAAGAAATCAAATAAAGCTTTTAACGTTAGGTAAATTTTAGACACGTTTAAAATTTCGTCTCAAATTAAGAATGCGGTGTACGTATCTTTTTGAGACATTTTAAATTTCAAGGATGTAATAATGCACCCTGACAAATATTTACTCAAATTAATTTTCACTAATTTAATATAAGAGATGTGGATAAATATTTTTGGTATAATAAAATGAGCGAACTTGGGCCTTTAGACATAATTTATCAAAATAGTTTAAGTCAAGATAACTCAATAAAAGTGACCGTGCTAGAACCATGGGACTCGAGGAGTGCCTCACACCTTCCTCTCGGTCAACAGAATTCCTTACTCGGTCTTTTATTTTAGCAGACCAACAAAGAGTCATTTCCTTTTTTATTAGGGATTCAAAAAAGGTGACTTGGAACATCAAAACTCAATTCCAAGTGGCGACTCTGTAAATAAATTAATCCCTATTCAATATCGTCACTTTAATTGGAAAAATCCTTCGACCTCGACCCTCGAGGCGAAAAAGGGGTGTGACATTATGAACATAATTAGATCTGGTCATGATGTTTATTCTGTGGATGCTGAAAACCTTACTGTGTGAGGACATGTGGCACATCTTAATGAATACATAAATGGGTTCCGTATGCATGCTGCTGTGCCATGGCATACAGTGGAAGACATTTATATTTCAGTAAATATAAAGGAAAAACATCATTGGGTGCTAGCAATTTTATCTTTCTCAGAGAGGTGCATATTCCTATATGATTCATATGAATCATCTGGTCATTATTCGGCTGTTCTTGATGTCATTGAGAAATTAACTAGGATTATCCCATTGTGTCTCGAACATTGTGATTTCTACGTTAAGAAAGGAATTCATGTTGAAAACCATCCAAGATACAAAGACAAAGACTCCTCAGATATAGTTGATGTGTTATTTCAAGAGAGTTTGCCTCAACAACCGAGCGGAAGCTTGTAAGTTATTTAATTTACATATAACAAAATTGTATGTTTGTAAAATATATATTAAAGCACATATGTGTTTCTTTTTATTGTTTTTGTAGGGACTGTGGTGTCTATATGGTTACATATGCGGAGTGTCTTTCTTATGGTCACAAAATTCTTGCGAATGAGTTCGACCCCAATGCACTCCGTACAAGATATGGTGCACTTTTGTGGAATTATGAGACCAGAAAGCAAGACGTAAATGCTCATAGTGATGTCGAAGCACCTTTGAGGCCTCCAAGACAAAGTAGAATAACTAGTGTAACTGAAGTTTTTGATGTATGATGGATGATGGATTGAATACTTTATATAGTTTAGACGTTGGTTTATGGATGTAGGTACTGATTATACAAACTAATTTTGATGTTTTAATTTTGATGTTTTGAAGTGGTTCTAATTGTAGGTTATAATAGTACTAATTCAAGTTTAATACGAGTCTTTTATGTTGTTCTTCATTTTTCTGTGTGATTTTGTTAAAAAATACATATGTATTGTTCATATTATGCTTAAAATACATATGCAGTAATTTTTATGCCTAAAAAATACATATGCAGTAATTTTTATGCCTAAAAAATACATATGTATTTTTTTTAGATGACAAAAATACATATGCAATATTATGCCTAAGCATTCCAAAAATATATCTGAAATTTTTAGTTAAAATATACATATGTATTGTTCATATTATGTTAAAATACATATGCAATGTTAGAAAATACATATGCAGTGTTCATATTTTTGCTAAAAAATATGTACGCATTATAAATAAAATTTATCATAAAAATATATATGCAGTGTTAATAATAAATTTTTCTAAAATACATATTGTTCGTAACTATTATTTATTTTGATATGTATCCATTTAATATGATTATAAATGAAAACTGGAATTAAAGATAATTTTGAACTTTTAATACAAATCTGTAATTTATGGTGAGATTTTATTTTACATAAATACATATGCAGTGTTAATATTTTTTTATTAAAAATACAAATGTATTATACATTTAAATATATTTTTATCATATAAACACATATGCTGCGCTAAGATTTTAAAATTCAAACATAGATTTGCAGAATATGTCATATGTGGCTAAATCAATTAACAATTATGAACCAAATAAGTGATTGGTTAATCAAAGTTACCAACTTTAACCTAAAAAGTATATTCAATGCTAAAAATACATATGAACTGTACATTCAAAATACATATGCAATGTTCAGATCTTTCAACATATACATATGCAGAATTCAGATTTAACTGTGTTCACTTGTCAAATGATGATTAAAAAAATAGTTCAAGTTTATAAAAAATGAAAATAAAATTTTAAGCAATAATTTCGAAAGGGAAATGTTTCATTTTCGATATTTCCTATAGGAACACCTATTGTGACTCTTAGCCCCACAAGCACCACATGAGTTGATGTTCTTCTTTCCAAACATATTCCGTCCTGATTTTCCACGATCCTTCTTCGCAGGTCTTTCTGGAGGTCTTTTGTATTTTGGAGGCAGTACTATTTCACCAAGTACGCTCTCTGGAATTACCCAGTCATCTTTGTGTGGTAACGGGTAGATGAGAACTCATATGTTTTCAAAACAGTTTTTGGTTTAAACAAATCACAACAGTATGACCCCTTCTCAAAATTCTTCTTCTCCAACACCGCACAAGCATGTGCACATGGTATCTGATCTAGTTGAAATGCATTACATGAGCATTTTTTTCTTTGAGGCAAACAATGTAGTGTTTTTGTTTGTCGTGTACCGTATACACATATTCTATGGCTGGTACAACCTGATACAAAAATAAAAAGTTTAATGATATGCTACAAAAAGATGAAATTCATATTTATACGATATGTTGTAAGCACACCAGCATTTTTCAGAAAAAAAATACATATACAGAGTAAAAATACATATGCAGAGTACATAATATTTTTCTTACTTAACTTTTTAGTTTTTTTTTTAATGTTTCCATTCATTTAGTACTTAATGAAAGTTATTCTATTAATTATTTTTTTCAGAAGTATAAATTTCAAAAATGTGAAAGGTCATACCGTCATATGAGTACATAAAGCCTCGTTCTCTTTGAGTATGTCATAAAACTTTCCAATGAGTGGTGTGAAGGTATATGAAGTCTGTTGCCTATTTTCGCAGTTCCATTTTGCAAACAATAATCGAACCTCCTCAAGAAAGTCATAAATTGGCAGTTCTCTAGCTGATACAAGTACTCCATTTATTGACTCCGCAATGTTTGAAGTCAAAGTCCTCCCTCGGTTAACTGTTGCATAGGACCTAGCCCACTTCTCGTAACTAGCCAATTCCAAATAATTCTTCACACTAATATCAACTACCTCAACTTTTTCCATTAACATTTGGAATTCTGACTTTGAATATGATTTGGCCATTGTATAAAAGATCTCCGACAATGCATCGTGTGACTTTCTGTAAAGTTTTTTAACATTCCCTCATAGATGCCACATACATGCATAATGAGGAACATCGTTGTACACATCGCTAATAGCCTTTATGATGCTTGAATTCCTATCAAAAACAACACACATGTTTTGTCTTTTACCGTACGCTTCCATTAGATTCTGAAAGAACCACGTCCATGATGCATCATTTTCAGAATCAATCACACCATATGCCAGAGGGAATATATGACCTGTATATACAAAATAATTATGTGCAGTAAAATAAAAATACATATAGCAACTGCATATGTATTTATTATATATAAAGGTAATTACAATTGTATATTTTATCAAATAAATGATATCAATTGCATATAATAAAATTTAGACACACATAACTATAAAACATAATCATTTTTAAATGTTTTAATTAATGAAACTTTGAAACTCTAGGTAATTTTATACAGGTATGTATATATCTAGTGAAGATATGTATTTTCAGGTGATACGCAGAAATACAAAAACATACAACAAGTTTTATAAATTCATACTAACCTTCTCTATCCATTGTACATGCTGTTACAAATGCCCCAGTATACATTTCTCTCAGATGACTAGTATCAACAACTACGACCGGTCTACAATGATCAAATCCCTTAATGAATGAATTTAGAGCGATAAAAACATACAAGAACTCATTCTCATCTGTCTTCTTCATTCTTATATGTGACTCTGGATAGGTAGTATTCAGTACATATAAGTATGATGGAAGTTTCCCATAAGATGCTGATGGATTACCCCTCAACTCTTCTAACGCTCTTTCTTTCGCCCTCCAACATAAAGTGTGGTTCTTGAATTTTTGTTTAACCATACCACCTATCAACATACTAGTAGCATGCACCTTTGGATAGATCTTGTCCTTCACCGGGCATGTATGTTGAGGTCTGAATTCTCTTATTCTAAACATTCCAGTTACTCCCATTCCCGATGCACGCATTAAAAACTAGCATTTTCTTGATTTGCAAAACAACGTATACCTGCATCCCACATAATTTAATATTTTAAAAATATATATCCAAACTAATATCCAAACTAATATTAAACAACAATAGAGTGATATAGAATGTACATACGTTTTCTTACTTGACTTTTTACTTCGCATTTGAAACTTCTCCCTAATTGAATAGTCCTTCATGACTGACTTCAATTTTTTTTTTCTCAAGTAAACCTGGTCTTCCTCAACATGTTTGTGATGTGGATCTGAGATAATCAACTCCACAGTATTCATTTCAAATACATCTAATGCTTGTGTATCTTCACAAACCACTAAATCTCCTTCATTTGTTGTATTTATCAGTGTTTAAATGTTGTGACAGTTGGTTATTCTTTCAGCAACACACATAGAAGAAACTAGCCATGTTGCTCCCTACGGCTTTCTCCAAAATGCTTACATATAAAGGAAGATAATTCATGTCTTGTATCTGTTTTTTCTGAAATATAAACACTTTTAAACCCATATCATTATGTATTTCTATCTGCCCTGCATTAGCAGTAATTTGATATTCCACTAGAATATGTTTCCTCGTTAAATCCACAGTTAAGTGAGATGTCAATTCATCGTGCAACTCAATAAATGTTGCTGATGTGCTCAATAGTATAGCATCAGTGATATATTCTTCGTAGTTTTTTGATACGTCCACCGATCAGAGTGCTTCACAAGCACTGGTATGCTTCCCATTTCTAGTTGATTTAACCAAAAAAATAAACAAATATAAATATTTTGTCAAATTATAACTTGTTAAAACAAACACTTTTCAGCTTTAACTGCAAACAAACTTACACAACCAACATCTCCATTCAGGAAAAAAATTTAAACAAAATTTGTTTAACGTAAAATACAAACACAAAAAAAACTATTAAACCAAATACTGAAACTACTGAATCGAACCGAAGAAAAACTTGTATCAAGTATATTATCAGCAAAAACAGTTATACTGTTAAATCCCAACAAGAAAATCAAAAAATACATATGCAGTGTTAACATTAAGCTGTTCAAAAATACATATGCAGTGTTAACATTAAACATATCAAAAAATACATATGGAACATACCTAAATTAAATTTTGAACTGTGTGAATAGAATTTCATCACATTCAACAACTCAATTCAATCATCCATTGAGCAATGATTTTCATAAAATCATTGAACCAAATTAAACTGAAAAATTGTTTAACTTATTTTCATAATCGATTATACAAAACTCTGCAAATATACTACAAAGCTTCACAATTTTATCAATTGTTAAATCGATCAAAATAACAACAATCAATACTGAAATAAATAGTCTATCAATTAAATCTAAAAAACTGAAACAACTAATAAACTAAATTTTTGCAATGAAAATTTTCAATTTTGAAGGTTTTTGTTATATATGTTGAATTTTCTTCTGATTTGATTAAAAATCGAAACTAAATAGGAGCAGCAGTAATGGCGGAAACAAAAAATCCAACCAGAAATACTTAATGATTACGTACCTTAAACAACAGTAACAGATGAATTTTCAACTGATAGTTCAATTCGAACAATTTGAACTGAAGAATCTATAACTGGATTTGATTCAAAGAAATTAATGCTTCGTTTTGAAACTGATGTTGAATTCGAAGAAGATACTGTAGAATTTCGTATGAACAACAACAATGGTTGAACATCAAAATACAATTGAATTAGACGAAATTTCTCATAAAAATGAAAAACAGATTTTGATTTTTTTTTCTCAGATGAACTCGTTAATTTTGAAAACTGAAATTTGAAATTTGATCAATGCTGTTAAGCTGAAACGGAATTCGCGTGATTGAAGTTATATTAACGGAAAAGGAATCTACAAAATTAATTAATTGGTAATTATACCATATTTACCTCAACAAATTTCAGTTATTTAAGGGAGGTAAAATTAGTTGTATATGTATTTTTTTAGCATCAGTTTTTAAAAATACATAATACAAGTTGCTATAAGATGTAATTATGAAACTGTTGCTACAAAATTAATAATTAGGGCCTCAAGTATGTCATTTCTGAATTTTATATATATATAGAGAGAGATAAATGTAGATGGTATCAAATATACATGTATCTCGTTTTGAAAAGGCACGGGTGCACCAAATACATCATTCGAACTTGCTCCAATTATATTATATCTGATACAAAATATACTAGATATTATTTGATATCGAATACACTAGCTAGATGTAATTAATTCTATACACGAGGTACATTGTATTCAGTACGAAATCATTAGATATATATTTGATATTGGATACACAGAATGAAATTGGTATCAGATACACTGCCATGAAATTGATTTGGATATATTAGATACTTAAGGCACAAATATGTATTTATGTAGTGCCTGATACACTAGATATAGAGAAGTAGAGGAACAAGAGGGAGAGAGGTGAGCGACCAAAGCGAGATACATTCATTGAATACATGTATCTAGAAGCAAATACAATGTTTTAACGCGTGCTAATTATGTCATGACTGATCGTAGTCATAAATGAAAAAAAAAAAATTGAAAAATATTAGATGGATCTGTTAAGTTTATTGTTAGTTGATTAATTGATAATTAATTCTTTTAATAACCTAACCCCACGCCTTCTAACAGCATGACCCAACCATTTCTAAATTACTATATATTTACATTAGTAGAATTGATACAACTGCAAATCAAAGCAATATATCCTCATTCCTCAATCTCTCTAAAACCCATTCCATGAGTCAATATTTGGAAATGGCCATTGCAAAATGAGGTTTGTTCTTTGTTAAATTCTTATCATATATATTTTTCTCTAATTAGATGTCTAAGTTTTGAATTCTTCGTTATTTTCACCCTCTTTTACTCCAATATTAATTCTTTACATTGACTCCAACTCTGTTTGGCATGCATGCTTAGGGCATCCAAGTCATTTTGTTTTAGATTTTACTTAGATTTCAAAAGTTCATTGCATTTTCCTAGGTCCTTTTTGTGTTTCTTACACTTGTAATTAAGTTCTAAAGATTTGGCTTTGACGTTTTTGTTAATTAAGCACTTTAGTTATTTCTCATGTTTAAGAATTAATTTATTTTGTTGTTCATTTTATTAGTCCTCTCCTTTGTCCCTCTTTAGCCAATTTCTCATGTTTAAGAATTAATTTATTTTGTTGTTCATTTTATTCGGCCTACCTCTCCTCCTCCTGATGCCATCCAATGTTAGTCTCTCACACCTACGAACTGGGGCATCCGTGCCCCTCCTCATCACATGCCCAAACTATCTCAGCCTTCCTTCCCGCGTCTTGTCCTCCACCGAAGCCCTATTTCTTATCTCTTATTTCATATGGTGCGTATTTATCTTATTTCGTATTGCTCTGATTTCTATTTTATTTTAATATGTCTTATTCCTTTTTATGTTATGTCATCCATCATGCTGCATATTTCATTACACTCTTATTTACTATTCTCTATCTTGAGCCGGGGTCTATCGGGAATAGCTTCTCTACTTCTTTGGAGGTAGCGGTATGAATTGCGTACATTTTATCCTCTCCAGACCCCACTTTGTGAGAATACACTGGGTTTGTTGTTGTTGTATTTTATTAGTCCTCTCCTTTGTCCCTCTTTAGCCAATCACTCTCCCTGTAAAAATCTCTTTGGTGTTCCCTTGCTAAAGAAATGGACGGTAAATATAACTTAACCCTAAAAGCTAAAAAATTTAGGTGACCTGATAAATTAAAATGTTCATGCAATAATCTTATATTAAAATGGATTAAGATAAATGTTCAAAATTTATATCTAGTATCCTCCCAATTTACACTAGCATAAATGCACGTGTCTAGATTTATGTGCAGATCAATTTACTAAGTAATTTTTCAGCTAGCTTTCGTTTGTTAAATCTTAAGAGCAAGGTATTAGAGAAAACATAGTGTTATACTATTTTGGTTAGTTTTTTAAATCTAACGTAGTGTTCAAATTATTTAATATTTGTATTGTTTAGGTTAAAACTTAGCTTGTTCATTGAAGAAAAAAAGTGAGAATTTGTTATTTTGCTTGAAATTAAGTCGGAACTAGTATTGTCTGCTTTGCGTTTAACTGTAGTTTGATTTTTTTTTGTTTTGGGTTAGTATATATTTAGTAGGTGTTTGACCGTGCAATATGAAGTGTGTAATTTGAAATCATGCGATGAAATCAGCGTTTAGGCATGTAATTTCATCTCATGATATGAAATTTTAAATTCTTCAAAAAATGTGATTTGGGATTTCATTTCATGATTTGAGATTTTTTTTTAAAATACAAAAGTTGACCCACAAAATATAAAAGAAAAAAAAAAGGCCAATTATATCTAACAACCATTTATTTCATGTGTAAATAAAATTTATAGTTCATATTATTAATCTTTAAATTATTTACATCTCATGTAACAATTACTCTCACTAACATAAAATTTATTATTACTTCAAACCAACTCCACTTTACCTATGTGGGAGGATTACATTAAGGAGTAGTACACTAAAATTCATGTTCAATTTTAACTTTTTATTGAACTAAAGTTTAATCAATAAATATATTTTTTTATAATTTTATGATAGTGCATTATAGTATGTTATAAACTTTTGCTTATTTGATAAGATTATAAAAGGGATAATACCCACGAAAATACTTGAAGTTTGACCGGATTACCAGTTGAGCATACTGAACTTTACGGGGGTCCTATTACCCCCAGTCTTTTTTTTTCGTATTTTAATGGCATATATCTGACACTTGGCACACTGCGTGTGATTCACGCGCACTGAGTGCGCGAACAATATTAAAAACGTTTTAAACTCCTTTTTTTTTGCCAAACAACCCCTTAATTTTATAATTATTTAAAGATTTATATTTTTATTTATTTTTTCATTCTTCTTTCTTCAACAATGGTTGCTCCATTGTTGAATTGAAATTTAATGGAACTCGCTAATTGAAACTCAATGGATGATTCAAAAGATTCAAACTCGGAAACTCGCTAATTTAATTTCGAGTTTCATTAATGGAAATTGAATCTTTCGAGTTCCATTAACAGAAGATTGAATAGCTTCATACATGAAATTAAATTTTTTGAATCTTCTGAGTTCCATTAATGAATTTTTTGAAACTTCCGAGTTTCATTAACGGAAGATTGAATAGCTTCATACATGAAATTAAATTTTTCGAATCTTCCGAGTTCCATTAATGAAAATTGAATCATGAAATTAAATTTTTCGAATCTTTTGAGTTCCAATAATTTGCGAGTTCCATTCAATTAGCGAGTTTCATTGAATCTTTCATTAATGGAACTCGCTAATTGAATCTTCCGAGTTTCAGTGGAAAATTAATGGAAGATTCCATTCAATTATTTGAAAAAAACTTTCTTCATAAACTCAATGGAATCATTTGAAATATTTAATATAGTTGTAATTGTGAAAAAATGTTGAAAAGTGATAAAATGGAGAAGAAACGGTGCGTGCACCGCACTTTCCACCGAAAAAACTGGGTATACGTTTTGAGGGGGGATTAATTCCACTTTAAAAAAATTCGGGGGGGAATTAATTCTAATTTAAAAAGTATAGGGGGTAATAGGACCCCCGCAAAGTTCAATATGCTCCACTGGAAATTTGGTTAAACTTCAGGTATTTTCGTGGGTATTATCCCATTATAAAAAGAATTGGACCAAGTTTGATAGTTTCCATAACTTATTGAAGTTTTTAGTTTCATAAAAAAATATACAACATAAAAAAATCTAATTTACATGTCCAAACAAAACGTCAATATCTTATTAAGACTCCATTTTTAAGTGGTGAGCATAACATATTACAATTATCTCAATCCTTTTTCAGTATTTTCCGACGGTCCAGTTATAGTAAAATGGGAAAAGGCTCAAATATGTCACTGAACTATCAGAAATGGCTCATTTATGTCATCCGTTAACAGTTGGGCTCATTCATGTCATCGCCGTTACAAAATTGGCTCATTCATGCCATTACTTTTAACAGTCGATTTTTAGAAAACAGCTTTGCCACGTGGCGGCATATTAGAGGTCCACGTCATTTTTTTTTTTTTGATGCATTAAAAAGAATCCACCCAACTTTTTGATCCATTAAAAATTAGTTTGATCTATTCTTTTAAACTTTGAGATTATTTGTATATTGCCCCATATCAATAGTTTTGTTTTCCTTTTCTGGTTTTCACATGTGACTCTGTTTACAATACGGATCAATAATATGATCATCTCCCTTTGAACTAAGTTTTACTTGATTAATTACTGTTAATGAGTTAATTTTGAGATTATTTGTGTATCGCCTCATATCATCCGAGTATTTATAGTTACCAAGCTCATCGGCTTTTTTTTTTGTTGTATGCGGCTTAAAATTGTGGTCAAATATAGTAAATTGATCCATAGACAAGCAAAGACAATAAGACAATACGTCTCATGCCGTCACTTTATCATCCTCATACCCATCCTGCAAAAATTTCAGTACAGTGGCGTTGATATCAATTATTGTGCTAATTAATTACCATAAAATACTTTGAATATTGTATGATATCATTCTCTTTGAATCAAATTGACATTTTTTTTTCAAGAGACCTTAAATATCCGACATTTTATAAATAAATTTCATTTCTTTTTTACTTTTCACATGTGACATTGTTCTCTCAAACACTCATTATACTGTTCCCTTTCATCTTTTTTAATATGTCGTTTAATGTTTTGACACAATCATGTATTAAGATAATTATTTGACAATCAACATTAATCATTGGAGGTAGAATATTTGTCTAAATTACAATTATGTTTTTCTTAAATTACAATTTGATTTAATGATATAGTTACATAAAAATTGGTGAGACGTCATAATTTTATATCCTTATATAATTAATTTTAAGTGGTTCAATCCTAATTAGAAATTGAATAAAAACAATATATAAGTCATGCATGCAAGTTACAACTCACAAGTATTATGTAAGTATAGTCTTTATCATTTCATTATCTACTTAATTCAATGAATTGATTAATTCCAAAATTTTATTGTTCTTTTCTCTTTAATGAAATAAAATATCTAAAAAGAAAGAATAAAATTAAGATGACATGGAATTTGTATAATATAGTCTAAGGCCAATTGGCATATATAAAAACAAAAGTAAATCCAATATATTTTTGATAAGTTAGATAACATGGGAGTATATATATTTGTGTGGGAGTGTAAAATAAATTAATGTATAACATGGGAGTATATATATGTTCATTGATTTCTTCATATATATTTTTATGTTATTTTAAAATCTTTTAATGAAAATTTTGACTCTACTATTAACCTAATCTTCATAGATCAAACTAATTTTTAATGGATCAAAAAGTTGGGTGGATTCTTTTTAATGGATAAAAAAAAAAAAAAAAAAAAAAATGACGTGAACCTCTAATATGCCGCCACGTGGCAAAGTTGTTTTCTAAAAACCAGTTGTTAAAAGTAATGGCATGGATGGACCAGTTTTGTTACGGCGATGGCATGAATGAGCCCAACTTTTAGCGGATGACATAAATGAGTCATCTCTGATAGTTCAGTGGCATATTTGAGCCTTTTCTCAATTCATCAAACCTACAACATTTTCAATACCTTCAAAAGTAATTTTTGTTTCCAGCATTATTATAAATATGAGTTGTACTAATGTGAAGTTTCCCAAACTAGTGTATGTAGTAATATAAATAAATAGATGGTGACTCCTAGTTAATATAAAGCAGGCCAAATTTACAATACTGTTCTCTACCACTACCTTGAAAGGTAGAAAATTGTTTCCGATAGACAGAGAGGTAATGACAGTAAGAAAGATTAAAAACAGAATAAACTTTTTTTTTTTACATTTCACAGTACAAAAGAAGCATGTTACTGCAGGAGCACTTGAAAAACTCAACCAACACAAGCAAAACCACACAAACAAACAAACAAACAAAACATTACTGTCTTATTTGTCATTCTATGCATAATGCATGAGTATCTTGAAATCACCAACTGAAGCTGATGGACTCAAAATGAAGGTTGGATGCTAAACCAGACGAACATATGTTTGCAACTTCATGTCTCATCTTTTTTGGCCCACACACTAAAACTCCAACACTTGATTCTTTTCTCTCAAACAGCATCCCTGCATCACATTAATTTTACAACTTATTAATGCGGAGTTCTTACTGGACAAGTAAAAATGTACGGATGAAGTAATATTTTTTTGTGATGAACTTACTTTTGAGGTCAGGTCTTTCACCAAAATGGAGATTAGTTGATTGAAAGAGTGACTGCTGAGGCAAACTCTCCATCTCCCTATCAGCATTATAGAACCAAGAATTAGGTGAAGCCATAGGAGTTGCACCTTCCATATTCTGAATCTGTTTTGCATCAGTGCCACTATGTCTCTTGTTCCAAACAAATGCTGCACTACTTGTTATGACTATGGATATGCAAATGATTAGCATATTCAGCACAGCCTTTGTTGGATAAGAGAATATCTCATTAGTATTTTTGTCAACTGGATATATATAGTATCTATTCAAGACCCCCAAAGAAATCAAGAAAATGATGAAGGAAGATGATATGATAGCACCAAGCCAGAGCCAATTGTTTTGGCCAAGAACTGGTGTGATGGGCTCATCTGACGGGTCGGGCTTGAACCATATGGTCCTCAAGTTCTTCTTATCTTCTGCTGGTGTGGGTTGCTTTTCTCTTGTTACAAAAGCCTCAATTTGTAGGCCTAATTTACAAGTTTCTGATGGGGCACCAGATATAGGAAGGAGAAGGTCCAACATGCTGAGGTCTTGTGAGTTCTTGAACACACTTATGAGTAGTATTTCTGGTGTCTTGCATTTTTGTGACTCACTTGTGTGGATTAGCTCCCTAATTATGGAAATGAAAGGTGTAATTCCACTTCCTCCACACACCATAACCAGTAAATCATGCCTACAACGATGAAAAAAGGGAACTTTAAGTTTTATCATTGTAACATATACAGTAGTATGCCACTGAGGCAGATCTAGGACGGGTTCTGTGAATTAAATTCGACTTGAACTAGGTATACATACATATGATCAATTTATTTACCATATAGTATGGTTTGTGTACGTACCTTAGGAAATGTGTGGAAGCAGGTCCATAAGGTCCTTCAACAGAGACACCAAGACGATCGACAGAATTAGGGGAAGAGATCATCTGGTATAGTTTCTTGGACCAACTTCCTTCACCCTTGATGACAACACTCAGCTTCTCTGGCTCCAAATTACTGCTTGAAGTGATTGTAAAAGGATGCCATTGTAGTTTTGAAATGCTAGGTACATTCACAAACATGATGCTAGTTGGTGTGTAACTCAAACCTGTGCATTTCTCAAAAAGAAATTGATCAAAATTGTGACGGACATGAAGATTCGTCACAGATCCTTTTTTCTCTTGTGGTGTTCCCAAGTGTAAATATACGATATTTCTTCAATTTACCTTTACTCTTGGAGAAGTTTAGCTCAAGAGTTTCACATGGTAGAACCCGAGCAGAGACTAAACGGACATTTGATCGCGACTGTAAGAATCTCAAGTACCGATCAACCAAGAAGAGGTAGAAACCAGGAAGCATGATGCCAGCGTAAGAGATGCCAACATGGAAGACGAAGAAGACGACAAAGAGGATGTAGAAATGGTGAGTGTAGAAGAAGAGCTCAAACATCTTTCTCCTAATACGTGGGAATGTTGCTATCCACAACACCAATCCAGAAAGCAATGACAACTCCCCAGCCAAATTTGAGATATCAGTTTTTGCCCATTTCAGCATCTGTTTCATTTCAATCAAGACTCAATGATCACACTACTAATTTACAAATTCACCAAGAATTAGACTTAATTTAACTTAGTACTGTTATTTTTGAACATTCTTTTGCCAATTGTCTATTGTGTTTAGTGAGTTGTGTTGCATAATATTAGTTAATTAAACCTTAAACTTGTTCTATATGTATCTTGTTTTCTCTGCATATCAAATTTTGCTTGCCCTTTTGAGTTGTTTTTTTCTTTTTAAGCAAGGACAAGTCGATATTTTAAAAAGATCTAGCAAAAAGAATAAAAGGTCACTCTTTTTGATTGAGGGAATATTTTGATAGAAAATTTTTGGACCACTAGAACACATGAAGAGTTAACTACATGGAAATCCAAGAAACTTGCCCTATGTCCTCGTGACAACAACTTTACCAGTTAAGTCAAGATTTCCGTTCCTGTCCTATAATATTAAAAGGTTTGTAACTAAAGTATTACCTCAGACAATTGATGAGTGGCAGCCCAATAGACAATGTAACAAATGCCATGAGCAGAGAAAAGAGTCATTACAATATGGCCAAGCCATATATGGTATTTAACACTAGCTTCAGAGGTCAAACCAAAGACTTGCAACACTGAAGAGCCTCTTGTGACTGGAACAAAAAGGAACGTTAGGCCTATATTTCCAACAAGTCCCAACCTCAGTGCTGAATCTTCCAACTTGGCTTCCCATCTGTCATTAACAAAAATTAAATTTGAAGTCCGCGGTCAATCCAAAATTTATATATAATACTACTTTCGATATTTCTGTCTCAAATTATTTGTCATTTTCGGCACATGCATATATAAGGTTTTGATATAACGATCGAAATACTTAGTTCTGCCAAATTCATTTCATGTGGAACGGTTAACTAGGAGTGTTTATAGTAGATTGGTACCAATTTATGAAAAATAATTAAACTAGTTATAGAATGTGTTTTTATCAAATTCGAATTTAGTTAGAGGATAACTAACTTACATTTTTTCTCCACTTTTGGCGACGGATTTTGGTGTGATAGTTGGAAAGATAATATGCAAATAAGAAGCAAAAGTCCAAACTAAAAGTGCTATGAACATCACAAAAAATCCAAGCTCTATTCTTGACACAATTCCTAGCCCCTTCATTGTTATAGGCCTCCTCCATATAGCCAGCTTTTGTTTCTTCTCAACTCTGTTAATCACAACAAAAAAAAATATTCAAATAAATTTATGATATATTTATTTGGGGGGGGGGGGGGAGGGGTTGCTACAGACCTGTTGATGTGTTTATCAATATTGGATTTCTTCCATAAATGGAGGTATACACATCCCAAGACAGCAATAAATATGAGAGGAAATGTGTTCAACAACAGTGTCCTTCCTGTTAAAAGAAAATAAAAAATTCATAATTTCCATCTTTATCCAACAGAATTAAAGAATTTAATTTATGCGCAATAATTTTATACAATACTAATAATCATAAGTAAGTATTCCCATATCAACTATGATATCGTATATTACCTCAAGATAGACTAAATAAATGCTATAATTATCAAGGGTGGAACTAAGAAGGGAGGGGCGGAAAGAAGTTCATCCAAACTTTTTTATCGTGAAATTACGTTATATATTTATATATTAAGATGATGAATTATTTCTTGAAAATCTTAAATATTCCAGAAAAAAAAGAGTAGATATTATCATGTGTAGAAACAAAAGAGAAGTAGGATATATACCTTGAGCTCCAAAATAAGTGGAGGTGGCTGTATGAGCTTTAATCTTTGGTGTCCATATCTTTCTATACATATTGGTTGGTGTTACTATCAAAAGTAGAAAATACCCAATAGTAACAACTAATATTAGAGCCATTACAACTGCTTTAAAATCATTGGTAACACTTGATGAAGCTTTGACAGAAGGAGAAGATAATGATGATGTTTGAGCCATTTTTTCCTAGACCTTTCCTTGGTGATTAAAAAAAGTTTTAAAGCACTCTAGGATATGGAGAATGTTGAAAGGAATGAAGTATTTATATAGTATGAGGAGAAGAATTCTTAAAATGTTTTCTTTTTTCTTTTATGTACAATAATTGTGAACTCATCCCCTTATATAAGAAAAAAAAAAAATAGCATGATTCATGTCCCTACATAATTGTGTATATTGCGTTTAAGGCTAGGCAATTTATATTTTTTAAAAAAAATTCAACATTTTTATGATGACGTATAAAATTAATTCCATGTTGAAGATAAATATAGATGTCAAACAGAATGGCACGTGGATAGCCCCATTCATACAATTGCATGGCTCATGCAATGTTGCTTCCTTCCACACTCTTTTATTGGCCAAAACAGTGAAAATGGCAAGTTACCGTATGTAATGTTGCTTCTTGCTACACTCTTTAAGGTAATTAATGCACGGTTAATATCAAATAAAACTAATTATACAAAATATCTACAATATATAAGGCATACATATTCTTATTATAGGTGATTTTTTTAATCTCAACTCGCATGCTTTTATTTTTCAATTGGAATTCAAATTCAATATATTTAAAGTTATCTTAATCATTAATCATTGTCCTCTGGTAGATGACTTTTGAAAAGTTTAATTATTTTTTGCTTTGAAATAGATTTGGTCATAATATATTTTTGTTTTTTTTTCAAATTTGTATCTTGATCGGCTAGTATTGATTATTAACTTTTCAATTTTTTTCTTAATTAACTCTATCAAGAATCTGTGACTTAGTTAATACGGATTAAAAATATCACTTGTTACGTAATATTAATTCATATATGGTAATATTGAAACTGAAAATATTTGTATACCATGATCCATATAAGAAATAAAAGAATATGTTTTGTTATATAATATTATTCATTATATTAGAGTATTTGAACTGTAAAGATTCTAATGTCCATATCAGAAATAGCATTATACAA
Organism: Capsicum pubescens; assembly: GCA_030864215.1. Classification (NCBI taxonomy): domain Eukaryota; kingdom Viridiplantae; phylum Streptophyta; class Magnoliopsida; order Solanales; family Solanaceae; genus Capsicum; species Capsicum pubescens. The sequence goes on from CM061545.1 coordinate 238,277,378, forward strand.
TAACTTTTGGTCCAATTTTTAATGTAAAAATTCAGTATATATATATTGAATCTAAATACTCAAGGCAAAACGTTAAATGTATGTATATCTTCTAAGAGGATAATGGTTGAGCTCTTTTTTAAAGAAAAAAACACGGAAAATGGCTAAAACCGATTTTCTTATGAAGATTAGTAAAAGTTGAGTGGACTGTTCTGTAATACTACTACTACTCCGTTCGTCTCAAATTATTCATCAAATATTGCTTTTTAAGAATTAAGTTTGACTAATTTTTAAAGCTAAAATTTAATTAGATTAATTTCATATTTCAAAACTACACAAGCATTATAAGTCGCAATTCTCTTCTCATATTTATATTGTGAAAAAATGTAGTTAAAATTATCTAGCTTGATTATCGAGAAGTGAAACGTCATAAACAAAGGTAGCTCAAGATAAGGTCAATAAAGCATTTGTTTAGGCCATCAAAATTTTGAAGCATCAAAAATTTTAACCGTAAATTTTATGATTTCAACTTCACTTGAAATAATGATGAAGATTGTGAAATACATTTTAAAAGATTACTTAAAAAGAAATAAAGAAAGAAAAAACTATCTAATTGTTTTACTAAAAATATTTTTAAAACTTTAAATTACACAACTAAATTTCGTATTAATAAATAAAGTTTTAACAACAACATCCAAGTGACTTAAAGGTTATCATCTTTTAAAAATACTATATCAAAAACAACGAAGGCCTCTTATTAAATTTTGAATTTAAACCACTAATTTTGTTGAGAATCTCTTGATCATAATATTTTAGGACATTATGTTTCAAAAAGTTGACATACTCAAAACAGAAATTTTCATGAGCATAATAAAGTGCTCCTGTGTTTCTTCCATTTTTATAAATTGGTTATGAATGAACACCTGAAAAACACGTAGATTTCTAATTTTTAAATGCAGTGTTTGTCAAGATTTCTTCCCATTAAAGTTAGGTAACCAAAATGAAGTAAGATATCATGAGCACTTTGTCAGTAATGGACAAAATAAGCAATTTTTATATTCTCTAAAAGAATTTGGTTCAGTTAACACAATATTGAGGTAAACCGACGCTAACGTCCAAAATTCACAGAAAGCAAGAGATTTTGCTGGTAAATTGTAGGGACATTATATTACAGTTTCTATAACAGAACAAAAGGAAAAGGTTGCGCTTTAAGTTGTTTTTTTCTTATTTTCACTTTTCAAAAGCATAAGATTACAAAACGAAAAGGGAAAAAGTAAAGAATAATATACTTTATGAGGTGTTTTGCACCCAAGGATATGATTACATCTTAGGTTTAAAATGTTTAATATTGATTGAGTGCAATAAAAATTGATTAATGGAATAAAAGAAGTACGTTGTGGAGTCGAATCACAATCTTTTTCTTATCGGGCAAAAGGCGAGAGTAAAAAATTAAAATTCAGGAGCAGTCGACTAATCGAGATGCATGCAAATCAAATCGGAGCACAAATGAGTAGAATTTTGACTTGCAAAAGTAGATTAGATTAGCGTGGTTGATGTGTGTCTACACGTGCTCATTAATCTAGTTAACTTGATGATTCAACTGGGAATACAATTTCAATTATTAATCACTTTATTTGCTTTCATTTTGTCATGCTTATTAAGTCCTTGTATTAAATTCAATACACTCTTCTCGAGTATCAGCTTAGTACTTTGATCATATGTAATGTAGTCGAATAAAGTAACATCCAAGGATAAGGTAAGAATCTTGGATCTGTTGCTACTTGGAATGCATTAAGCCGCCAACAAAAAGATATTTGCAGTATTTCCATGAGAGATAATCAATCAGATACTAAGCTTTTTACTACTAGACGAACTACTACTGCTTTGAGTATCTGCTAGCAGATAATGATACAACAGCCGAGGTACGTACAAGCTAGCATGATACTACTGTTATCAGGCAAGTATGACTCCCAAGATTCCAACTTGAAAGAAGACAGAAAGGAGAGAGGTCTTGAGAATACACTAAGAAGCCAAACCATGATTTGTCTAAAGTTCATGAAGTGAATAAAGAAGATTCCTAATGTCACTGTTTGTGGCTAATAGTATCCACCTTATTGAGCACTTTGTAGGGTTGATGATGATGGACCTAGAGGAAGAAGATGGGGCTGATTAGGAACTAGATAAACAGCACTATGGAACTAAAAGTCTACACCAAACAAATGGCAAAAAAAAGGCTGCTTGTACTAAAGAGTTCATTACCTATACACCATTCCCCTTGTTACGACAGCTGAAGTGACACTGAATTCAGCCATTAATTGACAGCCACAAAAACGACGCCTTCTTTGGCATATGCTTCTGTTGACAAGACGTTCACTGAAACGTGTGGATCTATTAGAGGTTTTGCAATAACTGCGAACAGCCTAGATCAAGATCAGCAACAGTTCTTGATGCCATCATAGACCACTACACCGCCCAACTCCAACCCAACCGGCTCTAGTGGAAGCGGTCACTAAAGCAAGCTATAAGAAACAAAAATGGTGCATCACAACATTGATTGAATCACGGAATTTCACACAATAGAATCGGAAAAGTATAGAAGAGACGGACAGGAAACTACTTGCGAATTTAATAAGCAGAACCATTTGTTGCTATAAAGTCAGAAAACTTACCCAAAGATCAACCATCTTAGAAATTCCTATCATTGATTAAAAACAAATATCTCATGTAGTACTTGGTCGAAAGAAGACCCCTTTCGTTTTGTAAGTACATATATTTTGCTGAACACAAATGGGGAAAACCTGAAGGGTCCTTGGAGTAACTGGTAAAGTTGTTGCAATGTGATCCGGAGGTCACGGGTTCAAGACTTGGAAACAGCCTCTGGCAGAAATGCGAGGTAAGGCTGCATACGATACATCCTTGTGGTGGGGCTCTTCCCCGGCCACTGCGCATAGCGGGAGCTTTAGTGCACCGGGCTGTCCTCTCTTTTTTTTTTACAAATGGGGAAAACCCCAAGAAACAAGAAGTGTACTGGCAATGGATGGGTTCAAAAGATTCATCCTAAACAGCTAGCCGAAAAATAAAATAATATAAAAAAGTTTCTCCAAACAACTAGGTAAGTTTTGTGTAGCTATAAATGACGAACCAGAAAAGGAGATAAAGCTGATGCATAAACTGAAATGGTTGGCTTACGAGCTCATTGCACTCTTATTTTTGTCGCCCTTGTGCCAAATGGTCCTACCTAATACTAAGTTTTTCGATTTTTTTTCCTTTTCAAAAGAACTAGAGAAGTACTCTGAACTATACCAAACAGATTCTCCTTATATCGAAAGGCTCTATGGCTCACGTTGTCCCTGGCTTCAAAAAGTATTTAGTACGAGTCTCATATGGCATAGCTGCCTTGCAACCTTGGAGCTTAGTTGTAAATGGTCATATACTGTCCTCAGCACTTCGCACATAAGCACCAAAAAAGTTAACATCCTGATGTTATCTGCCATGCTAGCATCCCCCCCTGAACCCTCCACCACACATCCAACCAAAACCCAGAAGGATAAACTAACAAACAAGAAACTCTACTTTCCGTTACACTTTAGGCTCCAGATAGCTTGCAGTAACTTTTAGAGTAGTTTTGTTTAATAAATCCAGTTGCCGAATTTAATCTGGACCAGCCCCAGATTTGCATTTCCGCTTGCAGCAACAGTTACCCTGTCCTCCCCATGTTTTCACGTAATGCACCGAATTCCTATACCTGAAGGTTTGCATGATGCTTTATATTCAAGTAAACTTGACCACGGATTCTGTCAACCACCACTGAAAGCATAAGCATTCTGGTTGGTAGCTAGCTACATCATATTTATACCTCTATTAGTTCCTATACCAAGCTCTATCAGGGAAACAAAGTTGCTCATCACCGTGCAGTTTCATAACCTTCTTCTTTTTTTTTCTTCTTTTTTTGGGGGAAGGTGCGGGCTTTAGTACAGCTTCCATATAGGGAGAAAGATAGCTTTTGCAGCAAGCACCTAAGTACTTTTCTTGAGCTTTCGACCATCTCAAATTTGCTATTGCGAAACTTGTGTAAACAATAGAGAAACATGATAGTTTTTTTGCAAAAAAATCAAGTCGCACCATGCTTTCCCTATATAGGAGGAAAGGAGAAATTAGAGAAAAGTGAAGCATAGTATAGGGAATATGTCAACCCCTGATGTGGAAAGGAGGGATGACTTCTTGGTATGAGACAAGGCAAGTTCTTGGAGGATTCATCTATACTGAAGTTCAAGATATCATAAGACTCAAAATGATGTAATGTTCTCTTCACTTAAGCTAGATATCAAGTTCTGGTAACAAGAACACCTTCCAAGAGACATTTCATGTCTTTTCGATCATTGTCAAAATTCAAAAATGAAATGCCTTTTCGTAATTGAATGAGCCTAGTGTGAGCATGAACATCTGAACAACCAGTGCTTTGCAGATGAACGAACAGTGCTTTCCAGAAATGTCTTTTCGATCATTGTCAAAATTCAAATACGAAATGCCTTTTCGTAATTGAATGAGCCTAGTGTGAGCATGAACATCTGAACAACCAGTGGTTTGAAGATGAACGACTTTAAGAGTTCATCTACAGCACTATTACCGTCTATATCTACACCAAAATACCTTCTGAAGCCTACCCAACTAGCTATAGAAATTGTTAAAAATAAAGTAGCAGTAATATCAAACTGCACAATATATTGTATATGGCTTAGCTTTTGTTAAATGTTTCATTTTGGAGGAAATCCCAGACATAGACCGCACCGAATTCTTCCATATTCTGATATATTCTGTCAACGTTAGTACATCCAGTTGGCTAAGGAAGAAAATGACCCACATAGGCAATACCAAATACCAATTAGTTGGTACTAAGGTCTAACCATTGTTGTTATAGTCTTATAGATAAGTTAGTATAAGGATATGTATAAGTTTTAAAGAACCGCTAATTTTCCTTACAAGACAAACTTATTACCAGCATTTGAAAGAAGGGTATCAAACCTCAAATAGTCCGCCTGTCCCAATAAATGGTGAGTCCCAGGAACCTATTTGGATATGTTTAACAATCTCTAGAGAGCAGAATACTGAGACTCCATATCTCAACTGGTTAGCAATATAAGGCTTAGTTGAATAGTTGATTGTATAGATCGAATTGCACATTTAGACATTTAGGTAATGATTATACATGCAACTTGTAAGCCGCATTTGTCACTTTTCGAATTGCATCGCCAAAAATTCCATTTACCTTTTCATGAAGTGTATTATTATAAAATTGTTTTTGAAGGAAAACTATTCCAGAAATGGAATGTAAGTGTGTTCTAACAGTTAAAACAACAAAGCACACATAAAGCTCACTCTTAAAGTTTAAGAATTTTTTTTTATGGGACAAAGGTAACAATTAAAGTTAAAATTTTAAGATGAAGGATATGATCAGCAAATATGTATTTGATGATACCTCGATCAAGTGAACTGCAAGCAAGCAAGAGTCATGATAGTTAAACAATGTGGAACAAGTTCAGAAAGCATGCTAAAGCCAAAAAGGAGTATATGCTTGGCTCCTTTAGCTCGGTTTCAGGGTTAATAAAAAATCAAACTGGTAAGAGCAGCAAGAATAGGATATGAATGAACTTAAAAGCAAAAAGAACTCCGGACCAAACTCATTGATTGGCTCAAAGTGATACATTGACTTCTCATCTTTCTTTACCCCTCAACAACATTGAAGGGTTCATTTCGCACAAACATGTAATTGTGAATATCAAGATCCCCATATGACCACTTTGGCTTCAGACTAGAACATGTAATTGTGAATATCAAGATCCCCAATGAACACTTTGGCTTCAGACTAAGGCACTTAATGAGAAGCATGCCAGCATGTTGTAACCGAAAAGTAACCATCAACCGGTAGTCATTAATGGAAAGAAAGTGACAAACACAACGGAGAGAAAGAAGAAGAAATAACTTAAGAGAGCATGTCCCAAAAGAGCACATCCCTAATGGATGAAGTTAGTTTTGACATGAAAATCAGAATCCTGAATCTTACATGCTAATGGATCCTTTTTGAGTGGAAGGTCTATCAGACAAAAGCTTTAAATTGCAGTGCATAAACCGCATAGGAAAAAAGCAATTCAAAGCATATGCAAAAACAGGGAAAAGTATGCAGTGGAGGAAACAATGTAGGGAAGGAAGAGCACAATTTTGTGACAAAGGATGGAAGGAACAGAAACTGCGGAGGCAAATAGGAATAAGAAGAATGCAAATGCTCTTCTATTTTATTTAAAAAAAAGAAAAAGTAAATACTCTTCTGAGTCTGGATATAAGTCCTAGAATAATCGTGTATCAGAAGGGTTGCCTCTAGCACCAAAGATATGAGCAGCAATTTAAGGACTGCAAGGATCTGATTAATGAACAAACCTCATTGATACAAATAGCTGGGTGCTCAATAGCAATCACTTGGCACTTCCACTGGAAGAACATCATTGCAGGATAAGGGGTGGAAGTCTAGATGGGTCAAGGTATCAATTTTGTATCCTACACCTCTTGGCTATTAATTACAAATTACTGATAAATCAACAAAAGAATCACCTATCATTCTTCTGGGCTAGAGCTAACATCTATAAGGTATATTCTGAGACTACTGTAAACCTTTTTGGTTCAGAGTGCAACATGATTAGATGGTAATTGGAGTTGTGCATCACAAACTTTGAGAATGAATGCTTGGCCTGTAGTTGAAATCTAATCATCTTAGTCATTATGCAGTAAACCCAGTTCCAAATTCAGAAGCTAAATGTCTTGTGAATATGTTTTTGTGGTACGATTTCTCAGTTTCAGATGTGAAGGCTAAGGCTTCGATTTTTCTTCTAGGCTTTCGTTATTTGCTGCCTCACCAGGGCAATTTGCAGTTCCTTCATGTTCCCAAAGCTGAGGCATCATAATGCAGCTCTTGTTGAACACTGCGCTGTCGGGAAAGACGTACTCTTGTTGTTTCTAAATGTTGAAGCCTCAATTACGATGTTCTAAATGATGTAGCTTGGGGTTTATTATTCGAATTTTACATAGAACTCAAGCTTCTGTACTTTTGCATCTTCGTGATGCTTTTTAATCAACAAATACTATTTAACTTATCAACTCAAGAACTCTACCCAGTTCTATGCATAAGTAAATAATGTTTGAGATAAGCACACAACAATGCCAAAGTTTCATAAATAAAATAAAAATATCCAATTTTCCACAACTCAAACTTGAAAAACATGCATACCCATAAATTGAATGAGCGTCTCAATAATTTTACAGAGATAATACCTTCAGATTATTGATTTTCTGAATGTTAAATTGAAAAACATAAGATATAAGAGCATACACAAAATATCAAATAGTGGAAATCAAAAACCAGTCATGTTAGAACAGATACTATTGCTTTTAATTACACAAATATGAATACTTACAGTACAAGACAAGTGACTTGTGCTAAAGGCAGCGCTAGCAGTTTCAAAGTAGTGAAAATTAAGATATCATCTCAATCTTATTTCAGAATCATCACAGCTTATTAGATGACAGTTGGTTGCCATATTTCAGATTAACTTCAGGAATTTCCGTGGGTAACCTCCACCAGGCCACAGAGTCTGTAACGCCAGTTCTTCTCCGGTGCATGATCACAAATGCTATCAGGAGCAAGAAGACAGCAGCCAGCATAGGATACATTACGTTACCATTTCCCTTCTTCCAACTCTTCAAGACAGCATGTGCACAAATCTCACCATCAAAACTACCCACAGAATTATTAATCTTGAAGATCTCAACCCCATTCAGAATGGCATCAACAGCACGTGGAAGACTCACATTCGATGGCCCAACACTCAAAGTCAAAACACCAGAATTGTCTCCATCAACGACAAAATCAGCATAGAAAGGTGAAGCGAGCAATCCATTTGTAACTTCAGTAAGGTCCAAGTTTTCATAGGCCAAATTGTTGTTCACATAAACATTGAAAACTAGCATACCACGCGCAATACTAGCTATATCACAAAAGTGCATCCTAACCAAGTACTTATACCCTCCAATGACCGGAAATGTCCATGTCATATTCAACTCAGGAACTGAACTACCCGAACTCCTAATAACTCGAGCAGTATTATAAACATTATCAGGACCAACCTCTCTGCTTGCCCCGCCTTCTTGATAGTTTATACGGCCACCAAAGTGAACCTTTGATGACCCATCACTAGACTTAATATGCTCATCATCCGTAACCCAAGTCCTCCATAACGAATCATTAAAAGGTGTAACTTTCCAACCACCAACATTAACCCTATACATAGTTTCATACCCATTCATCAACAGTCCACTAATTTTCTCATTTTTATGAAAACTAACATACTGAGCAACATCAGCAATCAAATCATTAGGAGCAGAAATAACCTCAATAGCATTAACAAACGCAAAATTCGACCTATCAGTGGGTACAAAAGTCACAACAAGAACATCAGCATCAACCTTAATCACATAATCCTTAACTGCCTCAAACTCCCCACCCATATCCATCCCCAAACTGTTAAACAACACAAACCCATTTGCCAAAACATGAAACTTAGCACGCCCATAATCAATACCACCGCTTAACCTCTTAAAATGCAGACGCACCAAGTGATCACCGGGGTTCTTGATACCGAACGTGTACTTCGAAGGGCGCGTGAATACACGCGCCGTGTGGTAGATCGGAGAAGATTTGGGATCCGGGTTTGTGTCAGACAGGGAAGTGGATTCTGTCTTCGTGAGGTAGGAGGTTGTAGCATCGCCGGTGAATCTGCGGTGGTCGGAGTCGAGGGTGGTGGGCTGATGGGACCCACAGTTGATGAGGTAGTGATCGATGGGGGAGAAGGAGGCGGATATGAGAGCGATGGAGAGGAGTGCGAGGGAGAAAAGGAAGAAGAGGGGGAAAGTGAGGGAAGAGAGAGCTGCCATTTGTGAGCTTTGGAGCAAAAACGGAAGTGGAGGTGTGATTGGGGGTGTAAAGGGACAATGTTAAAGATGAGAAGGGGATCATTCAATGGAGAAGGAACATTCGTTGGTGAGCTTTGGCTGTAAACGTGTGGGTCCAATGTATGAGGGCCTGGTCAACACTCTATTTATATACGTCGGGTGGGTATTCGGTTTGTTCGATTTGATTGTTGAATATCGATTTGATTTTTCGATTTTCGGATTGATGAAAATGAAAATCATAACCAAACCAAAATTATTTCGATTTGGTTCAACTTTTACAAATTCGATTCGGTTATTTTGGATTTTTATTTCGATTTTAATGATTAAAGTAGTGAACATTTAATATTGATGATTTTTCTAGAAAAATGATCTTTTTTTCTAACCTATTTTTCATTCCCAAATATAAGTAACTATAAATAACTCAACACGAACGAAATTAAATGATATAACCATAATACATAACTTCATTATGCATAAGTTTGCATAAATAGTCCACAAACAACAATAAAGTCGTAAAAACAATTCATAAAAGAACTACCACAGTCCACACACTATTTCTTCATAAATAGTCTAAAGTCGTCAAAACATTACATAAAATATTCGAGTCATTAAAATAGTCCATAAAACATTAAAACAGTCCATAAATAATAAATCAGTCAATAAAATAATACAAATACACAATATTCCATAAAACTGCAAAACAGCCACCACCATTAGTCCATAAGACAGCTATAACAGTCCACCAAAATAGCCACCAATCCATAACCCACAAATCAGCCACAACAATCATCTATAGTTCAAGAAAATTTGTTGTGAGTTCAAACTTTATTATACAAAAAGATTTACTAATACTATAGACTACATCACTAAACTAAAACAATATACACAACTTTCTTACATTAAAAATGAATAAAATATGCAAATTTCCTACATGGCTACATACAGTTGTATGATACAAAAGTAATATCATATATCAGGTAAATACTTTACATGCAATTGATAGAAAATATTTCACTGTAATCAAACATGCCACCTCATTGTATTATGGCGTCCAGGTATCAAGGATGACACAACCTACACTTGCAATTCCTAAGGGATGACATCAAATCTTCCAATATAAAAATTAAAGACAATATAAAAACCACCTCTTCCAGTAAATAAAGTATTATCTCGTTCCAAGTTATATGACCACTTTGAAACTTTTTAACAACTTATCTGAAAATCTCACTCTCACTAGTCTCTAAGGCATCTGGAATAATTATTGATCAAGTGAAAGTTTGGTTGTGATATGAAAAATCAAGTTAAAGAGCACATGATTCACTTCAAATTGCATTTTAAATAGTAAAAAAGAAATCAAAGCTATATACATTCTAAAGAACTGTCAATTGAGCACACCCAAAATTTAAATGTACCATAGTTCCATGTGGTGCAGACACACCACCTCAACCAAGATCAAAAAAGAAAATATGACAAATCAGTGTTCCAACAAAGAACAGTCAAAGGAACATCACATGATCCCACTAAGCATCGGATCCTTCAACACATTCAAACATCATATATAAAAATCTGATCAGCTCAGGTTTAAAGCCAATCAAATCACCATAAACAACATACTGCTCTATCTTGATGATCTCTTATTAAATTGCAAGACCAAGCTAGAGATAATGCAGTCATCTGCAACTTGCATAATTCAACCCAAACACACTTTCAAATCAAGAAACTAATAGAAGTAGAAGTAGCAAAAGAACGCAAAAACACACTTACCCACAATCCAAATTTGCTTATTGACAACTATACATCAACAATGCTAGACTCAGTTCCACTACAAGTCATTTCTAAAAAAATATAAGACACTTGTTAGTTGATATGCAATATAAATAAGAAATTATTTTCAATAAAATGAATACAAAATCATAAAATTCTTACCAATTTCAAGTTGCTCAAGCTACTCTAAATCTTCCTCAACATTAATTAGAATAGGTTCACTTCTAAGCCAATCTTGAAGACAAATAGGAGATTGCACTAGTTTAGGAGTTAATGAACTCCTAAAGGGATCAATAACACGACCTCCCGTGCTAAATGCACATTCAGATGCGACACTGGAAATGGGAATGGCTAAAACATCACGAGCCATCTCAGCAAGAATGGAAAATCTCGGCTCATTAATTTTCCACCAACCTAATATGTCAAAATTTTCCGAATTTGGCTCAATCTCTTCAGCAAGATATTTTCCCAACTCAGATTTACTGCTTGAACCTCCACTAATTTCTTTATGTTTCTCAAATTATTGTTTTGTTCTCATTAGTTCTCTTTTTTGAAAGTTTCCATAACAACTTACTGATGAAGAGTTTCCAGAATAAGAAGAAGTAGATGAAGATGAAGAGTTTTTTTATTTCTTAACATAATGCTCAAACAAGGCTTTCATATATGCCTCCACCGACTCAGACAACTTGTTCCCAATTTCTTTCCCAAACATGTCCATAATTGCAAAAGGAACATATTCTAGTTTGTTACGGGAATCCAATACAGATGAAATAAAGATCATTTTGTTCATTTTCTCTGGATCACCCCAATACTTTCTAAACTTTTCCCTCATATTTGTTGCCATTTTTCTCAAATGAAAATATTCATTTTCTATCATCTCTTTCAAAATCAGATCAAGCTCAGAAATTTCCACAAAATGCACATTATTAGTAACATATTCTGAACCAAAAACTTTCAAAGTAACATCATAAAAAGTTTTCAAAAACTTTATCATTGCCCTCATATTTTCCCAATCCTCACTTGTAAAAGCCCCTGCATTAGTTTTATCTTCACAGGGAGAAGTACGAAGATAATCCAAAAAACCATTATCATAGAAACAAAATCTTTCAAATGCAAGCTCAAAATGTTGTGCTATTTCAAGCATCAAGTATGTAGAGTTCCATCGAGTAGGAACATCTAAATATAAAGATTTCTTGCAAGTTATCATTTGATATTCACAACATTCTTTGAACTTTTTAACTCTACTGGTAGATTGTTTAACATACTTCACAGCTTGTCTCACTCGCTTGACAGACTTCTCAATTTCCTTCAGCCCATCTTACACAATAAGATTGAATGTGTGCCATACACCTCACATGAAGATGCTGACCCTTCATTATGTTAGTTCCCCAATTATTTAACTGTTTAGACATTTCTATCACAGTAACATCGTTGGAACTAGCATTATCAACTGTAATACTAAAAACAATATCCAAACCCCATTCAAGCAAACAGTTAGTAATGGAAGAAGCCATATCAACACCTCTATGACTAGAAATCGGACAGAAATTTATCACTCTTTTATGCAATTTCTAATTTGTGTCTATAAAATGAGTTGTTAGACACATGTAGTTAATTTTTTGTATAGATGTCCAAGTATCTGTCGTAAGACAAACTTTTTGACGTACTTCTTTGAAAACCTTTTTCAAAACTTGTTTCTCTTCATTATAGAACTGATAACAATCTCTTGTCAAGGTTCTACGAGAAGGAATATGAAAGTGTGGGGCTGTGACTCTCATAAAAATTTTAAAACCTTCTTTTTCAACAAAACTAAACAGCAACTCTTCAACAACTATCATTTGAGCTAAAGCTTTCCTACTTTGTCCTTGATCAAATGTTCAAGTACCTAATGCCCCTTCCTTTTCACCCGCAGAAAATGGTTGAAAAGCTAATTTTGTTTGACTGTCTTTAACACTAACATTGAGGCGATAAGGACATAACTTTAGCATGTGATTATTCATCGACGAAGTACCACTAACACTTGAAGGAACAACATAAATTTGCCCACAGTACTTACATTTTGCTTTCTTAACTCCCATTTTTTCATCAACAAACTTGTCAAACCATTTCCAACATTTTGCCCTAGGTTTCATGGCCTTTCTTTTCTTCGAAGGTTCAACTTCAACGGCAGTTTCAACTTCATTTGGAGATGAAATTGAAATATTTTCATTTGATGCTCCACCTTCACTTACCCTGCTTCCAATCTGTGAAAATAATGTAATTATTTTTAATTCTCACTTCTCCGCCTTTAATCTTAAACTATCAATTTAAATGAGGAATAAAAAAGAAAACCGGATTAGACATAATTGGAAGCCTTGACTGATCGAAAAATTGGTCGTCGATTAATTGAATGATTGGTCCCCGACAACCAACTCAAAAACCCACAGACAGACGACAGTGGTCGTCGCCGGCTCAACTATTCCTCGCCGCCTCTGGTAGATAGCTACAGCCTATAAGTAACAAGCCCACAACAGTGTCCAGTAGAAAGAAGGAACGTTTGTCGGCTTGTCGCTTGCTCGCCGCCTTGCCTTCGCCGTCGCCGGTGGATTGTACGGAGGAGCGAGGCAAGGAAGAGTCGTCGTCGCCGGTGGATTGTACCGTACGTGAGAAATGGCGCGTAACTGCGACTGCTGGCTTGTGTAATGTGTTAGCAATTTAGGATTTTGAAATTGTGCTTACTACTTACTAGTTACTGCTTACTGAATATATATATATGTATATTATAATATATATATATATATATATATATATATATATATAATATTTTATTTATTTATTTATAAAATTTCGGTTTTCCAGTTTATCCGTTTTTTATTTTTTTTAAACCAAAACCGAACCTAAAAATCGAATTTCAAAAATTACAAACCGAAACCGATCCTAAAAACCAAAAAACCAAAACTAGAATTAAATTTTGGTTTGATTTTTTCAGTTTAGACCAAAATATGTCCAGCCCTACGTCAAACCCACACGCATCTTAATATTTTATTTTTAAGCTTTAAATTGACTGTGCTTATTAGAGGTGTACAAAAAAATAAATCAATAAAAATATTATTAATTTATTGTTATTGAATTATTAGATTAACATTTTTAAATGATTTTATAAAAAAAAATGTGAGATTGATTCCGTTTAATTTTTTTTTATTGGGTAAATCGATAATCCAATAACAATATATATTTATATATACATATGTATGACTTGTTATATATTTCTCTTAATTTCTACAAATTAACAAATCTATTATTTCAATTATACAAACTCTTAATTTCTCCTAATAACATTTAATTCAAACTTGAATATTCTTGTAAATTAAAAACATCATGTAGAATTTTTTATTGTAACTAAGATTCGGTTTTGTTTCATGTTAGTTACTACTATTTCTATTTTAACCGTTAAGGACTATCGATAAACTGAAAATCGATAAAAAATATCTTATTGGTTTAGCATATTTAAAAATCGATAAACCGAACCAATAATATATAAAATCGAACCGAACTGACTAATGCACACCCCTGGTGTTCATTTTAAACACCTAAACTAGCTACCAACTATGTCATTTTGATACTTTTAGCTGACATGGCATGGCGAGTCTGACACATTCGAGTTCAGCGCGTGAAGCTCCTTATTTATTCGAAAATAACTAAAAAAATATGCTTCTTCTTCTTTTTTTTGACTCATCTTCTTCATCACCATTTTTGGGTCTCCCCGCACCTTAACTCCGTCGGAATAATCATCACCATCGTCATTGATGATATAATTATTTAACCTTATTTATATAAATCCACCGATATCACCATTTTCTTTACTCTCCTTTTAAAATTTTAGCTCCGGCCAAACTCTACGAATTCTCAAATTCAAATTCTTCAAGTAATGAAAAGTTAAAACTTCAAGCAATTACTGAAATTATTTAATGGGTTCTTGAAAATTTTCAAGAAAACAAAGATTCTGCATCACCAGAGTTTCAAAAAATCTTCAACTTGATAAGTTTCATAAACTTCGGACATCATTGCTTCGCCGAAGTTTAGAGCATTTCCAATATTTTTTTTTCGATAAAATCAATTGAATCGAAAGCAAAAGAAGGAGAAAACACTGGAGAAGGGAGGGGGTATTGGCGAGACGAATGGCCATTGTCAGTGTTATTTGGAGTCAATGTTCATTCTCATTGAAGAAATTTTGAAAGACAATAATTTTGGAGGTGGGATATTTAGAAACTTTGTTTATTCTCGATTCTTCGTTTTACAGTTACGATTAACAAAATATACTTCATCAGTAGGGAAAAATCTTTGACATCACAAAAATCAAAAGTAAAGTTAAGGTATAGTACGAAAGGTTGGAACGAAAGACAAAGTGGGGAGGAGGGGAGGGGGTTGACGTTGCTGCAACAATAATTTGGGGGGTGGGGTACCTTGGAGAAGATAATCTTAGGTTGAGGAGATTGGAGGGGGGGGGGGGGAGGATGGAGCGGGCATACTTGGAGGAGATGATTGGGGGGTGGGGGCGTTTCATTTATTATTATTTTTAAAAATTTAAGTTTATTATTTTAAAAATGTTTTTTAAATTATAATTTATTTAAAATTATTATTTTAAACAAAAGTGCTACGTGTCCTTTTTTAATTGGTCGTATATTATGTCAGCAACATGTGTATTACATACACTTTATAATATCAGTTGATTGAAAAAAATGTGTCAAAACGACACAGTTAATAGCTGGTTTAGGTGTTTAAAATGAACATCGGTCACTTCAAGTGTCCAAATGAAAGTTCATGCCAAGTTGAGGATAGGTTTGACCCTATTTATATTACCCAATTCATAGCATTATCTCCAAAAATAGAGAGGTTGTTTTCAATATATCTTCGACTCAAAATAAACAGACAGTAAAGAAAGCTGTAATAAAATATAAAACAATATGAAATAATAGAAATAAGCACTCACAAAGTAAAACTATATACTAGCTAACTAAGAGCATAGACCTCACCCAAATCCTCCAAACAAGAAACTTCAACCTACATGCATAGCCCTACGACTACCAGCATAGTTACACTAAAACAATCCTATCTACTAACTACAACTCATTCACACAAACTCATTCATGTTTACTTATTCGCTAGAAATGATAAATGAGGTAAGACAATATATCAATGATGAACACGATAGATAAGATAGAGAAAACATCAAAGAAGTAACAAGCAAAAAAAGAAATTAGATAATGGAGAATAGAAATTGAAAGAAAAATGGATCAATGCAATAATTAAATATACATTTAATTAATAGATTAAATTATGAAAGAAGAGAATAAACTCATACAATTAAATTCTTTTTAAAAATTCAAGAAGAGATTCATGGAGAATAAAAAGGCATATTCGTAGACTCATGAAGAAATAATCAATATCCAAAAATCATTCACCCTGACGTGCATAAGACTATTTATACTGATCGTGCAAAAATATTCAAACTATAGAAAGGATCAAATTATTAAAAGAGTCACTCACATGAGTTTGATGGTTTTGAAATATTTCAAGTTCATGATGGTTGGAACTTGGAAGACTGATCTAAAACCCTTGATGGCCTTTTTATATACATATATATATGAGAAATTATGTATGTATCGATAATGCAATGATTGTAATGAAAATAAAAAAAGTGAAAATTCTAATGCAAAAAAAAAATTGTGATTTAACAATTGAAAATATTCATGAATTTGTTTGTTTGAGTCTCATCTATAACCATAATTAGCAGTAACTCTCATTTGAAGATGTCCAATAGGAGAAGGTTGTAGTAGAATAATGTTTGCCTATTGATAGATAAATCATAGACGCATAGACGCATAATTGGACATAAGTCTGATGATGAATCTTGTCTTATCAAATGAGACTGAGGTTGAGGTACTTTGAACATAAAAAATTACTATCCGATCTGAATTGGTTAGTGATGGAAATAATTTCCACAAATAGGGAACAAGAAGAAAGTACTTGGCCCCTTTTCTCGATTATCATCGCTCATTCATCACATTTAATTTTATGTTAAAATTGTGTCTTTATATTTCTAGGATATCTTTTGAGTGCTCTTATGTCTTTTGTACTTAGAAAGAATCTACAGGTTATTTTAATTTATAAGATATTATTTTATTTGGGCAAAATGACCTTCTGGACCCCTGTACTATGTCGGTTTTGTAAGTTGGACACTTCTACTAACATTTTGTCATCTGAACTCCTGAACCTACTAAAAAACAACATTTTAAACATTTTTTTGGTGAGTGTAATACACTCTTTCACGTCAACTGCCATATCAGCTGCCACGTTATCTGCCACATCATGTTTATATGTAATAAATAAATAAATAAACAAACAAACAAAACAAATCCTGCCCTCTTTTTCTCTCTCTTCCCCGTTTTATTTCCTTTTTTGGTTCTTTCTCTCTATTTCATCTTTTTTTTTTTCTTAATCTTCTTCCTCCTCTTCTCATTCCTTTTTTCCTTTTATCATTTTCATCTTTTTATTCTTCTTGCTCTACGGAAAAATTGAAAAGTGAGGGCCAAAAAATTTAAGAAGTATGGAAAGAAGGAATTTTTAGAGATTTTTGTGATTTGGGTAATTTAAGAAACTTGAAATTCAATGTAAAGACTCAATGTTTATGCTTTCTTTGATTTTTTTGTGATTTGGGTAATTCGAGAAACTTGAAATTCAATATAAAAATATATTTTTTGTGTTTTTTTTTAAATTTTTTGTGATTTGGATAATTCAAGAAAGTTGAAAATTCTTGAATTGAGTGAATTTTGTGAATCGGTGTTTTTGTGAATGGAGGTTTCTTTGCTTGGAAACTGGTGGGGCGGTGGGGGAGAGGGGCTGAGGGTTGGGATGTGGGAGAGAGGCTTGGGGAAGAAGGCTGGGAAAATGGTAGGGGGAGGAGGGAAAACGGGGGAGAAGGCTGGGGTTGGGGGAATGGGGGTATGAGGGTGCTGGATGGGGACTGGGCTTGGAGGATCTAGGGTGCGTGGGGAGGGGCTGGGGTGGGTGGGGAGGGGTTGGACAGGGGGCTTGGGGAAGTTTTTTTTTTTAAAAAAAAAAATTATTATTTTTAAAAATATTTTTAAGTTAAAAAATATGGAGGAAAAAAAAAGATTTTTTTAGTTTTTTTTTTATTTTAATATTATTATTTTTTTTAAAAAAAATTAATATAAAATTGATAAAAAATTGACCCCACTCGCACCCCAAGCGAGTGACTACACTCTCCAAGTTCCAGTCAGTATTTTATTGCCACATAGACAAAGTCAACGGTCAAAGAGTTTGAAATATTATTTTTTAGTGGGTTCAAGGGTGCAAATGACAAACATGTAAGTAGAAGTGTCTAACTTACAAAACCGACATAGTATAGGGGTCCAGAAGATTATTTTGCCTTTTATTTGTGATAGTTGATTATCAAATAGTGGTGATGAGACACCTTGTGAAAGAAGTATTTGTAATAACAAAAATGCAACATAACATACACACAGTGTATGTAACACAGTGGTGCCTCATCGCCGTCATCCGATCTCTTTAACATATAACTCCAACTTACTTGTTATTTTTTGACAATTTTGACTCTTAATTAATGATTTGCCTCGTTTTAATGTCATTGACTAATTTTTTTCTTTGATCTACTAAATCTTATGTTTTGTATCTCGTGTCATTTAACTTGGACTGATTCTTCTAAGTCTATATACTAATATCACAAAAAAATGATGAAAATGTCTAGGTAAGACACCAATGTCCAACCAAATTGTTTGATAATTTATACCACCAAAGAATATGACACAAATGAATAAGACTGCTACTTCTCTTTTAACCAGATGCTTCAGTTTCGAGCTTTAAATCTAGAAACATTCTCAATAGAGAGAGCTTCCTCCGAATGGACACTACATGACATGAATTTGAATCAATCACACTACAATATGAATACCAAACAAGTAATAATGAAAAAAAAAAAGTTTGATGATCTTTGTTGCAATTGAAACATAATTTGGACCATATGTGTAATTTACCCCATCTTTCTGTAATATATATTCATGCCCAAATACGGAACTCAGAATTAAAATAAGTCAAAATATGAATAAAGTGATCAAATGGGTCATCTATTTAATAAGTTATTAAAATAGGCTAAACATAATAATTTCTTACATTTTATACCTGTTTTTTAACAATCTGATTACGTAAGTGTACAGTAAAAAAGATTTAGTAAAACATAATAATTTATTAGGTTTTACAAAAGTATTATAAAATGTAATAATTTATTAAAAGTTACGTAAACCATAATAAATTATTAAGTTTTACATAGCTTTTGTAAAACGCAATAATTTATTACGTTTTACATGATTTGACATAAATGGGTGACGTGATAGTACACTAATTTTTTTTTAAAATATAAAAATTAAAACTTTGTAACTTCTTAAACTTTTATAAATTATAACTTTTTATTACGCTTTTTACCAAAAAAGTTTTTTAAAAAAAGTTATTGCTTCGTTTTGTCAGATTAAGTACCATCTAACCCACTCTTTTTGACTTTTTCTTTCATAAATCATATTAATTTTTTTTTTTAACAAATAAAAAATACTTAATTATAAATTTATTTTATTAATACGTAATAAAAAATTACATTATTTTCTAAATTTGGTCAAATGAATGCATATTTGTTAGTGTCACCTCTTATACAAACGGATCGAATAATTAAAAATGTGTAGTTAAAAAAATATAAAACATAACTTTTAACTATACATTTTTAGTTATTCAGTCCGTTTGTATGAAATGTGACATCAATAATTATACATTTACTTGACCAAATTTAGAAAATAATGTAATTTTTTTATTATGTATTAATAAAATAAATTTATAATTATGTATTTTTTATTTATTAAAAAGTAACTTTTTAATATGATTTATGAAAGAAAAACTCAAAAAGAGTGGGTTAGTGGTACTTGATTTGACAAAATCAAGTAATAATTTTTAATTTTTTTTTTTGGTAAAAAATATAATAAAAAGTTATAATTTATAAATTGTAATAAAAAGTTATAATTTAGTAAAAATTTTGAAAGTTATAAAGTTTTAATTTATATACTATTTTTTTTTAGAAATTCAGTGTACTATCACAACATCCTTTTATATCAAATCATGTAAAACGTAAATTTATTATGTTTTACATGATTTGACATTAAGGGATGATGTGATATTATATTGAATTCTTTTTTAAAAAAATTGTGTAAAACTTAATAATTTGTCACATTTTACTAACCTTTTTTACTGTACAAAAAAAAGTATAAAACGTCTTATTTTGATAACTTGGTGACCTATTTTAGTTACTTTATTCATATTTTGACTTATTTTGGTTCGGAGTATCTGACCATTGAATCACGTCGGTGACCCATAAAAGCCCCAATAAACCGACCCGACCCGACCCATTAAACCGTTGATCTCATATAATTTACCAAAAGGAAAACGCCTCTGCCTCACTGTTCCGTCTTCTCTTGTTTCTCTCAGTCTCCATCTCCCTAATCGAGTTTGCCATGGCATTTCCTTACTTGGAAGCAGTTATTGGTACGCCCTTTCATTCTTTTATCGTTCTACAATTCTACGTATTCGTATTCGTATTCGTATTCGTATGTTAGGACATGTTAATGGTGTAGCGTTTTGAATGTCAACGAAATCTATTTCCTCTTTCATCTTTCGATTATTACTGTCTTTAAATATTATCTCTTATTTCTCGGTCGTTTCAAGAGTTTTAAGTTCGTATTGATCAAATATTTGTGGTATCTGTGTTGAACCTATGTTTTAAAAGAAATAGGGATTACGAGGTTTATTGGAATCTTTAACTTAATAATTTTTTTCTCTTGAATTCGTATACATCGTTCCGTTTTGATTCGGTGAAAGGATCTTTTTCCTTACAGTGTGTTTTGATGGTTGTTACCCATGGTATTGTGTTTATTGTATTGTATTGTTAGTTTAGATACCCTGTTTGTTTTGATTGTTACTTAAATTTTATTCAATAGGATGCATTATGAAACAATACCTAACAACCATCCAAACAGAGTGTTAGTTTACAGTTTTGGGTAAATTAAGAAAGGTCAGTTGCCACTGCAAGGAGTGGCACATTATTGGTTATGCACACTATATGAAAAGAAAGAACCATAGATTCTTTAAAGGAAAATTTTCCTCTTATCTTTCATTGAAGGCCAAGTGTCTGTTAAATCCCTTTTTGCTGGAGCAAACTGTGCAGTGTAATATTATTTAATGAGTTCTTGGGATTTGTCAGTTTCTTAAGTTCCTAGTAGGAACCTTTTGTGTACATATACTGAACCCACCTGATGCCCATTAGTAATACTTACGTATGTTTATTGTCATTTGGGAGGGCTTTAATTGCAGGGTACAGTGTCAGTGCTAGATTTTTACTAAGTGGGTTTAAAATGAAAGAAATAAACAGACGAACTAAGGGGGTTTACATCTACTATATACACATAAAAAATACCTTTAACCATGTATAAATGGTATAATTTTCCGCCGGAGGGGCTTCATGGACCTCCTGGTCATAACTACATTTGTGTATTCTTTATGGTATGGACTGAGACAGGCAAGAAAAAGATTGAAAATCTCGTCTTGAGCTAATCTTATGTAGTTTGGGATGTTATCTGATGTATGATTTGGTGGTTTACTCCTGTATCATCTTCACCCTTAATTTGGTGTGATCTATAGTTTAACTGCCACTAAACAACTTTCGTAAACTGATATGATGCAATGAATGGAATGCTGGAAGATTGCCTCTGACTAGCATAGTTTGTGTGTCATGTTGAATGATCGTAAAATGTCTGGTTTGGTTCAGTTTAGTTTCTGGGACGTGTTGTGTCATCTAAAGCTTTTCATCTTTGTAAATCACGTGTCTTTTTGAGTGTAACTGGCTGCATGCTTCATATTTTATCTTGGACTTGACACCTTGACTTTTTATTGCCTTCTCTTCTACAGTGTATTATATTAACCTCCTTTTTATTGTGCTTTTGGCTTTAATTTTGCTATTGAATTTTTCAGGTTTCATGATATTAATGTACATATTTGAGACATACCTTGATATTCGGCAGCACGCATCTCATAAATTGCCAACACTTCCCAAACCTTTGGTGGGAGTTATCAGCCAGGAAAAGTTTGAGAAGTCCCGCGCTTATAGTCTGGACAAAAGGTTTCTCCTCTACTTGTTTTTCTTTTGTTCATGGGACACAATCTAAATTTATTTGTTCTTGTTCTATTTTGTTTGAATTCCATTTTACTCTTTTGTCTTGTGTTTTGTTTCAGTTACTTCCATTTTGTCCACGAGTTTGTTACCATAGTAATGGACTCTTCCATCTTGTACTTCCGGATACTGCCCTGGTTTTGGAAGGTGAATGGTTCAGCTTTTTCTCTTAGAATGTCCTCTCTTACCAGTTGCCATTCTAGCAACTTATTGACTTTGCGTTTTATTTTCTGGCAGAGATCTGGAGAGTTTTTGGTATACCTTGGTCTCAATGCAGAGAATGAAATATTTCACACGCTCTCATTTTTAGCAGGAGTTATGATTTGGTCACAGGTGAATATGAATATCTTTTTTGTTTCTTGTTCATAATAGTTGACACTTCTTGGAGTTGTTTGTCCTTGATAGAAGTGAATTAATTAAAATAGTGTAGCATTATGTTTATCAGCCTCTCTACCCTTATAAGGTAGGGTAAGGTGGGTACATGCCTCTCTCCCCAGACCCTACTTGTAGGATTACAGTGGATATGTTTTTGATGTTGTAGCGTTATGTTAAAAGATGGTATTTAATGCAGAAACCCTCAGATTCACCTTTCTTTGAGTTACAGAAATTCCAACTTCCCTTAATGCTTTAAGGGACCTTGTTGCCTTTGTTACTCCAGCCTAGAGGAGTATTGTTACCACTTTGTGTATTTGACCATAATCACTCATAGTTGAAGTTTAGCATTTCTGCTTGATTTGGTTTCGCAAGGCTGGTCATTGTGGGCCGAGCTTGCATAAAACTTTTATGTTGTGAAATGTAAATGAAATTATGCCTCTTTGATGGTGTTATCTTATGTTACGTGAACGCTAGTTGACGGGGTAAAGGTCGACGATTTGTGATTTGCATTTAATTTTGGCATAACTTCCCTTTTTTACTCATTTGAGGGATTTTGTGTTAGTTCTTGTGAGGGAACTTGTGTACTTTGCTATAATTACATATGGGTTCTACCATTTGAGTTAAAGTTCTTGGTGAATAATTATTTCTTCGGCTTTTGTGCAAAAATGTTTCCCAGATATCCTAATAGTAATAGATGCTCTGTATAGCCTCCTTTGAACTCGTGTGATGTAGTTTGGCGGTCACATTGGCTAAATGGACTGTAGATCGTATGTGCAATTCCGATCTTTCTTTTTCTTTTTTGTTTGGTTACTATAGCTCCGGATCTGATTTAATTATCTTCTTTATCGTCTCTGATTGTGGTGTTTTGTATGAAAATCATGCTTAAGTTAAGGTGCCGACCTGTTTGATAAACTACGAGGGTGATTCCTTTTTTTTTTCTTTCCAAAAATGGTGCTTTTGGCCTGGTTTGCTTAGCGTCTGACCTGACATCTTATTTATGCTTTGAACTTGCAATGACAACAACTTTGATCTGTAGTTTCCCGTTTTGGGTCTTTCAGAGATCAATGCATCTTTTTATAAGTTCTCAGTTCGAAAACTATTGAGAGGTACTTCTGTTTGCCAAGAGACTACTCTCTTGTGGTGAACTTGATACTGTTTCCTCTTCTGAGTGATACAATTAACAGGCTTAAACATATCTCAAGAAGCATCTTGGTTACTGCAGTTACTGTACCGCTAGTGTTTAGTGTAGTGATATCCTAGACCAATGATGTCTTCAAGTATTCTGGTTTGCTTCAAACATTATGTCTATTCTAATCTTCATAATCTGGTATCTATTTAATTTTTCATTTACTTTTACAGATCACTGATTTGCCATTTTCGTTATATTCAACCTTTGTGATTGAGGCCCGCCATGGATTCAACAAGGTATCATGGAATTAATATCATTCTTTCTTCCACTGTGAAGAGTTCCATGCATCAGTCGATCTTGGTGCTTAACATGTCTATTGGAAATTTGAATTGTCTTCGTCATGCAGCAAACAATGTGGTTATTCTTCAGGGACATGATAAAAGGAATTGCTCTAACTATTGTGATTGGTCCTCCCATTGTGGCTGCCATCATTGTTATCGTACAGGTACTGTCACATGCTATGAATTAAGGGATACTTTCTATTGCAGTTATGGTAAATTTAAGATTTTATCATGATTTAGCATGCTCACTTGTTCATCTCATTTGACATCAATCTTTTGTTGGGTTTCCATCACATTTACTTTTGATGGGTCTGTGGATGCTCCTTTGTATGTGCATTTTAGAGGCTGGTCGTATTGTGCATTCTGCTAACAGTATAAATTAATTCTTGATTTGCAGAAAGGAGGTCCTTACTTGGCAATTTACTTATGGGGATTTATGTTGATTCTGTCTCTTGTTATGATGACTATCTACCCAGTACTAATTGCTCCACTTTTCAACAAGTTCACTCAGGTAAGTAGTCAACTCTCTCTTCCCCCTCCCCTCTTCCCTAAAGGAGAGGAAGAGCAAATACATATTTCCTGCAGCTCTGATATGCTGATTAGGTTTCCTTTCGATGAGCAGCTTCCACAGGGAGAGCTTAGGTTGAAGATTGAGAATCTTGCATCCTCACTCAAATTTCCCTTAAAGAAATTGTTTGTTGTTGATGGGTCCACAAGGTCAAGCCATAGCAATGTGAGTACTTTGTTTATTATAGGGTCTTTGCATGGTAGTTATAGTGTGTTGATTGAATTTTACTCGTTGCAACTTGCAAGTTTGTGTTGCCTAGATTTCAAATATTGGGTGGTTCAATATCCAAGAATCGCTAGTAGAGTTTGAGATGATAATTTAGATTTTGAACTGGGTTAGTTTCTTCTGCTTCCAGTTTGAGAACTTTTTAATCCTCTTGGTCGTCTGTGATAGCTTTTTGTGGTACAGATAGATAGAGTTTAGATGGTTGTGTTAAGAGTTCCTCCTCCCTCTGAGATCTGGTTTTGCTTCAATGTTTAGCTTCAAAGAAAGCAGATTTGCTATGTACATCTCTTATTTTTTTTATTTTTCTTCGCCTTTCTATTTCGTCATATATTTTGGAGATGAGGACGTGTGTTCTGTTTGCTTGATGGTTTGCAAAAGGTTTAGTAAAGGTATTCCACTTTCTTTTTTGAGCAAATCAAATATGAGAAATAGCTAAGGATGGACAGGAACTGACTAGGTGCTTTCTGTAGATGTCTCTCTTCTTTTCTTTATGGACTGGCAGCCTGTTTGACCAAGTTTCTAAAATCAGCATATTTTAGGAAACTACTTTTTCCAAAAGTGGCTTTCAAGAAAGTTCTTTTGGTGAGTTGTTTTTAAAAAAGAGCTTCTTTTAGTGAGAAGCAGTTTGTGTTTGGCCAATCAATTTACAAAGCACCTTTTAGCTACAATTATTGTTTGACCAATCTTTGAAAATGTGCTTTTAAGTGTATTTCTTAGAGGTGCTTTTCAAAAAAGTACTTTCGGGAAGAAAAGGGCTATTGGCAATCTCTCTGCTTAATTATTTGTTAAGAGTTATGTCATGTGTGACTCTGAAATATTGATTGTCATAGAGGGTATAAAATTATAGTGACGTTTTCCCCTGGTTTCTTATTTGTCTTATCTCTTGTGTGCTTGGTTACCTATTTTTTCTATTATCTTCTCTCTTAGTCCTGTGGCTGATCTTGTGTCTGCAACCTTATTCAGGCATACATGTACGGATTCTTCAAGAACAAGCGCATTGTCCTCTATGATACTCTAATTCAGCAGGTGTGGTGCTTAGAGTGCCTTTTTTTTTCTAGTCTTCTGTTCATTGCTATTAGTTGGTGAAGTTATTAACATTTAATCAACTCCTTGAAACTGTTCTGTTTGGTAAAAGGTTGTTCCCATATGTTTTTGATAAAGAGATATATAGCGACGATTAGAGTTATGAGCTGATGCTGCCATTTTACTACTGCATAACAATTGAACTATCAACTTTGTTGGTTCCTTCCGAGAAGGTTCACCATAACAGATATCTGCTTGATTACAGGAGTCTCTGTCTTTGATTCTGAGAAAAATTGAAGATGGTAAAATATGTTACTGTGATCATATTTTCAAACCAATTGTTGCATTTTTTCTGGACAGCATGCTAACGCCTGCTAGTTTATTGAAAACAATTTCTGCTGTTTAATTGCTCAAATATTGAATGTCCTCAAGGAGATAGGCTAATTTACTGGATTTGAGAGTTGTAGTGCAGCTTCAGATGGAGTGATTTCTTAAGGAATGACTGTATATGTCCAATGTCATTATTTGTTAGGGCTCTTCGTTTGCTTCTTTAACCAATTAAAAATGATAATTCCTATTTCTTTGAATTGATTGGATGTTAGAAAGATGTCTTTACTGGATGGATCATATGAATGGTCACTTCTTATATGTGGTATCCTCGTAGCTGGACTTCATGAAGATACACATACTATGACACATGTAGAATATTTTAGCCATCAAACCCTTTTTATCCCAGTATTTCTTTCTTCTCCTTTTATTTTTTTTTCCCGATTTTAAGAATGTTCTCTTTAATTCCTTTTAGCCTGTATTTTGGGAGTCCTTTAATTTCACTTGTTTATGCTCTGTAGTGCAAGAACGATGAGGAAATAGTTGCTGTTATCGCACATGAGCTTGGTCACTGGAAACTTAATCATACAATGTACTCCTTCATCGCTGTCCAGGTAGGCCAATTAATTGCTGAAGCCCATGACTTCAGTTATTCATACTTCATGTTTCTTAGCAGTTGTTTAGGGTGGGTAGGCCAAGAAGGTTAGGTTGCTGCTACACTGAAGTCAAAGACTTATTCACTCTAAACAACAACAACACCCTCCCCCCCCCCCCACCCCCACACACAAAAGTCGTACTCGAATCAATTGTGTTCTCTTTTTTCTCGTTTAAGCATAATTTTTGCTTCTCCATTTTTATGTGATTTAATTTGTGTTAGCATGGAGACTCTAGGGGTTAGTTTGTTTTACATCTCAGATTTTTTGGCAGAAGATCAATAAGGAGTATAAAAAATAACATGGTTCTTTTATTGAAGAAGATATTGCTAAATCTAGATTCTTTTATGGGAGAAGATAATGCTAAATTATGATGATATCATGTGAATACCGGACGACATACCTATTTTTGCTTGCAGAAGTTAGTCAAAAGCTCAATTTTCACGGAAATGGGCTCAAGGGAATTGTTAGATCAAGTATATTTTTAGTCGTGGTGATGTTGTTATGCTACCTGCCAATTTATCATTTTCGTCTGCTGTTTGGCTTTAACCTCTTTAAAATGAATAGTAATTATTGGCTGGTTTGAAATCTGGATGTGTGTTGAAATGATTCGTGAATGTGGTGTGGAAGTTGTTCATGGGATTTAAGCCCCCATAACGAAGTTTCATATGGAGTTGAAATAAGTTGACTAGTTATTGGACACCAATCATGATAAAAAGAACTTTTTGTTTTTCGTTTTTGTGTGGTTTGATTAGTAAAGTATGCAAGGACACTGATTTCTAAATTTAGTTGGGCTCGTTTAGCGCTTCCTCAGTTCCTATTATGTGTATTTTCAACAATAACAACAACAAACCCAGTATATTCCCACATACTGGGGTCTGTGGAGGGTAAAATATACGCAGTCCATACCACTACCTCCGAAGTAGTAGAGAGGTTGTTTCCGATAGACCGCCGGCTCAGGACAAAAGGACAGTAAACAAGGTCGTAATAAAACATGATACAACATGAAATAACAGAGATACATGTATATTACACTAACAAACCAAAGGCACACACCTCCCCCCAACCCTCCTAACTAGAAGCTCCAACCTATGTACAAAGCCCTAAGACTATTAGCCAAGCTACACCAAAGCACTCCTAACTATTGACTACGATTCACCCACATGCACTAACCCTCTATCCTAATTTGGGTCCTCCATGCCTTCCCATCTAGGGTTATGTCCTCAGTAAGTTGTAACTGCTCCATGTCATGTCTAATCACTTCTCTCCAGTATTTCTTCGGCCTACCTCTACCCCGCCTAAGACCATCCAAGGTCAACCTCTCACACCTACAAATTGGGGCATCAGTGCCCCTCCTCATCACATGCCCAAACCATCTCAACCTCACATCCCGCATCTTGTCCTTCACCGATGTCACTCCAATCTTCTCCCTAATAGTCTCATTCCTAACCCGGTCACCCCCCAGTAAGTCCACACCTCCAACGCAACATCCTCATTTCCGCCACCTTCAACTTTTAGATGTGAGAGTTCTTGACTGGTCAACACTCCGCTCCATACAACATGACCGGACGGACTGCAACTCTATAGAATTTGCCTTTAAGCTTGGGAGACACCTTCTTATCGCACAAAACTCCTGAGGCTAGCCTCCTTCTTATATATCCTACCCCAATACGGTTAGACATCCTCGTCCATCTCTCCATTTCCCTGATCATAGACCCAAGGTACTTAAAACTATCCCTCTTACAAACAACCTGAGAATTCATCTTCACTACCACCTCGTCCTCCTGCCTCGAGTCATTAAACTTGCATTCCAAGTACTCCATCTTGGTCCTACTCAACCTGAACCCTTTAGACTCCAGGGTTTGTGTCCAAACCACCAATTTATCATCAACACCCCCCGCATCATCAATCAAATCTACATCATCCGCAAATAGCATACACAAGGCACCTCTCCTTGAATACGTCGCGTCAACACATCCATCACCAAGGCGAATAAAACGGGCTAAGAGTTGATTCCTGGTGCAACCCTGTCAAGATAGGGAAATGCTTTGAATCTCCTCCCACCACCCTCATCGAGTCTTCGCTCCATCATACATGTCCTTAATCGATCTGATGTACGCATCCGGGACCCTCTCGCCTCCAAGCATCTCCAAAGAACCTCCCCAGGGGCTTTGTCGTACGTCTTTTCTAGGTCGATGAACACAAGTCTCTCTTCCTCTCCCTATACTGCTCCAGTCTCCGCACAAGGTGAATTGCCTATGTCGTCGAGCGACCAGACATAAATCCAAGTTGATTCTCAGAAATAGACATGATCCTTTTCAACCCCCGCTCCACCACACACTCCCAAATCTTCATTGTGTGACTCAACAACTTAATGCCCCGATTAGATTTCAAAAATGTTTGATTATCTTGGGTCCCATTTCGATGAAGTTGGAACTTCTATTGACATGAAATGTTCCGACTTCTGATAACTAGCTCACACATCTAAAACACCAATGAGAATGAACTCCTAGCGATTTGCAGCTCGGCAGCTCTTTGGGAAACTTAACTTAGTCTAAAATCGTTGTAGTCTTATGATTTTGGAATGATAGATTTTGGTAAAAGGCTTCTGTTTAGTTTCTCACATTGTGTGGTCATACAAAACCTAATGTACAATAATTTGTCCCTTTGCTTGACGAAAAGAAACCTTCGATACACATATTATCCATATGGTATCCTAATAAAGGTTTGAGGTACTTTGGAGAAGGTGAGGTTGTATGACTTAACAAGCTTTTAAGTGTTATATTGAGGAGGGAAAGCATGTCAAAAGAGTGGAGAATGCGAGTTTCAATATATCTGAACAATAGAGATATTTTAGATTGTGTGAATTTTCATGGGACCAAACCTATGAGTCATAGTTTAAACTTCATGAAAGAGTGAGAATACATCGACTTAGTTATAACCTAATAACCGAAGGGTGTTAGATAGCAAATGTAAATTCACATGGATCGCATAAGTGCCAAACAATACTAAGTGTGATCGTTGTAGCGCTAGCTGCAGTTGGACAACCACTTGTACCTTGAGGAAAGTGACCTCCCTGACATTTGGGAAGATACCATTGCAATATGGTTTCAGGACTGTTGACATTTAGGTTTATCACATTCTGGTAAAAGGTTTTGGTCTCGGTATATATGTTGTCGGTTGCCCCTGTTTTCACACTGTAGATGGTTTACTGGGATAAGATGCTGTTGCAAGTTACTGTTCATGGACATCTCCATTGTAATCTTTTAGAAATAAAATTCTGCTAAATTTAACTGACTTCCCTCAATATCATTCAACTGATGAAGCTGCATTGTTTAGTTTCATGGTGCATGGTTTGTTGACTTCTGTTGCATGGAAAAAGTATCTTGCTTCTTCTTTACCTGATTGGGACACCTCGCGCGTACATATATATGTATCCATGTGGTGCATACATACGTACATGTATAGTTCTTGTCCTTTTCGGTCCAGTTTTACTTTGGATTCATGTTTTATCTTTTTCTTTGACACAAGTATATCCCTGCAGATTCTCACGTTCTTGCAGTTTGGAGGATACACTCTTGTTAGGAATTCAAAGGATTTGTTTCAGAGTTTCGGGTTTGATACTCAGCCAGTTCTCATTGGACTCATCATATTTCAGGTAATACTGGACATCTGATCAGGAGGTGTGGCAGCTAAGAAAGGTTAAATATGATAACTGATTTGGAAATATTGAAATCTCATTCAAGTGCATCTTTCACAATTACCAATTTGGAAGCAAATTTCTATGTAGAATTAATTGACCGAGCTTTTTTGCTTTCTCTGTCTGAATTGAATCTCCATTTTCCTTTTCTATCTCAGATCAAAATAATGTCACTTGTCTAAAGACGGAAATTTTTGAACTTATCCCGAGTAGGTTGCAATGGGACTTGCATTTACTTTTCTCAATACAACTTTTCTCCATTCTATCCTAAAAAGTCTAGCCATATATTTCATTTGAACCTCTTGTTTTGCTTATATAAATTATAACAGAACATTTCATATTTTGTACTAACGTCTTAAAGTCCGTAAGAATTGAATCAAAATTTTCTTTTCACTTATAAAGAAAAAATCCTAGCACAAATTATTAGTCGTGATTTAGTGATCAATGTTTTACCTTAAAATTGTTCTTCTTTGCAACGGTCAATAATTTTGTGTATGCAACCAGGTTGGACTCCACTATTGTGTTAACACTGCTAAGAACAAAAAAAGGAGCTATGTTTCCAATAAACGTTCATTTCTTTCCTAATATATTCCATATAATGGTTGTTGTTGCAGCACACTGTGATACCTCTCCAGCACCTTGTGAGCTTTGGCCTTAATCTTGTAAGCCGTGCCTTTGAGTTCCAGGTAAATTTTTGGCTGGTCTTCAGATTCTGAATCATTGTTTACCCACCAAAAGTTTTTGCTTGAACACCCCCCCAACCCCCCCAACCCCCCGGCCGGAAAGCCATTTTTAACTAATGTGAATATGTTTACTCGATGTTGTTTCTTTCTCAAGGCTGATGCATTTGCAAAGAAATTGGGTTATGCTGAACCTCTTCGAGCTGGTCTTGTGAAACTGCAGGTTAGCTTTCTCTACTTTTTCCAGAACATCTAACTTAATTTGGGAACTGTTTTCATGTATCATTTTCACTGGATTATATAGAACTTTATATTAATGGAATGTGCATGTTGTTCTCTACTTTGAAGTATTTGTTTGGTACTAGATGTGTATAATCTTTTGTCTGGTGTCTTGCAGGAAGAGAACTTGTCAGCTATGAACACAGATCCTTGGTATTCAGCCTATCATTATTCTCACCCTCCCCTAGTTGAAAGATTGGCTGCCATTGATGCATCTGATAAGAAGACGGAGTGACACATCCATTGGAGGTTCACCGTTGGATGTAGAGCTCCTTCTAAACTGTACACTGCGCCTCTGCAAGCACAACTATTATATACTTGCACTGTCATTGTATGTTGATATTATTCACGTCACATTCACAATGTAGGGCTTAGTTTAGAATGATGTTTGAGAGGTTGCAAGAAGAGTGATTATGTCATCCATGTCGTTCGCAGTTAAGTCGAGAGCTTTAATTGCTGCTAATCACGTGGTGGCAATTCTAGCTCTTCTGAAAGAATTCAGGTAGCTCATACTTGTAGCTCAAATAGCAATTTCACTTGGTGCAGCAGTTAACGGTGGGGCATATTTCTGTTTTGGCAACGATCTTTTCATTGTTTGACACTTCATACACTGCTTCTTTTTTTTTCCGAGTATTTTGTAGGATAATGAACGACAATTTTAAAGAGCAAGCTAGCATAGTCTGTTTGATAAATAAGCCGACTCTTCTGAAGGGTATATAATGAGTTTAATACTTAAAAAGTTTTAATTCCACTAAATTACTATTTGAATTAATACCAAGTAATTTCAGAGGTCAGTTTCAGTATTGAAATTTAAATCAAGTAATATGGGTAAGCTAGACTTTCCATATCAAGTACTGTTGCTTTAGTTGCTTGTCCTAAAACAAATATTCTCCAAATTGGAGGTAATTCATGAAGCTTATTTTTCATGGATGGACATTATTATTATTATTATTAGTAGTAGTAGTATGTAGTTGGAAACAGTCTCTCTATTTTAGATGAGGTAGTGGTATGAACTGCGGGTACTCTACCCTCCCAAGATGTGGGAATACACTGGAAATGTTGTTGTTGTTGCAGTAATATGAAAAGAGGCTGATGACATCCATTAATGTTGGAACATGGCCACTATTACTGAACTTTACCAATAAATGGATCGACTTTTTAGATAATCAGACATTACAACCTTATTTAAGTGCAAGCTTAGAAATGCAACATTTCCACGTATCATTCACTTGTCTTTACTAAAGTTGGCTAAAAAGTACTTAAGGAAGAAGAAAGAAAGTGCTACAATCATATCAATAATCTGTAGCTTTAACACAAACCAATAGTATTCCAACAAAAAGGTAAAGTATCAATGCAACATCATAAAGGTCAATAATTTCTTTGTTGGAAAATTCTAAAGATAGCACCTTCACAACCAAAATTGTTATGATAGTCTAACTCTATTAGGTTAATAACCATTTGGCCGCATCTTTCATTAATTATGTTAATAAAAATCTTCAACCAAGAGGTGGGGGTTGTGGGGTTGCCAAAGGCTATTATTATGAAGTGCCTAGTTGTTGCTTTAAATGATTGTTATGTTTATTACTACTATTAATCCTTTATTCGTTAATTTTAGTACAAACTTTAACAAGTTGGATTAGAAAAAAAAAAATTGGTTTTCCCCTATAATAGGAAAAGAAACCAATTACTTCCTCTGCCTCAAGAAGAATACGGAGTACATATTATTATAGCCAAGACATCTTAGCATGAGATTAGTTATTAAATATTTTTTTATGTATAATATTTGCATATTCAAAAATAACATAACTCACAGCTCCTTATCATATCAAATAAAAATGAGAACAGATTATTAGGATGAGTTAAAATAAAGATTTTGTAGAAATATAGTGGTTAATATACTCTCTCGTGAACTCTCATGATATCGATTTTTTAAATTAATCATCTGATTTATTTAATCTGTTTGATGTCAAAATCCTACTTTCTACTTGTATCCAACTGTTAGGAAGTGGGAATTAGGCAGTAAGTTTTTCATTTTTTATAAATAAATCAAAGAATTTAAGTTATAACCATGATAATATAAATATCTTTTACACATTCAGTATTAAATTAAATGAATTAATGTTGTTATCTTCAAATTAGCAATTAATAAATCCAAAAAATTACTACTACTATATTTTAACCCATATTAATTGTCTCTTTTTTAATGCATATAACTCAACTCAAGGGAGTAATTGATACAAGGACATAATCGTTGAAAAAAAAATTACAAGAACATACTCGGCGTTCCTTTTCAACTTTTCATAGTTGGCTTTTTCGTGAGTTAATTTAAATAATTTTTAAAATTAAATTAAACTAGTTAATTTGATAAATTTTTTTTTTAGACATTTAAAAATTATATTATAAATTATAATTATTCTTATGTTAATATAATAAAATGTTGGATTAAGGTTATATTGTTAGACACTCAAGGATCTTCTGATTGGGAAAGAGTTATTTTGAGATAATGATTACTGAAATTAGTGGAATAATTTATCCCATTACTATTGTATAATTGATGAAATAAATAATTTCGAAATAAACTAATATTTTCAATTATATATGAGATAAAATAATCTCATATTTCATATATTTTAATTATTATTATTTATACCTTGCACCAAAGTAACCCTTAAAAAAAAAAATTATGACAAAGTAAAAAAATCGGGAGAGTAAATTCAAAGAATTGCAAATCAGGACAGACACGTCATATTCCAATTACCAGACTTTTTCTCGTCATGGGCGGCCTTTATTTTGTCTCAGCAATTATAAGACCCCTAAACTTTTAGGTATTGTTATTTAGACCCTTCTAATTATTTATCCAAATGTGTTTTGAACTCGCTTGAAGTATTAGTGGTTGTTTCATTTGAACTATCAAATTTACTTATGTTTCGAAAATAATAACCGCCGAACCAACCTGTAATCTTGATTTTGATAATGTGGCTCAATTTGAAATATCTATATTAATTTATGAGCTCGTTTTTATCTAATTTAATTTAATTGTTATTTGTTAATGATTAATAATTTTTAAATCGAACATCTAACAATAAATAAAATAATTACTATGTTCACTTTTTACATTAGTAATTCATGAATAATGAATTTACCATCTTTACATTACCAACTTGCCTTACTATTTGAAGAAACGACCCCTAACTTCATTTTGAAGGATCACTCGAATCAATGAAATGTACTCTGTATTTGTTTATTAGTAAGGCCTAGAGAGATTAGAACGTGAAGATCATACTTTTACAGAATAGAAATAAAGAGGATATTTTTGACAGACCGTCACGAAATAATATGAAATGAGGAGCTGAACACAACATACAAACAAAACAAAAAAAAAATTGACATTTTCAAAAAGTAAGGGGGGTTAATATAATAATGAGCCAACTTGTAATCCAGGAAAAAATAACAAATATTACTAATAAGTAGACTGGAAGAAAAAAAAAGAATAAGGGAGAGATTCTCACGCACTCTCTCTGCCCACTTCTCTTTGTCTAATATTCACCGGGAATTCAAGAATCCGACTTCAATATCGCCGGAAAATCAAGAATCTCACTCTAGCCTCGCCGTAAAATCAAGAATCCAACTTCAATCTCGACGGAAAACTCCCATTTCAAGTTTTCGTTAAACCCATTTCACCACCATTAAAAACCAAGATTCTGATCCTATATCTCGCCGGAAAACCTCACTGTCCGTACACATTCAGAAACCACACTCATTCAGTATTCTCCTGTGATAGTTTTACTCATCATATATTATTGGGAATACACATGCAGTGAAGTGGATTTTGTTTACTGAAGAAGAAAATGTCTGTGTACGATGCGGCGTTTGTGAACAGTGAGTTATCAAAAAACACTTCGATTTTTGGATTGAAATTGTGGGTGGTTATTGGGATCTTTGCCGGAGCTGTATTTGTTCTCATACTCTTTCTTCTATCACTGTGTATCACCGCCTCTCGCCGCCGCACTACCACCCAGAATGGCAAACTCCACCGCCCTATCAAGGCTGAGCTCAGCTCAGTTGTCTCCAAGGAAATCCAAGAGATTGTTCACCATGACCCCGCCCCAGATCACCGCCCCATTGTCCCTCAGGTGAATTTTTCTTCTTTTTATGATCTCGATTTTTCATATTTATTAATTTGGGACCAGGAGGTCATGAGTTCAAGCCGTGGAAACAGTCTCGGGTAGAAATGTAAGGTAAGGTTGTGTGCAATAGACACTTTTGTGGTCCGGCGCTTACACAGTGCACCGGGCTGAGCTTTTATTAATGTTTCAATGGGGTCTTTTAGCTGGTTTTTGGGTTTGTATATGGTTAAATTTGCGTTTTCTATTGGAAAAGTGACATCTTTTGATAGCTTAGAGCTTTGCTGAATTGAGTATTTTGCTTAATGTAGAAATATATTTAATCTTTTATGGTTAATTTTGCATTTTCATTGGAAAAATGTTTAGAGGTTTTCTGAGTTTAGTATTTTGCTTTATGTGGAAATAAATTTAATCTTTAATGGTTGAATTTGCATTTCATTGAAATAGTGTCATATTTTGACAGCGTCGAAATAAATTTAATATTTGATAGCTTGGAAAATTTTCAATTTGAGATTTTTGCTTTATGCTGAAAATAATGTTATCTTTGTATCTTTGATAGCTTTGAGATTCTTTGAACTGATAAGTTTGCGTGTTTATGGAAAAGAGATGTAAGCTTTGGTTAGATTGTTCTCGACTGGGAATTTTGAGTTTTGTTTTCTCATGACTCATGATGTCAATTTTCTTGCTTTGAAGGTTCAGTTATATACAGTGCTTTTCTTAGTTATTTATTGTTGAGAATATAATTAAATGATAAAAGTGCGCTACTCTCTAACAGCTTAAGCTTTTAGATGAGATGGTCACACACTTCAACATGGTATCAGAGCAGGCACTGCTGTTCTTGGGATCGAATCTTACTGCCACCCTTTATTAAAAAAAAAAATCCATGTACTTGGCCCATGAAAAAAGTGAGGTTCGTGAGGGGGCGTGCTTAGAATATAATTATATAATAAAAGCGTGCTCTTTAGCTTTTAGATGAGATGGTCACACACCTTAACATTTACTATTTCAATAAGGTCTTTTAGCTAGTTTTTAAGATTGATATATGGTTAAGTTTATATTTTCTTTGAAAAATTATTATCTTTTGATAGCTAAGATCTTTTTGGGTTGGGAGTTTTGCCGTATGTAGAAAAAAAGAAAATCTTTGATAACTTTGAGACTTTTCGAATTGAAAAGTTTACGTTGTATCGAGTAAGGATGTAAGTTTTCTTAAAATTGGAACTTAATTGGTGTTACCTCTATGTATCAGGCAGTGCCAGAAATACAGATCGACATGGGGAAGGTGGAGCACAGAGTGGTGTTTTCAGACAAGATGCCTGGGGCATCAAGTGGTGAGAGTAGGGCGACTAGTGGAGCTGAAACGGGGTCATTAGGGAATAGTGGGCAATTGCCAGAAGTGTCGCATTTAGGGTGGGGTAGGTGGTATATGCTGAGAGAGCTCGAGGCTGCCACTAATTATTTGTCGGATGAGAATGTGATAGGAGAAGGTGGGTATGGGATTGTGTATCAAGGTGTCTTGACTGATGGCACCAGAGTAGCTGTTAAAAATCTCTTGAATAACAGGTAAAAACCGTTAATGCTCATTTATATTATACAAAGATCTCTTGCAGTCTTTGGTGACTTTCTTTTTTTAGTTTCTTATTTCCCATTTGGGCTTTACTAAAAATGGAAATTGTGTCTTCACCTTACATGCAATTAATGGTGTTTAGATTCTGCCTTTGATCCTGTTAACAGTTATGATTTCTTCATGTACACTCACTCCCCTTACCATTGTGAACGAAAGTATCTTATCTTTTTCTAGGTTCTCCCGATCTGCTTTGAAGTCTCCTCCTGTGGGTGAGAAGTGTTCTTTTATCTTTTCAGGTTGAAATCAACTAGCTAGGTAGCTGAATAAATTCTTTTCCGGAAGAAACACATAATAGTTGAATGCGGTGTACTTGTTTATTGCTTCTAACACATTCTCTTTGATAGTGGGAGACTCTATTTATTCCTTTTTTTGTGTGTGTGTTTGGAGATATTTTGTTTCTTCCAACTAAAATTGAAGATTCTAATCTTACTTGGCAACAACATTATCACATCTTTTCAATCTTTAGCTCATGATAGGACTAAGTATCTGGATAAATAATTTAGTGAAGATTTTAATTGGCTCAATAATTTCAGGGGTCAAGCAGAGAAGGAGTTTAAAGTGGAGGTGGAAGCTATTGGG
Organism: Capsicum pubescens; assembly: GCA_030864215.1. Lineage (NCBI taxonomy): Eukaryota > Viridiplantae > Streptophyta > Magnoliopsida > Solanales > Solanaceae > Capsicum > Capsicum pubescens. Next base: position 238,315,026 of record CM061545.1, read on the forward strand.
CGTGTAAGACACAAGAATCTTGTGAGGCTGCTTGGCTACTGTGTTGAAGGAGCTTACAGGTACCAATTTCAACTGTATAATTTGAATTCTAAATTGTAGTTTGCTTTGAAGGGTCAACAGACTGATTGCGTCTTTTTGCTCTTTAGGATGCTTGTCTATGAGTATGTAGATAATGGAACTTTGGAGCAATGGCTTCACGGAGATGTTGGGGATGTTAGTCCTTTGACATGGGATATCAGAATGACTATAATAGTGGGAACAGCAAAAGCGTACGTACTGAGAAACTTCTTGCACATATCAAGGTTTTAAGTGGTAGCCTGACTGCTAGTTTTTTATGTATGCTGCAGTTTAGCCTATCTTCATGAGGGTCTGGAACCTAAAGTTGTTCATCGAGATGTAAAATCCAGCAACGTTCTCCTCGATCGCCAGTGGCATCCAAAGCTGTCAGATTTTGGACTTGCTAAACTCCTCAATGCAGAGAGGAGTTATGTGACAACTCGTGTAATGGGAACATTTGGGTTAGTGCAGTCCTCCTTTGTACCTTTTTATCTTTTTCAGACTGTGAATTGGGCTTCCTCTATAGGATCAATCTAGTGATTGTCGTTAAGTCATACTTAGCACATTATTTCTGTACCAGTTATGTTGCACCAGAATATGCTTGTACCGGCATGCTTAATGAGAAGAGTGACATTTATAGCTTTGGAATACTTATCATGGAGATAATTACTGGGAGGACTCCTGTTGATTATAGTAGACCACAAGGCGAGGTTAGTTTTTCCCATCCTTTATCAAGTTTGAATATTACCGAGTAATTTGTGTTTCATACAACTAAAATTTGGAAAATAATGGCAGACTAATTTGGTGGAGTGGTTAAAAATGATGGTTGGAAATCGAAAATCTGAGGAAGTGGTTGATCCTAAGTTGCCTGAAATGCCATCTTCAAAAGCACTCAAGCGTGCTCTTTTGGTTGCTCTTCGGTGTGTTGATCCTGATGCTCAAAAGAGGCCTAAAATGGGACACATTATCCACATGCTAGAGGCCGATGAACAGCTGGTTCGCGATGTATGTACCAAGTTCATTTTTTTTTAAAAGAAAAGCCATATGATACTGTCATTCCTCAAGTTTGCTGATTGCTCATCTGTTATTATGTCATTTTCTACAATCTGTAGGAACGTCGTGTTGGGAGAGAAAGAGAATCGTCTAATTCTCACCGTGACTACAAGCAAGACAACCAAGCTGGTCCCAAGTTACCCAGAAAACAATATGGTGATGGAGCATCAGAAACTAGTGAAGGAGACGGTTGTAGAAACCATAATATGCCAGCTAGTTGGAGATAAAATTAAAAAAATAAAATATATGATAAAAAATATTTATATATTTTAAATGCTTATGCAATTCTTTCTGTTCTTTATGTAATTCTTTTTCACTAACCTGCTTAATGATTTCTATACTATTCTTTTCCTCCCTTGCAATTTTCTTGTTTAGGTAATTTATCCTATATTGTTCACATACTCAAGTTCACTTGTAATCTTCATCATTTTTTTTTAATAATTTTCAATAGAAGTCACATATTTCAATTTTCCACTTGAGTATTTTTCTGTTTGGTTGTCTCTATCCATAATCCATATAATAAAACTTCGGTGTGATTTCCCAACAGGTATGTATTAGAGGCCCACTGGCCAGGCACTATATTGCTGTTTTTAATAAGTATTTTGTAAGGATAAGGATTCCTTCATTATACTTTTATGACTAGTGGACCCTTTTTTTCCCACTTTGCCAGCTAATTTTGCTGGATCAAAGCTCATTTGAGAGCCCCTTATTGGCTTTTAGTTACTCTTTTTAATTTTCTTTGATCTGGTGTCTTGGCATGTTGTATGTAGTGAATGGGGTCATTTGTTTGTTCTTGATTTCAGTGCATGGACATGTCAATTCCCATAGTACTAGAAAATGACATTTTAAAGTTGTTTGGTGTTGTGTAGGGCTGGCAAATTGGTATCATTAGTGCTAACATGCTTAACATTATTAGTTGATAATATCCACTAGGTTTTGCCATTTGCTTAGCCAATGTGTTTTCTTGACATGTTCAAATGTTGGTACATTTTGGCTCTATTGTAACCCTTTTTTTTTTTTTTTTTTATAATCGAGAAATCTCCGAGGACTAGGAGGCATGATTTTGAAACTCGGTGGGATAATGGGTTATTGGGATGTACGGCAACATTAAAATTATGACATGAAGTCTAAATGTCAGATTTTTCTGATACCCTATATTTGTTGTTTCGAATGGAGATTGGCTTTTAATTCTTTATGGTGTTTATTTAAGGCATGTTTTTGTCCTATGGGTTTGGTTGCTTGTTAAGAGTAAGAATTAGAGTAATGAATGGAACAGGTCTCTGCATTGGGGAAGAGACATTTATGAATTTGCAGCAAGATTGCTTCTTGCTGTTGGAAGTTAGTTTGCATTCATGTGATGCTTTTATTATGCTACCTTTACTGGAGTAAGATGCTTTGATAAATAAATTTGAGGGTCCTTTTGGTTCCTAGCTTCTTAGTTCCTTCCATTTTATATCTACCACCTACCTTTTCTATTTGTTTATTTTTCCCTTAAGTATATAGCCGTTTCAGAATCGAACTTTAGATATGCGATACGTTGAAATATTACTTGTGCAAACAAACTTTAGACATTTTTACTTGCAGTTCGCTTGACAGTTTTAAACTTACGACTCGTGTTTATGAAGTTCAAATTACCGGCCTAACTTCAAAACTAATCAATATCTTCGACGCTTGTATTGCTCTCTCACAACTCTATTTTCACGATTTAGGTTGCTATCATTCCGCGGAATCACATTTGCTTTCTTTTCCTCTGGCTACGAAGATGTTTCAGTTGGCCAAGTTGTCTCTTGTCTATCCATAGATAGATTTAGGAACAGTTCGAAAGGTTGCCTATTCGGAAATTTTCAAATCTATGCTTATTTTCAACTCCCCAAAGCATTTTGTCGATTACTACGTCCTTCCTAGTCTCTGGGTCCCTACCGCCTGCACTGAAACAAATGCTTTACCCTAGATGTCTAGTCAACTGCTGCGCCTCAACGCATTTCAGGGAGGACTAGTTAGCTCTGGGCTTGAGTGGTATTTCACCCCTAATCATAATTCATCCGCTAATTCTTCAACATTAGTCGGTTTGGACCTCCACTTAGTTTCACCCAATCTTCATCCTGGTCATGGATAGATCACCCAGATTCGAGTTCATAAGCAATTAGTATTGCCCGACTCGCTTTGGCTACGACTCCTATGGAAATAAATTCAATTTGCATGCTTTCCTTTGAATAACATGTAGCTCTAAGACCATGATATATATATCTAGACAATAGACAATTTCAAATTGAAAAACCATTTGTATCTAATAGTCACCTCGTCATCATGTATCCATGGTATAATATTCAACTACTCCAGTTTCACTTGTGTACAACTTAAGTTTTACAATAACTAAGATGGAAGAGCAGAGCAGCCAACAGAGCCGCTACTAATAATCGAAGAGGTTCACAACGAGTCCAGTCTATAGTGAGGAAGGGAACTTTTGTTTGAAGTTTTGCCAACATTAGTTACAAATATAATAATTTGAAAAACTAAATACAACTTTAATAGGAAAGTAAATTCAACTGCCTAGTGCAGGACCTGATTGCTAAATCTAATTGGAGCAATATGGCCCAATATAAGGTTGGAGGCCCAACTATCATTTTTGGGCCGAAGCATAGTGATAACGGGCCTATTCAACATTAGTTGACAAGCCAATTTAGCCCACTGAAAAAATATTGGAAATTGACGGTTTTACTAGTGAAAGTATTTATTCTCACACGATGTTTATATCAAATTATATTAGCTTCCTATGATTAAATGAGCTAAGAATGTGTACTATTTAATCATAAACGATAAGAAATTTATGTACAAACACATGCCATTTATTTATAGCAGACATGGAGTGCAAAGGTTTTTTCCACATGTAGATATCTTTATAGCAAAATTCGCACCGTTATTAAAATTGCTCGCGCACCAATATATTATTTAGTCATTTATACTTGATAGATTTAAAAGTATTTGATATGATTTGCTTTTCGCAATCTCAAAGCAGTATGATCTACAAAAAAAAATGTGAATTTTAATTGTAAGAATAACTTGAATGGAAAGCTTCACGTTTAATTATCAAAAAACGATATCGCTTAATCTGCAAGTCATCTTGCTATTCTTTTTTTAAAAATAGCAAAATTGTTACGCATACTTTAACTGACCATTTGGTCAAAAAAACTCATCCATTGCTAGTTGCTTGCTGCCTTAAGCTACACAAGTGCCAAACCTTAAAAGCCGCTTAGAAAATTTTCCAGAAATAATGCAAGCATTTTGTAAAGAAATTAATCATACCTTAGTTCAAGATCTCCCTACTAGACCTAGCGAAAGGATTGTCGAAAGACCATATAAGCAGACCATCGATTTCATCTGATGCCTGGACAATTTTAATAGGGGAGTCTGGCATCAATAAATAATACTATTTAAGATGTAAATAAATGAATTTTGAATTCTCAATCAACTTCAAAATTAGCTCATAAAAAAAAATTGTTCAAGCTCTTAGAAAAGATCATTCATTTGTTTCATTTGACTCTTCAACACATTTTTAGAGAATCCTGTACAAAAAAGGAAAAAATAAAATAAACGTATGTGACGATCTCTCAACAAACAAATATGGCTATCGGCTGAAGTCACTTTGCCGCCTCCAATTCTTTACACGCTTACCCCCTACTTGACAACTAAATATCACGTCCAACAAAATATCTCAAAGAGCTACCCAAGTGCACGGGATATAGTGTTCGTTTGGTTTGTGGACTAAATTATTTTAAAATTATAATTGTTGGAATAATTTATTTTATTTGAGAGAGGTGATAAAATAATCTCAGTTTTGATAGACTAAGATAAGATATTTATGATTAAGCCTATGCGGAGTTTAGTTGATGGTATAAATTATAACCAAATGTAATATAAATTTATTTCAGACATAATCATGAAATGTCTTATCTTATCTCGCGTTTCAAACAATCAGAAATTTTCGATAAAATGCTCAAAAAATAATGTCAAGGTTTAGTACATATGAATGAAAAATAACATTTGACCCAATTAACTATATAAATAATATAATTTCTTATAAAAAAGTGTACGTTCAACATGTCAACTGATTACTCTACATAGTTACACCCCTCATTTGTATGTGTCATAAATATTTATTGAATTTGTATCAACACTAGGTGCCAATGAAATTCCCAATTAGTTTTGCCCAAGAGAGAGAAAGACTAGTCTCTCTAAAATTCCCGTCTTCCTTTTCTATTCACTCGATCTAAGAAGATGACCACCTCTTATACTCCCCCTTCGATTCCACCGAAACCCCCAGATTCCTCGGATTCCCCCATGGACGGGGTCACAGAAACCCCTCAAAACCTTCCTATTGTGATATCACTAAGGGTCAGATACCTCAGGAATGCAACTACCAGTCTAAAGAAGATACTCCTTCTCATCAAATCGAAGGATAAGGGCGCATTTCTCTGTCACCAGAAGAACAAGCGCGCCTGCATAAACCATGGGAATTCTCCCTCATCATCAAATGGGTGGGAAAGAAAGTAAACCACTCTTTCCTTAAGAAGAAACTCATAGAAAAGTGGAAACTAAAAGAGGCATTTCCGCTGATCGATCTTGGTCTAGATTACTTCACTGTTAAATTAGCTGGGAAGGATTCGCAACAACGAATCCTCCAAGATGGTCCCTGGTTTATAGCAGGAGCGTATGCGTCAGTTAGGCTATGGGAACCAAATTTCATCCCAAAACTGTCAACCATTGAATCCACAACCATCTGGATTCGATTACCCCAATTACCCACGGAGTATTATGATGGATCTATCTTAGAGAGAGTGGGAAGAAAAGTGGGAAAGATCCTAAAAGTCGATGCCTGCACTTCCGCCACACTCAGAGGTCGATATGCGAGGCTTTGTATTCAAGTCTCCTTAGATGAACCCCTCATTTCGAAAATCAACATTGGGAAACATAAACAGTCAATCATCTATGAAGGGGAGGGTTTTCTATGCACCTCATGTGGAAAATTAAGACATGTCTCCAACACATGTCCACAAAGACCAGCATTAGGCGAGGACAACACCCCGAATTCTCAGACGAAGCCGATTAACACGGAAGGATCCTGACAAACAATCAAATTCAGCGGGAGGAAGAGAGATCCCAAGAAACAACATCAAGCATCGCAGAACCCGGCTCAGAATGTAAAGGTTAAATCATTCGATGCTGGGTCAGGTAAGTTCCTTGATATCCCTTTCTCTGATACCACTCCCCCCACCGCCAACGCTGGTGCCTCTACAAGTGACACCAAAGGTAAGGGTGTGCAGACGGCGACCTCTTACCCTAATGGACTGAGCCAAGGTCAAGGGCCCTTTGGGGTGAATCACCTTCATGCTAAAGGGCCTTCTACTAGCTATAGGAAAAGGCCCAACCCCCAAAGCCCAATCCACCCTCTTGTTAATGCTGTGAATGGGTCAAAACCTCTCCAACAGGCCCCTTTAAGTAAAGCTCTATTTTCCCTAGGTCAAACTACTCAGGCCCAAAAAGAAGTTGGCCCAATGCCCCCTTTCCCAAAAGCTGAGCTGGACAAAGACCTGAATGTCTACTCTCCCTCTACCTTTGGTACCCAAACGACAAGACCCCCTTATGATAACTTGCCGGTGTAAATCAATCATAAGTCTGATTGTGCCTTCTCCAAGGTCAGCTCATTAACTAACGCATGCGCCAGTAATAATGGAAACCGAAGAGTCGGATAAAAAACTGACCCTTTACCTCTTTTCCTCCCAAAAAAATCTCAAACCATCTTCTCTTCGAGCTCTAACTCTACTCCTCAATCTCCTCCCAATGTCTGATCCAAACTCAAATCCACCTCACCTATTGAGCTTCATCTTGAAGCCTCTAGAAAAATATCATGTTCCCCAATCTTGGTTGGAGCTCTGCCTCTCACAGATGGCAATACCTCTAACACTTCAGCTAGAGGGAGGGATATTCAGCATTCGCATACAGGACCCCCATTATCTCTCTTAGTTAGTGAGGGAGGGCATCACCCAGGGTCTAAACAACTATGGTTAGAATGTGTGGATGACCACCATGATGAACATCTTCAATTAGAAACTGATGAACAACATCTCCCCATAGATTATCTCCTCAGAACTAAGCAAAATGATTCATAGTCTCCCTTTCTTCCCTCCAATAATTTCATCTCTTCTCATGGAGGGCCCAACCTTTATGAAAAGCTCTGGGGATCCCTCCAAACAGTAGTGACACCTACCCCTCAATGCCCCTCTCTTCTCTCTCTATCTCTGGAAATGAGGGAAAGGTCCAAAACCATGGAAATCTTAAGAGAGAGCAACAGGGAAATAAAACAGATTCTAGCAACCTTAAAGGTTCCACAAACAGAGGTCGTTAACCTAGAAAAGCCTCTCAAACATCTCTTCGAGGAGCTCATAAGCGAACTCCTTATAGTTCTCATTCCTCATGATCTCCACAAATTCGACTTAGAAATCAAGTTGCCAGAACCAGGATTCTTCTTCTCGATCCTCATGAACCCCCTCTCCAAAAAGAGGAAGGAACCAATGAATGCCCTCCTGAGTCCGTTGGACAAGGGCAAGGGAATCTTGGAAACCTCCCCCTCAAATGAATGCAATTATATGGAATGTTGGGGGAGCAAATAACCCTGAATTCAAAAGACACTGCCAGGCCATGATTAATATCCATAAGCCCTCTCTTCTGGCTTTGCTGGAAACTAGAATGAGTGATCACAAGGCTCTTGCTACTATGTTGGGTTTCAATAGTCTGGTCTAATTCCCTACCTCTGGGAACTTAGGGGGAATTGTTATAATGTGGGACTCCTCCACCATGGACATTCATGACATCTCTGTGTCCCACCAAGTTATCCATGTGGATGTTAAGGTACACTCTCCTCCCCCCCGTTGGTTTTTTAGTGCCATTTATGCTAGTACTAACTTACAGGCTAGACCTGACCTTTGGGAGAATGTGATTCTTTTCTCTGACTCTATCAGGACCTCCCCTGGAGCCCCTTGGCTCATTGGAGGGGACTTCAATGAAGTGCTTTCAGCTTCAGAGAAGTTTGGAGGGAACAATATAAGGACCAACAGAACTGGAGCCTTTTGGGACTGCATTAATAAATGCAACCTTTTGTACCTTGGTTTAAAGGGTAGTAGGTATACCTGGACAAACAAAAGGTACATGCACAGAAGACACCTTATTCTGGAAAGATTAGATAGATGCCTTGACAATGAGGTCTGGCTTCACCTTTTCCCTGAGACTTCTTTCTCCCATATGGACAAAACTCATTCTGATCACTGCCTTCTTCTTGTTAACATCCTCAAGACCCCCCTCCATTGACAAACCCTTCAGGGTGGAATCCATGTGGTGCTCCCACCTTGACTTTATTAATGTGATCAGGAACTCTTTTCCTAGCTCAAAACCTCTCATTGATGCTACCAAGGACTTTGAAACTCAAGCCAAGCTTTGGAATAGGACCACTTTTGGCAACATATTTCATCAAAAGGCTAGGATCATTGTCAGATTAGCTGGGATTTAGAAGTCTGCCTCTTACCCCACCAGCTCCTACCTCCACAATCTGGAAGATAATTTCTCCAAAGACTTTAGCAACATTCTTAGGTATGAACAAGACCTTTGGAAGCTTAAGTCTAGGGTCAACCGGTTGGCTGAAGGTGATGTTAACACCAAGTTCTTTCACATTACTACCCTTAATAGAAGGAGAAGAAACAAGATTAATTCTCTGAAAATAAAAAATGGGGCGTGGATTAACTCCTCTCATGACATTAAGAATCATGTCATTTCCTTCTACAAGCATCTTTTCAGCTCTGATCACTTTTCTTCCCTTAGAAACTGTCAAGCCAACCCTTCATCTAGGGGATCCCTGAGAGAGGAAGACTATGACCTTCTGGATAGTATTCCCACCCTGAGGGAGATTAAAGCCATCCTCTTCTCTTTTAATCCTAATAAGGCCCCTGGTCCTGATGGCATCCACCCTTTCATGTATCAAAGATATTGGGACATTATGGGACAGTCTGTCTTCAAGTTCTGTGTTTACACCTTTCAAAAGGCCACCATAGATCCCAGAGCCAATCTTACCTACCTTTGTCTAATTCCTAAATGCAACAATGCTTCCAGCCTCAAGAACTTCAGATATATTGGTCTTTGTAACACCCAATACAAGTTTGTTACAAAATTCATTGCTAGAAGACTTAAGCCTTTTCTCTCCAATATCGTCAGCCCTAACCAAGCCAGTTTTCTTTCCAGGAGAGGAGCCTCTGATAATGCCATCATTATTTAAGAGGTTATCTCCCACTTCCAAAGGATGGAAGAAAAACAGGGTAACATGATCCTAAAAATTGACCTTGAGAAGGCTTTTGACAGGCTGGAATGGTCTTTTATTAGGCAAAACCTACATTTCTTCAAAGTCCCTCCCAAACTCACCTCTCTTATCATGTCTTGCATCTCTTTCTCCCCCATCTCCATTTTGGTGAATGGTGAAAAAACTAAATTCTTTAAACCTTCCAGAGGGATTAGACAGGGGACCCCATTTCCCCTACCTTTTCATTATGTGCATAGAGCTTCTGTCCAGAAGAATCAACCATAAAGTTGACATCCTGGCCTGGAAACCCTTTTTCATAAGTAGGGGAGGTCCTCTCATCTCTCATCTTTCTTTGCTGATGATCTAACCCCGTTTTCCACTGCAACCCCAAACAACTGTGTCACCATCAAAAATGTTCTTCAAAGCTTTGCTTTTCATTCAGGTCAAAGAGTTAACCACTCTAAGTTCAAAATTATCTTCTCTGAGAACTGCAAAGGGGAAGATAGAGACCTTTTGTCTCATCTCCTCTCCATCAGGGATGCCAACTCCTTTGGCAAATACTTGGGCTTTTCCATTCTTCATAAAAGCCCTTGCAACAGTGACTATCAATTCATCATTGACAACATGAATGGCAGGCTGGCTGGCTGAAAAACCAGCATGCTTTCGATGGCTGGGGATCACTTTGGCTAAATCCTTCCTTAATAGCATTCCTACTCATGCCATGCAATACACTCTCATTCCCTCAAAGATTCACCTCATGATTGACAAAATCCAAAGAAATTTCATCTGAGGCACCACAGTGGAAAAAAGGAAAATGCACTTGGTGAACTGGGACATTCCCTCCCTCTCCCAAAAAGAAGGGGGTTTGGGTATGCAAATTGCTAGTCTTAGGAATAAAACTATGAGTGCCAGCTTATCCTGGAGATTCTACCACAATTGGCCTAGCCTTTGGGCCAGTTCCCAACCACAAATATAATCACAGGCACTACCCCCATGCTAAGAACTCTTCTAGAATCTTGAAATTCATTCAGCTTGGGGTTAGAAAGTGCACTCTCGGAACCCATTAGGTGGTCCATTCTGGAGTTAATGTTAAATTTTTGTACTGATAGATGGATACCCTACTGGGAACCCCTCAGAACTATGATCCAGGGGCCCTTCAATCCCCAGCAGAAATCTATCTCTTTGGCCAGTGTCTGGAACAATGGGAACTGGCGTTTCCAAGACCTCTCCATCCAGCTCCCTCAGGAGGTTATCACCATAATTAAATCCTCTTTTTCCCACAACCCTAGAATCAACAAAGGTCACCCCATCTGAGGAATCAGTAGAAATGGCCTCTTCACTTGCCCAAGTATGTATCTCTTTTTGGCTAAGAAAAAACTCTCCAATCTGAACCTCCATCACTCTTCTTTCCAATGGATCTGGAAAGTTATCTGTCCCCCTCTCCTAAAATCAAAACCTTTCTGTGGCTTACCCAGCACAACAGGCTCCCTACCTCTCTTCTTCTCTCTAAAGAGAGGTATTCCTATTTCCCAAAGTTGCAGTCTTTGCAACTATCACACTGAGGATATCTCTCATATCCTCTTTAATTGCCCAATGTCTAAGGACTATTGGACAAACCTTCTCCTTAAAGGCAACCCTCCCCACAGAGTTACCATTAATAATCTGTTTCCCAATAACTGGCATCAAACTTGGTCTAACCTTAGGAATAAGAAGTATGACCACATCCTGAGCTGGCATACTATCCTTATCTTCAGTCTCTGGGGTATTTAGAAGAATAAGATTAGGAATGTGTTTGATAAGAAGAAGGAGAAGCCATCCTTCAAGCTTATCTATAGGGAAGATGTGGAATATATGCACCTTGCTACCAAGGTGAACCCTGGGAATATCTTCCAACCCATCAATATCAAATGACACCCCTCCTTGGAGAACTCCTATAAGCTGAACACCGATGATGTTTGCCTTGGTAACCCTGGTAGAGGAGGTATCGGGGGAGTTATCAAGAATAGTGCTGGGGGATGGGTCATGGGTTTCTCCAAAGGTTATCATCGATCTACTAACAGTCACATGGAGCTCCTCGCTCTTAGAGAAGACATAAAACTTGCTGAAGAGTCTAACCTTACCCCCATTGAAATCAATGTCGATTCCTTAGAATTAATAACCATGCTGTCTAAAGGCAATCCTATGTATAACGATATTATTGATGATTGCAGGTTAAGAAGGTTGGGCGATCCACAAGTGGTGCACTGCTATAGGGAGCAAAACGGTGTAGCAAATGCCTTAGCAAAGATGGGAGCTGACTCAGATATCCAACATGGGACATTGTTTTTTGAAGTTCCACCCATGTGTGCCCGAAATATTGTGGGGGCAGACATCGCAGGAACTTATTTTGTTAGATTAGTTAAGACAAACTCACTGCAGTCTTATGAGGTTCTGAATACCTCTTTTGTATTAAACCCGGACTAATGTTGGATTAACTTTTGATAATGCAATGCCTGTTAACCAAAAAAAAAAGAAAAACACTAGGTGCCAATCATACTTGACAATCAAGCCTATACATTAAGTTTTAATACTAGCTACTACTAGTAAGAACAACATGAATGGAAAGGTTACTTGATAGATGATGGATAAGTAATCTAAATTAATTTTCACAAATTAAACATTTTTGGCGTAATGTGTTATGTGCAAGACATCACCTTTTTCCCTTTGAATTCTTTATAAGAAAAGTATAGTTAGGCATGCTTTAATAGACCAGTTGGTCGTTCAAAAACCTCGTTCATTGCTTGTTGCCTTAAAATACAAGTGCAAGAACCTTAAAAGCAGCACCAACTATGGACTTTAAAGTTAGATAATTTTCCAAAAATAAGTCAAGCATTTCTAGATTAAGTACTACGGAGAAGTAGTATAAAAGCAATACAAAGGGAAGATAATATGTGATGCCATGACGATATCAATAATCAACAAACAAACAAACAAACAATGGGCTGTCTGCTGAAATTTACCAAAATATTGTTGCCTTCTCCAATCTTCTACACGCTTCCACACCACTTTCCCCACTTGAAATATCACGACGTTTTCTTTTATTCAATTTGTAAATGGTAATAAGAGATCATTTCTATCGGAATATCTAATGTAGAAAAATTCATTCATGTTCAATGCTTAAATCCGATCATATTGATTTTTTATCGTTAGATAACAAATTAAATTCATAAATCAAAGTAAGTGTGGACTTATCAACAATGCTTAGAACATGATCATTATTTCGACGTTGACACATCCATCTTCTTTTAACACTCAAAACCTTTAACAACCAAATCTTTTTCCAATTTATAGCCCCAAAGCTTATTAACCACTTTCAAGTCTCAAATGAACAATTCAATATGAATGGAACTTAAACAACGATCAGTTATACCAACATGTTGAATCTTCAAATCTGTTGAAATTATCATTTCAGTTCTATAACAATCTTTATTAAATACTAGTCAATAATGGCATGAGAGTTCCACATAGGTCTACTAATGCCGAAACTTATCTACATCATTTACGCTGTATTTGTGATTAATATGGGACTATTGTGGTTAATTAGGGGTTGATCTTTGATGGTCTTTTAATAAAGGCAAACTACTGATCCAAAAAAAGGTAAAAGCTAAATGCGTTAGAGATATCATCTAATTCTAACTAGGTGATCCTTAATTTTGAATGTACATAAATCGACACTCATATAAAATTGAATAAGTAGATACACATATTTTATCCGACATAATATACATAGAACGCCACATTAGACATGATTTGTCCGTGTAGGATGCACTTAAAATTGTATTATGCCTTACTGTAATTGTGATTTATCTAGGAAAAAATAACATATATATATATATATATATATATATATATATATATATCTTAAGTTACCATATCTACACAAATTCCCACTCTTATAAAGTATTAAAAAAATAAACTAATTATGTATCTTTTTAGATGTATTGGAAGCTAATTATACATCTCGACAAATCATCAGAAATCAAAAAAAATATCAGAAGCTAATTATGTATCTTTATAAGGAAAAAATGTATTGAGAGCTAATTATATATGTTTATAAAAAAAAATAAAAAATTATTGGGTGTATCAGGAGCTAATTATGTATCTTGATAGACTCAAAACTGAATATTTTAGTAATTATATAAAATATTTAAGTCTTTGTAATTAAACTTTAAACTACCGGGACTTACGTTGTTTCCTCTTAACTAGGGATAAGGAAGGTGCACCAACCCTTTTGGAAGTAATTACACTCTCTCCCACTTTTTAAATTATTTTACTTTTTCTCTTTATTAATATACATAACATAGCCGACATATATATAACATTCTGTGTATATGTTGGAATTTTTGTAATATGTTTAGAAAGTTGAGATTTTTTGTAATATTAGAAACATAAGTTGTGTATTTATGTAAATTTTAAAAAAATGATTATAAAAAATGAAGTATTCACAAAATTACTACTACTAATGAGAGGGAATAAGCAGGCAACAGGTCGACGCGCCTGTTTGTGCTGCCTACTTCAGCTGCTTCAATCGCGATTTTACTATATCATCCCTAATTAATTATTATAAATTATTTAAGTATTAAAAAATTAATAATATTTAATATTAAATTAACTTGACGGCGTGTATATGATTCACCTAATTTTTTTTCACGAGTATTTTTTTATAATATTTTGCTATATCACTTTTAATTAGTTATTATAAGTCGTTTAAGACATATACGCTTTACTGCTTCAATCATGATTTTACTATATTACCCCTAATTAATTATTACGGTCATCTAAACATTGTGTCATTTAAATTAGTAGTAAAAATAGAAGAAAAAGCATTATAAATCACAATAATTAAAAAGTTAAATTATTTTAAAAATATAATTAAATATCAATGTCACAAAAGTTTGGACAAAGAGAGCAACATATATCATTTGAAAAATACATAAAAAGTATTATAAATTACAATATTTAACAACTTAAAATATCTAAAAATAATAATTTATTGTATATTAGTAAAATATTATAGATCACAATAATTAACAACTTAAATTTTTTTAAAAATCTAAAATATTTAGTTGACTCTTGAAATTATATCAATGCCGCTTAAATTGAAATAAGTAAAAGTATAATTGACTATCAATACCATAGAAGTTTGGACAAGGAGAGCAACATGTATTATTTGAAAATTACATAAAAAGTATTATAGTTACAATAGTTAATAGCTTAAAATATCTTTATAAAAAATTACTTTGTTATATATTTCAAAAAATAAATTTTTTTTTATAAATCCCAATAATTAATAACTTAATTTTTTTTAAATATATAAAATATTTGGTTGACTCTCAAAATTATATCCGTGCAACTTAAATAGAAATAGAAAAGAGGTATTATAAATTTCAATAATAAAAAAATTAAATTATTTTAAAAATATATTTGACTATCAATGTCACAAAAGTTTGAACAAGAAGAACAACATGTATTATTTGAAAATTAAATAAAAATCTTATAAATTACGATAGTTAACAATTTAAAATGACTAATGCATTCCATGTGTCACATAAATTGATACTAAAAAAATAGTAACATATATAAAGATAAGTTTGGACTATTCCGCATAATTACAAATCTAGAAGGACCTTATAATAATAAAACATTGAGAAAAAGAACGCCACTCGTTTGTGCACACGTGGTATAAAGAAAATCCAACGGCCAATTTGGTGTAAAATGACATTATCACCCCCATAAAACCCCTCGCCCTACCAACTCCTCTCTCCATATACAACACGGATTCCGGAAATTTCCATAGTGCTTCTTCTCTTTATCGTTTCGTCTCTGTATTCTCTATAAGGTACGCCCGTATGTTCGCTTTCTCACTATTCACTTTTTTCTCTTCTTCTTCTTCTTTGTGTGTGCATGTATATGTAGCTTTTAGGGCTTGACTCGTAGTTTTTGATACAGCTTTGCTAGTATCGGTGCTGCTTTTTAGGCGTTGACCGTTTTGGTTTAACTCCGGATTTGAATTATCCTACTAATAGGTATGTTCTTTTTTTCTTTTTTTAAATGTAATTGATGTTTTATTTGTTTTTATTTGGTTTATTGTATTTTTTCTGTGAAAAAAATGATTTGTTAGTGTTCTTTTTTGAAATTTATGTATGTACGTGAGGTGTAAAAATGAAATTTTGGATAGATCGATGCATGATTCAGTGCAGCTGCTACAAATCAGGAACTTCCGATAATTCTTCTAGATATGTGCATGCTTTTTTATGTAAAGAATTGGTTTTCATTTTTTTGAGATTTATTTATGTTCCTGATCTGGAAAGAATGAATTTTTGGTTAGATCTATGAATAATTCTGTGCTAAAATCATGGATTTGTAATGATTCTCTTAGATCTATGCATTTTTTGGGTGGAAAAAAATGAATTTTCATCTTCTCGACATTTATGGATGTTCCTGGGCTGGAAAAATGAATTTTTGGTTAGATCCAAGGATATTTCGGTGCTAATATCATGAATTTTTAACGGTTCTTTTAGATCTATGTGTATTTGTGTGATTAAAAAGCATGGATTATGAGTTGATTTTAGATCTATGTATATGTGTGTGCTTAAGACCATGGATTTTGTGTTGATTTTAGATCTATGGATAGATCTGTGCTAAAAGCTTTGATTTTGATTAGAGTTGACTCATTCAAGCAGCTACTCTTTATATCTTGTTTTATTTTAAGCTCTTTTCCTTGTATAATTTTATACTTCTGTCATTTGTTTGCTTCTAGTTATAAGCGCTGAGGTACTAAAGTTGGTTATGATTTTTTTAACATCAGCAAGAATAAAAAGACAGAACACTGTGGTTTCCTTATCATGGTTGAGTTGATTTGCTGGGTGAGTCTGTGTCATGTGTTGGTGGAGATGATGTGTCTTGGTAAAAGGGAAAGCCCAGCCTTTGGGCTTTTGCTGTTACTTGGCACTTCCGGTGAATATGCTAGGTGTGGCTGTGGTATGCGGCTTCTCTTTTGTTTAGCTGGTGTTTTCGTTTTGTAGTGTGGCACACTCCTTTTTGGTTCTTTCAAGATTGATTGTCAAGTAGTATCTACATTTTTTGCTGCATATTGGTAATAGCATAGTTTGTATATAGTGTAATTATAAAAGTATGCTAGAATATTTACTGCACATGCAATGGGGAAGTTTTTTTTCAAGTTTATGGGGGAATCTAAAACTTGGTTTGCTGAATAACATTTTATTGATGGTCTTTTCTGTCTCTGCAGTTTATCTATACTCGAAATGAGTGCACCACAGGAATGGCATCGCCCTTATCTCCGATTTGGGAATCCTTTCAAAATGATGTCACCCAAGGGCTCATACTTGTCTTCTAAGCTTCTTGCCCTGTTGAATTCATTTGAGGAGACATTAGCAGGGAGACTTAAGAGTATTAAGCCTGCAGACAAGGAAGATATCCTTAAGCTGTCATGGATGAAACAAGCAATAAGCACACTTTGTGCAATTCATACAGATGTGAAAACTCTTATTACTGATCTCGAGCTTCCTGTGTCTGACTGGGATGAGAAGTGGATTGGTGTCTACTTGGACAATAGTTTGAAGATGTTGGATATGTGCGTTGCATACAGCTCTGAGATTTCCAGGCTTAGTCAAGGCCACCTTTACCTTCAGTGCGGCTTGCACAACCTGGATGGCTCCTCTGCACAGTTCATGAAGGCCCGTTCGTCATTGGATGGATGGAAGCAGCACATTAATTCAAAGAACCAGAGACTGGAGAATTGCTTTGCCATCTTGGACAGCCTCACAGAATCACTGAACCTACCCAAGATCAAGAATTCTGCAAAAGGGAAGGTTCTGATGCACGCAATGTATGGAGTGAGGGTTGCAACTGTTTTCATATGTAGCATATTCGCCGTCACATTCTCGGGTTCTGCTGAGAAATTGAAGGATCTGCAGATTCACGAGACTTGCTTGTGGACGGAAGCTTTTGTTGATCTTCGTGATTTTATTAGTGGAGAGGTCAGGAGCATATATTCTGGAGGAAGGTTCACAGTACTGAAGGAGCTTGAAGCAGTGGATGTCGGTGTGAAGAAGTTATACCCAGTCACACAGGATGGAATAGACCCTACCGACTCAGAACAGTTGGAACTTCTAACTTTAGATCTGACTAAAAAAGCAGAAAGTTTTTCCGAAGGACTAGATCTCTTAGCAAAGGAGACAGATAAGTTCTTTCAAATCCTTTTAACAGGACGTGATGCTTTGCTTTGTAACCTTAGAGTTGGTAGTACAGTCAAACCAGTGCAGCCAAACAACAATGTACATAAACAAATGGTGAAGTGAATGTTAAGAAAGAGAGTATCTTTAATGTATACACGTGGGTGTGGGTGCGTGTGTCGATGCGGAGTTTTGTGCCTTCTGGTTAAATATAATATACTGCAAAGAAGTGCAATATATAGTATTTATGGCAATATAATTATTTTATGATGGTAAATATGGGTCTCTACTGATCTATGTTAATGTTGTATAAATATAGTGTATGGTTCACTGAAAAGTTGTCATCCCTTCTACCAGATCAAGATCTAACTTCTCTACAGATGTTTTCTGGAACTGAATCTTTTTTTTTCGGTGTGTTTGAGCTTGAAAAATTGGAAAAGGTTTAGTGTCTGTGGATGCATGTGTTCAGGTATGAGTAGTTGCCGTATGGATAAAATTTTCTGGCATTTGATTAAGCCAAGTGGGTTGTTGGATAGACGTTTTTCTAACGTTGAAGATGGCTAATTCCAACGTGGTAGACGATAAAACAATGGGAAAAGAATACTAGGTGGGTGGCTTACATTTTCTTGAAGAAAAATGATGCTCATAAGTGGCGTAAAAAGTGGGGAATTGACTAGCTTCCAACCCCAATTACATCAATTATTGTTTCGCCTTTTATATTATGACACCTCCTTTAATTGACATAACATCAACATAAATTGACATAAGTCCGACGCTTGATAACACACATAAAATTGAATCGAAAATGTTTGATACAAATAAAAACTTATTCGAAAATCGAACCAAAAATGTTGGATACAACTTCTTCGAAAATCGAACCAGAAATGTTTGATACAACTTGTGTTTAATCAAAACAAATAGTGTCTAAATGAAATGTTTTGAAGCATTTTATAAGTTATTGATGAATTTGACCAAAAGTATTTTGAAAACTCGCGAAAATTAGTGCCTATAGGAAAATCTTTTTTTGATTTTGCTAGTGCTAACAGAGTATATAGACGAGATAGAGATTCTAACAGTAAAGATAACTCCTCTTTTCGTATAATACTTATTAGATTTTGGTAGGTGGAATGAGAAATTTAACTCAACTTTGATGTATCCCTTTGCATTGTAATTACTTGTCGTGGGAAATAAAATAGTAAAACTTAGCACGCCAACCTCTGGCTCATACCAAATGTCATACCTATTTGCAGGTCCAAATGCCAATTGGTGATTTTCAGTGGCCACCTAAAGAAGATAAATCCCTCTAGTTTATTGCTCCAATTGGTACTCCGTTATTACTATTATATTGTATTGATCATTACATAATAAGTGGGGTCGAATGGATGCAAATTGGTACGCATAGTGACAAGTCGTGTTTTTTTTTTTCATTCATTAATACCGACCATTCTAGATGGTTGTTAAGGTCTTAGATGCGTTAGCAATCAGGGGCGGCTTTATGCCTTTTAAAAAAATATAAATAAAATAAATATCAACCCTTTTGAAAGTAATTATACTTTCTCCCACTTTTTAAATTATTTACTCTCTTTTCCTATTAATATACATAAGATAATCGACATATACATAGCATTCTGTGTATATGTTGAGATTTTTGTAATATATTTAGGGAGTTGGAATTTTTTGTAATATTGAAAACATAAGTTGTGTATTTATGTAATTTTTAGTTCAAAATAATGCAACCGCCTAAGACCCTCCAATTTGAGGGCCTCATTGTTTTAGCAATAATAAATTTATTATATGTTTTAAAAAAAAATAAAAATATTTTGTACTATTTTTTATTTTTTTTTTAGTTCATTTCAATTGAAAATTTTTTTGTTTTTGTCAACTTTTTAGTTTCTATTTTTTTTATAAGACATGCTAAATAAAACCACAATATTAAAGAACATTTTGGGTATATTCTATATATCTTTAGTTTAAGATACTAGATTTGAAGATTTTTTTCCTTTGTTAAACTTCAAACACCGTGTCAAATAAAAATAGACATACATATTGAAATGAAAGTAGTTCTCAAAATACTTTGATAAAAAAATACATTAACAACTTTATATTAAGAAATAAACTTTAAATTAAAAAAAATAATTAATTTTTTTTCAAAACCTCAAGGCTTCCGATTTATTTTTAGCTGTAGGCCCGGTTAGGAATAAGAGAATGGTGGCCCAAATTTCTCGACATGATATCATAAGTAATATTTACATTCAACTATGCCCCCAGAACATGAGTAAAGAACACTTGTTCAGTATACTTTTCCACGACATGCTTTAATTTTGGGTTCTTTCGATAATTTTCTAGCCTTAAAAGAAATTGTGTTTCCCCAAGGCATATATGCTTCAAAATAGAATTCAATCGTATGTCGATGGTATTCATTTTTCATCTTGTGAAATACTGAAGCCAAGTCTATCTTAGTCAAAAGAGATCAAATTTAAACTTAGGGGATCTCTTTTTACTTTGATCCATTAATTTATTACGCAAGACTGCGATGAGATTGAAAATACCAATGAAATTCTCTCTACGTACCCATATTTATTAGCTAGTGCGACAATAACGATCGGCTCCAGAGCTATATGGCGGAAACATAGTCAAAATAATTGTTCTAACTTCTAATTCCAAACTATTTCTAGATAGCAGAAGTGTTCGGTCCACTCGAGTACTTTTTGTCTCTACCAATAGATGCGTGATTAATTTTATTCATCAAGACTTCAAATAATATGAAAAATCTATTAAGTTCTAGACTAAAGGTTCGACTTAATTAAGGTCTTAGATGCCCTTGCTAGCGATTGACACATACGAGAACGATGGCCATTGGCCAAGTTTCTCGACATGATATTCTGCACTTCGCATTCATAATATTTACATTCAACTGTACCATATAAACACGTTCAAATAATACTTCTTCCAATATGTTTTTTCACAACATGTTACCAGGGGCGGATCCAAGATTTTCAGTGAGGGGGTTCAGTAGTACATAGACGGACTAGTCGAAGGGGGTTCAACCTCTATCCACGTGTCTTCCAATTATTTTCTATCCTTTTGTGTGCCCCTTGAACATTTGTTTTAAAATAGAATCGATCCTATGTTGATAATGTTCCATTGTCTTTCAAATATCCCTCTCTTCCTCTTGTTTACTTTGATCCATTTTGTTTATGGGTGATCGATCACGCAAGGTTGCAATGAATATTATATGTGCATTTTTTCAACTTTCAACTCTATTGGGTAGTCAAAAATAAGAAAAGAAAAAGGATTTCTTGCACTAGTCAAACAAAACGAGGTTAAAATGACCTAACTTGACTAGATCAAGAAGAATCAAAATGATTTTTTTTTAAAAAAAAGAAAAAAATTCACCAACTGCTCGTAGTTTCCAAGAATAATACATTAGAGTCTTCAAATAAAAAATGTTGAACAACTAACCAATATGTACGTAATTAGTCAAATAACTCCAATTCCAAGCTGCCACCATTTAAATATATATGTATTTTATAGACCAATTTGATGCATTGAAAAATCAACACGATTATAGGTAATACCATAGTTTTCCAACGCTGTTCGCAATTTTTCTTGATAACCTTTTAAATATTTCTAGAACATTCTTATTTTAATAATTTTTATTCTGGTTTGCATTAACAAATATATTTTTTCCGAATTTATGAAATATAAGATAACATTTTCCGGTAAAAATAAATGTCACCACGCACATATACAAATACTAAGAACTAATGATAAGAATACAGCCATTTGAATGAACAAGAAAATAATGTGGAAGCAAAAAAATTAGGATTAAAGATAAGAAATAAAAGATAGATAAAATTTAAGAATAAAATTCTCATTTTTGAGATAACTGGTACGAATCCTAATTGATTTTAGTAGTTAAAATTAGCGGATTAAGATTAATTATGATATTAATAGAATCAATTGAAGAACTTAGATCAGAAGTGATCTAGACCTCTATTTCGAAGAAACTAAAGGCAACAATTTAGTATAAGACTAATCACCTTCTCTAATTAACTTTAATTAAAATCAAAGATATCAATTTAAGAATTAATTTTAAAATCAAAGATATCCAAATTCACCACACAAAGGTGTAAAGAAGAGAATCCTCTCAAATATTATCAATCATCATGTTGTCTAGAAAATAACAAAATTTATCTATTTATATAGAAAAAAAACTATCCCAAATTACATGAAATTCGAATCCTACTTTTATGAAAATAATAGATCTAAGAAATTAATAATATCAAAAATAAATTCCTAATTAAATAAGAATTTTTTTTCAAATTTAATCGAAACTCATATGAACCTAATGTTCATTTATTTAGACTTGAACTTGAATCACGAAATATGTACAACACTTAACTCATGCTTCTTCATTATTCTTAAGCTCGTTCTTGAACTTTTCTTTCATCATAAGTATTTTTTTGGTTCACATTGAAGCACACCAATATTAATACAAGTGTCCGGTCTGAATGCTATCAACTAATTTGCATGCTAATAAGAAAGGTCAACAGTGTAAAAAGTCAAATTCAAAAACACTTGTATCATGAAAAATTTATGAAGACTATTTCAATGAGAAAAGAAACGACAGGATAAAAAAAAACGAAAGTAAATTTCATCAATTTTCAAATGAAGAGAAGTGCATGAAAAGGTGAGCGTCTATCAGGAAAGGTTGCTTTACTAAGTAAAATAAAGCAAGAAATAAGGATATAGTAGCTGCGTAAAAATACTTGCTTCCTAACACATTCTTTTTCTTGCTCGGCAGCGTTTGAATAATAAGACAATTTTTTTTTTCTTACTTGTCTTGTAAAATCTCGCTTTTTATAAAACTAGATGCTTGATAGGGTAGGATACTATTCATTCTTCATTCGAAACTATGAAAGTTAGGTAAAACTGCTTGATAAGAAAGTTGAGCACGAACTTAATCAAGTAGAATTAAATTTTAGAAATTATAATTTTGAAAGTATAATTTCTAAATTTATTTATTTTAGTTAGATAAAATAATTTTAAATAAAATAAAATATTCTACAATTAAATTTAAAATTAGATTTATACAAAATAAACTTATATTATCATAATATAAGTCTAATCATATCTATTTTATTCTGCGTACAACGTACCAAACCCACCCCTCAATCCTCATAGGTGTAACAGTTAAAAGTCAATTTTATTTCCTGCAAAATTGTTTTTCTTACTTATAAAATTTAGGAAAGAGAAAGGAAAACCAAAAAATTGGAAAAAAAGAAAAAGAAAAGTAAAAAAAAGAGAAGAAAGAAGAAGAAGAAGAAGAAGGTCACCACTCATCATCAAAGAAATGTCAAAAGAGCTCTTCACATAGTCTTCTAGCAAGACTACCGACACCAATTAGGCCTTCAAATTCACCAGAACTTGTACTAACCACTTTATTTGAAGTGGGGTTTGCCCAAGATTTCATTTTCTTGAAAAAAAAAAAAGTATTTTTGTTAATCGGTCCTTCAATTCTTGGGTTGATTTAACTATGGAGGTAAGTTCAGGTGATCATGGCGTGCAAAGTAATTTCAAAGGAGTTCCAACACATGGGGGTCGTTATGTTCAGTATAATGTGTATGGTAATCTTTTTGAAGTTACCAAAAAGTATATTCCCCTTAGACCTGTTGGTCGTGGAGCTTATGGCATTGTTTGGTAAGAAAAATATATCAAGAAACTTCAGCCATCCCCCCCTTTTTAACTAATTCTTGAGTTCAATCATTTTAATTTGAATTACATATTCATTTCCATTTGTAATGGTTTATGGGTGTGTGAGTTTATGTGTGTGTTTTTAAGTGTATTGTCACCTGGTTTAGGTTATAATCTCTTGGGTGGAGAATTGCACTTTATGGACTGTGGAAAGTGTTAAAATTATAGATTTTTATGTATATATAGTAGATGTTGAATCGCTTGGCTTGTTTGTGTGTTTTCTTTATCATATTTTGAGCCCCTTAATGAAAATATGGACTGTTTACTAAGCCTGTCCTTGATTGTAATCATTAATCTTGAAGTTATCTTTTAAGGGTCTTGTTTTTTTATCTAGTCTTTTTTATGTTCTTCATGATTGTTTCTTATGGGGGTTTAGATCGGTTGCCTGAGTGTTTGAGGCATAGGAAGAGAAACAAACTGGTAATGCCAGGTTGGAATCTCGACTAGAACACTCAATGTGAGCCTATGTTCCCATGCCTTGGTGGGAAAGTTGATAAGCGTCTGTGCTCGACAGCAGTAGCAATTTGGCCCAGTCACCATCTCGATTGAAAAAAATTTGTGTTTTCGGGTTACCTTTTGGTTCCAAATTGCTTTCATTTGGTGCAATGTGGAATTTTGTGAACCAACAAAAAATTGAGCTGGATTATGGCTTTTCCTAGTTTGTGTTTGGCAAGTGAGTAGATGTGGATTCTAATCATGCGTCGTCATGTGTTTTCTCTTGAGAATACATAACTGAAACTATCACTGCAAATCCAATAGGTATATCCTAAACTGAGTAGCTGCGGCACTATAAAATATGATATATAGTCAACTGGTGTTGTTTCTTTGGGTCTAAACAGAAGTTTAATTTCTCAGGAAATAAGGAGTAGTGGAGTACAACGATTTCTACTGCATGACTGAAGTGTTTGCACGTGTTCATAGAATAGGCCGGAATAGGATTGTTAATTTTTTACACTATCAATGACTTGTCTAATCAGTCCACTTACTTTGGTGCAAATTCATCTCATGACTAGGCTAATATTATATTCCGTGAATACAACTACTTTGTGAAACTTGGCAAGTATTATCCAGCAGCTCTGTATTTTTCGAAAACTAACTAGGCGTATTAGTTACTGATTGAAGAAATAGATACGTGATTAAATATGATTTAAAAATCATAGAAGTTCAAAGGTCTCATATTGAATTGTATTAGGATTGAAATTTGGGAGAATAGATGAAGTTTAATGGTCTAAATGCAAGAATTGGTGTGTAGCTGAAGAAAAATGGAAATGACCTCCTTGATGTGAAGAAAGGTTTGACTAGCTGGTCTTGGGAAAATGGGCTTATTGTTTGAAAAGATACTAAGTGCTGTGTTAAGAAGAGTAGTAGAGACATTCGGAATCCTGATTAAGTTTTCTTATATTGGTCATTTCCAGAAACAAGTCAGCTACTAGGTAGATTATAATGAATCAGCTGGCATTAAATTTAGAACTTTTTGCTGCTGAAGTTTGGCAAGTATGCTGACCCGTATGCTGTTCTTCCTTACTGTCATATAGGGAAACAATTTCATGTATCTATATGGTACTTCCATTTTAGTTTCTTTTGTCCCGTGTAATACAACTATATGCAATAGTCATGCGCTCAAGTGACTTCATGGGATTGCTGCTTCTGTTCGCATGAAATTATCTGCTCAGAGTAGTTTGGCTTGCATCTTTGTCTTACCAATTTGATTAAATGCTAAGAAGTTGTCTAATCACTTCAGTCTTAATTACTTATCTGGTGTTACTGAGTGGAAACTTAGCAAGAGAAAGTAAATTTTTTTGGTGTTTGCTTTTCTGAGGATCTTGTATACTGTCCTTGTCCTCTGTATATTTACTATGTGAAGGAAAAATGTGATTTTGAAATTTTTTTCAGTGCCGCTTTGAATTCGGAAACACGTGAGGAAATAGCTATTAAGAAGATTGGCAATGCATTTGATAATAGAATAGATGCAAAAAGAACACTACGAGAGATAAAGCTTCTTCGTCACATGGATCATGACAATGTGAGTATTTACACTGTTTCACAAATTCTAAAACTGACTGTCTTTTTGCCTTGTGCTTTACTTGCAAGAAACTGACTTATCTGTTACCTTTGTGCTGGTCTTTTTTTGTTCGGTATTCAGTATCACAACTTATAACTTTGGTATTTCATGTCATTGCAGTTTATAGATGGCAGCATTACTGTTCCCTAGCCATTTGCAAGGATCAGTCCTTGTGAATTTCCTTTTTTTTCCATTCCCTCTTTTCTCTTTCATATTTACTAGATGTAATGGGCTGTTGTTTCCCCTTCTTTATCTTCTTGGGGGTTTGGTTGTGTTGGGTGAATGGTTTGGTTGTGAACTGCATCTCCAATAACTAGAGTAGGCTGAAGACAGGGTTATGGGCAAGAGATGGTAACTCTGGGAGAGAATTGAGGCCTCCAGAGCTACTATTTTGCTTTACTGAAATAATTACGTATGCCACTTATTTTCCCAAAAGGGATTACACCAGTAAGAATTGAAGACCTTAGCTATATTCACCTTTTAAATAGAAATTGAGTGCTTAAAGGGTAGTTTTCTCCCTGAGTTCTGGTAATGTAGACAATAAAAGCAAAGAATACTGAATCCTGTCTCTACCCCCTTCTGTTTTCAGTTGAAGTGGAGAGGTAGAGAAAGGAAAGGAAGGAACCGTGTCTCGAGGGTCATTGCATTTGTAAACAGTTAGCTGTCAACGTACCTTTTAAATTAGGAGAAATGCGACTACAGTTTAAGGTGAATACTTTTTTGGGATAATTCCAGATCATGGTTAACACATGACGAAGAGTAAGATAATATATTGAATCTTATGCATAGGATCTGCTGCTAAGAAATTGGAAGCATGTGCATTTATGGTAACTGATTCCTTACTCATAAGGTGGTCAAATACGCCGCCGTCCTTTCATATCTTTTTTCAAGAATAATTTCTTTCATAAACTCTTTTTTTCTCTCCTTCAGAAAAAGTAATTATTGAAAGGTTTACTTTCCAGTGCATTTGTCATGTGGTAGATATTTTTTTCCAATATCTTCTTCAAGAGCATTTCTTCGTGGTGTTATTCATATTGTTGTATTTGCATATAATATTGGCTTGAGATGGGTTTTGTTGGAGTAACATGATCATTGAGGAATCATATAGCCGACCCTAACTTGTTTAGGATTTGAGGAATAGTTGTTAAAGTTATTCTTGTATTGTTGGTATACATAATCTTTTCTGGTATTAGGAGTAATGATTTTACACTTAAAAAAGATAATGATTCTATATCAGTTCTATTAGAACCATAACATTTACCTTTTATAATTATGCAGGTGATTGCCATTAAAGATATCATAAGGCCACCACAAACTGAGAATTTTAATGATGTCTACATTGTTTATGAACTGATGGACACTGATCTTCATCAGATAATTCGTTCCAACCAGCAGTTGACTGATGATCACTGTCGGGTAAGCTAGACTTTCTTATGGGTACTGGAGTCTCCAAATTTTTATGTCACCTGAACTAGGCAATGAAATAATAGATTATTTGTCATTTTTATATTTGTGCCAAAATTTTCCACTATAATGCAATCATCCATGTTTTCCCCTCCTCGCAGTATGTAGATCATTGATGCTTTATATCATACTTCCCCTTTTACAAAGTATATGAATCACCCCTCTGTCCATGTCATAGTATGTTTTTGTACTTGGAAAGCCTTCCAGCACTTAACTAAGCTAGCGTTCGGCCATGGATTTCCAAATACTTTTTGCAAGTCATTTATGGGTGAAGATTTGGGTGAAGTTTCACCATGTGTTTGGCCATAGTATTTGGGAAGCATATTTCACTTTTAAAAGTTCACAAAAAATGGACTTTGACCCAAAATATTTTAGTATTTTCTAGTATTTGGGAATTTGGATTATTTGCCAAATTATTGACAAATTGTATGGCCAAACACTATTTGCCAAGTTTTTTCCCAAAAACTAGTTGGGAAATCTATGGCCAAACGGGTCCTAATAGTATATGGGCTCCATTTAGGTAGTGATGCTCACTGCATCCACATGACACTCTGTGAAACTTGCTCATACCACAAACCACACTCGTTCACAGACCATGCTTATGTTACACTGCTTTTGTATGATATTACAAAAAGATCCACTGTAAGACAAATTGTGTGGAAAAGGTTAAACTAGTTTTTATGATTATTCAGAGTTTGGGTGTTCAAAAATCCGAAGTTTTTTTTTTTCTGTTGTTAAATGATTAAAAAATAGGTTAGAAGGGTTTTTTCCCTAAGCATGACAGAACAAACAATCATTTTAGTTATCTGGTTAACCATGCTTGTCCAGATCTATAATCTCGCCGCTGTTTTACCTACAGTTGTGCACACTGATAGTTCAGTTAAGAGGTCTATTCATTTGGGATTTATCTATGCTTTCTGTATCACGTACTTCCTGTACATGAGTGGTCTTCTCCTTGTTGCTTTTTGCAGTATTTCTTATACCAAATATTACGAGGACTCAAGTACATTCACTCTGCCAATGTCCTGCATCGTGATCTAAAACCCAGCAATTTGCTTCTCAATGCAAATTGTGACCTAAAAGTTGGAGATTTTGGGCTTGCAAGGACAACATCTGAGACAGATTTCATGACGGAGTATGTTGTAACACGCTGGTATCGTGCGCCGGAGTTGCTCTTGAATTGTTCAGAATATACAGGAGCAATTGATATCTGGTCAGTAGGTTGCATACTGGGTGAGATGATGACAAGACAACCTCTCTTTCCCGGCAAGGATTACGTTCACCAATTGAGACTTATCACAGAGGTAAATATTTATTACATGTGTTTGTCTACAGATTCCGTAAGTTTAATTAAACAGTAATAATAAGTTCGAACTGCTGTCTCTAATGCTTTAACGAGGATTGTATGATATGTTGTCTATACAAGTGTATTTTCTTAGAAATTCTTTCAAGTAGCTGTTTATTTAGTTGTAACTTTGCACCAAAAGAGTCACTTTTGTTAATTCAGTCAGTTCAATCCTGATACAGCCCTTTTACTTGTTTAAAATAGCTCATAGGATCACCTGATGATGCCAGTCTTGGATTTCTCCGGAGCGATAATGCTCGGAGATATGTTAGACAGCTCCCGCAGTACCCAAGGCAACAATTTGCTGCTAGATTCCCCAATTCATCTCCTGGAGCTGTTGATTTGCTTGAAAAAATGCTTGTCTTTGATCCAAGCAAGCGTGTTACAGGTAAAGATGATCCTTGAGAACTTCTCTTTAGAGTCAATTCTAACTCATAAGGTGGTGAGGTACTTTATTGCTTCTGCTAAACATTCAATAATTTGAAAAAAGAAGAAGAAAGGTTTAAAATGAAAATAATTTTACCATTGCTAATCCTCATTATCATCTTATGCAGTTGATGAAGCTCTCTGCCACCCCTACTTGGCACCTCTTCATGATATCAATGAGGAGCCTGTTTGTCCTAGGCCTTTCAGTTTTGACTTTGAGCAGCCATCTTTTACTGAAGAAAATATCAAGGAGCTCATTTGGAGGGAATCTGTGTACTTTAATCCAGATCCAACTCACTAAGAGAGATGCTATTTTATAATTTCTGCTGTTAAGAGTTCTGTGACATAGCTTTTGTAGGATACTTTCAAACATTGCAATGATTTCGGTAAAAAATTAGATGCAGCGGAGGCGAGTTCATGGTTCTGTTAGTAGCTTATGTTAAATTTGTCCTATTAATCTTTCAAGCTGATCAATGCTGTAATAGGAAAGCTAAAAGCAAACTTGAATGGTAGCCCGTGATCAGAACGTTTCAAGTTCCAATTCCTTCTTGTTACCAGATTCTCTCTGGCTGGTAGACTAGGAAATCCTGAGTGATTACAGCTTTGTTATCCTAAAATTTGGCCCATCTTTGCTTTCAAGTGGTTTGACAGTAGTTGTATGTATTTTCAGTCTGAGTGCCCTATGTGATTGTAGATCTGTATGCTTATGAACAATCACCTAGTTTCCTTTAGTGGTTCTCTATTCTTTCTCAACTATAGGGTGATATCCACAAGAGTGAATTTTGTATGTTGGACGTGTTGATCACAATTCCTTCGTGGTGCATGACCTTTAAGATTTGTCTTTCTTAGATGTGTTATTAGTCACAGTGGTACAATCATAGTTTTGCTTCTTATGGTGTAGCATGAAATCCTCCATTTTGAAAAGAACACATGAAAACCTTATATTTGTTACATATATTGCCGGTATTCTGAACTTGCCATGAAAAGTATGGATACTTCATTAATAGAACTATTACATGTAAGGAAAGCTTATCAGTTATTCAATCTATAAGAACATCTTTGCATCTCTATGTTATCTATGGGTACACTTTCTGTAGGAAAATCACAAATCCCACTCTTCTTTGGGCCCTGATCAGCTAGCAACTTGCAAGGTGAAGGTTGCACACTACTGCTGATTCCTTCAATATTAGTGCAAGCCCATGGATTTTTCCTGGAATTCTTTGCTAAACCAATTGTCACATTGGACATGCAGATTCCAGTGAAAGGATCCCCGGATATCCCCTCTAGCTGGCCGGCCATTGACACGTTCTCAGCTACTACATCACGGTAATTGATCCCTTTTATCTCTGATAAGGCTTTAGGATCCCAGTGAGTGTCAGCATGTGAGCCATAGTTGCCTGACATCCAGAATACCCATTTCATAGTGTGCAAATTCATCCCCTTGACATACACATCTTTGACAAAGCCGCCTCGTCCCACAGCAGTCTTGATCCTTATCCCTGATTCTGTGTGGATGGCTGTAATGTCTTGAATTCTCACATCTTGAATTCCACCTGACAGTTCACTTCCTAATGCGATAGCTGCACTGTAAGGTGAAATGCAAGTGAGACGTCTGATGATCAACTGACTTGTTGGCCTTCCATATTTTATACCATACTCATCCCAGCCACTTTTGACTGCTACACAGTCATCTCCAGATACAATGTAGTTGTCCTCTAGTCTTACATTTGTGCAAGAATCTGAAAAATTCACAGTAGAAGTATAGACTAGATGAATCAGCTTTATTGACTTCTTTTATTAAAATGCTCTTAGAGAAAAAATTTAAACCAAACCTGGGTTGATTCCATCAGTGTTTGGGGATTTAACAGGTGCTAAAATAGTGATGCCTTGGATGATGATATTGCTGAAATTTCACAAGCATGAAGATTGTGATAAACTTGTAAAGAGTAAATAAAGAATGTTAAATAATGTAGATTTGGCTGATAAATTCACCTGCTATAAACAGGATGGATATTCCAAGAAGGAGAGTTGACAAGGGTTAGATTTGATATCTGAATTTTATTAGAATGCATGAGTTCAATCAAGTAAGGTCTTGTGTATTTTAGTTTGTTACTGTGAAATTGTTGCCACCAGAGGGCACCCTGTCCATCTATTGTCCCATTCTCACCTAACCATGCAGAAAAGACAAAGTATCTGTTTAAACTATTGAAAAATAGAACAAGAAATTATTACCTTCAAGGTGGATAGAAAGTGTTTTGTCTATAATAAGACTTTAGTTACCTGTAATGATGACATCTGTGAGGTTAGTACCAAAGATGAGACTGATGTACCTGCCTCCTGGTGCATCTCTCCCATGACCATAGGATGGTAAGGGGTCTATCACAGGCCACTGGTTTATTTCCTGAACCAATTAAATTACTCATTAATAGTAAGTAAGAAGGGGAGAATTGGCAATCGATAAAGTTGTTGTCATGTAACCAGGAGGTCATAGGTCTGAGTTGTGGAAACAACCTCTTGAGAAATGTTGGGTAAGTTGCGTAAAATAGACCTTGTGGTCCGGTCCTTTTCTAGACCCCGCTCATAGGGCGAGCTTAGTGCAGTGGGCCACCCTTTTTTTAATAGTAGTAGGAAAGAAAGGTCATTCTCATTAAAATATTGGCCCATTTTTTAAAGGTAGTAGGAAAGAAAGGTCATTCTCATTAAAACATTAAAAAAAATAAAAAAATTTCCTCTCTGTCGAGGATTTTCCTCACTAAGCTTGCAGGACAAGGACAATAAAGGATGGGAGTACAATGATGAACTGCTTCGACTACAAAACCATGCCCGTTTATTGGAGTAAATTGGATGATCGGGTCTAGGGCCGCCCCCCCTTATAAGGTTTTCTCTCTACAGTGTCAACATTTACTTTTTCCTTTTTCACAATAAAGTTCCTGTTTCAGCCAATAAGTTTGAAATGCCAATGCAACAAGTAGATCAAAACGGATATGTTGGTAGAGTTGAAGAAGAAAACTAGTACCTGAGAAGCAAGAAGAACAGCATCCTTGTGAAGAAAAAGAGTGAAATGGCTGGTAAGATTGAAACTACCAGTGAGCCAATGACCAGCTGGGATAATTAGTTGAGCTCCACCATCTGTTGCATATTTGCTCAGTTGATTCACTGCCTTCTGAAATGCCTTTGTGTTGAGTGTTCTTCCATCTCCAACTCCTCCAAAATCCTTTATGGATGCACTGTGCTTTCTGCAGTTCATTGCTGAGTATGCTAACTCATACGAGGACCCTCCAAGAATTCTTTCTTTTCTTCCTTCAGCTCCTTCTAAACTTGAAAACACCAGTCCTACAAGGACTACTAGCAGCCAATCTATCTTCACCATCTGCAAGAGTATAATAAATCAAGATGTGGTTTAAAATCTTAGTGAGACGAAAGAGAAAAAAAAAAAGCACTAGGTAATTTCTTCCTATCCCTTAGCGGGCAGAGTTATCCAGTAATTGTACTGATGAGAGTGCACAAGCTGGCTAAGGCACCACCGTTGTTCAAACACCATAATAATAATAAAGTGAGATATGATTTTTCACATTATTTTTCAGGGCAACTTCACAAGACGACAACATTTTGAATTTTTTTTTTTTCTTTTTTTAGAGAGCTCTGTACTTTACCATTGAAGAAAGAAGTAAAGATGAAATTTTTGGTAGTTCAGTTGAACTCTGTAGAACAACTCTATTGTTTAGTGGGAATAGGGTGTACGGAGTTGCTTGGTTATAAAATAGAAATGCAAACAAGTGGTATTTATAGGCAGAAAAGTTTTTTGAGTATCACAGGTGAAACATACATTGTTTTGTCTGAATATAATTGAGTATCACAGGTGAAACATTGTTTTGTCGGAATATAAATTTTTGCTGGAGCTAAATTTTTTTATCTGAATTTAGACTTTTTTTTTTCTTTTCTAAATTTCCGTTTCATTTGCTTTTTGATCTATACACGAAACGAAACTAGTTAATTCTCACTTTTTTCCTCTATCTAATTTGTATGACTTCATATCACGTTTCTCTCATCATTTTTTACTAGTAATAGTACATGTATTATGTTTTGAATATTTCCCACAACCGTTTATTTTAGGTTGATTTATAATGATTTGTTCAAGTATTACATGAAGTCGCTAAATTAATTTATGTAACAAAAAAGAAAACATTCAGCTTTGCCTAAGTATCACAAGAAGTTACTAAGCAATTAATCAAAAAATTATTCAAACTTTTGTCTAACTCTCAATTATCATATAAAATGTATGTCCCTGGTTTCCTATAGAGGTAGATTAGATTGATTCATTTGATATACATGAACTTCAACATGATCATGAATCATGATATGACTAAAGAAAATACATGCAATCTTCCACCATGTTAGGTTAGGTACATATATTTCCATAATATTAGGTAAATACGGATTATATTTTTCATGTTGAAAAGTTAGATGGATAAATAGACGCTAGACATAAATTTAGCATTTATAAGTGGCAAAAATTGAGGGAAGAGATAGTCAAAGCAAAGATTTCAAGTAAGGGAGTTCAATATTCAAAGAAAACTAAGTCGAAAGGGGTTCAACACCTACTATAACCACATAAAAAATAATTTTAGTCATGTATAAATAGTATATTTTTCCGTCGAAGGGGGTTCGGACAAACCCCCTAAAGAGGACTGGCTCCGCCTTTTTGTGTCAAAGAGTGGTTTGTTGTTGGTCAATTCAGTTAGAAAGTAGTTAGCGAGGGTCCCAAATATCCAACTTTTTGTTGAAAGATAAGCACCTAATTCGTATAAAAGATATTCTCCCAATACATGGGCCTATGTTGCAGCTCAAATTAAATATTAGTAATTTTACTGGAATTTACAATATAATTTATATCTATAATATATTAAAAGTGCGAAGATCGTTAGAAAAGTGATTTAAATTTTTTATCCTTTCTTAAAAGACTCAACAATAAACAAAATTATCATTTACTATTTTTTTTTTTTTTTATTCTAATATTTAAAACTAATTATTTATGGCAAAGTACACAACAAAGACAAGTCCTAAACTGTCGTGCCGTTTATTTTAGGCAAAAACAAACAATATTAGGAGTCCTATCCTAAAATTACCATATGAGTTCAAGTTTTAGCAAAATTATAAGTCCACTAAACTTGTCCTATTTATATTATAACCGAAAAGAAAAAGAAAAAAAATTTTAATCAACATTATTATATTAAATTATTCCTCTGTTTTAAGGGATAAGGAATACTATAATTTAGTTTCAACACTCAGCAAGCCAGGTAACTATCATGGTATTGTTCTTAAGTTATTTCAAGTTTCTACTTACATTGTACAATTAGATTCATGTGTGTTATACAGGTTACACTTATTTTGAACAAGCTATATATAATTGCTCGCAATTGCGAATTATTTTGCGCTGAAAGTTTATTTTCAGAAGAATGAGATGGAGATTTTTCATCCACAAGAATGCCAACTTCAAAGAAAGGGAGATATTTTTTCTCAAGGAGGACCAAAAAAAAATACAAGGTTCGTTGTTTTCCTCCTTTTTACCGTAAAACTGCAACATTTTAAAAATTGAAATTAGGTTTGAATCGTTAAATTTCACGTGATTCGATCTGAGCTTTGTTAGATCACAAAAGATTTTTCTTGTCAAGGACCAAGTTTATTGTTTTCCTTTTTTTCTCAACTATAAAATTGTAACACTACAAAAATTTGATTATTATAATTTCTTCATCTATTGTATTCTCAAATAATTGTTATTTAATTATCATTCTAATATTTAGAAATTTGAAATTAATTAAAGTCCTTATTTAATCTAGGTAAGAAATCATAATATTTAACACTTCTAAATTAATTAAAATTTTACCTTATAGAAAATTATTAATATGAAAAAAAAAAATTAAATTTAAAATTTAACTTGTACACCTAAATTATACTAGAAATTTGGATTGAAACCCTCCACTCATTGATTTTGTGTATTAATACGCAATTCAATAGTCCTATACCATGGACAATTGAAGTTCTGTAGTGCTATAACTAATTCAAAATGGACTGCAACACTCAAATACTATAAAGAATTTTAATTTATTATATTCCTGTTAAAGTAACGCAATTGTACACTAATTATTTTAGAAGTACTATTAATTTTTATTTCTTTTTAAGATTAAATTATCTTAAAGTTATAGTCTTGGAATTATAATTCTTTAACCAGATGAAAGTTAGATCGGACTTGATTTATTTATTTTTTAAAAAAATTATTTTTAGTATACTATAGATCTTTTTATGTATAATTAACAAGTTGATAAGATTTTCGAAGCTCATTCTTTTTCTTTTATTAAAGGTTGGACGAATATATAAGTTGGTTCATTTTATCTTTTTAATATTTATCTTATGATACAACAATAGACTCCACAAAATGTATGACTAAATGTTTGTTTCAGTGCAGAATTCTAGAAACAAAATTACCTCTTGAAGAATAATGATGAGAAAATATCTTTTTGTTCTCCTAATAAAAATATGTAAGTTTTGCTTTGATTAATAAAATATTTGTTCTTATTTTTTCTTTCGATACATGTATTTGACTTATATGAATGATATGATAGCCTTAAGTACTATTTATTCTATAATAATTTTAATGAATTTTAATTGCTTTCGAAAGATCTACTATGTACTTGAATT
Source organism: Capsicum pubescens (assembly GCA_030864215.1). Taxonomy (NCBI): domain Eukaryota; kingdom Viridiplantae; phylum Streptophyta; class Magnoliopsida; order Solanales; family Solanaceae; genus Capsicum; species Capsicum pubescens. Next base: position 238,350,461 of record CM061545.1, read on the forward strand.
GTGTAGTAAGAATTACAAGTACACAATTTGTACTTAAATTGTATTGTAAGATTTATATATGTTAATTGTAAACCACAAAAGTTTAGTACATCAAATAAGTTGTATTTTCATATATCTATAATCTATATCTATATTTATAATATATTAAAAGTGTGAATGCCCTTAGAAAGTGATTTGAATTTTTTCCCCTTCATTAAAAGCTTTTTCTTTAGACAAAATAGTCTTTTCACTATTTTTTTTAAATTTATTATTTAATTATTTTTATTATATTAACTAGATTTTCTAAAATATATGGGACTCCTAAAATATATGGTAGGAGAAATAATTAATATTTTCCTTTCTACTCGACTTTCTAAAATATATGGGACCCCTAAAAAATATGGTAGGAGAATTAATGAATATTTTTCTTTCTACTGTTCAATTAGAAAAATACTCCTAAAATACGACCCTATTAAGAACATACTTCTATAAATATCGAGATGTACGTTAAACTAGAGAACAAACCGGTTTGCCTATTGGGAGAATATGATTGATGCTCATCTAACTTGATTCAATTGCATGTCTAGATGGTGGATGCTTGATTTACAGGTCGTAGATGAATGTCGGTTGACTTTGAAGAATTTTTTGTGTAAAGGTTAGGTTTAATTGTATTGTTTTGATATCTTTATTATCTTATTTTTTTTATTTTAATTTACACGTGCTAGATGAATGCGGGTCGCCTTTGATTTTTTTTTTAGGTAAAGGTTAGGTTTAATTGTATTTTCGTAATATCTCTATTAGTTTATTATTTTGTAGTAGTTTACAGTTCGTAGATGAATCTCAATCGGCTTTGAAAAATTTTTGTGTGTAAAATTTAAGTTTAATTGTATTATTTTTATATCACTTTTATTGTATTATTTTGTTGCAGTTTACAGGTGATAGATAAATATTGGTCAGCTTTGAGAATTTTTTTTATGTAAAGCTTAGGTTTAGTTGTATTATTTTGATATCTCTATTATCGTACTATTTTGTTATCGTTTACAGGTGGTAGATGAGTGTCGGATGACTTTGAGAAAATTTTGTGTGTAAAGATTAGATGCAATTGTATTATTTTGATGTCTCTATCATTGTATTGTTTTGTTGCAATTTACTGATGGTAGATGAATGTCGATCGACTTTTAAAAATATTTTTAGTAAAGATTAAGTTTAATAAATAAATTCTCCATCTTTACCTACTCAAAAAATATTCTATTTAATATTATATTTAAACTCATTAAAGTGAATACACGCGCAAGACGCATACACTTGAACTAGTAACTAAAATATTGAAAGGGAAAAAAGCACTACATGTATGCTGGTACCCCTCGTAGCAATCAGTGTCATGAAATCTTTGTTAACCAACATCGAGCACTTCTTTTGAAGAAACGGTGGAATAGTCGAATAGGAGATTTGTGTGAAGTTTGCTAAACCAGCTACAAGTGAAATAATTTTAATTTTTTTTTAACACTACAAGTTAAACAAGAAGATAAAAATTACACTATCAGGAGCAATCATATGAGTTAATTAACGAGATTTATAAAGACATACACAATTAAGGACTATGTGGTCTAAGGTTACTGATATTCAAACTCGTGATTTTTTTTAATTTTGTTTTAAGGTAATGGATTTCCAAGAATCGCATGAAACCCTACGGCTATCACGAGTTGTTCTAGGTCAGAGAAATATTTCCATCATCACGGACACTCCTTCTGGAACCATTGCTTCTTTTCTGGAGCAGTACCTGTTGGCTATAAATATCTGATTCTTCCTTAGATATTTGGTACGAAATTTTCTAAGTTTTTATTCTTCTACTTTTTAAAATTCAAGTGTGATTTGTTGTCGTTGAGTGACTTCGCCGTTCGTCGGAATTTGAGGTGCCTCTATTCTGACCTAGGAGTATATATTCCATAACATTGGATACTTAAAATGAAGTAATTTCCTTAAAGATGCACCGTGAATTCAGCGGGCTTGATTTTCATTATTCCCATCTTATAATTTTGAATACAGATTTAGAAATAACATAAGCTTCACGATTCTTATCTTGCTAGCTTTGTTGATTACGCGAAGAATAAAGGGAATGATTAATCTTAACCTTTAAATTAAACAGTCCTTAATTAGTACTCCATGTTATGTCTTCTTTTTCCATTTCCCATGACCCATGTAATGTAACCTTTTTGTTATAACGAATAAATTCTAATGGACAAAATTACTTTTTCCCGCTAATCAGTTGATTGCTTTGGAAGTACGCAAGTAGAAGCTTTTGACCAGTTTTTTCCGTTTACAAATATGTATGTTAACTATATTTGTGTTGAACCAAAATAAAATAAGAAGAAAACTGTACCGTAAGGGAAATACAAGTATGCCTGTATTGGAAATTTTTTTCTGGCAAAAGTACTTGGGTTTAAGAATAGTTTAGAGTTGGAGCACAGGTTAGTGGGGAGGGCATTCTGGAGCTACTTGGCTAATATTAAGAGCATTTTTCAGCTAATAGATTGATTAATAATAAGAGCATTTTCAGCTAATTGATTGATTAATGATAAGAGCATTTTTTTTTAGCTCCTTGATTATCGGTAAGGGACTTTTTGAGTTATTTGATTCATGGTACAGGCACTTGTGGGCCAAAATGAAAAGGACAGTGAAGTTATCCAATTTTGAATAATAGGTAATGGGCAAAGTTCCATTTTCCCATAACTCGTCCACTGTTGCCGAGCGAGAAATTAGTCCACCAATTAAAGTTGTTTTTTGAGCTGCTAGTTTGAATCTGTTAGAATTTTGGAGCTAAATACAAGGGAAAAGATAAAGTTTCAGCAGTAGCCTTTTCATACATTCATTTACAAAAGACTACACTTATAGCTACATAAGTCTTATAAGACACACCTCACATAGTATCTTACAAGACATTTCTCAAAATAAGGACTAACATTTATTTTTTTAAAAAAACTAAACATAATATTTAAACAAAAGACTATCTAGAAAAATCTCATATTCTAACACTCCTCCTTGAGATTTTTCTTGAATATTCCCAGCTTAGCCCTTAGAACTTCAAATTTTCCTTTAGGAAGAGTTTTGGTCAAAATATCTGCAATATGCTGATCGGAGATGCAATGAACAAGATTAACGTCGCCATCCTTCTCTGCTTGCCTGATAGCGTGAAACTTCACATTTATATGCTTGCTACACCCATGTTGCACTGGATTTTTGGCCATAGAAATTGCTAACTTGTTGTCAACCTTAATGACAGTAGCTTCAATTTGATTTTGCTCTAGATCACGTGGAATTTTTCGTAAACATAGAGCCTGATTAGTTGCACCACCAGCAACGATGTATTCTGCTTCTGCAGATGATTGAGCTACCACATCTTGCTTCCTTGAGAATTCCATGAGAACATGCCTGAACCAAGTGTAAAAGTATATCCAGAAGTGTTTTTCATATCATCAACACTTCCTGCCCAATCACTGTCTGAATAACCATCAATTGTCCTTGCTCTTCCCTTTTAAACCAAATACCATAACCAACAGTTCCCTTGATATACCTCAATGTTCGTTTAACAAAACAGAGATGAACTTGACTTGGAGAATGCATAAACCTCGACAAAAGACTTGCCGCGAACATAAGATCAGATATTGTTACTGTCAAATATAGCAAACTACCAATTAGACTTCTGTAAACTATTGGATCAGCCCTATCACCTCCTTCAGACTTTGAGATTTTTTTCATTGTGAACCAGTGGGGTCGATACAGGTTTACACCTCTTCATCTTGAACTTTTTAAGAATATGCCATGCATATTTTTTCTGGGAAATGAAAATTCCATCAGTAGCTTGATGAATCTCCATTCCAAGAAAGTAATTCATTTCACCCAAATTTGACATCTCAAACTTGGTTTTCATTTCTTGCTTGAACTGATTCACCATAGCTTCATTGCTTCCGGTTACCAGAAGATCATCAACATAGAGTGATACCACAAGCACATCTTCACCTTTAGCCTTTTCACATATAAAGTTGCTACATTTTCACTTCTGTTGAAGCCATAATGAATGAGATGATCATCAATCTTACTGTACCAGGCTCGAGGAGCCTATTTCAATTCATACAATGCCTTATGTTGTCTGTAAACTTTATCCTCCATTCCTGCAACTTGAAAGCCTTCCGGTTGGCCGACATAAATATGTTCCTGCATTGGTCCATTTAAGAATGTCGACTTCACATCCAGATGATACAACTTCTAATTTGATTGAGCTGCCAAAACAAATAGAAGTCGTATCGTATCATGTCTTGCAACAGGTGCAAATGTGTCTCCATAATCCAGAACTACAACTTGCGCGTAACCTTTCACAACAAGCCTTGTTTTGTATTTATTAACTGAACCATTTGGATTAAGTTTGGTTCTATAGACCCATTTCACCCCTATTACATTTCCGACTTTGGATTTATCAACCAGCTTCCAAGTGTCATTCTTCTCTATCATACCAATCTCCTCTTTCAAGGCTTTAATCCAAACTTCATGTTTTGATGCTTCTTGATAGGTATTGGGTTCCAAGATAGCAACATTGCATCTTTCATATATCTCAGAAAGGAACCTTGTCTTCAAAATTGGCGAATCAAGTGAGAATTCACCATCTAATTTTTTAGCTTCTTCCAGATTTTCAAAGCCAAAATATGGTTGTGTTTTAGGCCGCGGATGCATGTTCAGATAACCTACATTTTCTTTCTCAACTTGCTCCTTATCCCAATTCCAATAAGCATGCTCATCCACTACTACATCTCTTCTAATGGAAATACCTTTTGTTTGCAAGTTGAAAACTCTACAACCTTTGGCTTGCAATGAATAACCAATAAAGATCCCTAATTCACCTTTTAGTTCAAGCTTGCTTCTTCTGACTGAAAGAACATGAGAATAACATATCAAACCAAAGATTTTTTAAGTGCTAAGCAAATGGTCTTTTTTCACTCCATGCCTCAATAAGAGTTTTATCATCCACAACTTTGGTTGGCAGCCTATTAAACAAATAAACTGAAGTAGAAACAACTTCTGCCCAAAAATTTGGTGTTGTTTCTTTTCACGCAACAAACATCTAGCCATTTTAACTACCGTCTTGTTCTTCCTCTCTGAAACTCCATTCTGTTCTGGTTAATAACTTACTGTTAGCTTGTGATCAATCCCTTCATCTTCACAATACTTATTGAACTCATTTGAAGTGTATTTACCTCTATTGTCTGACCTCAAAGCCTTCAGCTTGCAACCACTTTATCTTTCAGCGAAAACTTTAAACTTCTTGAAGACTGAAAATACTTGAGACTTATTACTCAAAAATACACTCAAGTCATCCTTGTTAAGTCATCAATAAACACAAAATATTAGTTTTGACCCAAGGATGATCATACATCAATGTGAACAAGTTCAAGCTTTTCAGTTACCCTCCAAGTAGCACTTTTAGGAAATACTTTCTTGTGAACCTTACCCGTCTAAAATGACCCACACACTTCATTAGATAGTGAGAGCTCAGGTAAATCCTTAGTCAAGCCCCTCTCATAGATAGATTTTAAAGTAGCATAGTTAAAATGTTCATATCTCCTGTTCCATAACCATGAATTGTCCAATCTTACAAAATTGGCACTATCAAACTTTTCATCTACTGGAGATCCTATCTACCATTTCAACTTTGTCAATCAAAGTATCATCAGTATAAGAAATCAAACAATGCTTTCCCTTAAAAAGTAAGGAGTAATCTTTAGACATCATTTGGCCAACACTCAACATGTTACATGCTAAAGAAGGAATATACAACACATCATGTATAAGCTTTGTACCTTATTTAGTTTGAAAGGAAACTGAACCCTTTCCATGTGTTTCTAATGTTGCACCTTTTCCCATCCTAACTTTAACTTTAAGTAACTTGTCAAGTGTGTGAAACATGAGCTTATTATATAACAAGTGACTTGTGCATCCACTGTCTAGGAACCATTTGGATTGGTTGGTTGTGTTTTCTTCATGAGTAGCCATAAACAAACTTTCTTTCTTTTTAACTCTTCAGTGAAATTTTCCTGCTGAACATGTTGTTGTGTTGATTCTGCTTGGCCCTGCAATTAAGGGTGTTCATGGGTCGGTTATTGGTCAAAACCATAACCAAATCAACTTAATCGGTTTTTAAATTTTAAAACCAAACCAAACCAACAAAAAAAAAATAACCGTCGTTTTGGTTCTTGTCGATTTAGTTCGGTTCGGTTCGGTTTTTCGGATTATAACTTTAGTTAATGATAAAAGTTGAAATTTTTCTTAAAAATATCCAATACAACATACGAAATGTCAACCGAGTGTTGTTCCTCAACCTTGAAACCAAAATGTCAATTTAGTGTTATACTTAGGTAAAACCATTAACAACACCATATGAACGCTTCGACATAAGTATTTAGAAACTACATATAAGAGAATGATATGATAAACCCCCCAAAAGGTAAACACATAATTTTTTTTGCTCAATAGGGACCAAAAAGAAAGTTCAAAACTAGTGATTATCTATGGTCTAATAAAACTCACCTATAAAATCCCATAGACAACAAGATAATTTTCACAATTAGTATCATTTGTCATTCAAAGTGCGAAAATCATATAGAATCTCATAACGTACCATCAACTAGATGGAGTCATATGACTAAAAGTGATATGACTAAAGTTAAATTCATGATTAAAATTTAAAATATAAAAAATAATTATATTTTATTTATGAATAATATATAAATAATTTATATATGTATGTGTGTGTATACATATATATACATATATTATTTTTATTGATTAGGTTTGGTTATTTTGCCGGTTATTTTAGAGTAAAACCAAAACCAAACCACATAAGTATCGGTTTTAAAAATTTAAAACCAAACCAAACCTAACCAAATATCGATTTTTTAATCGGTTTGGTTTTAAACCAAACCATGAACACCCCTACCTGCAATTCTTCTCAATATGACCAATTTTTCTACAAAATCTGCACTGAATTGATGGCTTTCCTTTGAATCAACAATCCTTTTCCGGATGATTGATTTTTTTACAATGGACACAAGGTGAAAACTTTCCTTTCTGTGAAGATTCAATCCATGGCTTTCTCTTTGCTGCTTTATCTCCTTCCATCCTCCTATTATCCTTCACAGGTTGCTTGTCTTTATGCTTTGCTTGAAATGTCACTTCTTCTACTTCTTCATCTCTTATACTTGTTTTTTGTTCTTGGGCTTGCAACTTGCTAATCAGCTCAGCGACAGATAAAGTCTTCAAATCACAAGATTCCTCTATTGCTGAAATCTTGGACTCGAATCTTGTTGGTAAGCTTATCATTATCTTCTCCACTACTTTTGAATTTGGAAAAGTTTCACCAAATAATCTTATCTTGTTTACAATTTTCAGAAGTTTGGCAGAGTACTCTTTTACAGGATCTCCTTCTTTCATCCTTAACATCTCAAATTCTCTTTTGAGAGTTAGAAGTTTGACAGTTTTCACTCTATCACTTCGATCGAACTCCTCTTTTAGCTTCTCTCATACTTCTTTAGGTGTTTCACAAGTCATTATTCTTGTGAAAATCACATCTGAAAGGGTTGAATGAAGACAAGTGAGAGCCTTTGATTTCTTGGACTTTGCATCTTCATAATTCTTTATTTGTGCAACAGTTGGATTTGGTCCCAATGGAGGGGGATCATTTTCACTTTCAACTGTTTCCCGTAGACTAAGAGCTTTGAGATAAACCTTCATCTTTATCACTCATATGTAATAATTTTCTCCAGTAAACATAGGAGGGTCTACACCCAAGAAGCTATTGGATGCCATTGTTACTGTTGTTCAGCTCTCTGCCTTCACAGATCCCTTAAGATGAATGGCTCTTGATACCACAGTTAGAATTTTGGAGCTAAAGAGAAGGGAAAAGATAAAGTTTCAGCAGTAGCCTTTTCATACATTCATTCATGCCAACATCTTACAAAAGACTACACTTATAGCTACATAAGTCTTACAAGACACACCTCACATAGTATATTACAAGACACACTTCTCAAAATAATGACTACCATTTATTTTTTGAAAAAACTAAACATAATATTTAAACAAAAGACAATCTAGAAAAATCTCATATTCTAACAAACATCTCCCAAGCAAAGCTTTTTTAAAAAATCACTGCTTGCATGTGCAAGCAACGCAATCTACTTCTTTACAAGCTTAAAATCCATGCATAGGAGATTACGTACGTTAATATTTCTTGGTATTCCCTCACTATTCAATGCATGATCCAACTTGTAATGAAAATTGGCTACTATAAGCTCTACCTGTCTTGTTTTCTTCGTATTCAGAAGGAACCAAGAGAGTAAGAATTAGTAGCCAAAAAGAAAGAGAACAAAAAATGAGAAAGGATTATAATAATGTTCATGTCGTAATGCTGCCATGGGCTGCAGCATTTGGTCACCTTATCCCATTTTTCAATCTCGCCATAACCTTAGCTCAAGTAGGTGGAATTCATGTCTCGTTCGAATCAACACCCAGAAATATCAAAAGACTCCCTAAAGTTCCTCCAAACTTAACACACGTCGTAAAACTAGTGGAATTTCCAATGCCGATTCTTGATGACAACAATCTTTTGCCCGAAGATGCTGAAGCTTCTGTTGACGTTCCTCCTGAAAAAATCCAGTACTTGAAAGCAGCTTATGATCTCCTTCAACAACCCATCAAACACTTGATCGCGGATGAAAATCCAGACTGGATCATTGCTGATTTCGCGCAGCATTGGATAGTCGATATAGCTGAAACATACGAGATCCCCATAATTTACTTCTGCATTTTCGGTGCTGCATCAACAGGTTTTTCCATCGGTGCAACAGCATTAGGTGAAGCACCGGAAATTTTAACCTCACCGGCATTTCAGATGCTGGATTTCCCATCAAATTTATTTGGCTTATCGAAAGTACCGAGTCATTAGAGCTTATGTCGACATGTTACATAGAAGATGCCTCGGGTGCATCATTTGCTCAACGTGGATCTGAAATACTTGTTGCGTGTAGAGCTATAGTTATACGTAGTTGCAAAGAATTGGAAGAATCATACTCAGATCTTTTACATAAAATTGTCGACAAGCCTGTATTTCCAGTTGGATTATTAGCAACATCATCATCATCATCAACAACAACAAACTTGTTCAACAGCGATCCATCCGTGCAGAGCATTTTTAAATGGCTGGATCAACAGAAGCCGAGGTCAATCTTATCCGTTGGATTTGGAACTGAATTTAAACCGAGTAAGAGCAAGTCGATGAAATAGCTTACGGGCTTGAGCTTTCCGGACTGCAATTCATATGGATACTCCAGAAGCCCGGTTGGGCTTCAGCCGGAATCCTTCCCGCAGAGGACCACAGAGAAAGGAGTGGTGCACATTGGATGGGCTCCACAGCAGGAGATTCTGAGACATCCTTCAACTTTCAAGTTGTTGTTGCTCTAGCATGTGTCTATGATCCGTAGCAGAAAGTTTGCAGCACGGTCACGTTGTTGTTGCTCTAGCATGTGTCTATGATCAGGCGTTTAATGCGAGATTCCTGATGGAAAAAGGATTGGGAATTGAAGTGGAGAGAAATGAGGAGGACGGGTCGTTTACCGGAAATGAGATAGAGAAAGCATTGAGGTATATATGCTATGGTTTCTGAGCTGAGAGTACAAGCGAAAGAAGCTGCGGCCATTTTTGGAGATCAGAAGCTTCATGATTCGTACGTCGCTAGTTTGGTTGAGTATCTGAAGAACGATAGGGAAGAAATATCTACTCATTAAAGCCATTAGAGTACGCATGTTCAGCTTCCATTGATGATTTTCTTCCTCTTTCAATGATGTTAGGAAATTCTTATTGTAATGAATAAATTAGAATCTCAAGGATCCTTTTTCGAGAAAATTTAGTACATTTCTCTTGTCCAATATTCATGTGACAATATATTTTTTAGTCAGCTTAGAATGGTATATTTTGTACCATTTAATAAGTAACAATTTAACCTTCTAACATTCCACTTTAATATTCTTATTGAAATGATTTATGATCGAACAAATATCTATCATCATTGGCAGCCATTTAAACTTCTGAAAAATGAATCAACTAGAATAAGTAAAACTAATATTGACAAAGTATCCCACGTTCCCACGGGGTTCATAGAAGAGTCGTACCTCAAAGGTGATTTAGACAACATATCCTAATGTAAGCATTAGTGATTGCTTTCACGATGAGCATTAGTGATTGCTTTCACGATGATCCTTGATCAATTGCTTAGATATATAGATTTTCTTGCTCCCAAAAGCACCCACATAATCTGATTATTCAGTATAGGTTTACCACTTAAAAATCCATTTTATTAGTACAATAATAGTAGTACTTTACTTAAATCTCCCAAACAAAAATCTAAAATTACTTAATTAGTGGTTGAATTTGCAAGCAAACAGTGTCCGAATCTTGCCACGTGATATAGCAAATTACAAGATCCTAGATAGGTGGGAGCTTGTACTTATAGTATTCCCATGTTAGCGCACTCATAAAAAAATGCATGATCCGACCTCGTAGAACTAACTTTTATGGAAGATTTGGTGTAAAAGACCTATCTTACTTCTCTTATTCATTCACACGTACAAAAAGTAGAACTAAGAATTAGCTAGTAGCAAACAAAGAACAATAATGAGTAAGAGTGATAATGTTCATGTAGTAATGCTACCATGGTCTGCATTTGGTCACCTTATTCCATTCTTCAATCTCTCCATAGCCTTAGCTCAAGTTGGAGAAATTCATGTTTCATTCATATCCACACCGAAAAATATCCAAAGACTCCCTAAAGTCCCTCCTAACTTAACACATCTTGTAAAACTAGTGGAATTTCCATTGCCAAGTCTTGATGACAAGACTCTTTTGCCTGAAGATGCTGAAGCTTCTGTTGATCTTCCTTTAGAAAAAATCCAGTACTTGAAAGCAGCTTATGATCTCCTCCGAGAACCGATCAAACAGTTCATTGCTGATCAAAAACCTGATTGGATTATTGTTGACTTCTTCCAATATTGGATGGGTGAGATTGCTGAAGCTTATGATATCCCTATGATTCACTTCAGTGTTTTCGCAGCTGCTTCAAGAGCTTTCTTGATTGCTGCAAGAACTTCAGGACCGATGCCCGAAAGTCTCACCTCACCTTTTTCTGAGAAGCTGCATTTTCCATCAACATTGGCTTACCGGAGTTACGAGGCAGCAGAGTTTTACTCCATGTGTTACCAAGAAGATGCCTCAGGGGTATCGTACGCTCAACGTTCAGCCAAGGTATTGGGTGCATGTCGAGCTATGGCTACACGTAGTTGCAAAGAATTCGACGGTGATTACTTGGATGCTGTCCATAAACTCATCTGTAAGCCTACAATCCCAGTTGGATTACTACCACCACCATCAGGGGGAGACCTCAATCACGATCAATCGTTGCAGAGGATCTTCAAATGGCTCAACCAACAGAATCCTCGGTCAGTTCTATTTGTGGGACTTGGAAGTGAGTGTAAGCCGAATAGAGATCAAGTATATGAAATAGCTCATGGGATTGAGCTCTCTGGGCTACCATTTTTATGGATATTACAAAAGCCTAGCTGGAGTAATACTTCAGATGATGTGGATCCTTTGCCAACAGGATTCGACGGGAGGACTGCAGAGAAAGGAGTGGTGCACGTTGGGTGGACACCTCAAAAGGAAATTCTAGCACATCCTTCTATTGGGGGGAGTCTACTTCATGCCGGCATAGGTTCTATCATAGAAACACTGCAACACGGCCATGCTCTTGTCGCTCTTCCGTTTGTGTATGATCAAGGATTGAATGCGAGATTATTAGTGGAAAAAGGATTGGGAATTGAAGTGGAGAGAAACGAAGAAAATGGATCATTTACTAGAAAGGATATAGCTAAGGCATTGACGTATGCTATGGTTTCCGAGGAAGGTAAAGAGCTGAGAGCAAGAGCAAGAGAAGCTGCTTCAGTTTTTGGAGATACACAGCTTCATAATTCCTACATTTCTACCTTTGTTGAGTATCTAAAAGCTAATTAAGGGGGAATAAAACTAAAATTCTGTTATTCTATCTGCATTTTCTTCTAATTTCAATGTAGTGAAAATTTTAATTTAATTTGAATGAATAAACCTAGATAGTGCTACTTCTCCTCCACTTTGAACTTGTTCTGTTCATGTGCAAATGAAAACTTCAATCAAAAAATGAAGTGGTTGAATCTGCTGCAAGCAAATGCTATTTAGCTAGCTTGTCAACATTCTACTAGTTACTATGCTAGCAAACAAGAGCCTATGTGAGAGGCTCTCTGAGTATTCCCACATTCATGAGTGCGTGATCCAATACAATGTATGTGGTTATGTTGAGCTATTTGATTTGTTTTTGTTTTTTTTAAAACAAAAACACTCTCCATATATATATATATGTTAGAAAGTAGGCGGAAAATTTTTTTGTGTCTTTAATCATGCTAATGCATGCATTAGATTCATTGCATTACTAATGTCATGGATTTTAAGGTATTAGTAATACACATCTCAATACAAAATATAGTGTATAACTAATGCTTGAATTAGGGGCGGCTCAACCATATTCGTGGCCTAAGGCGAAATCAAACAGGGCTTTAAATTTTTAAGAAAAAATAACTCTTTTTTAATGAACTATATTTTTAAAATTATATAATCGATTTTTTCTAATTAAATTTTTTTAAATAAATAATATAATCAATGCATTTAATCTTTCTTGAGACATAATACTCTAGATATATGAGCTTCTTCTAATAATTCTTTTCTTTTATATGAAAAATTTATTTTTTCTATAAATAATATTTATTTAAAAAAAAAATCTATAATATACTATTAGTAAAATAAATGAGGCCCCTCAAATTTGGGGGCCTAAGCCGGCCGTCTATTTTTTTTTTTTTTTTGAGATTGAGCCGCCCCTGGCTTGAATAAAAATGTACCAAATAAGATACTATATTATACAAGACTAATACTGACATTATTCTATTTAATACACTCTACCAAACGACCCCTAACGGAATTGTACGACAAAGAGAGGAGAGGTGAAATAGGTAGAAAGATTATTGAAGCAATGAAGATTTCTCATTGACTTTCTCTATTAATTAATTTCAATAATCATGTATTATTTCTTTATTAGATTATATAATTATAATAAATTTGTATGATTTGATGTTAATATAATTGCCTAATTGGAAAGAATTGCTGTTTACAGCATAATGGGAAGTGTATATTTTATGCCCGTAATAATGTCAGGATTATATCGGTTGCTCACTGTAACTTCTATAGGTTGTACATACTATATGAAAAATAAAAAAAAATCCACAAGTTGTTTGATTGGGAACAGGTTATTTCGAAATTAATTATTGTTGTATTATTTATTTCAGATTATCAATAAAATAATCATACATTTTCTTCGAAGATTAATCCTTATACCTCATCCCAAACGATTCCTTACGGTCTTAAAAGCAAAGAATTTCCAAATTAACAAACAAAATCCACTACCCAAAGAAGCAACTCCAATAAATTAATTGACAAGTATATATATCCTTGTTATATCCAATAATATCATTATATTATTTTGCCTTCTATTTTAACACGGATGTCTACCCTAGTTTGTTTACCTTTTTTTGCAAGATTATTAGTATTTATTATCATGAAAAGAAAACAACATAATTACTCATTTTTTTATGCACACTCGAATCAATATCACTCAACCAAATAAAAAAGTTGTTTACTTGTAATAGGCTTCTATCAGTGTTGAAAAAGTTGTTGAGACTTGGTCTGTATGTATCAAACTCAAACTTCATCAAATAGTCCTATTTTATCCAATATTCTCTCCATCCTTTTATTTCTCCTATTCCACCTCCCCCACAGAAGAGATTTGAGGTTTTGCCATTGTCACTTTGCAGGTGCAAATTTTGTTACTGGTCTTTGATTTTGTAGCATCCAAAAGGTCCAAACAATGAAAAACAGACCACGGGATCATGTGGTCACTTTTATCTTGGCAGAAACCAATAATGTGAGGAACAATTTTAGAAGAATTCTTCTAAGAATTATGGTCACCATGGTCTTCTTCTTTTGTCTTTCATACTTCCTTTACACCTTATTTTTCTTAAATCCTCCATTCAAGTCCACTCAAAAAACCTCAGATACTTTTATTAGATTTAACCAAGCAAATCAGTCAAATACTATCCAAAAAAACCCTACTATAAAACCTCCAGTAGAAAAAACTCAGCTCAACCATATTGTTTTTGGCATTGGATCGTCATGCGCCACGTGGAAACATCGAAAAGGGTACGTTAAATTATGGTGGAAGCCAAATAAAATGCGAGGGTTTGTATGGTTAGACAAACCCCTGATCATGTCACAAAATCAAACCATGAGTCCCAGTAATTACAACAATGTTACTAGTTCACTTCCACAAATCAAAATTTCTAGTGACACATCAAGATTCAAGTATACCAATAAAAAAGGCGATCGATCGGGGATTCGTATATCCCGGGCCCTATCGGAAACAGTAAGGGCAGATTCGGAAAATGTGAGGTGGTACGTGATGGGGGACGATGATACATTTTTCGTGCCCGAAAATTTGGTTAGGGTGTTGAGGAAGTATGATCATAACCAATATTATTATATAGGGAGTGTATCGGAAACACATTGGCAAAATCACGAGTTTTCGTATAATATGGCTTATGGAGGTGGAGGTTTTGCTATAAGTTATCCATTGGCAAAGGCAATTGAGAAAATGCAAGATAAATGTATACAAAAGTACACACACTTGTATGGATCAGATGATAGGATTCAAGCTTGTATGGCTGAACTTGGAGTTCCTCTCACCAAAGAAGTTGGATTTCATCAGGTTTGTTCTTTGTTTTATTATTTTATTATAATTACTGTTCACAATATCGAACTGTCTTGAACTATTTTTCCTTGATGAGCTTATACACTCTATCCTCCCAGGCCGTTTGTAGTTTTTGCTTCACTATTTTATTTTTGATTTTTCTAATTAATGAGATTTTTGTGCATGGTAGTTAATTCGATATGTGGTCATGTTTCTTAGGTAATCTAGTATCATGACCTTTTGTTTTATTAGTCAATAGAACGAAGGATTTAAGTTATATAAAACTTATGATATTGTGATGTAAAAAGATTTTTTATACTATTAATATAGTTTTAACCTACTATAGCATATTATTTATTTTTATCAGGTTATCTATTAATTCTTTTAATAGAAATTACCTTTAATTATATATTAATGGATAAAGGACAAAGGAAAAATTGTCTAACACCATTATAGTATAATCTAAAAAAAGGCATACTACAGTTAGTTTAGAAAATTGAACAAAAATCCATTGGCTAGTATTAGACCATGTAGAATTATGATATCCAATCAATACTACTAAACCACTTTCCCAATTGAGGTGGGTGACCTACAATTATCAACTTTTGAAGGATATGTCCCTAGCTACCCATATATCAAATCGTTAGATTTAATAAATCACATTACAAATTGTACTATATTTGAAAAATGGTAGCTCAACTAAACATTTCTCGATCAAAATATTTTATTACACATTAATATAAGTTTCTCATCAACCTAGTCACATAAACCAAAATACTTAGAACTAAAGCCAAGATACCACAAGAGAGTATAAAAACAAAAAAGACAAAACGGTAAGCATCAATTCATCAATTGGTAGAGATATGAATAGGTACGTGATTAAACCAAACCACACACCTAGGATAATTAAATTATAAAGTCTTAGATTTCTTTGTTTGATATGTAGATATCAATATGACTTTAATTTTGATTTGATTTGAAGAACTTAATAAATTTACAATTTTATTCAACTAAAATTAATGTGTTCTTTTGCACATGCATGTCATGTCACGTGAGATCTCATACTAAACTATAATTTGATCAGATGGTAATTCAAGTATATAAAAGAAATTTACTAACAAGTTTAAGGACTTGTCTATATATTCCGCCAAACTTTTCAGTACAATTCAAGGTAAATAATTTCAATTTTATTTTGCACTAGTAACAATTTCTTCTTCTTCTTTTTATTTAGTACTCCTATTTGACAATTTAACAATATGAGATGTTTATGTGGAACAGTTTGATCTACAAGGTAGTGTGATGGGCCTCCTGTCAGCCCATCCAGTAGCACCATTGATTTCTCTTCATCATCTTGACAAAATCCAGCCCATTTTCCCCAATGTAAGCCGAGTTAAAGCATTGAGACGACTCAACAAGCCCATAGGACTGGACTCAGCTGGGCTCATGCAACAGTCCATATGTTATGATAGGCCCAAGGGATGGACCATTTCCGTCTCGTGGGGCTATTCGGTCCAGATAAATAGAGGCATCTTACCAGCCCGTGATATAGAAAAGCCCATTAAAACTTTCAATGATTGGTATGGAACTGATGATGAGAATTCCTACACATTCAACACAAGGCCATATCGTAAAAATGCTTGTCAAAGGCCATTTTTCTATTTGTTGTCTAATGTACATGTGACAACCAATCATACGACGACAAGCGTATACGTGTATGACGGGCCCCCTGGACGGAAGTGCAAGTGGCATATGGCCGATCCATCTGGCGTACGCCGCGTGGAAGTGTACAAGAAGCCTGATCCAAATTTATGGGACAAGGTAATTACTTTTCTGTTTTATTGTCACTTATGTTGCCGACTCTTCCAAAATGTCGTTGCGCTAGTGTATGGATCCTGCAAAAATGCATTACTTTTGAAGGATTCGACACGTCCGACAAGATTTTTGGAGAGTCCGAGCAACATAGATCGTCACTATGGTATGTACTGATACATTTGTTTTTGTGGAACGTTTTCAAGCAGTCTCCAAGAAGAAATTGCTGCAGAGTTTTGCCAACAAACAAGAATGACACTCTTTTAGTAGATGTGGGTGAATGCAAAGATGGTGAAACCATCTAATTGTAGTGACAAAGACTAAATAGGATTTTTTTTTTTTTTTCCCCCACTCTTCCTAGTGCTATTCATGTCATTTTTTGTAGTCCCCCGGCCCCAATTGAATCATTTTTTTTCTAATATGGAAAGGAGCTCAGATTACACATATTGGCATGTACAACAAAAAGATAACAATGCATCAGTGAGCTTATAATCTTGTTATACTTTGAAAGAGGGAAATACAAGAAAGAATGCAAGATCTTAATTCATATGAACTTACAACATTACTGTACTATGTCTTGAACAATAAAAAGAATGACGAGATTCAGAGTGTACGAGAGAACACGCTACTTCTCTCTATTTTCCTCATGAAAACAGAATAATCTTATGTGTGAATCTGGCGAACAGGCCTACACAACATATATGCACTAAACAAAAAGCTCTGCGCATTTGTTTCAGATACTTACCACACACTGCATTCGATGTGTACCTAAAGAGTTCATTCAACATATGTGATGACATAACCAACTGCACGATCTGCTTCACAGGAACGAAGCAAGACTTCTCAGTTCTCTCGATTTCAAAGCTTATTTATCCCCACTTCCGCTACACTTTGAATAATAGTACTGACCTTAATAGTTAATGCACTAGAGTGTTTTCTTCTCATCCTTCATTCTTTTTCGACGCCATTCACAATAACAGACCTTCCTCCCCTTTAAATCCAGTGTATTGGTACGGTCTATATTCTTGTTCATGTCGAGTTTTTTAGCCATACATACGAGGCTTGTAGTTCACACTTCACATGGATCATTAGCTATTACTTCATCCACTCGCTTTTCTTCCCCTACTAGGCCTTATTATTTGCTTCAGAAGAGCCATCTTTGGAACATTCCAATGCTCTATATGCCTGCATACTTTTCCAGATTTTTCATTGAAATAGTATTCTGTATAACCAGTTGCTGCAATTAAATACAATATAGAGATATGAGTGCGATGACAAGAATCGAAAATGTTAGGAAATTTAGTAGCAGTGTCTTCCCAAACCTGAAAGAATGGGCTTCCATGGAAATGACAGTATGCAACTGAAACGCCAATGACCAATCGCCTTGTCCTGTATTTACAAACGCACGCAATCGGTAAACATCAAAAGTAAGCAAGAAATTCATCTCATCAATTGTGAGCTAACCTCAAAGTCCTCCCACTTCATGAGCTTCATATTTGATGTTTCAACAAGGTAACCAAAATTAGTACAATTCCTTTTAAACCTACTAAGCCCTTTGAAGGAACCTGCTGGATCCGCAAATTCGCAGTTCTCTTCATATGCATTAAGGGTCAGGTTTCCTGAAGCATAAGACAGAAAGAACTTTAAGCTAATCGGATTTGCAAGTGTCCTGTTATTATACGATTAAAATTATGGGTTCAAAACTCAATATTTGAAGAAATTCTTGTGTTTCTAACTACAAAGTAGGGTCCGGAGAGAATAGAATGTACGCAAACGTTACCCCTACCTCTCAAAGATGGAGAAGTTGTTTCTAATAGACACTCAATGGAAAAATAGTAAGAAACAGCAGATCATAACAAGAACAACATGTAGTGACAAAATAGTAATTACAACATAATAATATGATAGTCGAAGTAAAAAAAAAAAAAAAAAGACATATAGTAACAAAAATTAAAAGTCAAGAAACTACACGAACAATGCTACAACAACTACTAGTATGGACGAGTTAATTGTGCTCAATAAAAATACCTGTGACGAAGTAGGATCTTTGGAAGTCATCTTTAATGGTATCAACGACAAGAGCACGATCAAGTAGTCCAGACTCATCAGCCGCAAGTTCCAAACTCCCTTCTGGAGAAGCTTCAGTACTCGTCGGAGAACGGAAAAAAGAAGCAGCAATCCCGAGGAATTCAGAACCATACCAAGCCATTTTAAGCAGCAAATTATCAGACTCAGATGATTCTTGGCTGCTAGTGCTGGTGCTGGTGGTACTAGTGTTGTTTGATGAGTTCTCGGCATTGCATCGCAACAACTTGTGTATTTTCTGAGTACTTTTTGGCCGGAAAATGGAGTGCTGATCACCTGACTGAAGGCTGGGAATTCTGATGGAAGCAAAAGTAGTAAAAGTTGCCATTGCAAAGACAGACAACAGACAGACACAAGTTCTGGTAGTTAGTTAACTGTAAGTTGGAATTTGGACTACTTGTGTGTGTTTGCCTTAAGAAAATATCTCTGTGTGTGCTCGGTAAATACTGACCACAAAAATAAAATAAAAAGAGGAATATTATGAGGAGGCCTAAAAAATGAATGGACTTGAAAAGAGGAATATGACTAGTTCAATCGATGGTTGACTACTTGACTATGGAAACTACCACCTTATTAACAGCACTTTGTTGATAAGGGGTTCGATAATGAATTTTAAAAAGTAGATTTTGCTCTTCCTTTTCCGTTGATGGAACATTTGTTATTTCTACGATGCAATTTTTCTTCTTCTTGTTTAGGAATTCATAATGGTTGTTTCTTCGAATGTGTACATCGAATTCGAACCCTTATAGGGTAAATCTCATTTCAAGTAATAGCTTGAAAATCATATTGGAAAAGCAAATTGTATTATGCATACATCGGGCGTCAAGCTCGATCGAGAAAGTTTATAGGATATTTCGAACCTAAAATGAGAGATTTCTTGCCCAACCAACTCAGCCACTCTTCAGGTTACCACACAGTCTTTTTTTATGCAACTAGAAAAGAAATACTATACGTACTAACTCGATCACTTTTTGAGGTTACCATACAATCTCTTTTATGTGATCGAAAAAGAAATATTATATGTACTTGGAAAACACGATGGAGACTTGGCTATATTGTACTGATCAAGACAACAAAGTTACCACATAAGGGACAAGCTCATCCATTTAAAATAGCAAAATAGTTTTGCTACACCTAAATATCAAATATGTGCGTATAATAGTCAAAAATCTCATAGGAGTTAAGTGCAAGAATCTCTAATTAAAAATCAAAATTAGAACATGAGATATGCTAAGGTATGAGATATACAAATAAACACTATATTAAATCTGAAAGTTTGTATTCTAGAACAGTTCATGATAACTTTTAAATCATAACTACAATCTTAGCTAGAAACGTATGATTTTGATTTACATTGAAGACCCACAATTTTATATGCCTATAATTAAAATTCTACTTTGAACTTCTGTACAAATTAACCGTACCTCAAATTGTTCTAATTTGAACTTGTGAAATGCAGACGATGAAATACTAACATGACAAATACAAATATTGGGCTCAGAAAATGAAATTTACCACTATGCCTACAAAATGAAATCTACAAACCAACTAGTAGAAGTATTTCCAAAATCATGTATTTCATTAAGTAAAAAGAAAAAGACTAGGATTAACAAAACAAATCAATAACACCAGGTAATATAGAAAACTTCCTAGGAAGAAATCCTAAAAATTCTCCATCAGACTGAACAAATATCGACCCACTGCTGCCAATCTCTTCAATTTCAATTGAGCGCGCCCTGCAACGACAAATAAAACTGTTGAAGAATCTCATAAGCAAAAACATAAGTAGATTATAAATGGTTCACTACAAGCGTCTCAAATGTCAAATGAATCATGTTCAAATAGGGAGCAACTTGCAATTCACAATACGAATTAGAATAAGAGATGACAAATGACTTTTTCTTTCTGAAGCAGTGGTGGTATACCTTCTCGAAGATACATTTTTCACTGATAAGTGCGTCCCGTTGTAAAGCTTATGTAGTTTGAGAATGAAATCATACCACTTGAAGTCCTGCAGAATGACCACCTGTACAAAGTAATTAGCAATAGTAAGTCATATCTATGCAGTTCTTGGAAAACAGTGATGTTGAAAATAATGACCAAGCGCAGGGAAAGAGAAATCATTCCACCTCAAAATCCCTGCTTGAGGGGTTGGCATTTGGTGTAATCTTCATTCCGCCACCAAAATATTTTGCATTCCCAATGCAAAGAGCAGTTACTTGGGAACATACTTCCCACTCACCCTCATCAACCTAGATCATCAACATGGTTTTCTACTGATAAGGACAAGCAAAGCAGAAAGACTGATAATATATGCTGATCATGCAGAGCAAAATGAACCGTCCCTATCATTATCCATAGAATAGTTGAGAGATATCCAACCCCAGTAGGTAAACCAAACTGACCTTGATCCTTATATCTTGGTTATGGTGCCGAAAGAAAGCTTGCAAAGCACCAATAACATAACATAAGTTCCCAAATTTCTTGTACCTTGATGCATAATAACCTGCTTTTGCACTTCTGCAAAACATTAAGGGAATTACGAGGTTCAATCAGATGTATGTCCTGATCAGAAGCTAGAACTGCATTGGCACACAAGAATAAGACTACTCACTAAGAATGGAATGAAGGCGACAACGCTTTCTTTGCTACAACCAGATGTATTTCCCGTAATCTGCTATATGCTAGAATCAGTACCCCTTTTTCATTCAATGCCTAATTCTGGTGAAGATTCAATGCCTCAAAGGGGTAAATACAAGGGAACGGAATGGAGAGAAAGGAGAATACACGACTAGCGCGTCTAATCTTTTCATTTAGTGCCTAATTTTGGTGAAGACTCAACACCTTGAAGGGGTAAATACAAGGGAAATAGAATAGAGTCGATTTTCAAGAATGAAAGGACGCGAGTAGCCTGTCTAATCTTCCTAGGAATTAACACTGCACTGACGCCCTAACAAGAATCACAATTTTATGGGAGTTCGCGAGCAATGAAATCAGCAGTAATACAGGAACAACCAGTCCCAATTATAGAGGAGTGAGAATGGAACAAGGATAGCAGATTCCCCTCCCATCCCATCACCAAATGTCAAACATAATCTTAAGACTTAGGAATTTCCAGAAACTGTCCTTACAGATGAATATCAGCAACATTGATGAAATAATGGGACTCTCCAACTTCTCCAGCTATGCATCCAACATCAATTTTGGATTTCACCCCTACAAAACACCTATATCAGACTTTCTTCAGCAAAAGGAAGGAAAAGGATGGCGGATAGAAATACTAAAGCCGTTATTATAGAGTAGGATATCTCCTTTTCTCTGCTTTTCTTTTGGGGTTAAAAGGGAACATCTCGAAATCAGACTTATTTTGCAACAAGAGATTTGAGTCCTTGTGCTAATTACCTTTAGCAATGCGTTCTATGGCGTCATGAGGATCATTTTTCCTGATGAAAAATAAGACCATCCATAAATACTGATACTCCATGCAAAGAATGACAAAAAATTGAGCTACAAAAAAAGCAGTAGTTCCAGTTACCAGCCAAGTGTCCTGGCAAAGTCAGATCCAGTACCTAAGGGGATTATCTGTTAAGAAAGTACATTATTTAGGTATCTTCATGTGGTAATTGATACCAAGCAGTTTGTAATGCAATTAGCACACAAAATGAACTTCACAATATATCAAGATAATGCTTTCAATTTGATTAAACAATGTCAATCGGCCAATGATGACTCACGCCAAGAGCAGTAGACTGGCTGGAGTTCATATCATGATTACAAACAGGTTTTCCACCGCAGAAGAAGCCATTAACAACCTGAAAAAGAGGAGTCTTAATCAATTGAGCCAAAACTTAACAGTGAGCATGGACATCATGTGCCAAGTGCCAACAGAAAAGAAAACACGAATCCTGTTTGAGCTATAATACCTGCTGGCTGCCATAGAAGTTGCAGCTAAGAAAAGCAACATTAAGTACAATTTCAAGGAAAAAGTACTAAGGGGATTTTCTGACTACGCCAAAATGATGATATACTACCAGCCACCCACAATGGCAGATGAGCCTACCTCTAGACAGAGAAAAATTTACATGAGTACTATTTCACTTGCTCTTTATTTGTTATCTTAGCATATTTTAACTGGGTAGCAGTTCAGGGCTACTAAAAGAAAAGCGAGTTATTAATTTTTCCTTTTATTTTAGTTGTTATCTTATGTTTTAACTGGGTAGCAGTTTTGGGCTACTAAGAGAAAAGCGAGTTATTAATTTTTTCCTTTTATCAGTACCAGGATACTGTCTGAGTGTCTTGAGGATGGATGAACCTTAGTACAAAAGACAACTGAAAAGCAAATCCCTAGAGAGGCTCAGAGGAAAATAAGGGAAAACAAATATAGAAATTTTAGTGATACCCAAACACAAGTCCCACCAACTCCTTTCTATTTCCTTTTTGTGCTATACACATTTACTTGTGCAGATGTGTGAAAACAGAAAGAAGAGATTTCAGATTTCAAGGAAGGAACAGGATGAACCTCGTGAAGAGTTCCATCACCACCGACTGCAATTACAGCATCAGCTCCTTCACGGATAGCCTGACAGTATAATCGAGATAAAAGTTTCTGCTTTCCACCTGAGACTAGCTTAAATCAGAGATGTTTAGGCATTTACCTCTCTTGTTATGTCAATGGCATGAGAAGGACCTGAAGTTAAAGATTCACATATCTGGTCAAAATAGAGAGAACTTTTAACCCAACCAATCATTGACAGAGAACTATAGTTGCCAAAGAACTATAGTAACATCTGCCAGAGCAGTGTCATTGCATTAGACATTTTTTTCTATTTAAGTTACAGCACGTCGATATATTCTATGTAAGAGGGATATATTATCCTACCAGTTGAATTTTTTTACAGAAAACAACTTATATTTTTTTTGATGACCTTTACAGAAATCAACTTATATGATACTCCTACCATATTTAATTAGCATTGAGAATAAGTAAAGCCTGATAAACGTTTGATTTTTTTATTATATGCTGATATGGAAAGCAGACGCCAATTTGGGACATAGACAAAAGGATAATACCATAATACTTTTTAGGTTGAAAGCCAAAAGTTTGCCCTCTAGCTAATTTCACTTTCTGACTTAAGAGAAAGATAGGTAGCACTGATTATGAAATTTGACTAGAAAATTACATGCATTTATAAACTTCTGGTTTACTGAAAATATGGTCCTCTATAATGGAGAAGGGCT
The DNA here is from genome assembly GCA_030864215.1 of Capsicum pubescens. Classification (NCBI taxonomy): domain Eukaryota; kingdom Viridiplantae; phylum Streptophyta; class Magnoliopsida; order Solanales; family Solanaceae; genus Capsicum; species Capsicum pubescens. The sequence goes on from CM061545.1 coordinate 238,374,495, forward strand.
AGTATAGCTCTTACAATAGACTACCAGGAATATAACTACAGGCAGCGTCTACACTTATCCCAAAAAAAAAAAAATCAAACAACATGTATTATGGCCGAGTATGGACAAACTCTGATCCTTACCGGACCACAAAAGGAAATTTTAGTTCCAGCAAATTATAAGAGGGTAAGTACAGAAGATGTTGCAGAATTTTGTGGCACAAATATTTTGGTACCTATAGATGGCACTGCCGTGAGAATTTGAGGATCTTTAGGACACTCGAGAATGCAAATGTGAGATGTTACCTATTTGTGCTTCCACCATTATATTCATTTTTAAAGCCTTGATGTTTGGTATAAACTTACATTGACCAAAACAATGAATTTCCAAAAGTACTGGAATCTATTCATGAGAAGTCTAATAAACCGGTGTGTGAGAATTTTGTACATGTTCTGAGTACTGACCACTACTATTGTTAAAGTTAACTGCCTATGAACATTCTCAATTCATCTATTAAACAGGAGGCATCTATCAGAGTCGTACAGTAAAATTCCACCAAAACAGCCATGGTTGGCAGGGAATTGGGGGGTTCACATCCAAAGGGGCGGGCAATAAAGAAAAGGTATGGCTTTGTGAGCAATTACAAAGTTATTATAACTTCCGAAAAATCACTTAGCATTTGGACAAAAACATCAAATTCATCAGAAAATGCAATACATTCATAAAACCGATAAGCATTAAAAAGTTTCTATCTTTTTGAATACGCGAAGAAAAACATAAGCTGGGAAAACTCACATTACATTCATTACCCAGGCGAGACCTGAGGTAAGGAAGTAGCTTCTTCCATTGCTGAACCGTTGTTCCATTAGCTCCTGCTCCAATAATAAAATCAATCAACAACACCTCAATGTGCAAATTTTTCTATATAATTCCATTATAACAACATATTCAATTCTATTCAAGCTCATTAAACATGTCAACAACACCTTAAATTCCAAATTATAAAATAAACAGACATTTACGATTTATATATATACAAAAAAAAAAAAAAAAAAAAAGAAACAGGGATTTGGGGTTCAATGCGAATTGTGTGGTAGGTAGGCTGTAGGCACACGTTTGGACCAGTGAAATATTTAAATGGAAATGGAAAGTGGGGCAAGAGCACCCCAGGGTGGGTTGAGCAAGTGGGTGCAAGTTGACCCGAACAACACGGTTATTTAAAAAAAAAAAAAAAAAGAGAGAGAAAAAAATTGGGAAAGAAAGAAAACCTCGGGGATTAACGACGAAGACGAGTTCACGGCGGCGAAGGGAAGCGCCTTGGTGGAGTATAGTACAGTCGGAGGAAGTGAGATCTGAAGCCATAGGCGGTTCAGCTCTGATTAAAGAAGGATTTCTCGCCATTGTTACACCTACTAAACCTTGATATATAATCATTCTTCAACCAATAAATTTTTATATATACACACACCCCGATTACGGCAAATAAGGCACACCTTTCTATGGGTGGGGGTTTGGGTTTATTGATGAGGATAAATAAATCAATAGAGAGAGTGATTAGGAAGGTGATTAATGGATAATGAAATTGGGATTTAGCTGCGATTTGTTAATTAGTGCTACAGTCTCTGTTTTTGGAATTGTAAGAATACTGCGCTACGGTCTCTCCTTTTGTTGGCAAATCTTGTTTTGTTTAATTGGGACAAATAAAGGAACATTTTCACAAGAAAAATTATGTGCTCAATGATAGGAAAAGGTTGTCCGATGGGATCTCACTTGGACTCATTGGCACTATAAAATAGTATCGTTTTTAAATATTTTTTACATTATTTGAATTGATTTATTTTAAGTTTTTTTTTAGTTAAAATAATTTTAAATAATTTTTGAAGTATTTAAATAAAATGAGAAAAGTATTTTAAAGCATTTGATTATAAGTCAAAATAATAAAAATAAATTCAAGGTCAAAATATTACTCATTTTTATCATTTTAAAAATACAATAATATTTACAATATTCCAAATGTTAAGTACTCTATTTGTCATTTTTTGTTTCTAAAGAGTCAAAATGCATGAATTTTGATCAATATTTTAAGCTTTATTTTTTTCATTATATCAATATGAAAAAGATTGCAACTTATAATATTTTTCGTATAGTTTTTGAAGATCTAAATTTTAAAATTTAAATACTAAATTATTTCTTGATTCTTTTCTACTGCACCACAACATTCTTTGTTGATACTCTTTTGATACTCTTTCACTAGCAGTAGACAGATCACAATCGACACAAATTCGTCCATATATGTCTTTATTGACGAAACTTTTCATTGTTTCTCTCATTGCTAAAGACTATGAATTCATTTGACTTCTCATCGGTCGCAATGAAAGTTTGAAGATGGTTGACTTTAATTGATCTAGAGTACAGACAGATTGACCTCAAGTTTGATATGCAAGCTTGGAATTCACACAGTGTTCTTAAATTATGAACTGAAAAAAAACTGAACTTTGGAATATAGTGTCAACGAAATTCTAAACTAAAAAAATAAATAAATTAAACTTAAGGAGACTAAAGCTAATAAATCCTTAAGTTTAAATTGAGACTAATGACACAGTGACGTAAAGTAATGAAGTGACTTAAGGATGCTAAAACTGACAAATTTTAAGTTTGAATTGTAACTAATGACACAATATCCTAAAGAATTGAACAAAAAAAAAAACTTAAGGATATACTATATAGAGACCTAAAATTTTGATTAAGAAACTAAAATTTTGGACATTATAGTGTCATGAAGTTCTGATTTAAGAAATTGAATTTCAAGATATTCATATTGTGTTGAACTTTAGAACTAAAAAAATTAAACTTCGTAACACATTGTCCCCTTTTCAAAGCTATGGATAAATATTAAGTAAATAATTTACAATTGTTGGATAAAACTTAAATAGTGGTCCTAAAAATAGCTATTGTAGAGAAAGAAGTTGCTCTATAGTCAATTGCGGAACGAAAATTACTTAACTAGCCTTTGATCATACATTTTTAATAATTTTTGACAAGTAATATTTGAGTGAAGATTTGGGTAAAATTTTATTTATTGGGAAAACATATTTCATTTTTTCTAAGAAATATGATTATTCATAAGTTTTAAAAATTATTAAAACTAAATATAAGTTTGTACAATAAAAAATAAGAAATATGTCTAATATTTTCTTAGGAGTTGAGAAACAAAAGAAAATCAGTTATACTAAAATTTTATATGTATAAGTTGTATTGTTATGTAAGTGTACAAATTTACTGAGAAAAATATTTTTTAAGGTTATATCTATGTAAAGCAATCAGGATACTAATACAATATTCACCTCTCTATATATATAGTAAGAAATAAGTTTATTATTATGTACATACACATGTTAGTTGGGATCTGAATGTTTTATAAAAAATAAAAATTTGGTGTAAAATTTAAACTTTTAAAAAATTTCAAAAATTAAAATTTGATCCAAATACTATTTTTTTCTATCTAGTCGTCTTTCCCTGTCATTTGATGAATTCATCCTAATTATACCCAATTAATGAGGTAGGGGAGAAAAGGATAAATGAAAATAAACGAGTAAGAGAGATGATGATACCAACTAGTAGAACAAAGCAAATGAGTAGAAATATACCCAAGACAAATAAAAGTTTGAAAGAAAAAATCAAACAATTAAATATGCACATAAATTTATGTTCTGCATCGAAAGTTGTAGATTTAGACAAACTCAATATTAATATTCTATAATTGCCTGTGTCGCTGGCGCCTAAACTAGTCAATTTTATTAATACATTCATACTGTAACATGTTTCAATAAAATACGTGATAAAATATTCATATTAGATATTTTCAGCACATATTGAGAGAAGCATCCAGTACCTTCGAATTATGGTTAAAGTTGAAACGACAGACTCCAACTTCACATGGGTCTTATAACCCTCCCAAACTCAATGCCACGTCAGCTAAAAAGATTAACAGAAGATGCCACGTTGGTTAAAAAGGTTGACCAAAATATGCTAAAACTTAATTTAAGAATAACAGAATCTCCGTAAAATTTAAATATATCATAATAAATTTAATCATAATTTAAGGGGTACTAAATATTTTACTATTACATATTTGAAAACATTTATGTACATGTTCATAAACATCAATTACTTGATAAGGTAATCACAAACAACAATAATATTAATTGAAAAATGAAGTTTCACGACTTGTTGAAATTAATGCACACAATTTAATAAAATAGTATATTTTAAATAATTAACTTCTATAAATAGATTCTTGGGAAGTACTCCCTCCGTCCCATTTTACTTATCCTAAATTTTCTAATTTGATTTTTTATTTTTTATTAATCAAAATATTTTTTTTCTTTTTTATCTTTAGTATCAATTTTATTTTATTTTTCAAATTAAAATGTAAACAAAGTAGTCATGTTATTAATTATTTTTCTTAATTAATATGCAATGTCAAAATTGAGACAAGTAAAATGAGATGGAAGGAGTATGAAATAAGAGATTTATAGAATGAAAATGAAATCCTATAGCGATAACAATATATCCCAGTATATCTTCACAAATTGAAATCTGAAAAGAATATAGTATACACCGTTCATATCTTTACCTAAAAAATGAGTGAGAAAATTTATTTCTGATAGATTCCAAGCTCAAGACAAAATCAATCGTAATAGGATTACAAGAAACAAGAGATCGTAACAAAATAACATACATTAGCAAAATAAAACTAACACAAAATAATACTATTATCAAGCTATCTGAAACACCAAACCTCGGCGAAACTCCTAAAACACGAAACTACAAACGCAACACTATAATCACAAGTAAAAACAATAAAATAAAACACTCTACCATTAATCTTATTTTAATGTGCGTCTTTCACACCCCTCTGTATATAAATTCATATTGTTGATAAATTGTAATTGGCCCTAATGAACCACTAAAATTACCATCCCCTATACTTCGTTCCCTAGTTCATACAAATATTTTTACATCACGCCAAAAATTCACTCTAACCAAAAATATTTTACAAACATCACCTTGGTTTACCTTTTTTTTCTTTCCTGATAACGAGTAGAGAACCCCAAAGCATCCTTTCTCATCTTCTTCTTCTTCTCCTCCTCTTCCTCCCCCTTCTCTATATACACACACACAACATATGTCTACCTATACATACAAATCCATATATCTATATGTATCTATCGCAATCAATTGAACAAATTTGAATTGGCAACAATCGAAACCCCCCAAACCCCTCTTGATCCAGGTATAATTATCAACCCTAGATTCTCGACGAAAGCTTCAATTTCAATAATAAATTATGAAATGGAACCCTAGAATTTGTCCGCGGTTGATTGAATCGAATTGAGCATTACCTGTTTGTATATAGGTCCGAGAGAAACGAAAAGGAGAAGTTGTACGCGATATTAGGCTTTGCATTGTTTGTATCAGCTGAGTTGTTTGTATTGAGGATTTTTATTGTATGTTGTGCTGGATCGGTGATGGAATTAGTGTTGGATAGCTGGAATTTAGATTGCGTTTGACCTTGGATTGACGTTTTAGATTTCGGGTTGGTTGATTGTTGCGAATTTGGATAGTTGGAATCGTGTTCGATCGGTTTTATCGTGGGGTTGATTTGGAAGAAGTTTGTTGAAGCTGAGTTGAATTTTGTTGATTATTTTTGATTTCTTGGATCGAGTTTTTGTGGGTGAAGCGGGTGTGGCGGAGTTTTTAGCTGGTGGTCAAGTTGTTCAAGGTGATAACATTACAGAATGAGCTTGGAGAATGAAGATGGAAGCGCCACCAATAGTGTCTCTGAAATTGGTGATGAAGTTCCCAAGTAATGATTTTAACTTTCTTGGAGGCTCTGTAATCATTTTTATTTGTTAAGTAACTTTTTCAAATGTTAATGCTCTCTGTGATGTGATGACTCAGGCATCCAAAAGTATCATATACAAGAGAGTTTCTTTTGTCACTCAGTCAACTGGAGGTTTGCCAGAAGCTACCAACTGGATTTGATCAGTTGATTCTCAGGTAAGAATGTTTGCAAAAAGTGTTATTTGCTTGAAATCTAGGAGCAATTAGTTTTTACACTCCCAGATTTTATTGGTATTTCTCTGTTAGGTAATTTTGTTTTAGTCGTCATGGAAAGGATTAGTAATTTGCATTTTAACTTTAAATAGTGAGCTTGAGGACACCTCACGTGGCATACAAGACCGCCCAAAAATACCTGGAAGCTTTCCATCTCAAAGTTTCAGACGTAATGATTATAGTTCATCTCCACCTACTCGTGGGGATTCTGATGGCAATTCCAGAGGCATTTATGGAAGATGGGAAAGCCGTTCCTCAGTGCGTAGTGATCGAGATAGTGATTCACAATCAGATAAAGATTCAGGTTCAGCTGATATTCTTTCATATATTAGTGTTGTCTATGTTATACTTGATTGCTTCAACAATGAATACATATCTGTAGTCCATGATTGTATAATTTACTGCCGTGAGACCATAAGCTATAAATTCGCATAGCGGGAGCTTTAGTTCACCGGGCTGACCCTTTTTTTTTTTGAACTAGTATCAAGGGTCGTAGGTTCCAAAATATGTAGAAGTTGACCAATTTCATCATCTTCCCAGTCATTAAAATTTCTCCTGAATCGGATCTCCATTTCTCTCCTGCATAGCATTCTGCAACTGTAAACTGTTTGTTCCTTGTTGAACTATACAGTTGAGATATTTGTTCATCAGCTTTTCTTCTCCCAGCCAAACATCTGTCAAAAACCCGATTCTTCTCCATCAGTCATCACCAATTTCCAATGAGATGTATTTCTGAAATTCTGGCCATAATCTGCATATCTGCTCCCATACTCCAATTTTTGTTGGTTGTCTTTTGTGGCTGCCGCATAACAGCATATGTGCCTGTCATATGCTTATTCCTTCTTTGAGTACTACACTTGTTCCATCTGTGATCTCTATAAATAGTAATCTGAGGAATGCTTATTAAAGGTCTCGTCTCTGCCTTAAATGCATCTCCATAACAAGAATTAGGATGCAGGTTATAGAAGGTCAAGTGGTTAGTCTCCTGAGGACCTGAATTCTAAGAAAGTCTTTGTACAGTATTTATAGGTTATTTTTCAGCTCCAACTTCTAGCAATTCTAATGATTAGATGGCTGGTTTGCAGAAATAGTGCTCCTCTTGCCTTTTAAGAACTATAGGTTATTTAACCTTGACCCTACTTACCATGGGTCTTCCACTATTTATCATTTTATGTACATGTGCATGTGGGCTAAATGGGAATTTTGCCTCAAGAGAGATTTATTTAGCAACATTTTATACAGAACCTGGTAGACGCTATGGTAATCAAGCCCGGCGCACTTGGCAGAGTTCTGAGCATGATGGGCTTCTTGGAAGTGGTTCATCTCCAAGGCCATCTGCATATGCATCTGGGGTGGCTGCAACCAAGGTCCGAGCAAATGATAACTATCAACTTAACAGGAGCAATGAACCATACCATCCTCCTCGCCCCTATAAGGTGAATTTTCACTTGATCATTGCTGCCAACTTAGTGACCGCTTGCTTGGTCTGCTGCATGACTTGTCCCATTATTTTAGATTACGCTTTGAATATCTTTGAGAGGAATTTAAATTTACTTAATTTTATTCTTGCAATACCTTCAGGCAGTACCTCATTCTCGTAGAAACACTGATGCATGCAACGATGAGACCTTTGGTTCAATTGAGTCTGCAAGTGAGGACAGAGTGGAAGAGGAAAAGAGGAGAAGAGGTATTACCTCTTTCAGTAATATCATGCATGGCTCTTTTATACATATATGTATATATATGCATTTTTGATGAGTTTGTGGACAATTGAGTTTCGATTGGCTTTCTTACAGCTTCTTTTGAGTTGATGAGGAAGGAACAGCAGAAGGCTCTTCAAGAGAAGCAGAAACCCAATGCAGAGAAGCACACAGCTGAATATGACTCAGAAATCTCGGCACTGCTTGAAGATGATAAAAAAGATCGGGGGCTTCTGGAGAAGAATACTAAAGTAGATATTATGGCCAGCCAGCCTATCACAAACACTGATTCTGGGAAATCATCTTTCTCTTCACAAAATATTCCATCTAGACCACTTGTGCCGCCGGGGTTTAAGACCACTGTTACGGATAAGACTTTTGGCTCAACAACGTTGAACCATTCATTTTTGACAGAGGTACTTACACATGCGTCCCTTAGTTTATCTTCCGTAGAATATAGTTACACATGAACATCAAATCAGGTGCATCATTATTGGAGATGGAGTAAACCACTCTTTATTGTGCATTGTTTGGCTTGGTGCATCCACCAGCATTGTTCATTCATTGGCCTGTGTTTTAGTGCTCTTTTCCTCCCTCCCTTCCTAATGATGGGCTTTAGGAAAGGGCTTTATAACATTTGGGGATGTCTTCAGTAGCCAGGTGATACAATGCTGTTAAGCAGCCTAATCCTTCATAATATTTTGTAGCTTAGTCTCATTCCTTTGCACACACAACACACACATATGTATATATATACGCACACATGGGCGCACACACATATGTATATATATACGCGCACGCACACGCACACGCACACGCACACGCACACTATATGTACTAGTTTCTCTGCACGTGCACTGCACGTATATTTCAAGTTATGTATTACATGATTTAATAAAGTAATATTAATATCAATCTTGCAATTAAAATGTGTGCAATTTCCTAAAGTAAACAGTAAGATCATTTCCCCTTCCAAAAATAAGTCCTATATGTTCTATGTCTTCGGTCTTCCTAATGAATTTTTTTGTTTTTTGTTTTGGATAAAGGTAATGTGTTCCTATATGGATCTATGTGTTCCTAATGAAAATCTTAAAAGGCCTCTTCAAACTTATCTGCCTAAATCAAGCAAGATTCACGAATCGCTACAAAACAAATAATTTAAAAAGTGCACTAACTCTAGATCTGAAAGCAACATATTTAGAAGTCCATAAGCTTCACAAGTCATGCAGTGTAATGCAATTGTATAATTTTGCTATATGCAGGAAACAATGTTATCTACTTCCGGGAGTTGTTACTTTCTAAATTGTATATTATCTCTCTTCTTCCAATTGGTCCTCCTTCAATAATGGTTTTAATAATTCTAACATGCGAACTTAATATGAAAAGTATGAAATTGAAATTATGATATCAAGTAACATGTACGGAAATTATTCGTATATGTCTAGAAAGAATTACAAAATATAATGTTGTCAGTAAAACTTTTTGCGTCTTTCAATGATACAAAACAATTTGAAAATAAGGTACATATTTATATTATTTTGGGATATCAATGAGGGAAAATTGCTCCAAATTAACAACTTCAACTCCAAGCAATTTATTTCTACTCAATTAAGATAACAGTAACTTCATCAACTTGAATTAGAATTGAACTCAAACTGGCAATCAAATTCTGAAGTGAATCTTTTCTATATACCTCTCTTCTAATTCAGAAAGAAAAAATTCAACTCATAGTTATGCAAATAAGATCAAGTTTTAAATATCACAAGTCATAATCAATGGACCTGATTCTACATTCTAAGTATGTATCAATATGCTCAAGAATTAATTCTCATTCGTAAAGAATAAAGGTATTATTAATCGTGACTGAGTAATCCAAGGAACTTGTTAAAAAGTTACAAATAAATTTACATTGGATGCAATATTAAATTTGTAAGGTAAAAAATTAAAAAATATAAGTAAAAGATCTTTCCAAACAAACACCAAATTTTGAGAGTTTGTTCTAACCTCAGTTGCTCGGACTCGGGTGCGAGTGTCCGATACGAGTGTAGATCTTGAGGTAGGATCCTTTACGATCTATACTTTAAGATTTGGGGGTTGGATCTAGGTACGGATACGGGTGCAAGGATTCGGCTAAAAATAATTCAAATATCTAAGACTAGAGTTGTTTGTCTAAATTATGAGACATCGTGTGGACACATTAGTTACTATTCCTGAGAGAAACTATCTATCAAGGGGAGAATCCCAGAAGGAGATATAAGGAAAAGGACTGACATAGAAATTTCTGTACACAAGGTATTCTATCTTCTTCAATTTCATCTTAAATCATTGTATCTGTCCGAATTTCTCCGTCGATTTTGGTTAACCAAAATCGATTGTCCATATCCTGTTACGGATCCCACAACCACATCGTGTCGACATTGTGCGGCACCGAAAGTGAAGAGTCTGAGCAACTTAGGTTCCAACAATCACCAAGCTTTGCAAGCAGGTACTTAAGCCTAATAGTAACTCCTTTACCGTGTAAAATCTCCAGTGGAGTGTCAGGGATTTAAATTTATGGGTTTTGAATTCTTAACCCTTTTGAGTTGTGGGTTCTATTACTACTAGTTCATACATACTAGATAAATTTTTTTATATACATAAAATTTGAATCAAAGCTATTGTATTTTGTTGAATCATTAAAAAATGGATGTTGGGTCTAACTCAACCACAAAAGCTACTTCAAGAGGGGAGAATTGCCCAAGACTATATGCAAACAACCCATCCTTTTTTCATCTTTCATCTGACGTGGGACTCTTCAACATTAATTCATAGCTTCTTCTCTACTTCTGCCTCCAAAAAACCTCCCCATAAATAGACTATTGACTAAAGGAGCTAAATTTCTTTTTCAAGAAAATGCCAAATGTCTCACGTCAAAAGGATCCATCGCCCATGTACCTACACTAAAAATAATTATTCTACCAAGTGTGACTTTTTTCAGTTATTGTTTGGCTCTATTATAATATGAGCCAGATAACACTCTATAAGCTTAATAAGTGGAGTATTCATTTTTCAACTCACAGCTTCGAGTTTTAAATAATTTGTTGGCAATATCAAACCCCACATTCTATGTTACATATAAATATAGGATATACCATATGGTTTTCAGTTTGCAAATGCTTGTGTAACTGGGTTTGACAGTGAATCTTTGATAAGAACTTAACTGGACTAAAGGGTGTTGCCAAGAAAGAGAACATAATGAAATGCAAAATAGAGTGAATGAGATAAAAAGATCAGGAAAGAAGGGCTTTCCATAATCATAGTATGGGCTTTTTGTTTGTTATACTTTTTTGTACCTTCTTGGTACTTTATTAATAGAAACTTTACCTTATAAAAAGGAAGGGTTCTTTCCATTTCATATCCTCGGGTTGTTCTACATAGCTTGATTTGCAAAGGAACATGGCATGTGGAGGTGGAGATGTCCTCTCAATTTTCTTGTGGTGGAGATATCCCATTCCTATTGTTACACAAAGATATACTACATAAAGATGTAGAGCTTTCAAGAGATGTTGTTGCAAATATGCCATTGATTCTACGAAAGTCCATGCGAGAATCGTGATCATATCTGAGATGGGTTGTCTCACATTTTTATGCATATCCAAACACGAATTGGCTACCACATTTCCTTATTTGATAGTCCAGTTCAGAACGTTATGACTTTAGAAGTTGCATAAAAGCCGAAAAGACTGAACGTAGGGAGCATTAATCATGTGATTGTACACGTTACTCAATTCCATATTTGTGAACTTTGAGTTCTATCCACATGGTACATTTCCAATTGACATCAATAGGCCTTTACCGGAAAAAAAAAGTGATATCCATAGGTCTTCATGAATCTCAGTTGTATTTTTTGTTTCTCCCCAAAAAAAGAGTCTCAGTTTTTTTTTTTAATTGCCTGCTTGTCATATCACTTCTACAGATGGGAAAGCCTGAAGCTGAAGAAATTCTATTAGAAGCCAAAGCTGACACTCTAAATGGTATCCATCCGAGCTTAGAAAGTCAAAGCTCCCGAGAAATTAGTTCAAGTGATCAACTTGAACACAAGAGTTTGCATGCTCCAGTTCTGAAAAAGAATGACCAAATTGTGAACTTGTCAGTGGGTTCAGATGATTCCGATAGGAAACATAGCATGGGAGATCATTCACGCCAGACTTCAAGTATAGAGGGACATGAAGCTTTGAACGAGTCTTCAATTTTGGAACTCAGTACCCAGAATTCAGGGGGCAAATTTGTCAAGGAGTCCAATAACAACAATTCAACTTCCATCCTGGATAAGATTTTTGGAAGTGCCATTGCAAATCTCACCGACTCTGTTGCTCCAGTTATGGTAAATATTATGCACGCTATCATCTTCTGCTATTTGAATTTTCAATTTTTTATTCCTCACGTGATCCTATGAAGCTAATCCTGTATTGATTCATGGGTTATTCATCATTGAATTTGTGATTTTTTTTCATGAATCCTGAGTGTGGGAACTCTTCATTTCATCCACACCAAAGATTACAACAGTATCCTCAATATAGAAAAACAATTTTACAAGGCTCCCTATTATGACTGGGATTGGCGCAGGACATATACAATCAATAGGAAACATGTTTTCTTTTATTTTTGTCTTTGTGATCTGCCTAAATTTTAGGAATCAACTTGTTTGTTCCTTTTCCTTTTTTACTGTCCAAGAGTATTAATAAATATTCTGGACTTATTTAGTAGTCAAAACTTTTCATATTGCTTTCTGGCATCCCTGCTAACTAGTTGCTGTTTGGCTCGACCATGTTGCTCAGAATGAAGATAGTAAACCCAGTGACACATTAGACTCCAAGGCCGTTCAATCATCGAAATTTGCTCATTGGTTTTTCGAAGAAGGTATATCCATTTCTCCCCCCTGCATTTCTTCCTGATTTCTATCAAAATCTCTTGAAATCTTATGTAAACGGTCTCATCTCACTTCTGTCGTTGCAGAGAGGAAGCAGGAAGATGATCCTTCATCAAGTAAGCCTGGTGATTTGCTTGCATTAATTGTTGGTGGTGATAAAAACAGAACACAACCTTTTGAGGCTAATGCTTCAGATCAATTACCATCAGAATTATCCTATCATAGTCCTGATCTTACAAGTAAGTTTGTCTCCAATTTACCTTCTTCACCGCTTGGGGGGCCTGAGACTGTGTACAAGCCCAGTAAAAGGGAGGCTACACCCACGATTCTTACTTGTGAAGACCTTGAGCATACAATGTTGTCAGAGTTCATCGAAAAGAAGTCTAATTCACAGCCACAAGACTGGATTAATAATCACACGAAGCCTAAAGAACCTGTAGTTGTGGATAGCCAGGCATCTCAACACCTCCTCTCATTATTACAAAAAGGGCCAGATCATGGAAATGTGGCACAGAAGTCCAATGCTGGTATTGAATCTTTGGAGGCCCATGGTGATATCAACTTGCAGGACAGATCCAAGAAGGAAGATAACAAGGACACACTCACACTTGAATCGCTTTTTGGAACTGCTTTTATGACGGAATTACAATCTGCACAAGCTCCAGTTTCAGTTCAGAGGATTTCAAGTGGTTCTGGACTAGATGTTTCTTTGGAAGCTCAAAAGTCGTACTTGCCTGGTTCTGATGATCCCCTTTCTTCTTCGATAATTGATGATATTAAACTCAGAGGGAAGGAGAATATCGTCTTACCTTCAAATTGTAGAGATCACACAAAGCTGGATAGGGCAGAAAACTGGTTGGGATTCAATGATCCTCTGTATGAAGTAAACTCCTTAAAGCGCCAGACTGAAGCGGTCTCCAGAAATGGGGATTATCAGGCTGGCGAATTTCATCTACCTGAAGGAGAGGGCTTATTTAATGTTGGTGATCCTTTGGTACCCCAGGTTTCAACATTTATGCCTACAGGAAATATGAGTAAGGGTGACCTGGTGACTGTTAATTCAGTTGGCGGTGATCAAAGATCTTTGGTGGGTCCTGGAACGCTGCCCTTTCCACGGGTTTCCCATGACCAGATAGAGTCTGAGATGCTGTTTCATCATCTTCATGGTCAACCTTCATCTTCTCAGTTTCATCCTTTGCAAATGAATCAAGGGAAGCCATTACTTCATCCATTGGATTCTCGTCCTGCTCATTTGAACTCTCAGAGTTTGGCTGGTCCAGAGGGCCTGATTCGACACGATGCTCTTCCAGGTCATCAATTTGCTGGAAACATGATGAGACCTCCTTTTCACCACCCTAATGCTAGGGTGACAGGATTTGATCTTCCTGCTCATCATCCTATGCTGCAGCAGATGCAAATGTCTGGACCTCACCCCGCTCATCTGCTACATGACCGTCTAAGTGGAGGTCCAGTTCCTTCACATTCCAGTAATCAGGCAGCTGGCTTTGTGCATGAAGTTAACCCGATGCAAGGGTTCCCTTTTAAGCCTCATCAAGTCAATGTTAATGGGCTTGGGATGCAAATGCCAGGTAAAACTTTGATGTGCTGTCTCTACAGCTCTCTGGCAATGTCTTGTTCTCGATTGCATCTCAATGATAAGATCCTGCTAAAATTAGTACAAAGAGTTTCTTAGTCTTTGCAACGCCACATGCTTATTTCTCAGTTCTATTGTGCCAATGTTGATATCTGTTCCTTCTATCGAGCCTGCACCATCTCACTCGCATTTCTTTACTGATGGCAAAGACATACGCTTGAATAAGTTTGTTTGGAGTTTTACTTCATTTCCTACTGCCCCCATACACCTTATTGCTAAATTATCTCTTGTATTTATTTACACAACTTATTCATCTTCCCAAGACTGTTTCCTGTTAGACTTCCGAGTTTTATCTAGTCAAAATTGAGTATTAGCATGAGTAAGTTGTATATTTCCCATCTTCAGCCTTATCTTGCCTTTGAAAACCTGTAGGTCTAAATCACTTCTCCTTAAAGGAAGTAGGTATCTGCTCATTCTTTTCCCTTTTTGATCAAGTTGCTCATTCTTTTCCTTTTTTGATCAAGCTGCTCATTCTTATCCCTTTCCTTTCCCGATGCTTTTCTAGCTGTTTACAAGTAAAACAGTAGCTATTCTCGGTGTTATTGTTCTGCTCTTTTTTGCTACAGATTACTCTGTATGCGAAGCATGTTTAACTAATACATTGCTATTCCATGCCTACTTCTTTTCTGGATGCTGTGTCTCGAGATATATGACGCGCTGAATACTGTTGAACCCTGAAAATCTACAACAAAGTAGAATATTGTGCACGTATCATGTATTGTAAAAAAGGTCTTGCACTCTTGTTAGTTCTTTAATTGGTGCGACTTTTCTATCGATGTTTGACCATCTGTGTGAGTTTACATCGTTATTCTTTTGTCCCCAGGGCAAGATATCAACAACAGAAACAATCATCCCGATGCCCTGCAAAGGCTTATTGAGATGGAGCTTAGGGCTTCTAAGCAGATTCCCCCTTTTCCTGCCGGACGTGGACAGGGAATGTACGGTCACGAGCTTGGCATGGGATTGCGACATAGATAGTTGGCCATGTATGGTGTACGTCTTTCATGTGGTACTGATAGACCATCACTTAATGGGCAACAAGTATTTGGTACAATATCAGGGGAAATGACATAATACTTAGATTCTACTTCTTGTACTAGATGGGGTTAGGGTTGCTTGTCTGTCATCTCTACATACACCTGTGAGGAGTAGCAGGAAAGGGCCTCTGTATCAACTTCTCTTACTCTATATTGTGCAAACGTGGTTGTGCAAATTCTCGTCAGTTCTTGTTGATCTTCCTTTTGTTTGTTCCTTATCTGATTTTTGTCCAATCCCCATATTGCCTTCCCTTTTCTTCGACATCTTTTGTTTTGTCATTTATGGTAAGATTGTGTTGCAAAGCTCCACGATTCAGGCTAATTCTTATTTTCTCCTAATGTAACTAATTATCCAAGAGTAGTATGTAGTGCCAATGATCACATTCCAACAATATCCTATTTCCAGTATAATGAACAATAATAGTAATACAGTATGAATTGATGGTTTTTCCACCAATCCACCTTTGCCCTTTCACCTAAAGCCTGTAGGTCATTTGCACCATCTCTTGCCTCCGAGTGGAAACTGGTTAATTTCAAAAGGCACATTTCCATCATGATACTTTTAAACAAATTGCTAGCGTAATGAAGGTGTTGCGGATAGTTGGTAATTGCAATGTCCCACCGTACAAATGTAAATTAACACTACAATTACTTCAAATGTAAAAGCATTATTATCTGAGGAGTAGAGCAACATATCTTTTTTGAAGTTTGGCGATTTGTTTCTATAATGACTTGAGCGAGATGAAGCATAAGATAATTTTATTAATTAATGATAAACTGGTATATATACACAAAGAAAATAATGGGATTCAATAGAGTCCCTCCTACGATGGACACTATCTCAGATATCAGTGAATATTCAAAATTGAAGCTGGTCGGAAGTAGGAATGTGCTTGAAGCTAAGACGCTTGTCGGTAACCTGTTGGCGAATTTTGACATGGAGTCTTTGAGAAGATTTTTCACCCATGTAGTCTCAGCAACAGCTCGATACTCTGCTTCAGTGGACGAGCAGCCAATGGTACGTTGTTTTTTTGATGACCAACTAACTGGAGTAAGCCCAAGACAGACAATAAAACCTGTTGTGGAACTTCGATCAATGAGGTTTTCAGCCCAGTCAACATCAGAAAACACGGAGAGATCAAGACTAGTGCTTGGGGCAATTCTAAAACCATAATTAGCAGTGCTTTTGAGTTATCGAATGAGGCGTTTAACGGCCCTCCAGTGAGCTTTAGATGAGGCATGCATAAATTGAGATAATTTATTCACAGAATAAGAAACATCAAGCCTAGTAAAAGACAAGTATTGCAACTTTCTAATGACCTTCCTGTATTCAGTAGCATCATGAGACGGAGTACCATCATTTAGCATAAGACTTTGAGAAGAGCTCATGAGCTTGAAAACACCATTACAGTCTTGCATCAAAAGGTCATGGAGAAGGTCTGACACATACTTTGCTTGTGAGAGTAAGAGGCCTTTTTCATCTCGGTGAACCTCAACTCCAATAAAGTAGGATAAGGGACCAAGATCTTTAACGGAAAAAGGGGAAGTCAAAGAAGAGATAACCTGATGAATTGTTTCCTGTAAGGACGATGTCATCTACATAAACTAAAAGATACACAACACCATTAGAGTCGTGGCGAACAAATAGAGAAGGATTCGAGTGAGAATAAATTCCAAATAAAAAAGACAGGATGTTAGTTCATTGTACCAAGCGCCAGGCGCTTGCTTGAGACCATAGATAGCCTTACGCAAACGACAAGCGTGTGAGGGATTAGATGCATTCTCAAATCCATGTGGTTGTTTCATAAAAACCTCTTCTTTAAGTGTGCCTTGTAAAAATTCATTATTGACATCCAAGGCACACTTAAAGAACAACACGAATGGTCGTAGGCTTGACAACTGGGCTAAAAGTGCAGTGGTAATCAAGACCTGGACCTGGCCGCTGAGTGAATCCTTTGGCAACCAATTGAGCTTTGTACTTCAGCTTTCTTTCTGATCCTGTATATCCACTTACAATCAACAACATTCTTATTAGGACCCTGAGGAACCAATTCCCACGTTTGATTTCGAATTAACGCATCAAATTGATCTTTCATAGCTAACCTCCACTCTGGGTGCTTTAGAGCCTGCTTGAAGGTATGAGGAGCAACATGGACAGGAAGTTGGACAAGATAATTGAATGGTCTCTTGGGGCAGAAAATATTATTTTGTGATCGTGTGGTTGAGCGAGTTGGAGGAAAAGGTGGGGACGGAAGAGGTGGGAAAAACTTGTTGGTTGTGTTGTAGAACCAGGTGGCAGAATTGACATTTTTTTCGACGATGGTAGGTGATAATATTGGGGGTTGTATTATGGTGAAGGGACAAAAGATTGGGGTTGCTGCAAAGAGGTTGGTGAAGAAGAAAATTGAGAAAGTGAATTACCGAAACAGGCGGGACGCGCATGATTCTGGTCGGAGGAGACAGACTCACAAGCTTGGCCACTGGTAGGAGTATCTCGAACAGAAATAGGAAAAGGAAGTGGAGAAATATCAGGTGAAAGGGTTTGAGGTTGAGAATCTGTAGGTGCGTGAACAACTTCCCACATGAGCGTAAAAGACTTACTTTTAAGATGTGAGAATATTGGTGCGCATAATGAACTTGAGAGAAGTCCAGATAGACACATGGAGTTCACTGAGGCTCAAGCTTATGGGTGGTGTAAGACTTAAGCCATGGGGAACATAGACAACCAAACGTTTTAAGTGAATCGTATATGGGTGCGACACCAAAAAACTTTTCATATGGCGAGGTATTGTTTAAGAGCTGTGTGGGTAATCGATTAATGAGATAGGCTGCATGTTGACAAGCAAACGACCAAAAATTTGCTGATAGGGATGCCTCGTGTAAAAACGTTTTGGCAGTTTCAACAATGTGCTGATCACGATGCTCCGCTATGGACACTCTGAGGTGTATGAGGAGGTGATACAAGGTGTCCGATTCCATTTGAGTTGAGATATGGATCAAGACTCTTATATTCACCTCCTCCATCAGTATACAAAGAGACAATTTTCTCTTAAAATATTTTTTCATTAAAGGATGAAACTTGAAAAAAATGTCTCGAACCTCATGTTTGTTTTTAAGAGTGTACAACCAAATATACTTGGTGTACTAACTAGAGACAAGCAATTGAATGGAAAACGTTGAATTTTATTAGAACAAAAAGAATTACAGAAAGTAAACTTGTTCAATGATGAAACTGGGAGAGAAAATTTAATCAAAACAAAATTCAATATTCTTTAATGGGGATAGCCAAGGTGACGGTGCCAGACTTGGCGAGGAGCCGTTGTAGTGACAACTCGAACAGTAGACTTATTAACTGTGAAATTGGGCCATTCATAGAGTCCATTCCTATTCCCCCGGAGACCAGTTGAGCCCGCGTTTTCACGTCCTTCACAAAAAAAGAAAATGGGAAAAATTCAATGGAGGTTAGATTATCTTGATAAAATTTTGATATAGAAAGAATATTTTGTTTGATAGCAGGTGCACACAAAGTATGAATCAGTCGAAAAAAATTATTTGATGCAACTAATTCAGTAGAACCATGGTGAGTAATTGGGATTCTTTTACCATCTCCCATAGCTATGCCTTTTGAACCATGATATTCTTCAAAATTGTTAGGCTCTGTTGTCACATGATGAGTAGCACCGGAGTCGACAATCCATTGATTTTCTGCAGCTTGATTACCTGAAAGAAAATTTGCCTTTGCCTCTAAGTGATTGTGAGACTGTGACCGGTAAACATTTGCAGTATGACTTTGTTTGTTGCATAACTGACAACGAACAGGGTTATTGGTGTAACGCCCTTGCGCTGGAGCATTTGTGCAATTGTTCGAACGCCATTGTGATTTGTTGTTGGATCAACGAGCAGTGTGGTTGCTGGTATTGATGGATCTGTTGTGAGTTACCATAGCAGCAGTTACTGCACTAGTTTCTTTCTTCAATTCCTCATGTTTAAGAAAGAGCTCATAGTCAATTAGTTTTGCATACAACTCATCACACGAGATGATGGAATCTCTTGCTCGAATTACAGCAGAAATGTCATGAAAATCTGACCCAAGACCACTTAGAATTTTCACTACCAACTCATCATTGGTGACTATAGCGCCAGCGGTGGCAAGCTCGTTGCAGATAGAGCACACTTGATGGAGATAATCAGCTACTGAACGTGTGTCTTTTGATAGGCGTGCGAGCTGGTCACGAAGGCTAAAAATTTGTGTTTGGACTTGTTAGCATAAGCAAGATGCTGGGAGTCCCAAGCAAATTTAGCAGTGGAGGCAGCAGCTACAGTTGCAACAATCATCGGATCGACAGAAGCCATTATGACATTCTGGATCAATTAATCTTGGCGGAACCAGATGCTATATTCCGGGTTCGCCACTTGTCTGCTATATTGTGTGAGAGTAGTCAAGGAGCAGAAGAAGAGCCATCAAGATGGCCGAACAGATTGTGCCCACGTATGAGCATCAAAATCTTGGCTTTCTATGTGGAGAAATTATGGCTGCCAACAACTTTTATCGGCAATTGGGACACAAGATTAAACTGAACAACAACGCTAGAGTTGCTGCCAGTGACTGAGTCTGCATTCCACACGTTCTCAGGCATGTTAAGAGTGAGTTTGTGGTGGTACAGGATCAAAAAAAAAAAAAAACAGAAGAGTTAAGGTGGGTTCTCTGATACCATATAATGACTTAAGCAAGATGAAGCAAGTGAAAACAGAATAACTATCTATACAATAAAAGTAACGCAGTAACAGTAAGAAAACACAGTAATAAACAATATTATAATAGTTTCAACATTTAACTAAGTTAGGAAAACGTGCTTTGCATAGTTAGCCTTGGATATGTTAATTTAAATTGCAATATCTTGTACAGGTTTAATTCATAATCAGACCTTCAAATTTGTCGGATTTTTTTTCATTTAGACACTCAAATTAAGTCTTACTTTAGTTGAACACCTTAGCTCCTGATAAATAACTCCAGTCAAACACTTTCAATTTAAATTTTGTTTACGTGCGCTCTCACTTGTGTCTGTTAGTAATGAAGATAACCACATAAAATATATTTATTTCTTTTAATTATATGCATTCGTCTCAATAAGTCATAAATCCAAAGCATTTTCTACTTAAAAGATTAATACGTATAATTAAAAGAGATTGAAAAATTTTACTGATTGATTTAAAAATCTAATAGACTAATAAAAACACCCACAATTTTTCCCCAAAATATAAATCAAAAGTATTTGATTAGAAATTAAGAAGTTCAATCTAAATAGTAAAATTTAGTTAAATGAAATAGTGGGAAGTTCAAAGAAGTGGGCTATGTATTAATTAAGCCTTTTCAAAAGAAGCCTCAAACTTAAAGAATTGTCCCCCTATATATAATGTTGGCAATACCCTCGTCTGTACCCTCCTAGCGCCTGTTACTTTGGCGGCAAAGCAAAGTCCTCCCATCTTCAACACAAACACCCATTGGTCTCTCTCTCTCTCTCTCTCTCTCTCTCTATCGGTATAAATATCTTCGCCTTTTAAAAACAACTTCAATGGAGTCATCACGACGTTTCTAGATTATCATCCATCCTACTATTTTGTTTACTACTTGAATTTTCTTTTTGCTGAATTAATTCTTATTCAATTGGTTCTAACTTTATATGATTGTGATTTCTAGTAGCTTTCTATCTCGTTCTGGAAAAAGAATACAAAAAGTTGGATTCAAACTCTAACCTAGTTGGACCAGAGTGTATCAGAACAATTTTTAGTCGAATAGATTCAGAAAATCTAGGGTTTAATTTTAAGTTTCTCTTCTTAGTTCGTGTAAATAGTCTGAGAAATTAAACCCTAGGTTTCATAATCGCAGGTTAATTTCTGTGCTGTACCGTGTGTTGGCGAAAATGGTACGTACAAAGGTTGAAATCAAGAGAATTGAGGATAAAGCGAGAAGGCATACCACTTTTACAAAGCGCAGACAAGGCCTTTTTAAGAAAGCCAAGGAGTTGGCTAAACGATGCGATGCGCAAGCCGCTGTTATCACGTTCTCTTTGGCTGGGAACATCTTTGCATTCGGTCATCCTTCCGTTGACAGTGTTGTGAACAGGTACACTGCTGCTAACGCTGCTGCTCCGGAGCAGGACGAAGAAGCAGAGAAGAAAGGAGAAGATGGAGTGGTTGATGAGACGAAGGAAGATGAAGAGACGGGGATGTTCGAGGTGCCAGTTAAAGATATGGATATGGAGGAGCTAGAAAAGTTGAATGTTGCGATGGAAGAGATGAAGAAGAAAGTTGTTGATAGAATTAATGGGATTGTATCGAGTTCGAAGAATGAGGAGGATCTTGGATTACCATAGGACAGGCTTTTAACCTTGAGCTGAGTATTACTTCGTGTTCTATACATCAAGAATTTTAAATTTCATACTATGTGGATATAGAAGGCTAGTTTTTTGAATTTTTTTTTGCTTGTTAGCAGTGTTTGATTAGTTTCCATTGATACATATTTTAGTGGTGAAAGATGCAAACTATAGAGTAAAGTTTATAGCCATTGGGGTATCATTTCTGCTAGTGTGTGAATGAAAAAGGAGAACATTTGTGGTATCTCGTTTTTTCTGGTGTATTAATGCCAAAGGGTAGTAAAAGAAAAAGAAGAGGACTGAGGGGGGCTTATACCATATAAACTTGCGTGTACATGCTATTTCCCGCTAGCACATGTACCGAGTCAGAAGTCCCTCCTACCGGTCAAGGCTTAAACAAATGAGAAAAGATCACCTAATGCATCGATCGAAATTTTAATTTGCTTACACACTTCATATACCATTTTATCATACTCGCTAGTAGATGTTCTCCTGGCAAAAGGTACCCCTTTGGAATGACAATTTAGCCTATTAGGATCCCCAAATCTTACAAAGCTTAAGGGACTGAATGAATGGTTGTAAAACTGAGATGCATCCATGTCTTACAATGTTAACTAGGGTATGTTTCTCTGTACCGAAGCATTGCAACACGTTTAGGTGTTTTGCTTCCCTCCCACCTACACAATCTTTAACAAAGAGAGCATTGATCCATTTACACAAAACCACAAAAGCTCATTTTCGTTTCTTCTCAACATCTCAAAACAGTATGCCAAACACATTGCTGCAAAGTGTTTGAAATGTGTTTGGCCCATTACACGTTTGTAGGGCAAAAAAACCAACGAGGGGCACAACCCTCTACAATATACAACACAAGCAGTGCATAATCTACCTATTAATACAGCTCAAGCCCAAGACAATCTACACAAGTACAAACAACCTCTCAAAGCATACACTAACCCCGCATTGTTCTCCCAACGATATGTACAGAATGGAGATGTCAATGCTCTGAGCAACTTGCAAGGTTGAAGCATATCAACACACTAGATGTACAAGCCGCACATCTTTTCATTACACCATTTTCTCTTCATGCCATCATCTCCACCAGCCACACGCAACAGCCACGAATACTCTAAACCTTCCTCCATCTTCCTAGACAGCTTGGATTGCATTACCTCTAAAATCAGTTTTTATAGGAAGGTCCATTTTATCTTTTTCAATGCCCAAGCCATATGATGAAAGCAACCTCCTCTGCACCAAACATAAGATAATTAATGAGATAAACAATAGGTAATTGACCAACTCATTTAGCTTTCATGTTATGCAACATCTATCCTCGCAAAAAAATTCAGGATGGTGAAATAGCCCAATGGCCCAATGGATGGAGGAGGTTAAGATCCACAGGAATGGAACTCGAGATCCTAGTTCTTTTTTCTCTCAACATCCATTTGTTTTGTTTTTACGAGAAAGAAAAGAAGATCTTGCAAATGCACTCAGCCAAGCTGATCCCCAGCCATGTCAAATTTAAACCTTATAAAACGACACCTGCACGGCTCAGCTTGACGCCTTGACCTTATGGATTCTTTCCAGTACTTGCTTTCACTTGGTGATTGCTGGCCTCTTATGTAGTACAAGTTCTTGCCTCATAAAACTTCAGCCAAATTACCCAACCACAACTTCTGAAAGCAATTTCACAATACATACTGGAGCCACGAACCGTAACTATTTATGGCGTCCTGCTACAAAGACTTGGTCAATTTGGTACCTACCACCACTACTTATTTTCTTTGATTAAGATTAACACCCTAACACAGGCATAGAGATTTGGGCCGGAAAAACTTACTTTGTCAAAAAGAAAGAAGAACAGAAAATTAAATCTAAGACTTGAAAGTTTTAACACTTATCCAAAAAAAAATAAAAAATCTAAGACTTGACAGGTATCAGGGACTCTAATAATACAGAAAAATAATCCCTTAAAAAAAGAAGTGTGATTCCTCCAGCCCCATCACCATGATAAGACTCTTTGAGATATCTAATAGATAACATCACATAAGGCTTCACTGATTAAGATATGAGGTAATTGATGGATTGTGACTTACATGATCCTCACATTCAGGGCTCGATAAATTGAAGGACAGATTCTTCATCAACATCAGTGCCTGTAATTCAACAAAACAATATATTTCAGTCAAGTGACATGAAGTAATTCATAGACTCCAAGTCAACGTGCAGTATCTGAGGTCTGATTAAAGGAAGTCGACATAATCAAATACTCCAGGAACCAAGCTTTACTTGCTTACAATTTGCAGAGAGAGAGAGAGATTCCTATCGTTCATTTGCAGTCCGAGTTCCAAATAAAGATAGGATAAGAATTTGCAATCTGAGAAGGCAATCTAAGACAGACATTTGCTCACTCTCAAGTAGGTCATGTCTCGGGGTCCTTTGAAACCAAGACTTTCTGTTTAGTGTATAAAAATATTAAAAGAACATAGGAAGGACCCCAAGCCTATCATGAGCAGAGATGACAGCAGGACCATTGGAAGTCTCAATTCCTATCTATACAAACATGCTATCAGGCCTAGTCACCATAAGAAAGAAAGCGAACCACAGAGGCCAAGGATTAAATACTAATCGGAAATAGTAGAGATTCATTGTTGGCAAATTGTAATGTCTAATGCGCATACCTAAACATCCCCCCACCCCCCAACTCAATCCTGGAACAAAAAGATTGCCATTTTCAACAAATTCAATAGTATTTCGTCTTTGCTTAACCTACCCCATGTCACATGTTTCAATTGTTAACCTATAAAATTAACCATTCAAGTTCTCTATCACCATGATAGTCAAACAAGGTCATCCCTGATCAGACGAGCATCAGGTTTACACCTCTATACGACAAACACAACTATACCCCAATCCAAGCTAGGATATACAACTCGTGTACAGAGTTGTAGCATGAAACGTAAGGGTCTCTGCACCTCTCTTTGTTCACAGTTTTACATCACGTGAAATGCAAACTGGAACCAACATCAATATATGTATGTATGCAATAATAAATCCAACATACCGTCTGAATATCTATGGGGTCCATCTTTTTTAGTCTCTCTAAGTGGTCCCTCGTACTTGGATCAAAGACGCTACCAATGAAGCTGTAAACTTCAGCAAAATCTGGCATAACTGCAATTGATAAAGCAAAGGAGAACAAATCAATATCTTCAATTAATAAAGCTTGGTGCAGATAAAAATAACTGCAAAGAGAGAAGTAGCAGTAATCTGTGTTTGGTACTGCAGCATATCCTTTTAGCGACATGAACAAAATGGGGATAAAATAAAGAGCACAGGGGAACAAAATATAGCATTTTTCCATCGGCTTACAAGCAATATAGGACAAATAAAAGCATCAAAGATTCTCAAATTTGCTCATTTTACCCTAACAAGCTGAATGCTACCCAACTATCTTTGAATTTATTAATGTACCAACAGCTGCAAAAAGTGCAGTTATCATGTGCAGTGAAATACAAATGTCATGTGATAATACATTTTTCTCAACCTTGCCCTAACAACCCTCTTTTCCGGGAATATCTCCTTGGCTCCCCCTAGATTTCTTAGTGCTTTCCACTCCCTTCTCCATTTCCTTCTTGTGCCTGATTTTTAACCCATGAACAATTCTTTGGATAAACTCCACTATTACGTAGAAGAAATGTTACTGAGGACACTGTAGAAAAATCTTGTTGAATGTTCGTTCAAACTTTAACATATTCTGTCTGATTACTCCGATAAGTTCACTGAAGATTCTCATAGAGCTGAGCTGTCTCTTAACTATCATAAAAATCAGTATGGAATATGATTGGGTGCTTCATAATGTCACCAGCTTTAATGTGTTATCCGATCAAGTAGATTCAAGCTTAGATCATAAGAGCTAAAATCACGTGGAGTCCTAGGAGTTACAAAGAGGTAGAATATAAGATTCTTCCTCAGACTCCGAGATGAGAGAGAGAGGCATAGCAACTTTGTGTCTTTTGACAATGAAAGTGGCTTCATGCATTTGAAGGAAGGGAGAGATGGGAACGGATCTAAAAGTTGGCATGATTGTGAGAACTATAGTACAGCCAGCATATGAAGAACAGACCCCATATGGAAGTCAATTTCGTTTCTCTTTTAACAATGAAGGTTGGTATCATAATTTGAAGGGTAGGAACTATGGGAAGGAACTAAGATAGGACAATTATGATACCTCTAGTAAAGCATATCATGAAAAGAACTATGTAGAAGCTAATAAGAAAAAAAATTAGACCAACATGAATTTGTTGGTACAAACTGCAAATCATCAGCATGTCTAGATAACTTGTTTTCGTAAGTTGCATTTGTCAACCAGAATACTCAACAGCGTAGTTGATATTCAAACATCACTTTTTGAACGACTTCTAGGAGAAATTTTGAACAAAATAATGTGGCCCCCAGGATTTTCAACACCGTATATTTGCTTTAATTAATTAATGCACTAAAGCCCCAATTTGATCACAATTTTTTTTTTTTGTTTCAGTTTGCAGCATCAGTTTTCCAGTAAATGTTTTTAACCTCTGCATGTGCATCCAATGCAGTGACTAACATCGAATGCCAAAAACAACTACTTCGGCATTTTTACAAGCATCCCGCGATCCATCCTAAGGACACATCAATTGACTAACACCCAGTTCAGACCTAACTGTCATACACTACTTGGGTTAAAAGGGAAAGATCATTACCAAAACCAACTGGCCCAAAAGAGATGGCTCTTTCTATAACATACAGTTCTACTGAGCATTTCACTTCATGTTAACGGGCACTAGCACAAACTGAAAAGTTCTTTAACAAGCCAATGCATGTTCCCTATATATTTATATTTCGATCCACCAAATTTGTTCTAATTATTCTATGCACAGAAAGCATGATGGAGAAGGATCTGACCTAAGAAGTACATTAATAATACGAGAAGTCAGCTAGAGGCCTGCACAGGCCGCTTAAGTGTCACAAATATCTCATCAGCTTATACTGGGCCACATCACCGGCACATCCTAAGCAACAAGAAAGGAGAGTCTTCAACCCAACGAGAATACTCACCTTTCATTTGCTTCTGGCTCTCCTTTTGATCATTGGCCTCTAGAGTCTTACGATTCCTAGGCATGCTTTCATTACTACTGCTGCTGCAATTTTGCATGACTCCTCCACTGGTTGATTGTGCATCATCTGATAATAACAAAATTCAACTTGTAGGTCTTCTAGAACAACGCTATTCAGACTTCAGATTACTTGTATTTCCTTATTAATCAGCAGAAACATACCTTTTCTCATCTGTGTCGTGCTGATAGCAGGCACATTGTCGTAAGTCCACGGAGAAAAATTAATTGCATTTCCAGGAACTGATAAAGGATCAGGCCCGATACCAAATCCTGGTTCAGGCAAAGCTCCGGGAGGTTGAAATTGGATGCTGCCAACTTGGGACATAACTGTTGCAGGCAGACACGAAAATGCAAGCAACAATTAGTTAAAGTCCAGCATCTTGTAACGAATAAACACAGATATTGACATTGTCCCTACCCTTTTTAGGAGCTTTTTGTGGATAAGGATGAGATGCTTTTCTCTTTGGGCGTGGGGGAGGTAAATGTTCACTTGTTCCACTCTTCTGAACCTTCAGAAAGTATTTCTGTGCATGGCTACGTATCTGCACAGCTTGCTCTTTAGTACTTGACACATATCACATTATAAAGCATAATAGTAGAAGTGTGAAACCCAGACATTGAGCTGATATTAGTTTGTCCCCGACATACAACAATTGTTTCTCTTACAATAAGTGAATAATTCTTGTACACTCTAGCTAAAAGACAAGGTATTTAGGGTTCATACATTTTGGATGAATAGAAGTCTTCATTAAATTATAAGAAAGCCATTGGACGTTCCCATAGAAAACTTCCTATCTGCATGCCTCGGTAATTAAACAGAGAGGTAAGAGATGGGAAACATGATATTATATCTGTGACCAGGTGAGAGGTACTTAAGTTGCATTCAGGAACACCAACTGATTTTAAACAATAAATAATACAAATATGGAACTCTACGAGGTGGCTCCCCTTGGTATCCAAGGGGAAGTACTGCCAAAATTCTGTATCTGCCTACACAAGGTTCTCATACCCACATTTTACTTTTGTTGGTTTATATAGGCTCTCTGACTAACGCGAACTCCACCATCTCCACAGCCCACTCCCATCCTTACTTTCCTTTACCAGTCTTTTTGTTTCTTACGTATACATTTCTTTGCGTGTACAGTTGGTACACATTGAAATGGTAAAGGGAGAACAGGAGAAGCACAAACTACCCTAAATCACCAACTGCATAATTAAGTAGAGCACAGTAAGTCAATTCAAGAAAAGCAAAAGTTGCACGACTAGGATCTAGCCTCTCTTAGGATCAAAAGATTCTCTCAATCTGAGAGCAAATTAGCCAGATAATTAAGATAAATGTTCTCTTTTCTCTACAGAAAACATCAGATATCAGATCTTCCTTCAGGCCACAAAAAGGAATAAATAAGTTTTAAAAAAATAATCTTCCTAACAAATTACCTGGATAACAGTCTTTGACCCAACAAATGCTTCGATCTTCTTCCAATCACGGTCGAACCTGAAAGAACAATACGCACAAAAATTGAGGATATGCACTTCCCATGAGTCTTGAATTTAGATTTCAGAATAGATATTATCCCATGATCCTATAGCTAAACCTTGAAAACTATCCCAGCCTTGATTTCTTATTAACTCGTTCAACTAGTGGTTACAAGTGTTGACGCATAGCCTATTACTGGAAGATTGGCAAACTGGATATAGTCTATGACAGAATAATCACTTGAAAGACTTCTCCTTACATTGATATCAATTATCAAGGTTTAATTATAGAAAGTGCATAAAATCAATGAAAATATCAGATGAGGAGCTTTTCTTCTCAGCTCCCGCTTCTCACTCAATAGACTAATTTTGTTTTTTCTTTTCTCTTGCAAGTAGCCTTGATAGCCTACTCAAAGTCGATGCAACCAGGACTGGACTTTGCATTTATAACGCGACTTATAGTGTTTCTCCTTACCTCTGATATGTAGATTTTATTTTAATAAGCACGTACCATCAATGACTAGGGAGAGAGAGATATATTTCAAAAAATGAGGCAATGAGTTTTGCTTCCTGGTTCCTACTTTTCGATCCACTGAAGCTGGTCAGGAGATGGTGCTGTGTATATGGCAAGACTACCTAATTTTTTAATAGGTAGCCTTTGCCAGCCAGCTTACTTAAAAGCAGTGCCTACAGCACTACTTGCATCAGATATAACAACTACTACGTCTCAATCTCAAGAAAATTGGGGTAAGCTAATTGAATCCTCACTGAAATGTTCTGCCTCGTGGCAACTTTGCATCAGATATACTACTTATCCCCGTAATTCAGAGCTCCTGCGTTCACCTTTGTGGTCCAATTCACCCGTCTATTCCAAAGTTGATTTCATTTCCTTCATTTTCTTGATTTCGATTGCAAATGAGTCCCACATGGTCGTCTGTAGATGATTTGTGATTGTTCTCTCTAACTTAACTCAATGGATTTTTCCCAACAACAACATCCCAGTGTAATCCCACAAGCGGGGTCTGGGAGGGTAGAATGTACGAAGACCATACCACTACCTCATAGAGGTAGGCCCTCGGCTAAACTAGTACCTGCTCATTTGATTGTTCCCGTTCTATTAGTCTTTCTTCTCTATGAAAATACTCATTTCATCCTTTCCAGCCTTTGGAAGTAGCAGATATCCAGTAAGTCCTACCCCCCACGCTGCGAGCTAAAAGACAAAAAAATGGCACCACTAGAACCAAAGCTTAACAATTACTCATTTCATCAGCAAACACAGCATAAACCCAAAAAGTGCGAAGGTTCCATTTTTACCTAGTCCAGCTCAACTTCCTGAACGACAACAATAAATAATATCCAAAATTGCAGAAACACTCAAACCAAACCCAGAAAGTATGAAAAATGAGGAAACAGAAACAGGTTTAGAGAGACTCACAATTGCAGAGCTTCGAGAAACTTGTCATGCTCCTGCTCAGTCCAGCTCTCCCTAGACTTAGTAATCGTATATGGCTTCCGTGTCTTCTTATTCGGATCATCTGGCATCACCAAACCCGTACCCGATTGTACCGGATGCAAACCCCTTAGACCCGTTTTCATCGGATCACCCATGTACTGGAAATCTTGACCCGGTAGTGTTGGATATACAGATACCATATGTCTCTATTTTAGCTCAACGAACCAAAATCTTCCAATACGCTTACAGGAATTTCAGTTTTTTGAGTGTTCAATTTGTCTGTGAAAGAGAAATTTGTGATAAGAGAGAGAGAGAGACGTGCTATGTGCTATAAATAGAGAGGAAGAGAGCTGATGTAACCGAAATGGAGGGGAAATTGTGATCAGGGACGTCCACGTGTAATTAATTGGCAGGTGGAGACTATTTTTGCTTTTCTCAACAAGTGGTAGGTTCTAGAAACTGCTCTTGGCCGTTAAAAAGATGTTCTCCATTTTGTAATTGTCACTATCTCATCTCATATTAGAGTTCGGAATTAAAATAGGTCATGTTTTCTTAAAAAAAAATAAAAAAAAATATCAAAATTTATCATATATTTAAAATAATACGAAAATATGTTTAACTCACAAAAAAATGTGAGTTATGCACTTTTACTTCGGCATGAACTTTTTTAGAAAGTACAGAACTCACAAAAAATATGAGTTATCCATTTTATTTTAACATAATTCACAAAAAAATATATACTAAATCCATCTACATTACGGGTGATTGTCAATAAATAAACGTACCCAATAGACAAGTTAAACAAAGAATTGTTATGTAACTTTAGAAGATGGAATCAACTCTTTTGATTTTCAAAAAAAATATCGAAAAAACTAAATCAAACAAAAAAAGTCGGAACTAATCTAATATGTTCATTTTTTTTCCAACGAAAATGTTAGTATATACTTGGGCTCAGTTTACACTCTCAGTGTATATAATTCTCTGTAACCAATTGAAAGTGAATACTTCGCGTTGGACTTGGGGGATATATTATAATATATTGTATTTTCTTCGTGAATAATTTCGTCATCTCAAAAAAGTGCAACTTTAATATGTTCAGAATTCATTCTTTAAGATTTGATTAGGTTTTGAAAAGATAAATTGAATTTGAACAAAATTGAAAAAGAAGAATTGAAGCTGAAGAAGAAAAATTCAATATAAAGAAAAGAATTTGAAAAACTTATAGAAAAATGGATGTATACGCCTGCTTAAACAGGAGAATTTGAAAAGTATATAACTCACTTTTTTTGTGAGTTATTCATTTTTGCATAACTCACTTTTTTTGTGAGTTATGTTAAAACAAAATAAATAACCCACAAAAAAAGGTGAGTTATATACATAACTCACTTTTATATGTTAAACATAAATAACATAAATAGGAGATCGGAAAAGATTTTATTGTTTAACATATAACTTACATTTTTTGTGAGTTATGTTAAAACAAAATGAATAACTCACATT
Organism: Capsicum pubescens; assembly: GCA_030864215.1. Lineage (NCBI taxonomy): Eukaryota > Viridiplantae > Streptophyta > Magnoliopsida > Solanales > Solanaceae > Capsicum > Capsicum pubescens. Next base: position 238,405,853 of record CM061545.1, read on the forward strand.
TTTTGTGAGTTATGTTAAAACAAAATGAATAACTCACATTTTTTGTGAGTTATGTTAAAACAAAATAAATAACTCACCTTTTTTGTGAGTTACGCACTTTTCAAAAAAGTTGACACCATTTATTGGACTGCCGTTTAAGTAAAAGTGCATAACTCACATTTTTTGTGAGTTAAGCATATTTTTGTATCATTTTAAATACATGTCATATGTTGATACTTTTTTTAAAAACATGACATATTTTGATTCCGGACTCCTCATATTATTTATTTATTTTTGGTAAGTGACTCCTCATATTACTTGTTTGTGCTACTCAAAATATGTCACAAATTAGACGTAGAATTTATAAAATTGAGATAAAATTGGTTTAATTCTTCTCATTTTACTCTTAAATTAGTTCTTTTTATAGTATAAATATTGTAACAGTTCAAAAAAAAAAATCTTCATTGATAATTTTCATATTGATAGTTTAAACACATAAATCAATGTATTAAAAATACTAAAGGAAAAATTAGTATTATTTATGATTTATAATTATGTAGGTGACTGTAAAGAAAAAAGTGCTTAAATATTAAAGGAAAAATTAGTATTATTTATAATTTTTAATTATTTAGGTGAGTGTAAAGAAAAAAGTGCTCAAGTAATATAAGACAAAGATAATGTCATTCATTTACCCCCTCCGTCTCATTTTACCCGTCCCAAATTTTCCAATTTGGTGTTTCATTTTACTTATCCTTTTTTACTTATCAAGACAAAGATAATTTTTTTTTTCATTATACCCTTAGTGTAATTGTTTATTCTTTATTATTAGCATTCTTGAAAAATGTTACAAAGAGGAATACTATTAAGAGTACACCATTAAGAATATAAATAGTGTTTTGGTATTGGTCATTCATCAATATTGGAACTAACAACAAGACACAATTAAGAGGGGCAAAATGGTAAAGTTACATTACCAATTATCATTTTTTTAATAGTTGTGTTATTCCAATTTGGGACGGATAAAATAGGACGGAGTGAGTATTTACTAGAACTGTCCTTGTTCTTCTTTCATGAACCAAGGTGTAGGAAAAAGGGCAGTAGAATTCCCAAATTTTATTGAAATATAAAATTCCACTTCCAAATAGATAACTTTTTATTTGCAAATGTGCAACATTAAGTGTAGGGGTGTAGATTGGTCGGATTGGTTCGGTTTTTATTTAAAAAAATAAAATAAATTAATTATGTCGATTTATTAAAACTATAAATCAAATCAAACTAACATAAAATTGATTTTTTCGGTTTAGGTTTTAGTCTTTTTTTTTATTATTTTATTTTATAATCTTTAGTTTTTACTATTATATTGTGATTGAAGATTAAATCAAATATGTTTTCAATTATGAAAAAATGAAGAGTGAAAAACTATCTTGAAACTAAAAAATGAGATGAAGAGTGAAAAGTTTATATTGGGCTTTGCCGTTTTAGATCATTTAATTAACAATTAATGGACAAATATTACAACTTAAAGACCCAAATTTAAATATATATCTACATCTACTTTCAAATTATTGAAAATTACTAAAACTAGTTGAAAAAGTATTTAAAAAGTAGATTATAATTAATATTTTATGTATAAAAAGTTCGAATATTATATATATATATATATATATATATATATATATATTATGTCGGTTTGATTCGAATTCGGTTTGACGTTTTTTTGTTAACACCAAACCAAACCAAGAATGGTCGGGTTTTTTTTCTAACGCCAAACCAAATCATAAGTCGGTTTTTTTCTCGATTTAGTTTGGTTCGTCGATTCGGTTCGGTTTGACTTGACAGTTTGGTCTATACACCTCTAATTAAGTGTTGCATAATTAGTCAGTACAAGGTGTGTATAATTTTCTTATTTCGACGTAATTAATGCAATTTAATTTTCTACAAGTCAGTTTGAAGAATACATTGACTTGTTTTCTACATATAACCAAACGACAAATTACTACTGGGCAACCTCGTAGACCTTAGTAAAGGCTTGCTTGAATTTTTAAACTGAAAATTGTATTTACTTGGCAGCCGAAAAACTTCAGCACAGAAAGCAACATACTCTTTCCGTTTACAAAAGAATGACCTACTTTGACTTGACATATAGTTTAAAAAAATAAAGAAGACATTTAAATCTTGTGGTCTTAAATTAAAGTTGTGTCAAATGTACCAAAATGTCCTTTAATTTTATGGTCCTAAACATGTCATGTGGAAAGTTGAAATTAAAATATTGTCAAAAAAACAAAAAGGATCATTCTTTTTTAAATGGACCAAAAAAAAAAATAGATCATTCTTTTTATACAATTCTCTTCTTATTAGCTAACTTTTGAAATTGAAATTGAGTTAAGAGACGAGATTTATTTCTCTAACCGTGAGGTTGGAATGTTGAAGAGTCCCACATGATAAGATCTATTACTGTGCCCTCACGGAAAGTTAGGCGCACCAATACTAGTATATTATCTCACGTATATACCATTCTCCCAAGTTTTAAGTTGAAAAAGTTACACTTAGATTAGGATATGGTTGTCACTCAACATTGGCATCCCACTAGGAGGCAAATCAAGAATAATGTAGAACGAACACATTTAGTTGAAGTTTCTAGTATCCCCAACAAATTGGCACTAAAACATTGGAACTGCTTTTTGTTGAACACATTGGCATCCTCTATATGATGAAAAGAAAATACTTATCTTTTGGTACTATTGGGGTGCTATATTCATTACTCTCTAATCGCAAAACATGCAAACTTCCATTAAAACGCAACAGCCAAAACAAAAGGCAAGCTTTTTGAATCCTCAAAATACAAGAAAGAACCCTGACAGAAGGCAATAATGAAAGTTACATTAAAAACTTACAACTGTTGCTTTGAGGGAGACTCAATGCTTTACAAAACTACTTGTGGTAAATATTTCAAACGAATCGGCACAACATATGTTAAAAAATCATGCGCAATGGTTCAAGACACTGCCTAGTCAAGCCATCGAGTTATACCGTCTTCTCCAACAGCTGCGAGTACTTCAACGCGTACATCCAAAACAGCCTGCAGGTTGCAGGGAGGGCCGACATCAAAATATTGGTTATTTCTTAGATAAATGATCTCACAATGGATGTAATCGATTCGATTAAAAACCGTGGTTCAAAGAAAGGAAAGAGATGATTTCGAGAGAATTTTAAGAAAGGTAAAAGAGATGTATTGGGGACATTACCAAAATGGTTAAACAGTATGTAACTACCACGACGGGGCAGGGGAACTAGAGTTTTGAATGTCTGAAGCGGAAGAAAAACTTACCAGAGGATTCCTACAGTTTACTAGTCGACATTCTTCCATAGTACCTTCAAATGTCCAACTCTCCCAAACATCAAAACTGTGACTTGCAAATACAAATTCCATTCTCCTATTTATCTGCAATATCAAGGTTAGAGTGAAATCACAGCTTCTATATGAATACCAAAGAAATTCAACCAAGGACCCACAAAAGCGTGGTGCAACAAATCTAGTATCTCTGATTCCCATTGCCTGCACATTCAGCCTCTTATACCGACAAATTTAGAACTTTTCCAACATAAAACTCCCTCAACTTTTGGACGGATAAACTTCTTAACAGCGAGGTCTAGCACAAGGATAATTGATGCCAACTTACAACATGGAGAAAGTAGTTGATACACTACCAGAATTAAGGACGTAGAACATAGAGCAGTTGGAAAGCTACAGCATCTTCCGCGGAGGAGTAAAAAAAATCTAAATATGAAATAAGAATTATTCTGACAAAATACAAGTAAGAACTACTCATCCATGTTTAGCAAGTGAATTAATACAAAAGTTAGATCTCAAACTTAAGGTTCCTAGCATGTACAAGGAAAAGTTAAGCACAGACCCAAAATGCTGCACTCGGAGATAGTGTGGGTCAAGGATGTTTTATGACAATAATCACAGTGAGAAACCATACCTGTAATAACTTCCCACCAGCAGTAAATGATCTCAATCCAATTGTATCCTGAAAGAGATCCTCCGAGTCATTATATGATTAACAAGGCATTTGTTTGAGGAAATGTTTTTAAAATCTTTGCGAAAAATATTTCTGAAAAGAATGTAATTTAAATTTTTCAACAAGTTTCCGCAAATAGTTTTCAGAAACAACTATTATATTTTATAAGTGGCTAGAGGGAGTTGGCAATTAATTCTTCTACTCACGGAACACACACACACGCACAAAAAAAAGGACTACCCAAATAAATTTTCTTCTTGCACAATTTTTTTTCTGAAACATTTTCTCAAACATATTGCAGAAGTTGTCCACCAAATGGCTCCTAATTCTCCTAACCCACGCCACCCTCAACACAACCCAAAGCACTATGCTGATAGTTTGCCACTAACTAAAGGCAGAGGGCAGCTCTGCCTCAATTGGAAAAACAAAATTCTTATCAGCATACCTTGCTCCTAAAAACCACAAGGAACTGTGCCGCAGGGTCTCTTTTTGTAACATCCGACATTGTGTCGAGGAACCAACCACCCCCTTTAACTCTTTGTCTGGAGATATGCAAAGCAGGATGATGTCTTGCATGTAAGGCTATTACATAACCATCCTTCAGCAGTTCCGCAGATTTTCTGCTGAGATCCACGCCTTTTTTTGAGAGCTTCTCCGCTGATGATTCCTGTATTGATTCAATTGATGTCTTTCTGCCTCTTAAATCTTCTGGAGAAGCAAAACGTGAACTGGAACTCACACCTTGATCTGTTCCACTCATCGTAGCCCCATCTTCATGGTGTGACGTACTCTCCTTTTCAAATGTCGATTGATCATCCACTTTGTGTTGTGCCTTTTGGCGTCCATGCCGCTTTTTAGCCTTTTTACCTGATCGGCTTCTCTTTACTTCAGATCTACCAGAACTATTTTGAGATACCATGGAGCCTTGAAGCTGACTAGGTAATTCCCTTGAGACACTCGCTAATCTTTTCTGAGAGCTCTCTGCAACATCTTCAATGGGCTGCTGATTAAGAGAACCCTGCAACGTGCTTTCAACATCTTGTATTTGGTGTACTTCATTTTCATACCCTATCTCGCTTTCCTCTTCTTCATCAGACACAGAATCCTTTGGAGCAACACCATCCAAGAAGAACGACTGCAGCATAGAAATAGCTTTCTCCCTTATTTCCATCCACACTTCTTCACTATAATCTGCACTGCGCGGCAGTATCAGAACATTGGGCATCTCCCTTACCTAATCCAAATATACACCCACTTCCGTCAATTAAAAGAAACTAATAAGGACTATCTTTAACAACACATGTTGCTGATATCAAATGAAGATAAATCCAAGAATCAAATGAAGATAAATCCAAGAATCAAATGTGATAAATAGATACCACCAACAAACATTGCCAACCTCCACCTAATAATCCTCAATCCTGCCTCTATTGGAAACAAGGTGGTGCAAAAAGAAAAACAACTTCACACTCCTCAAAGTCCAAGCACATACTAAACTTAAGATTCAAAAAAAAAAAATCTTACTCAGAACTCCAAACATGTCTAACCAGGTGGAGTTCGATCTAAAAGCTAAGGATAAGAATCACTAGCATGCATGGACTTAGGGCTATAAAACCATGGAAAATAATTCATTCTCAGTGCTTCAAACTTAATTCAGTTTAATATGTGCAACCCAATTGTCCATCTCAAAACTGCAGGGCCACTATCTATCAAACAAGCAAGCTTTCACAGTAAGGCAAGAACTAATTTCTCCATAATTTCCTAAATGAGTATCCCATCCCTCATGGGTTTATGAATGGCACCTGGGCAAACCATTTGTAGACGAACTCTTAACTATTAACTGGCCTCTCTCTCTTGCACAAAAGTAAAACATTTTGTAGAAACAGCAGAATTCAAAATTCAAAGACGAAAAGACAATTCAGTCCCACCATTATTTACAAGCAATCATGCCATTTATAAGAGAAATTCAACAAAAACAAAGCTACTTATCCAAATATATTCCTATCATTCAATCATACCCAAAAGACTATTCATCATACCCATGCTTCCATCCATTGTGGCCCTTCAGCACCGTCCAAAGCACAGCCAGCAATGCTTCCCTCAATTAGAAGTTGTTTCACAGCACAATCATCTAACAGTTGGCAGCTACCGGTGTTAACAAGAAACGCCCCTGTATGAAACGATCAACAAGTCATCCCTTTGAGAGGAGAAATGTGGGATCGGAGCAACAGGGAACTACTACAATACATATCCGGATGAAAAATTACCAGGCTTTATGTGCTGCAAGCAATCTGCATTGATAATTTGAACTGTTTCGTTTGTTAGAGCACAATGTAATGATATAAGATCACTTGCAGCAAGTAAGTCATTAAGGGTATCCATTCTCCTGGCAGCAGGTGGGAATCTTATCGAGTGTCTGCTCATTTTTCCATTTCCCTGTAAACATTTAAGAAAGTAAAACTTTGTTAGCACACATTGATACGAAACACTAATACTTATCTCACCAATCTTGCACGCTGCTGTGATATTTCCCTATCCAAAACATCCCAAAGAAACAAGCAGGAACCTAAATTGAACTTTCAGTAGTTTTGCATGATATATTTCAGTTACACAATGAAAAAGCTATTCCTAAAGCTTGAAAAATTCGTGAAACACATCAACTTTCCTACTTCAACGTCAAAATATAGCTGGATCATGTTGATTGATTTATACATTTCAGTTAAAGGTACGAAATCCAGCAAATAAAGTTGACATTTTTAACCAATTTCAGTACCTCAGCATCAAAATAGAGCACACTCATGTTGAATGCTAAACTCCGTGTAGCCAACGACCTAGCAGACGCAGATCTACCTACAATTCCCAGTACAAGACCACGACACCGGCGCATTCCACGGCACAGCGGCTGAACAGAGCCAAGCCAGCCGGAAGCCGATAACGTATGCCGGGAGAGAAGATGAGTACGGCGAAGTAAACCAAGGATAAGAGCCATAACAGTATCCGCAACCTCTTCAGCGCGGCTAACATCAACATGAACAAGCCGAGAAAGTCCAAGGTCAGAAGCGAGAGCTGAGTCGACGGCGCGGTCGGAGGAGCCGAGACATAGAATAAGCTGCCATGAACGAAGCCGACGTTGTGCGGCGCGTGGAAGGAACGCGAGTGAGTGAAGAAGTACGGCTGTAGCTGACTCGATCCGCGCTTCGGCTAAACGGCTAAGCGGCACGTGTTCGATAACTGCGATGCCGGAAAGACATTCTTGTTCTAACGTTGTGTCTTCGATGCAATTGAGAGTTATCACTAGAGGAACTTGTTGTTGAGTAACCGACGATGTCGTCGTTTTGTTGTGATGCGCCATTGTTACTGGTTTCCGGAGATCTGGATGACGGTGTTGCCGGAAATGGTTAGATACGCCGGAGAACGCCGGCGATCATTTCCGTCTTTATCTCCGGCGAGTTTTAGAAAGCAATGAGGTGCCGGCTTTTTTGCCCTCAAAGAGTTGTGAAGAGACAGACCCTAGTCTTCTCTGTCACTTTTTTTGTGTCACAGAGGCCCTGTGACTTTCTCTTTTTCTAAAATTGCCCCTTTAACTCATAGGCTATTTCAAAATAATTTTTTTCCTTTAATTGTCAATTTTCACTTTAAGCATATCAAAAAAAAAAAAAAATCTTTTTTTATATTAATTATTTGTTCTTCATATTATATTGAATATCGATTGATAAAAATAATGTGATAAAATAATTATATTTATAATTATTTACTTAATAATCATATCAAATCTAAATAAAACAAATAAAATGAACCGATGAATGCTTTATTTCTCAATCAAGTCCCTAATGTAAGGGAATATACTTTGGGGAGTGTGATGGGAATGGAATCATGGGAACTTGGCAACCAAAATGAGTTATAATAACAACAAAGAGACCGAGATAAGTCCTTTTTTTAATGGGTTATAAAAATAGAGTATGCGAATCTTTTTCTTTTGATTTATGCTATTTTGTTAATGAAGCCGTTAGCTATATGGACAATAATAATATACTTACGGTTGTTTGATTGGGAAATAGTTATTTCAAAATAATTAATTTCAAAGTTAGTTATCTCGATATTATTCAGAATAACTTATTCCAACATGCATATGGGATAAATTATCCCATCACTAATGGTGGATAAGTTATCTCGGTATTGATTAATCCCTCCAACCAAACATGGGATAAAATAATCTTTCATTTTATCCCTGCATTACTTAACCCTTATACCTCACACCAAACGATCCCTTACTGTATTTTCATATTCATATGGTGGAGGATCCCTTACTGTATTTTCATATGGTGGAGGATTGAGGAGGGTAAAATGTGCGCGACTTTCAAAAGGTAGAAGAGAGACTCAGTTTAATAAATCTCTGGCTCGGAATAAAAGTTTGGAGTGACAAATAAGATTTTTATATAGTGGGGGGATTGGGGAGGGTAAAATGTGTGCAGTTCATACCACTATCTTTTAAAAAATAGAGAGATTCAATTTGATAAATCCCTGGCTCAGAATAAAAGTTTAGAGTGACAAATAAGATTTAATAACTCCAATCATAATATAAAAATTCGGTTTGTTAAACATAATTTACTTCTAAAACGGAATTTAAAGTTTTAATGTGTTAAAAATAATTTTATTCTAAAACGGAATAAAAACTTCCACTGAAATATAAAATAATCTCCTTCCTTAGGCTCCACCAATGCGAAAATGAATTTTTCAATTGTCACGTTGTTTTATAGAGTAAATTTCATAAATAATCATATTGTTATCACTTTTTTCCCATCAAAATCACATAATTATATTTTTTAACAAAAATTCTTATACTAGTATTTATTTGTTCAAAGGTTATAATCTTAACAAAAAATCACATAATTATCCAACTAAAACAGATGCGATCCAATTTTCTAACCTTCTAATGAGTAATAGTCTTATCATTTTTACCCTCTTCAAATATATCCAAATCCTTTTAAAATTACCGTCTATCATGCTTTATCTAGAATGGATCATGTTAAAAAGTCTTTTAAGGTAGAGGTTGATTGTGCTCCGTATCTTTCAAGAGCATTTGTTTTGTTCTTTTTCCATTTTGCCTCACATAGCTAGGTTCGCTAGCTTCTTTTCGATCTTGTATGGAAAGTCAATTAAAGTCATTCCACTAAAATACTCTAATGGTTTGTTGTGTTGAGATCCCTCTACTCTTAACCAGAAATTTCGAGTTTAAACCCTTAAAAATGAAAAAAAAAATAAAAAAAATCTTATTGGGAGTGCGACCCTAGAAATAGGCCGGCCCGGCAGTGCTCGAATTCATACTTAGATGGTATAATAAACCCAAAAAATCCACAAAAGGAGGGAAACGCAGGACCAAAAATAAGAAATGCACTTTTTATACTGTGTTTTACATATTATGTGTGAAGTGAACATAAGACGATGAAACTTGCAAAATCAAAAAAGTTGAACCTATCTCGTATCATAGGGGTAAGTCTTCCAAAAATTCTCCACAAAGGGCCTTGCACTGCACATACAAAACCACATTCCAAACCAAACTATGAAGTAACCAGAGTGTCAAAAATCCAGAGTAAAACACCAACAGTATTGCAAAAGAAAGGCTGTCCGACCATTTAATCCGACCAGCAGTATGTGCCGCTGGCCAAATTTTGGCGCAGTACCACAAACACAATCCTACCGGAACGGCGGAGAGCAACTGAAATGACAAAATTGCCCCCCATTTCAATTCTTTCATCAAATTAGCACTTCTACGTAAAGGTTCATAGCACTTTTTACCTTCTACCACTACAATGACATGTGCTAACATCCACTTCATGCCCAAAAATATTCCTACTACAATCATGATTGAAGCATAGGAAATAACAAAGTGAAATGAACTCAAATTCATGACAAACCCCATGAGTAGAATTCCTTTGTAGAACAAAAGCAAGAGGAGGCCTAGGCATGTGGAAATTAAGGTCACAATGAATAGTAAAAGGCTGAAAGTAGAAAGAAAGGGAAGAAACAAGGGGAAAATGGAGAAAATAATCGAGGAAAGATCGATAGGCTGACCGTTATATCCATGAAAACTAGTGTAGGTTATAGCAGCCACTGCAGAAAACGAGAATATCATGGCAAACAAGGCGAAGATGAATGAAACGATCATTGTTTTTTCAAAAGTTAGAAAGAGGATTGTGAAAACAGACAAAGGAAACAAGAAGACAAGAGAGAGAACTGTGAAATGGCGTTTTTGGTAAGTGACTATTCTCTTTGATTCTGAAATGACGTTGCAAATTTCTATATTAGAGTTTTGGAGATTGGCAGCCATGGAAATGTTTTTGAGATTTGGAAGAAATGACTTTGCAAGAGCAACTAGAAATAGGTATTAAGTGTCGGTCTATGTACAACTTGTAGTTGTTAAAATCATTTTGTTGAAAAAATAGAAAGAATGTCCAATAAACATAGGAGACGTACTATTGCTGACTTATTCCAAAATTAAATTACTACTACTATATATTTATTGCTAGACCAATGGACAAAAAAACCAATCACCATTATTGGCGTTGGACAGATTTAGCTTTATCTAAGATAGCTTTATTTAAGAAATGATTATTAAATACATTTGTGATGGAAGCAAATAGTTGAGTTTCATTCATCACATTTCAAATCCAACCCATGGTGACATTTCGGAGACATGGTCAAAGGGCTTAATATCAACGTTTCTTCTAGACTTGGGATTCTTTACAAATCTTGAAAAAATTGAGCATATTTATGAAATTTACATTACATAATTACTTTAAAGCAGCTGTCTATTTTTATAGATTACTTCAAGCCGCAGTGATTATCATGAAAAATGATGCAAAGCAATAATGTATGTTTAAAGCAAACGAGCCAACATTGTCCTTGGCAAATATTAATTAGTGATTTCGTCTCTCGAATATTTTAGCTTGTACCCTTAAAATGAAACTCAATTCAATTCCTATCTTAGTTAATGACAAAAGGAAAACAGCAAAAAGGAAAAACAAGAGAAAATTTCCATTATTGGTGCTAATAAAATACTATCCAACAAATGTTTTGTTATGTTATCCTTTAGATTCTTACAAATGTTCCATAGTATAATTCTCCGAACAAAGCATTCAATGGTGTGACCAAGGATCAATACTTAGGTTGAGAACCATGAGGTCTCGGATTGAATCTCACCACTCAAATAATCACTTTTTTACCTAATAAACATGGTGTCCAAACCAACTTCCGCAAACCACGACTAAATTCTCGAGATACTTGTCACTTCTTACCTCCCACCAGAAACATATATCAAGTAACTCCATTCACTAAACTCAGGTTCTCGACCCACTTCATTGACCACTAGGCCCACACCCTTGGGTGCCTCGGAATGATCACTCAAAAGGGCATTCCAATTGAAAACAGCAGAATTCGAAGTTTCAAATTCATAGCTAATTTTATTATGGATTTCATTCCACCATAACTTGAAATCCGGGGGGTGGGGTGGGTGTGTTAAGGCTGGTATGCACCACCTCCCCAGACCTGTGGATTACATTGCGTATGTTGTATTCTACCATAACTTGAGACCATGGATTCACCAATACTAATGCTAACAGTAATACTAACACGAATACAAGTAAATAAGTAATATTAGTAAAATAATCATCTTAGCAGTTAGTACTAAAATAAATTCATGGAAGGATTAACCCAAACACGAAAGTTGTTTCATTAGACAGCATAAGAAATATCCTACATCAATGTTACAGCAACACAATACCAGCCTCAAGTAAAAGTTGAAACACCCCATCAATCGTTTTTATTTTTTAATTCTTAAGAGCAGACATGTAAACAGCTTATGACATTTCGACAAAGAACTAACATCTCCTTCTCATTCATTTGCAGTTGAATCCTCTGATGGAGCATTACTTCCATCTAAAAAAGACAGAGACAAGATCATAAATCTTTCCAGAATTATCAGGACAAAGGAACAATAACTCAACTCGATAGTGAATAACCCTACGTAGTGACTATCCCCATATGTTCATGTTTTTGCAAGGTCCTTCCCCCAAAAATCAAAAACTTAATTTACATGAACAAGAATATAAACAAAGTCAATCATCTCGCATACCTTCACATTCTGATGGAGCACAAGGAGACTTGCGGTATCGCGTTTGCTGTTGTGTTGGCTAGAATTAAAAAGTTCAAAAAGAGACGTTAGAATAGCAGTGAACCAAAGAATCCAGAACGGCCATGCTTAACACGTGTCTTGTAGCACCAAACCAACAAATCATGAACTAAAGTCTTAGGCAAACAAAAACTCAAAAGGTATATAAATGCTGAAACATCACATGATCCTAAATGACCATAATAACATATGTAAGCTTGATAAATGTTGCACTCGTAGGGTCTCTTTAACATCACATTTAAGTGTCAATCAAAGAAGAAATTATGTCAAATAAATTGTTTCATTGTCGTTAACTTCTCAGAAAAATCAAGAACCTTCGCTAAATGATAATTGTATAGTTCCATACGGATGACACATAAGCGGAAAATACCTGCAACTTCGGGCGAAGTGCCTCCAGTGGACCTTTGGGCTTCTTATCTGCACCTTGCTGTGATCATTAAACATCAAAAAGGTTTAGGTGATCATCCTACTAATATAATCTAAGTTGCTCGAACTCGACAAAAATATGAATGGGTGTGTGTCGAATTTAACAGAAGTAGTATTTTTGAAGAATCCGACAGGGGTGCAACATCGAAAGTGAAGAGTCCGCACAACTTAGAATATAATGTCTGTATAAACTTCAACTACAGCGAAATCTTAAAGAGTACAAAAAGCAAAAATACCTTTCCAAGAGCCCAGTCAGCAGAATCAAAATAAGCACGTTCATGGTCCTGAAAACAGAAAAAAGTGGTTTGTGAAACAGATAGAAGTAACACATTAAGAGAAAAAAGTTGATATTTACGGTGCCACCAATCACAGAAACAATCTAGCAGACAAATACTGTGAGTTACCTTAGAGATTAGAGGTGGCTTCTTAGGCATCATTCCTCCATATTTCTTTTTAACAACTTCCTCCTATTAAATAAAAGGAGGATATGTTATGTCAGTATATATGCAGTATAACTAAAATGTAACATGAAAACAAAAATCTTGGCGCAAACACAACTTCTTGTTGGGTGGATGACTTTTCAGCTCCATCTACATCTGACATTCTTTCAACCACCCAGATTCAACCACTGCAGTTGCCAGGAGAAAAAGTGTCACTTATATACCATTCTTCAAAAAAAAGAATCCTGTAAATCTTTTGGCCTTAAGAGGCTTATTTGTTGAGTCTTTAGCAAGAGAAAAAGGAAAACACAGTAAATGTTAAGATGAATGTAAGTGATGAAATATAAAACAAATAACGCATTCTTCCAATTTCAATTCCTTTAGTGGAGGTTGTGACAAGGATTAAGCAAGTGGCAATCTCAAGTATGTACAAACCACATTTCAAAAAGAATTCAGGTGATTTATGAACTTGATACTCGGAAACCCCTGGGCATTTCTTCTTTTAGCAATCTTTTCCCCTCACATGCTCTCCCACCTTTAGGAAACAAAAAAAAAAAGCATTTTCCAATGAACTAACAACATCATAAAGTAACTGTGATCTCAAATCAAGACCACTGAAACGCAAGACATCCAGTAGCTCAGGCTTCACGTTTCAATCTTTCAATCTTCCCGGCTAACAAAACAATGGCAGGCTACAATATGTAACATGGTATTGTGCACCATATTATCCAAAACAGCAAGTTAGAAATCTATAATATTCATCCAATTAATACCACTATTTACAAACTGTGTCAAAATTGGACTAGCTTAAAAAGTGCAGATCAATACTCCTAGAGTAGCAAATCTGTTTCTTCAAGAAATCTAAAGGGTTCATGTATTTCAGGTCCAAAGCCAAATATTCTGGAAACATGAAATCAGAAAATGCAACGAGTCAGATAGATGGTAGTCAACCCGTATCCCTGCATGACATTCATAGATTCTCACACTTTGCTCGTCTATCAAAAGGTGCAATATCATGGTATAGATCAAAAAGCACGGTTAAAACAGCTTAAGATAATATTCATATGCAGCACACTCTAAAAGAAAAAAAAAAGATTAATTAACTCGCTGAATTAGCTTCGAACTTTCAACTTGATCTAACCATCAACAGGCAAAGAACGGTATTAGGCATTCTTCAACAATTCACCAGCTCACTAAGAAGCGGCTGCCAGATTCAAACCACAACTAGCAATCAAAAAGTACCATACATTTAGCCTATAATACTCCACATACATAAACGAATACCGGCACATATAATCCAGCAGTGTCTCTTTATAATAACATACCAGTTCACTATCGAGCAGTCGCAGTTTTTGATTATCCAGTTCTATATCGAAAACGAGCAGTTGATCCCACGAAAGCAACACTAGAATCAATTGTAATCTAAGATACCACAGTCCAAACACAGTAGCACTAACCCAAAAAGCCCTTTGAACAGCCTAATTTAGATCTAGGTAGTGTATAAGCTAATCGGAAACAACCTCTTGCATATACCAATGTAAGCCAGCATCGATGATGATAATAATCAATCAGTTACTTGATCTTAATCAGAGAAATCATATTTTATAGAAAGCAACTACAATATATCATGGTAGAGAAAGCTGCATCAGCATTCTTAAAGGCTTCCAGATTTGTAGGCCCAAATGGAATGGGTACAAACACTTGCACACGATTCTCATAGTAAAACCAACTTTGTTTGTAATTGAGAGCTAATTAATTTGACAAACTGACAGTTGAATCGGCGATTAAACTAAATCGGAATTAGGATCCGATTGTGAAATAGAGAAAGAAAAAGAAAAAAAAGCAACGACCAAAATTCGAGTAGCCATTAGCACTTGGATTTGATGATTTACTTACCGAATGGAATGATGGATCCGCCGCCCTTGCTGCTGCTTAGCAATCAATGGAAGGGAGAACCAAAGAGAGAGAGAAAGGGACCGGGAGAGGCGGATTCACGTGTTCTGTTTGGGGGCAGTCTTAATACATACAAATAAAAAATAAAAAAAATGTAACGCACGTCCATGCTACGCGTATTCCATCAGCAACTTTCTGACACATTTTACTTACGTGGCTTTAACTTTCAATGATGGTACGAGTTTCATATAGTATTAAATTCTTTTAATGATCTATATATAATAGAAAATGAATTCCCCCACTAATTAATTATATTCAATTGAGATCTTTTTTCTTAAGATTAAGAAGGCAATTCACAATTTTATGGTTGGTACTTGGTACGAACTTTTTCATACCATAATTGTGGTGTTAGGTGCGTGGGAGACACTTCGATTAATACAGGAATAGCAATATATACGGAATAATCATTATTTGTTAGGCGCCAAATCAAGCAAAACGAAAAGAAACAGCTTGTTAACTCGATGTACAAAACTAATTTAAGAAAGAATACTTCACTTCACTTGTAAGTGTACTCTGAAATTTCCAAATACAAAAAGGAAAGAAGACAAAAGTACCATGATAAAACTTGTACGCCAGCTTCACCTGATGATTAGAAAAAAAAGAAAAAAAAAAAGCAAGAATTTACAGGAGAGACTATTCGTTGCATTAGTAATTTATACAGTATCCACTTCTGTCAGAACTTTACAAACACTACTTATTACAGAATGGCAGCTTGGATTGAAGGATTATTATATAAACATAGCAAAAGTAACACTGAGAAGGATCTTCACCATCACCAGCATCCCGCGCTAACTAACTACACAGAGAAACTTACATCTAAATACAACACGCCACTATACCTATAAACACATCGTTCCCAACGCTTTCAAATACAGCTACATCCACATCGGTATTTCAGTCAACAATGGAGGATCTTTTACAGCAACTGATATTTCAGTCCAGCTTCACCACCTCACACCTGACATTTATATCATGCCACACACCTCAGTAGCTCCACTATGTTATCCTATATTGCCTACTTACTGTTGGATGCTGAATATCGCAACAGACATTAACGATCTCGAAATCAACATCAAATCAAGTCAATAACGCCTATAACTTACTCGCACGGAAAGTCTCATGCCTAAAAGAACCTCCTCTGCAGGTTCCTAGTGATCGTTTGATATGAACGCATAAGTAGCCCCACCCCAAGTCCAACACCAACACACATCCCAAGGCCTATTCCCACTCCAACCCTTACTCCGGCATTGAACCAGGAGAGTTGACCATCTTCACCGAGGTACATGTCTTCTGAGTAAAAGCCATGTCCAACTTTTCCTTCCAACTCGTAATCATCCAACTCTGAGTCTGTGATCTGCAAAAGGACACATCATTTAAGCAAACTTCCGATTAACTATTATGGATCAGTGCGTAACCAATAAAAACTAAGTTTCCAACAACTAATCAATCGGAAGATTTACAATTGATGCACATATGGAAGAATAAAATTTTGAAGTAAAATAAAATGAAAAGACTTCACATTTTCAGCGGTTAGATAAGTTTGTAGGCTACTATAATATCAACAGGAGGAAGCATGCTCACTTTCGTATCAAACACTAATTTGCGGTGAACCACGACCTTTCCAACTCTCTTCTAGTATTGCACAAGGTCAAATAATGAGTTTGATTTAGAGATGCCAGAATAGTACAAAAGTAAAAGATTGACATCTGCTTATCTGTCATAATTTACAAGACATTGCAGTTGAACTTGATAATGCCTACAGCATGAAGTAGGATAGACAAAGTATTCCCAATGGGTTAAAGATGACAAAAAAATGAAATAAATATAAAAAATAAGCATGATCATCTCGATGTTATCAACAGAGACTCCAATTGATTATTCAGAAGGTGTGAGTCTGAACATATATGTAAAGACATAGCATGATACAGAGACTCCAAGTAATTAACACTATAGGTCTTAGTCTTAACATTTTTGAAGAACTTGGAAGGAATGTAGAAACCATTGGAAAGTAAAATGTATAATTAGGCTATGAAGGATAAAGAGCACAACCAATATGATCTACTCACGTCTCAACCTCCTTCCATCAATATGGTGGATGATAGAGAACTACAACATCAACGTCAACCTCTCAATCCCAAGTAGCTATATGGATCATCTCAGAAAAGGTAACGTTTTTTTTTAAGATGAAACTTGAAGACATAGTGCTCTCAATAAATTAAATAGAAATTAGCAGTTGAAACTTTTAAACTGGCATTTTATATAGTACTTCTCTACATATCCTTTGGGTTGGCAAGATGCAACTAGTGAGAAAAGGCATGTTGACTCATCAGTGATGTCAAACGGTAATGTGCCTTGATCCCTATGGAGATGGGCAAAAGAAATATAAACACCGGTTAATAGAACATTCCATCTCATGAGTTGGTGCTCACAAGTAAGGGAGAGGATTAGAAGGTGGGAAACCGGGCCCTCATCAACAGAGTGAAAGTTCAGGTAGCCAACCAGCCAACCAACTGAGCTATTAAGATTCCCCTCTCAAAAAGTGGACTCCTCTTGAAGGTTGAAAGATAAAAGATACGGAGATAGGACTGATTTACAAAAAGGGTGATACAAGTACGACCACGAGGATGGATGTGTGAAAGTGTAATGAACTCGAGGCTTGGAGTGTGCAAGAAAAATGCAAAAGAGGGCCTAAAACACACACCAAAACCGAACCTACACTACACTCCATGGGCTGCATTTTGAGGCTTTTCATTAAAGGGCCTTTTGGTCATTTTGTATTCTAGTTGTATCCTAGTATAAATAGAACATTGTAGGTCATTTTGTCTTAGACTTTGCTGAATATGGATGTTGTATAACACTTAGAAACATTTCCTCTCTAAGGAGAGAAGACCACAAATCTGAAACTTGTAACTAGGGAAGTCAACTTGAGTGTGGAATCACTCCTGTTGGATTCAAGCTTGGAAACGTTGGATGCTTGGGAGATCAAGGTCACTCTTGTACCAACGTAAGAGATAGGTTTGTGTTGTGGGTAGTATTAAAGGTCCAAGAGTGTAACAAGTCTTGGGTTGTTAATATTATTCCCTCATTTGGTCCATCTACCTATCTTTATCTTATTGCACTTTGTAGATTCATAGTGGACTGTTTTTGTGACTTGTTGAATCCGAATTTTGTAACCATTATGTTCATCTTGTTCATCTTATATTGTGGCTGTTTTGGTGTTGAAAACACACCTCTTTATCTTGTTATTGTGTTGTTGATAGCGAATCCGAGAGTGGTCTTCAAAAGGGTCCCCAAATCCTTAAGATTAGTGGACTGTTTTGGAGTTGTTTTGTGTTCTCTTGTTTGTCCCGCATCAAAGGGGAATATGAAATGAAAAGATTTCATTTTGTTCAATTTTCTCCTCTCCTGTGTCTTTCCTTGTTACATCAGTTTTGGTCTCAAGACACGTGAAATAGAAGAAAACTCATAATAGAGGGCTATCTAACTAATGCTAAATGCATGAACTCAACACGGCCTCATGCGCAAGCTAGCACCAAGGGCATCCATGAAGATGAAGTATATAATCTCATTCCCAACGAGAATCTTATTCATACAATTCTGTTTTCCATGCAAAAGACAGTATTTCATCCCAACATTTATCAAGAACAGGAAAGGATCTAGGAGTCGATACATTTACCACAGGAATCAAAGCAAGGAGACTAGAATCGTTGCACCTTCTAGACAAGAACAAAGGGTGTGAACCTGGAAAAAAAAACTTTCTAAAGAAGCCTCATCTGTTATATATTTGCTTATTTTGATAAAGGTGGTATCTTTGCCAACTTGTGCTATCGTGTGCACCTCAACTATCCACCAAAAACTAGTGTCCTCCCACCAATACAAGTACGTATGATTTTGTCTAGCAAGGCTTAACACACCTAGCTTATTTGCCTATGTTACAATTAGAACCCTGATCTCTCAAATCTTTGTTCCAATTTCATCACTGCTAGGCCATACCAAAATTGTGTGCTTTTTACCTCAACTACATCCTACCACCAATACAAGTATGTACGATTCTATCTAGCATGGCTTAACATACCTACTTTATTTGCCTATGCAACAATAGAACCGTGATCTCTCAAGTCTTTGTTCCAATTTCATCACCACTAGGCCACACCAAACATGTGTGTTTTTTACCTCAACTATTCCAGCGGATACTTAGTGTCCTACCACCAATACTATTATGTATGATTCTGTCTAGCACGGCTTAACACACCTAGCTTATTGTGTATGCTACTGTCAGAATCCCGATATCTCAAGTCTTTGTTCCAATTCCACTACTACTAGGCCACACCTTTGGTTGCCTCAGAGAGCCTCACTCAAAATTAAGAATGAAAAATCACGTTGTTCCTTTGCTTAAAGATCAACTCTTTGGACATACAGTTTATCTACACTAGTGCTCATTTTCCAACTAATGATTGAAGTATGCTACCATCTCAGAGGTTTGCTATAATACTAAACTTTGGCACAAACAGCAAAAGGAAAGAAACAACTATATACCATTCAAACATTAACGAATAAAAGTGCATGACAACGACAATTACCGGCAGTTTTTGTTGTGGAATGAAACCAGTCCCAACCTCATCATCCTCAGGAATTACATCCAACATACCATGCCTAGACAACTTCCTCCTGGGACTAACCTGAATTGTCTTAGTCAAAATCAAAGGCACACCAGAACAACAACCAGCTACATAAACCTCAATCGTCGGTTGATAAAACACCGACCCACCACTCCCAAAAGACGCCGCATTGCAACAATCCATACTCCACCCAGTCCCATCACCGTTATTATCCCCAGTACCCTCAACTCTTGCAAATGACCCACAAAGTATTAACTCCTCTTTCTCTTCATATACCTCAAATTCCACCGACCCAGAAACTCTAACATTGTCAGTACTAACATACGTCACCTCCGATGATCCCTTATCAACCCTATCACGGCGTAACGTCACAGAAACGGCGTTTGAAACACCCATTTCACGGCGGAGGTGACGGAGTACGAGGTGGTCAGGAACAACGTCGACTGAGCACGACGTTATGCGTACGTAGAACAAACGGATTTCCAAACAACCCCTTGTAAAGTTTGAAGCTCTGTAAGCTGCCATTGTTAATTCTTCAATTTGTAGGGAACTAAACAACGAGGAAATTGAGAAGGTGAAAAGGAGGAGAAGAAGGGGACATGTGGCGCGTGATCCACACGCGTCGTTTGTTCATTGTATCATTGTGTGTCTGTCTGCGAGTGTTTTTATTATTACAACTCATTGTAGCCGGACGGGAAACGGGTCAAGTTCAGAAATTACCTTTCTAAACAAGGAAAAAATTGATACTGTTTTATTCTAGGAAAAATTCTTACTCTCCGTATTAAAATAAGTAATTAATTGACATATTTGAGAAAAATTAACTCAGAATATTCAAAAAGATCAAGAGATAATTAATCATTTATATCCAACTTTATCATTAATGATAATTATTCTAAAATTAAGAGGCACGATAAAGATTAAAGAATTAATTAAAAATATAATAATTAAACTATACTCATAAGTAATATTTCTTTAAAGATTTGCAACATCCAACTATTTTGAGACGCGTGTAATAAAAAAATGATCCTCATAAAGAGTTATCTTGATTATTTTGGTTAAGTTCTACTACTATTGTATAAGATAGACGTTTAGAACATTTTAAGATAATAAATATACTCAATTGATCAAAAGTTTTGTTTTAAGATAAAAGTTAAAATTAAGGTACGTTACCCATCAAAGATGAGTTTTGATTTTGATCTATAAAGCAGATGTTGATGATGTATCTAGACACTAAATTTATTCAATTGACCACAAATTCTACTTTATAGGTAAATGTTATAACTAATTTAGTAGGAATAAAAATTTTAAATCGAACGCTTTGAGGGATGAAATTCAAGATTGAATATCCGAGAAATAAAAATTCAAGATCGGAAAAGGGACGCTAGAGGGAATTCTCTGGCGGGAAACACTTGTTTCTGCAAATTATTGGGCCATTGCATCGTTGGGCCTAAAAGCTTGCTTGAGTTTAAATTGCAAAAATATATGTGTATAAGTAACCGTCATATATAATTAGACAGTGATCATGTGTTGGTATATACACATATAAAATATACATATAAGTTGTATAATTAATTTTTAATTTGTATAAAGTATGTTGGTTCATATTCTATACATTACACATAGGTATACAACTATCAGATGTTTGTATAAAACTAAATTGTATAGAAGTTGGTTTGTATAAGCTATGTTTATTCTTCTATTAGACATCAGGTATATCCCAATTTGTATAATCTAATATCGGTATTTCTTATAAACTAGAGAAAAAAATAAAATCAAGGGTTCTCACTCGAAAGGGAGAGCAATGACGTTGTGAATGACTCGAAGGTACTTTGTATATACCCAAATGTATATTTGTCTGAATGTATATACAATAGATATACATATCTCTATATATATATTTTCGTTAGCTACATGAAAGTATGTATACCATGTCCATATTTTAATGTATATATGCATACAAATAACTGTCATATACAATTAGACAGTTGTCAGTCTCTCTCTCTCTCTCTTTCACACACACATATATATATTGATTTATATAAAATATGTTGGTTCATATTTTGTACATTACATATAGGTATACAATTATCATGTGTTTGTATACAACTCAAAAGTATTTTGTATAAATTATATTCAGTCATAATGTGATTTTTTATATATATATTTCTCTTAATGCGTTTATATTATTGTATTATTTTGTTATATATTTTTTTTTTTGCATATATTTTAAATTTGTATATTTATATATATAATCTGAACTTATATATATTTATATTTTTGAATTTGTATCAATTCGTATTTATCTTGAAGGTATGAGTTGTAAATGTTTGTATTTGTATCAATTCAACATTTGTATTTTTATTCATATCTAATTTCCGTGGATAAACAAATTGAATGTATAGATAGATATATTGAAGTTATATTTAAAATTCGAAGCCAGATGAAGAAATTAGAGGAATTTTAGCTTGAATTCTATTTTTGTATTTCAAAAATTAAAAGGTAAGCTACAATCCTTATGGAAAAAAATAAAAAAAATAAAAAGATTTGAAAAAGATTTGGTGGAGAGAATAAAGGATCTTAGAGTCCCAAATACATTTGCTCACTAACTAAAACCTATGAAATGTAAAAATTCACTCATATATATTTGAACTTTAAAATATTTTTCTAAGATTTTACTTTGATAAATTTAAACTTCTAAAACAGTATCCCAATATTTGAACTTTTACTATATATGTAAATGTAATGGAGGTTACGTTTTAGAGAAGGTTATTGCTTGCTTGATGACAAAAGAGGAAGAAGCACTGAATATATTCATTTTGAATACAAACACTTGTTGTTATGTAATGGCATCGCAATCAGTGGCGGAGCCACCTTGTACTGAGGGGGTTCATCCGAACCCCCTTCGATGGAAAATTATAGTCCATATGTTTACTTCCGAACCCCCTCAACTAAAATTCTGGCTCAGCCACTGATCGCAATGCTACTGTTTTCAAGAAGAAACAACATCAAAATAAACAGGCCGATATAGCGAAGGTATGGACAGCTCGTCAACTAAGATACATTCCACGTGTAAGAAGAATTTGATTGTTGAAGAAATTTGATCGTAAATGACCTGGATATTGTTGTCTATAAAAACACTCTTTTAACAAAATGAGAGAAATCATCTAGTGAAAGTAAATATTACTACTATATACTAACAGCAGGAGTTTCTTGCAACTCATGCACCAGTAGTACAAGTTGATGGCAACCACAAAATTCTAATCTCCATCCTTTATTAAAGTAAGAAACGTAGTATAAAAGAAATAAAATGAAATGTGTGAAGGAGAAAACCACTTAAAAGGAAAAGGGAAAAATTCCAAAAACAGAAAAAGAGGACATATACTACATCACAAAAGTTCAATCAATACTGGAAATCATTGTTTTCTTTCATTTTCAACAGAATAGACTAAAATCTTAAATATGTTATGTCCTTAGATGTGTTTAACTTGTTATAACATACAGACTAAAGTCCTAAATATGTCTAATTTAATAAATTTATACCTTAAACTGTAACTTTTATCTCTATATATCATAATACTTGGTATCTTTATACACAAAGTTTTATATTTATACCCATAAATATATAAAGTATTATATTTATAACATAATTATACAAAGTATGTTATATATGAAGTTTATACCATGTATATACCATATACACTCATATATAAATATACAAAGTATAAAGAAACATACTAAGCATATTTATATATTTATGGTATATGATATAATATACCATAAATATGCAAAGTATGTTTTGCATAGAAATAATTTATTCACACACAGTAAAACCTTTCATGTATAAGAAAATTAAAGAAATAAATTAGCGGTACCTAAAATTTAATAACAACACATTATTTCTTATTTTTTAGGAACGGAAAATAAAGGAAATAAATTAAATAAATTCTTAAAAAAATAAATTTGTTTGAAAGATAATATTTGTTACCTAAAAAATAGGAAGTAGTGATCTGTTAATATAACATTCATATTTAAAATTTTCAAATATGAGAAAACGGCTATTAATGTAAATATTATATATGTCACAATTGAAATTCATTAAATATGGTCATGTATATGTAATTATTTTTATAAAAATGGCTAATTGTGTTTTTTTTTTCATTAGTAGGTAAATTTTAGTTGGGTGATTTTGATAGTTTGTAAAAGTTAGGGCATAAAATTATATTTTAAAAAAGTTTTTTCAAAAGTAAAAAAATCAAAAAAGACATGGTAAAAAAAACTCCAACTTCAATTTTAACTCGAACTTCAACTCCAACTTCAAAATTTTTTAATTTTCATGACCAAACAGTTACTAAGAATGGCAGGATTCAATGACAATAAGCATCAACTAGTGTCAAATTAACGAGAGACAAAGTTAAAAAAAAAAAAAAAAAAAAAAAAAAAAAAAAAGCGAAGGAAGTACATAATTAGGATATGGTACTATTTAAGGTATGCAGGGGTAAGGTGTGCAGGGAGGGGTAAAGTCAGGTAGGATTTCTTCATATATTTATCGTAGAAAATGCACTATTTTTATTCTAAACTATGCACGAAATTGCTGAGACACACTCGAATTTTAGAAGGGTCCTATTACCTCCTGGATTAATTAAAATCGTATTTTTGGCAACCTTAGTGCCTACGTGGCACATAGGTGGACCTTCGTATGTTTGATTCAATGATGTGTCATATAGGCACTAAGATTGTCAAAAATATGATTTTAATTAATTCAGGAGGTAATAGAATCCTCCTTAAGTTCGAATGTATCTCAATAATTTCGTTTATAGTTCTGAATGAAAATAATACATTTACACTAACTTATATATCATAAATTTTTTAGTGAAAATTTTGACTCGATTCATAATTTAAAGGCTAGCCAATTGAGGTTGGTTGTTGATACTGGAAGACACATGGACCAACAACCAGTTCCTACCATGCAATTCAACTTTAAAGCTAATAATAATAACAAGTCGGTTATTATGTGTACCCCATATATACGAATATAGGCCGGTCATAGGGTCACTCATGTCCCTAACCGGCATAAAATAAAACCTTAAATTCAATACAAACATAATCATGAAAAATATTACTTGCATGAAAGATATGATAGATGGGATTGCTCTTTATTTGTACTCAAATATAGAGTTGTTATTTTCTTATATTCTTAATTTTAGCCTAGATGTTGTCTAAAAGTTAACTAAATATCTATGAGAGTTTGTCTTTTTGGTTAATCTGATGTTTTAGTAGTAAACAAAAGGCCATGGAGAGAGCTGTAGTTTTAAGACTTTATTGTTAGGCGCTTGTCTTTTCTGACCAAAATGACAAATAGTACTCCCTCCGTTTCGAATTAGATGGTCTTTTCAACCTTGACACACCATTAAGAAATTCCATGATTAGGAGTATATTTTATCTTTTTACCCTTCTTAACATGATAAGACTCAATAGTTAATTAAGCATGGAAAATTGTAGCATATGCATGCATGGATTGAAAATCTTATAGGAATACTAGTAGTACTTCTTGAAAGAAGAAAAAAAGTCAAGTTTCATCAAGTTTGTATTGAAAATATAAGTGTTATTTTCAATTTTTTTGAAAAGTGTAGTTATATTTAATACCTATTAAGGATAGAATGAGAAGAATTTGTGTAAAATAGTCTTGATTTGATAAGTTGAACAAGTAAATTGAAACAATTTTTTTTTTTAGAAAGAGGGTCAACTAATTCAAAACGGAGGGAGTAATAACGAATTTAATTAGCAGCCAAGGATGGGTTAAAAAGATCAGCCCACCCTTTCTTCATCGGGCTTTAGTTGTTGTGATGTTCTCGTCAATTATATTTAAAATAGATGTTTATTTTTTTCTTGTTTAGTTTGAAAAATCAGAATATAATCTTATTATTGGAGTACTTATTTGTAGTTCATTTTCAATTAGTGAGATGACTTAAAAGGAGTAATAATTGAGGTGATATAATAAAATCATCATTTTATTTATAGTGTTTTAAGAATTTGTCAACTCGAAATAGTATACAATTAACCTTATTTACAATTTTTGAACAAAATTACAATTTCTCTCTCGCTCACTTTTGATTGTGTGTTTATATAAAAAAGAGGATAGTTCACTGAACTAAAGTTTTTATTATGTGCGGAATTTGAAGAAGGATCAGACCATGAAGATATACATTATATGCAGCTTATCATCTCTTGATCACATTGTAACAACTCAGCCGCATACTAACTGATTTACAAAATCAACCATGAAGCAGACGACTAAGTTAGTGGATACAAAGAACAAAACTATATTACTCCCTCCGTTTAAAAAATAATAACCTACTTTGACTTGACACAAAGTTTAAAAAAATAAAGAAGACTTTTGAATCTTGTGACCTTAAATTAAAGTCGTGTCAAATGTACCAAAATACCCTTTAATCTTGTGGTCTTAAACATGTCATGTGGAAAGTTGAAATTAAAGTTTTACCAAAAAAGGAAAAAATCACTCTTTTTAAAATAAATTAAAAAAAAAATAGGTCATTTTTCTTTTAAACGTACTATTTTTCAAGAATATATATTTAGTTGAACGCTGACTTTAAAGGGTTAATATATCAATTTTTCAATGGGGCAAATGACCCAGAGAGGATGAACAGTAAATGGTGGTGAATGACGTTTTATTTTCTATTTAATATTATCTAGTTGCAGCCAACGATGTGTCAAGAAAAAATCGTAATTTTGAAGAGAAACATTGAATTATACTGACTTGGGAAACCAATGACTTTTTACTTTAAAACTAAGTCTACATATAATCGTGGCCCATGCTTTGAACATACGACTTATTTTTTTAAAAGTTAGTTTAGCCGTACGTGTCTCGCTCGTGTAATTTTTTATTATTAATTTTAATGACTTTTAATAAGAAAAGATTTTACCATAATATGCCTAACTAATTTGCAGCTCTTAAATATTAGGTAAAAAGTGAAAAGACGATTTTGTCTAAAGTAAAGACTTTTGATGAAAGACAAAAAATTCAAACGATATTTTTAAGGCCCTTCACATTTTTAATATACTATAGATATAAATATAAATTATAGATTATAGATAAAAATAACTTATTTGAATTTGATGAAAATTGAACTAGTATATGGACTTTGGAGCATGAACATATCCCATCCCTATTCCCTACCCCTAGTGGTAGCTAATTCATTTTACAAATGTCCCTTTTTATGTCATTAAGTAGATTGTGTCTCTATTTTTAAAAATATTATGCAAGCTAATATTATTCTTGTGAATGTACTTTAACTTCTCAATAATTTAGGCTTGAATCTAATATATGCTCAATCATAAATATGTAATTGTCACCTAACATTTGATTCCTTGCAAACTTTAAGACGATTGTCTAATATTATGTTCTAGAAAAGATGCATAAACACAATAAAAACTAAAAAGGAGACCCTCTTTTAATTACGACAATGTGCAACCTTTTTGTCACAAAAAGGATGACTTCGTTATTGCTTAAAAGTTGATTCATTTTTCACTTAACTTCTTAATTTTTTTTAAACATAAAAAATTAATAACATATGCAATTTTTTTCATGCAGTTATTTTCCTTCAATATATAATTTCTGAAATAAAAAAAAATATATTCCGAGATAGCTTATATAGCTAATTGACATAGGTATTTTGTTTACGCATAAATACCTAAGGAAAAAATGCGGATATTCTAGGACCGGGGGTGTGCAAAAATCGAATAGAACAAAAAATCAAACCGATAAAAATGTTATTGATTTATTGTTATTGTGTTAACGATTTTTTAATGGTTTTGTAAAAAAAATTATTGAGTTATTGGTTCGGTTTTAATTTTTTCTTATTGAGTTATTGGGTAAACTGATAACCCAATAAGAATAACTAATATTTGATTTCTTTTCATGTTAGTTACTACTATCTCTAATTTATAAGTATTTTCTTATTGGTTAAACCGAAAATTGAATCACTGAGAATTAAAAATTGAAAAATAAAAAATTAATATAAAAATATTTTATTAATTTAATATATTTAAAAAATAAAAATTAATAAATTACATCAATAATATATAAAATTAAATCCAACTAATCAGTGCACACACTGAATATTACAGTAACTTCAATCCAACATCATCATGAATATATTTCTATATTATAGAAGAGCTGGTTTCGACCAGCTCTTTATTATTTATCATTTTATCCTTAATTACTTTATAATTTATTGTATTACCCCTAATTAATTATTATAAGTTACTTATATATTGAAATTAATAATATTTTTTATTATATTACACTTAATCAATTATTATAAGTCATTTATATATTAGAATTAATAATATTTAATTAAAAAAGTAGATATTTATGACGTTTGTTTCAATTACTTTAACCGTGATTTTACTATATCATTCCTAATTAATTATTATAAGTCATTTATGTATTAAAAAATTAATAATATTTAATTAAAAAAATAGATGACATGTCTGCCTATATTAACCCTAATTGTTCAGTGATTTATTATATTACCCGTAATTAACTATTATAAGTCATTTATATATTAAAATTAGTTAATTATTAGAAGTCATTTATATATTATAAATAATAATATTTAATTAAAAATAGATATTTATGACGTTTGTTTCAGCCGCTTTAACCGTAATTTTAATATATTATTCCTAATTAATTATTATAAGTCATTTATATATTAAAAATTAATAACATTTAATTAAAAAATCAGTTGCTTCGTCATTTACTATATTATCTCTGATTGCTCCATGATTTACTATATTACCCTTAATTAATTATTATAAGTAATTTATATATTAGAATTAATACTATTTTTTATTGTATTACCCCTAATTAATTATTATAAGTCATTTATATATTAGAATTAATAATATTTAATTAAAAAAATACATATTTATGACGTTTGTTTCTGCTGCTCTAACTGTGATTTTACTATATCATCCCTAATTAATTATTATAAGTCATTTATGTATTAAAAAATTAATAATATTTAATTGAAAAAAATAGATGACATGTCTGCCTATGGTTTCGACCAACGCTTCATCAATTGCTATATTACCCCTAATTGCTCCATGAATTACTATATTACCCCTAATTAATTATTATAAGTTATTTATATATTGG
Organism: Capsicum pubescens; assembly: GCA_030864215.1. NCBI lineage: Eukaryota > Viridiplantae > Streptophyta > Magnoliopsida > Solanales > Solanaceae > Capsicum > Capsicum pubescens. The sequence goes on from CM061545.1 coordinate 238,434,661, forward strand.
AATTAATGATATTTTTTATTATATTATCCCTAATTAATTATTATAAGTCATTTTACTATATTACCTCAAATTGCTCCATGATTTACTATATTACCCCTAATTAATTATTATAAGTTATTTATATATTATAATTAATAATACTTTTTTATTAGTCATTTATGTATTAAAAAATTCATAATATTTAATTAAAATATTAATTTCGACATGGCTCCTTCGAGAGCTGCACCGTGATTTCACAATATCACCCCTAATTAATTACTATAAGTCATTTATGTATTAGAAAATTAATAGTATTTAATTAAAACAAGAAAATATGTGTTTATGACATATTTATTGCAGCTGCTTCAACCATAATCATCTTTGAGAAGATGATCCAAGATTTTATTGCTAATTGAAGTATCTTTTGTTTAAGTTTTTGTATGAAATAATCCTATGAATATTAGTTCTACATTTTTTCTATATTTTTGTAACATGTCTCAATCTTATCATCAAACAATTAAAATAACTCGACTACACGACACATCACACTTTCTTATCATGTGGAAAAAAACTATCTTATAAAACTTCACTTCTTAGCGAGTACCGTCAAATAGTTATTATTTAAAAAGTTATCGTTTTAAATCAATGTACATTTATGTTTGTATTTCATCAATATCTTATATTAGTGCTAAAAGATGTTTATAGTATTGGGCCCGTGCTGACACAGGACATTCACCTCTAGTGAGGTGGTTTCGACCACCTCTTTATTTACTATACTACCTCCAACCATTTACTACATTACATCCTAATTGCTCCATAATTTACTATATTATCCCTAATTAATTATTACAAGTGATTTATATATTATAATTAATAATATTTTTTTATTATATTACCCCTAATTAATTATTATAAGTCATTTATATATTATAATTTATAATATTTAATTAAAAAAATAGATATTTATAACGTTTGTTTCAACTGCTTTAACCGTGATTTTACTATATCATCCCTAATTAATTATTATAAGTCATTTATGTATTAAGAAATTAATAATATTTAATTCAAAAAAATAAATTACTATATTAACCCCTATCATTTACTATATTACCCCTAATTGCTCCGTAGTTTACTATATTATCCCTAATTAATTATTATAAGTCATTTATAAATTAGAATTAATAATATTTTCTTATTATATTATCCCTAATTAATTATTATAAGTCAACCACCTCTTCATTTACTATATTACTCCTATCATTTACTATATTACACCCTAATTGCTCCGTGATTTACTACATTATCCCTAATTAATTATTACAAGTCATTTATATATTAGAATTAATAATATTTTTTATTATGTTACCCCTAATTAATTATTATAAGTCATTTATATATTATAATTAATAATATTTAATTGAAAAAATAGATATTTAGAACGTTTGTTTCAGCTGCTTTAATCGTGATTTTACTATATTATCCCTAATTAATTATTATAAGTCATTTATTTATTAAAAGATTAATAATATTTAATTAAAAATAGATTACTACAAGACCCCCTATCATTTACTATATTACCCTTAATTGCTCTGTGATTTACTATATTATCCCTAATTAATTATTATAAGTCATTTGTATATTAGAATTAATAATATTTTTTATTATATTATTCCTAATTAATTATTATAAGTCATTTATATATTAGAATTAATAATATTTAATTAAAAAATAGATGACATGTCTGCCTATATTACCCCTGATTGCTCCGTAATTTACTATATTACCCCTAATTAATTATTACAAGTCATTTATATATTAGAATTAATAATATTTTTTTACTATATTACCCTAATTAATTATTATAAGTCATTTGATTTCGACCACTGCTTCGTCATTTACTATTTTACCCTTAATTGCTCCATGATTTACTATATTATCCCTTATTAATTATTATAAGTCATTGATATATTAGAATTAATAATATATTTTTATTATATTACCCCTAATTAATTATTATAAGTCATTTATATATTAGAATTAATAATATTTAATTTAAAAAATAGATATTAATGACGTTTGTTTCAGCTGCTTTAACCGTGATTTTACTATATCATATCTAATTAATTATTATAAGTCATTTATTTATTAAAAAATTAATAATATTTAATTAAAAAATAGATGACATGTCTGCCTATGTTACCCCTAATTGCTCCATGATTTACTATATTATCCTTAATCATTTATTATAAGTCATTTATATATTAGAATTAATAATAATATTTTCTATATTACCCTTAATTAATTATTATAAGTCATTTATGTATTAGAATTAATAATTTTTAATTTTAAAAATAGATATTTATGATCTTTGTTTCAGCTGCTTTAATCGTGATTTTATTATATTATTCTTAATTAATTATTATAAGTCATTTATTTATTAAAAAAATTATAATATTTAATTAAAAAATAGATGACATTCTGCCTATATTACCCCTAATTGCTTCGTAATTTACTATATTACCCCTAATTAATTATTATAAGTAATTTATATATTAGATTTAATAATTTATTTTACTATATTACCCCTAATTAATTATTATAAGTCATTTATATATTAAAATTAATAATATTTAATTAAATCAGTGTACATTTATGTTTATATCTCATCAATATTAAATTTAAATACTAAAAAATATTTATAATATTGGGTTCGTGCTGACACGAGCTATGCACCTCCAGTAGTCTATAGATACCCATAATGTAGGGGATAGAATCGGCACTATATTTTTAGATTTTGTTTTATCAGTGCATTACATCAATCTTTAATATAAAAAAATTAACTAAATATTATTCTATTTATTAATAACTCTATTTTTCAGTTGTGATAGTTTTTTTCGTAATAAAGCATCTTTTTAAAAAATAATTTTTATTGAAATGCTGAACGAAATCGTCGTAAGGAACGACACGTGGCAACATCATCAGCAAGCATGCAGAGAGCTCCACTTGGACCATAATATATTACTAACAATTTCAGAATAAGTTTAACTTGTAGCCCCTCTTCCCCCACCTTTTTGTTTTCATAAATAGCCACTGTTGGCCCTCACTGTTATCACCTTTCCTCTGTAGCTCCAAATATATAATACCACCATAGCCCATACTCCTTTTTTATTTTTCTCTCTCTTATTCTGCATTTTTGTTCTGATTCGGATTTTTTTTTTCTCTATATGGGTTCCTTTTCTACCGTCAAATCTCTATTGAACTAAATAGAGAAAAAAAAAAAAGCATATATATTCGGTTTCTGTCTCTCTCTATTCCATTACTTCTTCACCATTTCTATATTCTCTCTCTAGAGCTTTTTCTTTCTTCTGGGTTTTGATACTGACTGCAACATGAAGGTATATCTGATAAAATTAGTTATTCCCCTTTTGATTCCCTTCTCAGTGAACTTACTTCCTTTTTTGGTATTCCACTTTTGGAATATTTCACTAGATGCTCAACTTTTTGCTTTGAAATTCTTACTTTTGGGTATTTTGGGGTTTCATTGATTCCTTACATATATTTTATTTCTTGATTTTGTCGGTGGTTGATATTTTTGTTTTGATTTGTCTGCTCTGTGTTCTGTTGAGTTTAACACAGCTGATTTTTAATCTTCTTTTTTGCCAGTATTGTTTGTTTGTTAGTACTGCTTTTATTTTGCAAAGATTTGATTTTTTTCCGTTTTTGTTTTTTTGCACTTTGTTGTGTAGAAATTTATCTTGAATTTGGAGGTGCATGATGTAAGAGACAAACGCAAGGCCTTGAAGACGGTCTCTGCTCTTCCAGGTACTGGAAAACATGTTATTTTTCCGTCATTTTCACCTATCAATATTTCAAGCTAAAATGGTAGAAAAAAAAGAAATTCTGAAGCTCCAATATTAATTTTTTTTCCCAAGTTTTTTTTTTTTTTTTTTTCACTTTAAAAGTTAGTAATATTCATGATACTATAGTTTGAATTATCTACGGAAGTTAATATTCATGATGCTATAGTTTGAATTATCTACGGAAGTTAATATTCATGATACTATAGTTTGAATTATCTACGGTTGCCTAGGGGCTACGTTGCTCGGATTCTCAAAAAATGTTGTCGCTCCCATGTTAGATTCTTTAAAAATGCACTACTTTTGAAATATCCGGCATGGTAGACATTTTTAAAGAGTATGAGCGACATAACTTGAGTGCCTGTCCCTCAATGGCCAGTGGCAAAGACACTTCATATCAAGTAGTGTCACCTAACACCTCTTCGTTGAAAAATTTAACATATATATGTTGCTCGGACTCTCTGAAAATGTTGTGTTGCCTTACCATGTCAAATGCACTAGTTTTGGAGGATCCAACATGCACCGGGGAATTTTTGAAGAGTCCGGACAACATATTGTACAAGTAATTGTTTTGATAAGATTATGTTTGTCTTTAGCAAAAAGGGGAGAATTTAACTTGGGAAGCCGATTGAGTTGGTGGTGACTCACTGTTAAAGGATTAGGAGGATCCAATATTGAAGATGGTAGCTCTCCAACTTGGATTAGGTTCTAAGCCATTCACTATCATTAGTCTCCTAATTGGATTCTACTTTCTACTTTATTGGAAAGAAAAAGAGAGGTCAATTTTTTCCTCGTTTGTGACGTGGCGCCACGTCAAGTGGGGCCCACTCTGTATCTAAGCTGTTCTCCATTTCAACCTCCAATCTTCTTTATTTGGGAAGGAAGGAAGATGAGTGATGAATGAGTGGTTATTGTACAAGATTCTAGTCATGGTAAGTGCCAAACTAGTTGATTTGTGTGGTTGGAGTTGAAAAAAAGAAAAAGAGAATACATATATACTTAATATATATATTTTACAGTTTAAAGATTTTTTTTTTTAAGGTTGGTGAAGATTAGGAAAGCACTACCTATAATATTGTCCTAAGAGGAAAATTACATTGTTTATTATATGGTTAAAGTTGAACTCTGCAGTGAAAATCTTGGCTTTGCCACTGCTCCGAAGAGATCGTGAGTAGTTGTTCTATCAACTTCAGTTGCTGTGTCATCTTCAGTGGTGGTCAATTTAATTTGTTGCAATGGCCTAATGCACTTTGGAGAAAAATGATTTGCTATAGAAGTAACCAAATCATGAAGAAAAGATAGTTGCATAGTAACAGTTGAATCTGGTGGAAAAGTTATTCCAAAAGTTTGTTTTCAATATAAGCAAAATTTGGTTAAAATTAGTTGAAGTCCTTAAAGTCCTTATCTTTTTTACATTCGTACAATTATATTGGTGACGGTTTGCTTGAGTTTGATTCAACTATTTGCTGTGATATCTAAAATATGCAAAATGAGACTAAGCTGTGGGATGTTGTGATGAGGTGTTGCAGGAATTGATGAGATTTCAATGGATATAAAAGGTAAGAAATTGACCATCATTGGGACAGTTGATCCAGTGAGTGTAGTGAGCAAGCTACGGAAGTTTTGGCCAGCGCACATAATCTCAGTAGGACCAGCCAAAGAAGAGAAGAAAGAGGAGCCAAAGAAAGAAGAGGGCAAGAAAGAGGAGGCTAAGAAGGAGGGCGAGGGCGAGGGCAAGAAAGAAGATGCTCCAAAGGAGGAAGGAAAGAAAGAGGAGGGTAAAAAGGAAGAAGAAGGTAAGAAGGGCGAAAAGAAAGACGAGCCTAAAAAGGAAGATGGGAAGAAGGCAGAACCACAGGCCCAACAAATTGTGCCAATGCCATTCCCACAACATCAACTTTATAATCCAGCTGTGGTTGGGATGGTACCTCCCTATCGGCCATATTATCCTCCTCCTCCTCATATGCAAGCCATGCCCTATCGGCCATATTATCCTCCTCCCGCGCAAACATACTACCAGGTTCACCACAGCATGGAAGAGAATCCTAATTCATGTGTTATCTGTTAAATTGCTTCGGAGAATGGAATCATATATGTTATATATACATAGCTCTCCGATGTTCTTGTTTTGAGTTGGTCCCGGGTTATATTGTATTAGCATGAACCGAGCCCGAGACTAACATTCAAGAACAGAGAAAATCCATTGTGAATACACAGTGATGCCATCATATTTGTCTCTTCAGAATCAAGAAATTGTGTATAGAGAATTAAATAAGTGTTTTGCAGCCTCTTTTTGCTTATTTCTTACAGATAAATTCAACTAGATGTCATGGGGCAAAGTAGCTTGTTTATTAGTAGTACAAAGGCACGATTTGCTGGCAATTGCTTTATGCATGTAGCTTTCCATCTCTGTATTTCTATTTCCCCATGTTCCTACTAAATATTATTTGTAAAAGTACAAGATTGTAAGACAAATTTCAAAGGTGCATACTCTTGACATTTCTTTTACTCTTTTCAAAACAAAACAAAAATTGGTGCTCGTCATGCTTAATTCCACGTGAAAATTAAGCCATTGGGTTGTTTTTATTGGATTTTATTCTACAAACATGTGATTTGTTATTATTTATAACTATAAGTGAACCTCATTATGTTGTAACTTTATGCCATACTCTTGTTAAGTTGTCAAATGGGGACTCCCTTTTTCATTTGTTTAAGAGGAAATCGTACCAAACTTTTATAGTGTATGACATTTAATTATGTTGAAAACTCTGTGCTCGAGCTATTGAAAAAAAAAAAAACTTTGACCGCAGGCTTCTATGAAAGTGGAGTGCAACTAAATCAGCCATCTAAAAATTTGGACCATAAATTAAATAGAGTTATAGAGGTCCAGGTTCAAAGTGTGGTGATCACTTTTTTCGTATCTCTACTTTTAATCAAGTACCCCACCATTTGGACATATGACTTTAGAACAAAGTGTTAAGCCATTTAGAACAAAGTGAAGAAGAATTACCTATTGTTTGTGTGATGTAACATGTCACTTTTGGTGTTCCACCTTCAAATTTGATCCTAGCCCCCCAACACTATTTTCTATAAATCTTTGTTTAAAGTACGTACATTGGATTTTCCCAATAACTTTTGTATGAACAAAATTAAGAATTGTTATGAAGAAATAAGAATAAGGGAGACAAGTGTAACAATTTTGTAAATCAGAAGAAATTGAAAAAAAGGAAAGGCATGATCGCTCGATGTATGACTTGTTTATTGTACTGTGTGTGCCATTAAACATGTTGTCGTTGAATTAAATAATATTGCTGAAATGCTCTTCACATTTTCATTAAAAGAATTTATATTTTGATAAAATAAAAGGAACCTGCTAGGACGATCAAGTTAGTTGAACATGAGATCTCTTACGTTGAAATCTTTAATATATTTTTTCAATCTATGGGATCTCTTAACGGGAGTTCAAAGCTCATCTATATGATTTGCAACTATTATAACGAAGTAAAATTCAGTGTGTGCGCAAACGACTATGAATTCCTTGTCATCAAAAAGAAAAAAAGGAAGTATATAGTAGAACATATGATATGATAACCATCATGATTTTACTCTTCTTTATATGTTACTAAAAAAGTAAGGCCTGCGGATGTTAGTACTGCTTTCTCTTTATCTTTTGAAGTTGTCAGGTAAATGGATATATATAAATCGGCTTTTTTACTTTTCAATTTTTCAATAATTGATTCTCTTACTTGTATGTATATTTATTTATTTATTGCTTCAGTTTGTCGTCGATTGTGGTCAGAAATACTATTTATGCTCAAGAAGTTAGTTTTGAGTTTTGCTAGAATATTGAGGGTGACTTATTAATTTTTTATTTTCTCTTTGCTAATAATGGTGTTTCATTTGTGTCTTCGTAACATTCAAAAAGGAAAACCCCCCTCTGCTGCTGTTTGTATGTACCATGCTGGAATAATAACGTTTTGTTTTTTTTATTTTTAATTTTTCTTACGTATTTTTACAAAGACAACTAAGAATTACTATAAGCATAATAATAATTCACTTCTAATTTAGGAACTTAACATCCTACTACTCATGGTGTGCCCATGTTGTCTTAAGAAAGATGAATAATTGATGCAATATTGCGTCAGCAGAATGTTTGGGGCGGCATTTGTGGACAAACGCAATGGGGCTCACAAAATTAATGTCCTCGTTCCAGTTTATGTGACATCAATTGAATCAATTATCAAATTTTTAAGAAGAATTTTTTTTTAAAAAAAATTATGATTGTAATAAACTTTAAATATTAAATGATTGTAATTCAATTCATAAAGTGAAAAGAGAATTTTAAAGTTATTATTTTAATTATAAAAATGTGAAATTCTTAATAAGACAGATTAAAAAGAAAAGTATATTACGTATTATGATGGAGAGATTGTATTTGGTTCGATTATTGAAGAATATGTTAAGGTTACGAAATTTCTACCTTTTCACGTATGATATTATGCTTGTCTATTTACTACGTCTTGTCCCTTTTGATGCCAAATCGACCCATGCACACCATATTTTTTATTTTTTTTTCAAGTGTATTATTCTATATGTCACATGGACTACTATACATGCCAAATCATCTGATACAGGGATGGGTAAGTATTTCTTTACAATTCATGCAGGTAGTCTTTTTGTTTGTTTTTTTAAAGAATTTTTTGTAAAGTTTTTGGTAATATCAGTACCCAATATTGGATGTGCCTACTAATATTATAGAGGGATTCATACATCACTTGCCTATCTTGTTTTGGTCCATTATGCAAAAATAAAAGGACATACTTCTTTTATTTGTCCTTGTTATTTCCTTTTCCAGCCAAGTTGATTAACAAACACATGTAGGCAATTTTGTCATTTTATTTCCAGCTAAGTTTATTGATCAATAAAGTCTCCAAAAGAGATAAAATAAGGTTGAGTTGTCAAAATGTCACAATTTCTCATTTTTATTGGCTTATTTACGATGGGTTTTCTTTGGTTTAATTGATTTTATTGTCTCTAATTTCGTATTTCGATAAAAATCTTAAATTCTGAATTTATCGATTACACATTTGTCAGATAATAATAGTAAAAAGATATTTGTCTTTCTATTCGATAAACAAATGACGAAATAAGTAGTATTCTAAAAGATTACGTACTATATTATTGTCCTATTTCAATGTATTGTATTAGGAAAGAACTCAACTAATACCACAAAAGTTTTTGTACTTAAATGCATAATTCTTGCATCATCGAGGGGCATGAGTCATGTTAGTCATTTTGGACTTCACTTATTATTATTTTGGTCTGTACGTAATCAAGACAATCTACATGAACGAGTCATGCTTCCCATTATTTTATTAAAAGTTTCTTTTATATTACTTTGTCAGTTTCATATTAAATGATGTTTTTAGCTTAGACACATCAGAAATATACATATACTTCAAGAAAATCAAAGATGAATTCAGGATATAAATTTTATGAATTCACAATTTTGGGACAATGACCTGTCGTGCTAATATATAACGGACTCCGTCATTTAATATTTATACATATTCATTGAATTTTCTAATATACAAGATTTGGAACAAAATTATTGAATTTAAGCCAAATCATAATTAACTTACTCCTAACAGCCCGCTTGGATAGGATTAAAATCTGATCAAACCAGCTTTTAATCTCTTTTTTAGCTTTTTAAGGTGTTTGGTAAAATTAAAAAGTGTTTAAAAGAAACTAAAAAATGATTAAAAGAATCAAAAAGTGAGAAGCCCCACCTCTTTACTTTTTAGATTAAAATTCTTTTAGGTTTGACCAAAATATTTACCTTTTTATCCCTTATATTTTCCTCCAATTCCAACAATATCCTAAACTTGTAGCCCTTAAATATATAGTTTTTTTTTTCTTTTTCTTTTTGCCGCTTCACTTTATCTCTTCCATTACATCAGAGGTTTGTCCAAAAATTTTATTTTAGAATTAAAAATTATAAATAATTCACCTTATTTATGGTGTTAACAACTCTAAGGACATTTAAGTCATTTTAACAACAAAAAAGTGTTTAACATCACTTATTTACCAAACACATCAACAACTTTTTTTTAGTTTCAGCACTTTATCCAAACACTTATCTGCTTAATTTATAAGCATTTATTTTAAATTTTTAATCACTTAAACTAAAAAAAAATTATTTTTTTAATCCTATCCAAACGGGCTCTAAATCTGCCCCCACCCCACCCCACCCAAGAAAAAAGGCTCTTCGTGAAATGGAATGGTAGCATAATGAGTCACTTGATGGGTATGCAAACCTAAAAACTGGACAGTTATAGTGTTAACGTCATTAGATAATAATATTCCTCGTGTTTAATGAATAAACAATATTCTACAGAACAAAGTTGATGCCATATCAAATGTGGTTGCATCATTGTTACATGGATTAATTTTATGATTTTATAATTCATCTTATTGAGTAATAATAATTAATAAGTTCAAAGCAAATTAACCAATAAAATATGTTTCCTGATATAATTATTATTGCGACTCTTTTAAGTTTTAAAGTAATAGCTAGATCTCTTGGCCTTTCAAATTCAACTGTACGTATGTACGTGCTAAAAAAAGTTTAATTAAATATTATATTATATTATATTATATTATATTATATTATATTATATTATATTATATTATATTATATTATATTATATTATATTATATTATATTATATTATATTATACTATATTATATTATATTATATTTCTGCATATTACCAAAAGATTGGAACTCCATAAAAAACACTCAAGGGAAAAGTTTATGCACGGTGAATTTCAGCACTATTAGATGGTAAAGAGTAATCATTCTCATTTCACGTGACACCATTTGATTTGATAAAAAATTTAATAAAGAGAGAATTATTTTTTAAATTTATACTCTAAAAACAATTTTTAGATATTTATGTGGTTGTAAATCATTTTATTATGATTAAAAAGAAAATTTTAAAGTTAAATGGTTTTTAATTATACTAAGATGACATTCTCTTTTGGAACCAACTAAAAAGAAAAATGTGCCACGTAACATGGAGGTTCCTTTATGTATATATATCAAACCAACGCATGTTCCTAAACTCACTACATCTTTTATTTACTAACTGTAGACACCTAATTTCGTCCCTCCGCAATATCATTTTTACCCATTTTTACCTTATCCTACCGTGTACCCTCAATCATGTAATTATCCCTCCACAAATGACAAAAAATCAAAACCAACTCTAAACAAATCTTATCCCAAAATCCCCACATAATCCCAATTGATAACAAATTAACAACCTTCCCAATTAAAAGTGGACACCTAATCCTTATCCCTCCAATTAAAAAACAACACCTACCTACCCCTACCCCTACCTCACTAACCTACCCCACCCCTACCCATCTTACCACCCCCTACCCCATACCTCACGCAGAATTCCCATCAGGACCCAATTTTTTTAACAAAAGGGATTTATATACAGAGAGAGAAAAGGACCAGGGGAGGAGATTTTTTTCCATCTTCTACAAAAAAAAGGGGCATAAAAATGGATTAGAACAAAAAACGGAGATCTTCTCTGAACCAATTTCCATACCAAAATCATCCATACTCACGCATACACAGTGAGATCGAGAGGAAAGGGAGAATCGAGATCGAGTTTTCCGGCCATTCTTCACCGGAAATCACTTCACCTATTCTGATTTCACTTCGAAATTCACTGAAAAACTCGATTGAACCCATCTCCATCATCGAAATCAGAACCAGCTGCTTGAATCGGCCTGAAATCAGCCTGTTTGGGTTGATTCTGGTTTGTTTGGGTGGAATCCGGCAAGGTTCGAATTGGTTTCGGCGACAGTTGGTGCGCGGATCTCGTTCGTTTAGTTCGTTTCGATGTTTCTTGCTTTTGAATACTCATCTGTCTCTTCATGAAATTCGCATCTGAATCGGATTTCGGTTTCTATTTTTCTGTCAGCTTGTTGGGATTTTGATTCTGTTTGTTTTGTGCTGTTCGTCATCGATATCTGGCTTCGATTGGTTGCGTGGTAAAAGGGGTCGTCGTTCATGCTTTGAATTCTGTGTTAGGAGTTTATTTCTATGTTATGGGTTTCTATTCGTGGGTATCAAAGTTGTTTGGATATTATTCTGATATCGAGTTCGGAGCATATTCGTCATTGAGGTGCTATTGAGGATTCCAAATTCGGGTTTTCTTTAATTCGTATTATCAACGAAAATTGATATTCGGAAGGTTCAATTCTATCCTTGCTCCTCTCAATTTTACGTAATTAGAAATGATTTGTATGTTCGGTATGTGTGAATCTTTGTTATGAATTGTTTGATGTTGGAGTTGAATGTTGAAAACTTGAATTGATAATCGAAGCATGTGATAATTGGGTAATGGATCGGGGGATCAAAATTGGATAAAAGATGAATAAATTAGTTATTTCGATTCATTGTTATTATTACTTGGCGTCTAATTGTGATTTCGATAGTATCATGATAGGTCGAGCCGGATAGGCAATATAGGTTCGGGTTGGCAAATTTTAGAACTTGTTGTTTTGGTTGAATGTTGGAATGTGCGTGTGAATTTTTCTTTTAGTTTGTCGTATTTAATTTAAATGTACTCATTTGGCCGGGGAATGCCTCGAAGGATTTGTATTGATTTATCCGGGGAATGCCCCGAAGTACCTTGTACCTTGAGGACGTCCGTGATCAAGGCTCGAGGCATCGGGTAAAGCTTTGGAGCATAGTTTAGGATTAATATAGGTTAGTGTAGGTTTATATTTTTGCATTTTTCTATTTCGGGATTGTATAATTGGACTGGACACTAATTTTGGATTTGTTTTGTTTCATGTGTTTGGATGGATTGTTTTATGTGTTTTTTTTTTTTTTTTTTTTTTTTTGTGTGGTTTATACATTTGTAATGCCAAATTAGTTGATACCCTCCACCAGGCGACTGTGGTCAAACCACGGGATCGAGGGGTGCCTAACACCTTCCCCTTGATCAACAAAATTCCTTAACCGGAATCTCTGTTCGCAAAACCAGTTTAAGAGTCAAATGGTTTCGAAAAGGATTTTCTAAAGGTGACTTGGCACACCGGATTATGCCAAGTGGCGACTCTGAATAAAAAATGTAAATAATCCTTTTTCCGAAACAAATTTTCATTTCTTGTCACTTAAATAATAAAACCCTTTCGAACTTTAAAAATGTATTCCAATGTTTTGAAGTACGCGTAGAAAAAGGGGTGTGACAGCTCTGGCGACTCTGCTGGGGAGCTTTCAGAATTCGAGCTTATTTTTTGAGTCGTATCGGCTTTGTTTGGCATTATGAGTGTATAAGCATTGTTTGTGATTATTGTTTTGTTATTGTTTTCACTTTTGTGCGTTTTCGTGCTCTTTGTTTATAGTATTTATCCTATGTGTTACCGCTTTATATCTGTCATCATGAGTCCATCCCCCCGGCCTTCTTTCTACAACAAGTCTCGGAGCGCACGTCGTGCGCACGAAAATCTAGTTGAGTCACCTTTATTTTAGGGGGGGAGCCGTTGGATGTATGGAGTAGGTGGAAAGCAAAGCAGCCACTATCGACCATATGCTCCCCCGAACGGCCTTGTTAGTAAACCACAACGTAGGTCAGCCTTTAGGTCATTCTTATGTGCATCTTATTGAGACCTAGCGGGGCCTACACGGTCCTTTGTAGGAGACTCGCCGTTAAAGCATCCTTACGTGCTAACTGTTGCATATTTGAGGGTAACGTGGTCATTTGACGGACCGATTTGGGGAAAACATGTGTTATAAGTAAAGTGTGAAAAAAAAAAAAAAAGGAAAAAAGAAAAGTGAGTCGAAAAGAATGAATCAAAAGGAGTGTCGAAGTTTATTTTAGAGTTCTTTATGGCTTTTGTTCTTCACGATCCCAAAACTCAAAAAGATTTTTTTTTACGTTTTTGCATTTATCTTCTCAAAGTACCGTAAGTTCAAAAAAAAAAAAAAAAAATTTTGAATAAAAAAAAGGGGTTTTATTTGCTTTGTCTACTTATCTGTCAAAAACAAAATACCAAAAAGATTTTTTTTTATATTTGGTGGCGTCAGTCTTAGTTGAAATGTCTAGTTGAAATCCAAAATGTTTTCACTCGTTTGTTTTTGGTTGTCTCTTAAGTTAGGGTCAATTTATTAGTTAATCGTTAAGTGTCCAATCTGGACGAACTACGCATACCTGATTTCCGTCCCTCGGGGCGGGATACGTAGGCAACCCTCGGTGGGTCCGGTAACCTTTATTTTGGTCTTCATTTTAGTCTTAGGCTAGGTCTTTTACTCCGTAACCTAGAGTTGTTAGCCAAGTAGGCCGATTTTATTCAGCATTACTGTTCGGCGATTTGGATTCATGAAGCGGTCTGTCCCATCGACGTATGTCCGCATCAAATTCCCGTTGGTTGGGAACCTTTTGCTCTTATCAAATTTTGAGACAATTTCTTATCTGCTACTACAGGATGGACCTGTCCACAAAGTCTAGAGTCCTTATGGTTGTCAAGGTACCCAAAAAGTTGATCAAGTGGTGGGGCACGTTCAATTACTCCGAAAAACACGAAGTGAGGAAAGTGTTAGGCAATCTTGTAACACTCATGGATCTCACGCCTCGTCCGGATTTAATAGAAGCTGCGTTGACTTTCTGGGATCCAAATAATTTGGTGTTTAGGTTCGGAAGTTGTGAATTGACTCCTACTCTGGCAGAAATATCTTGTTTGTTTCGGTTGACTTACATGGACCAACAGATGATTTTAGCCCGCAATCATACTCGTAAGAAATTCCTTCGACTCTGTGGATTAAAAGATAACAAGCATCTGGGATGTCTCAAACAATCTTGGATTTCATTGGACTATTTGTTTGCTAGATTTGGGTCTTTAGAGGGTTTCGACTGTTTTTGGGATGAATTCTGCACTACAAAAAAAATCTGGGAACAACGTCGTCTGGAGGTTTTCTGTCTGGCTTTGTTGGGTATCTTAGTGTTTCCGTTAGATGAGAGGTGTATCAATACTCGTCTACAATCAGTGGTGATAGCTTTATTCAAGAAAAAAGATGAGGTCACCATTGTACCAATTATCCTAACAGAAATATATAAGGCTTTAACTGAAGTAAAAGGAGGGGTACAATTTTTTGAGGGGAGTAATCTGATATTGCAGTTGTGGATGATGGAGCACTTGCATACGCCTTCTTTAATTAGAGAAGATGTGATCGACCGTTGTCTGAATGATCGAGTGCAAGCCATGCAAGAAAGAATGCGTTTTGACAAATTTTCTTTTCCTATTGGAGTCGATTCTTGGATCGAATTTCTCGGATCAAGAACTCCAAACAACATTCTTTGGTGCTATATGTGGTTTTGTCCTAAGAAAATCTTGATTGGATCTCAAATGCAACTCTTTCTAGTTTTGATAGGACTTAACTGCACTAGGCCTTACAGTCCAAGAAGGGTGATGCGTCAGTTGGGTAGAATGCAGGACGTCCCCCCAATAATTGACCTTCTAAAGGATGTAGAGTACTTTAAAGACCAAGCCGTAGGGGAAAGCAAATATGGGCAATTCTGGAATAACGCGATAAAGTTGGGTGCCGATACTTTCGAGGAAAATCCAGGATGCACTCAAAACTATGAAATCTGGCTACAATCTATGCCCCGTGGCATTAGTAGACCCTTACCAGCCCAACTTAGAGGGCGAATACGGGAAGCAATCATGGTAGAAGATGATGAGCAGGAAGATCCGGGTGTCAAGGTGGAGTTTTTGAGAGTTCAGTTGTCGCGTTTGATCACAACTATGGATGGGTGTCAGAGAAACCTTTGCGGGTGTACTCTCCAAGAGGCGGGGATACGGGCAAGAAATTTGTTTCCAGGTATCAAAACGTCGTTGCAGGACATGTTGCAAAGTCTAAGTGGAAAAATGGGGACTTCACAGATGGGTTCATCTCAGCCGGGGGCATCACACAGAGCACCAGTTTGAAAGAACTTGTCTTATCTTTATGTAGTTTGAGTCTTTTATGTTTCTGTCATTGTAGGTTGGTGTCTGTGTTAAGTCGGAGTTAAGTTGTTTTTTATATTCGGGTATTTATTGCACGCATATCGTTAGGGGTTTAAAGTGTTTTTTTTTTGTATTTGTTGTTTAGTTTTAAAGTGATCCTAAATTCGTTGTATGTTTTGCTATCTTTCATCGAAATGTTAAAAAAACCTTCAATTGTGTAATGTTTATGCATAAGCTGCCCGAACTACGCAAGATCTGATTCATGTACAACATGATACGTAGGCAGCCTACTTTTGGGTTCGATCTAATCATTTTGTTTCGTTGTTTTTCGTTATTTTTCCTCTTTTAAGGAAAACAAAAGCCATAAAGAATGATAAAATAAAGGTATATAACGTGAGGAAAAGAGCGGATATTGATAAAAAAAAATAGTAATAGGTGTAGATAAAAAAAAAGTGTGTAAATAAAAATCGGGATGATGTTGAAATGACCTCGCTACCCTCAAAAGCTGGTAGAAATGAACATGAACTTAGGGCAATTTTACCAATGTGATTCCCATGCTTTTGGTATACCCTAATCCTAACGGATGTCGTCTTTGATGAGCATGTTCTTTCAGATAAAAGTGGTAGGTTTGCAGCACTCTGGCTAGTCACCCATACTTCACTAGATCCAAAGCAAAGCTCGCAATGGCTAGCAGGGAGATTGAAAATTCGCTCATTGACCCGGATCAGGATCACAGGGAAGAAAGTTCAGAACACAATGATGAGGTAGTAAGGCTCAGGCAACAATTGATAGATTTGCACCGGGCATGGGCCAGCGGAATGCCTCCTCCTCCGCTCCCTGAAGGTCTTGGGAATATCTCTAATTGCCCACCGCTCTCTCAAGCACAATTCTCTGCTCCTACTGAATCACCTGAGCACGCGCCAGGATTTACTCCGCGACATTATTATCCGGGCAATTCTGGTGTGCCCTTGGCAGCTCCCCAATCAAGACCAGCTGCTCAGCCAGCGCCACCGATCACACCGGTATTCGTGGCCCCGCCACCACAAGAAACTCCCATATATGCTGTGCGTCCCACAATGAGGCTTCCTCGGTCTTCCAGTGAGCCAGCACTGAAGGTTTCAGATGGTCAGTATTATGCTACGGAGCCTACTCTGCAATTGAATGAACCGTATGGGTACACTCAGCCGCCTACATTTCCATTTGATACGGAGAAACCTGTCGCAACAGAGGAACATGATGTCATAGCCCGGAAATTGAAGAGTTTGGAACAAGCTATGAGGAATTTGCAAGGAATCGGAGATTATAGAAGTGTTTCCTATAAAGACCTGTGCATGTTTCCTGACATCAACCTGCCTCCCGGTTTTAAGATGCCTAAGTTCGAGAAGTACGCAGGACACGGTGATCCTGTTGCACACTTGAGACGTTATTGCAACCAGTTGAGGGCTACAGGAGGAAAGGAAGAACTACTCATGGCCTTCTTTGGCGAGAGTCTTTCAGATCTGGCTTCAGAATGGTTCATCGATCGGGATATCGATAAATGGAACAGTTGGGATGATTTGGCTTCTGAATTTGTTCAACATTTTCAGTACAACATCGATTTGATTCCGGAAGAAAAATCCTTGGTCAACATGAAGAAAAAGAGCACTGAAGGTTTTAGGGAATACGCTATAAGGTGGCGTGAACAGGCCGCTCGGGTAAAGCCTCCAATGAAGGAAAGTAAGTTGGTAGAAGTTTTCATTCAGGCGCAGGATGAAACCTATTTTCAACATTTACTTCCGGCAATGGGAAAGTCTTTTATGGAAGTCCTCAAAATGGGGGAGATGATAGAGGACGGGATTAAGACCGGTCGAATAGTGAGTTTTGCTGCATTAAAAGCTACCACACAAGCGATTCAAGGTGGATCTGGCGCATTTGGAGGAAAAAAGAAGAAAGAGGATGTTGCGACTGTCGTAGCCGGAACCCATACTTATCCTAAAAGGCCACCTCGCCCCTATCCCCAAACCCAAGTCTACGCCCAAGCTCCATATATTCCTCCCCACCATTACTACCCTCCACAAAATCCTTTATATTCCATTTCACCACCCCCTTACTCAGTATATAGTGCGCAACCATATGCCCAAACCCCTTCTTACCCGCAGTGGCGCGCGCAAACTTCACAAAATCGCCCATTCGCTCCACCAAATTACCAAAACCCCCCCAGACCCAGTTTTCAGCCTAGGCCCGAGTATAAGCAGGAGAAAACGGTCAAAAATCAATTCACACCTCTTGGGGAGTCATATGCTAGCTTGTTTGATAGGTTGAAGAAGTTGAAGGTTTTAAGCCCAATTCAAGGAAGGCTTTCAAATCCACCACCAAGGAATCTCGATTATTCTTTAAGGTGTGCGTACTGTTCTGATATGCCAGGCCATGATATTGAGAAATGCTGGCATTTGAAGAGAGCTGTCCAAGATTTGATTGACACAAATCAGATGTTGGTCCAAGCCCCGGAGGGTCCAAACATTAACCAGAATCCGCTGCCAACCCATGCTGAAGCCAATATGTTAGAATTGATATATGATGGGAAAGAGTCTTCGAGGGGTTATAAGCCTATTGTCAAGATACACACCACTGAGGAGAAATCGGTGAATGTAGCGGAGTATCTGAAAGCAATGTCATTGAGCCAGGAAGGAATGAGGGAGGATAAATCCCGAGAAAGCACAAAGAAGCCCCTGATCACAGTACAAGGCGCCGGAAGGTATGGTGATTCGAGTCAGGATAAACCTAAGTTGACAGTGGTGGGAGCTTTGAGTCAGCCTATCTTGACGGTGAAAGGAGCACTGGCAGCGCCTATTGTCCTCAAACCAGTGACCCAACCTCCGATAGTTGATATGAAAAGGATTCCCTGGAATTATGGGCGGACTGTGATGACCTATCACGGGAAAGAAGTTGTGGAAGATGTAGATGAGGTAGGAGGTTTGACCAGGTCAGGAAGATGCTTCGTGCCTGAAAGCTTAAGAAAGTCTAAGCCAACGGTGAGTGAACCGTCGTCTATCAAAAGGCCTATCACTGAGGAGGAAGCCGAAGATTTTTTGAAAAAGATGAAATTGCCAGAGTATTCAGTATTAGACCAGTTGAAGAAAACCCCTGCTCAAATTTCCCTTTTATCTTTGCTGTTGCACTCCGAAGAGCATCGTGATGTTTTGCTGAAGGTATTGAATGAAGCATATGTTCCAAGGGAGATTACAATCAACCAGGTTGAGAAAATGGTGGGAAAAATCTTTGAGGTCAATCGGATCAGCTTTTCTGATGATGAATTGCCTGTTGAAGGCACAGGGCATAATCGAGGTCTTTACATTACAGTGAAGTGTGAGGATTTCTACGTCACTCATGTTATGATTGATGGAGGTTCAGGTGCAAATATTTGCCCTATTTCTACTTTGCAAAAGCTAAATGTTGGTGCTGATAGGATCAATCCCAACAATGTATGTGTTAGGGCTTTCGATGGTGCAAAGTCAAATTCCATTGGCGAAATAGAACTAATGTTGACCATAGGGCCTGTTGAGTTTGCCATAGAGTTTCAGGTATTGAACGTAGAATCCTCTTACAATCTGTTGTTGGGAAGGCCCTGGATCCACAAGGCCAAGGCGGTTGCATCCACGCTGCACCAAATGATTAAGTTTGAGCATGACAGGCAAGAAGTAGTTATTCATGGTGAAGGAGATTTATCAGCCTACGAAGATTCTCCCTTGTCCTTTATTGAAGCAAATAACGTAGAGGAGACATTCGTCTATCAAATTTTTGATACAGTGCCAGTGAGTCGTATCCCTGAGTGGCAAGCTATACCGGGACCGCAATTGTCTTCTGCATCTATCATGATGGTGAGTGAACTTTGGAAATACGGATTTGAACCAGGAAAAGGTTTGGGAGCATCTCTGCATGGTATAGTTCATCCCATATGTCCGAGTGAGAACGTGGGCACGTTTGGTCTGGGATTTGAGCCTACAGCTGAAGATCTGAAGAAAATCAGGGGAAGAAAGAAGGAAATATGGTCCCTCCCTCGCCCAATGCCACTACTCAGTGAGTCATTTGTTAAGAGCGATGTCGCGAAGCATGTGGAATCTGAAGTTGAATTGGTGGGTGACCTCCAGAACTTTTTTATTGAAGTTGATATGGTTGAAGCAGGAGAAGGTACCAGTATGGCAGATGTGCAATTCATAGGTCCAGCTGTCCGGCTTAATAATTGGGAAGTCACTCCTCTCCCCGTCAGGAGGGAGTTTTGGTAGTTTATTTTGTTTTCCTTTCTGTTTATCCGAGTTATTTCAGGGTTGTAATTCGGATTTTAGTTTGTTTATGTTATATTGGTGTCTGTGTTTAAACCCTTCTATCTTTTATTTAATGAAATGCAATGTCCCTTTTGTTTTGTGTCTAATATAGTTTGTTTTTCTTTTTACACAGTTCTCTTTATGCTGATTCTAATGACATGACATGCATGCGGAATTTTCAGCCTGGTCTTAAAATCCAAAATAATCCAGATGTAATGGAGCAGGATGAGGAATATGATGAAAAAGAAGCATTAGAAGAAATAAGCAAAGGGTTGGAACAATTTGAAGACAAACCGAATCCTAATTTGAATGAGACTAAGCCAATAAATCTAGGGGATCAAGAAGATGTTAGGGAAACTAAAATCAGTGTACATGTTTTGCCCCAGCTAAAGGATGAAATGATTCAAACGTTAATGGATTATAAGGATGTTTTTGCATGGTCTTATGATGATATGCCTGGTTTAAGCACTGAATTAGTGTCCCACAAATTGCCGACGGATCCCGCATTCCCTCCTGTCAAACAGAAGTTGAGGAAGTTTAAAACAGATGTAAGTATTAAAATCAAAGAGGAAATCATGAAACAACTTGAAGCCAAAGTAATTCAAGTGGCTCGTTATCCCATGTGGTTATCTAATGTTGTTCCCGTGCCAAAGAAAGATGGCAAAATTCGAGTGTGTGTTGATTACCGCGATTTGAACAGGGCAAGTCCAAAAGATGATTTTCCACCGCCCAACATCCATATTCTGCTAGACAACTGTGCTAAACACGAGGTTGCCTCTTTTGTGGATTGCTATGCCGGATATCACCAGATCATTATGGATGATGAAGATGCGGAGAAGACATCTTTTATCACACCATGGGGGACTTATTGTTATCGGGTGATGCCTTTCGGTTTGAAGAATGCTGGAGCAACATACATGAGAGCCATGACCACTATGTTTCATGACATGATGCATAAGGAGATTGAGGTTTACGTGGATGATGTGATTATTAAGTCAAAAAGTCAGGCTGACCATGTAAAAGACTTGAGAAAGTTCTTTGAAAGACTTCGCAGGTATAACCTCAAACTCAACCCGGCAAAATGTGTATTTGGAGTTCCATCTGGAAAGCTGTTGGGGTTTGTAGTCAGCCGTCGGGGAATTGAATTAGATCCCTCGAAAATCAAAGCCATTCAGGATTTGCCCCCGCCCAAGAATAAAACGGAGGTAATGAGTTTGCTTGGTAGACTGAACTACATTAGCAGGTTTATTGCTCAACTCACAACCACTTGTGAGCCCATATTTAAGTTGCTGAAAAAGAGTGCTGTGGTAAAATGGACTGAAGAATGTCAGGAAACGTTCGATCGAATCAAAAGATATTTGTCAAATCCGCCCGTGTTGGTACCCCCGGAGCCTGGTAGGCCTTTGATCTTATACTTGTCAGTCATGGACAATTCTTTCGGGTGTGTCTTGGGGCAACATGATGTCACAGGCAAAAAAGAGCAGGCTATTTACTATCTTAGCAAGAAGTTCACCACTTATGAGGCCAGGTATACTCTTCTTGAAAGGACGTGTTGTGCCCTAACTTGGATAGCACAGAAGTTGAAGCACTATCTCTCATCCTATACTACTTATCTCATCTCCCGCATGGATCCTTTGAAGTATATCTTTCAGAAGCCTATGCCGACAGGTCGATTGGCAAAGTGGCAAATTTTGCTTACCGAGTTCGACATCGTATATGTGACTCGAACCGCCATGAAAGCCCAAGCCTTGGCAGATCATCTTGCTGAGAATCCCATCGATGAAGAGTACGAGCCATTAAAGACATATTTTCCTGACGAAGAAGTGTCGTGTGTCGATGAAGTCGTTATAGATGTTGATCCAGGTTGGAGGTTATTCTTCGATGGAGCTGTCAATATGAAAGGAGTCGGAATAGGTGCGGTTCTTGTCTCTGAATCGGGACAACATTTCCCGATAACAGCACAACTTCGATTCTACTGTACTAACAATATGGCAGAGTATGAAGCCTGCATCCTTGGTTTGAGGTTAGCTGTTGATATGGGAGTCCAAGAATTATTGGTGTTGGGAGATTCGGATTTACTCGTCCATCAAATTCGAGGCGATTGGGAGACGCGAGATTTGAAGCTCATCCCGTATCGACAATGCTTGCAGGAGCTATGCCGACGATTTGTGCTAGTAAAATTTAGGCACATTCCAAGGATTCGTAATGAAATTGCTGATGCTTTGGCCACTTTGTCTTCAATGCTCCAACATCCTGACAAAGCCTACATCGATCCAGTGCATGTACAGAGTCGTGATCAGCATGCTTACTGCAATGTGGTTGAAGAAGAGCTCGATGGAGAACCTTGGTTCTTGGATATCAAGCGGTACATTCAATCAGGAGAATACCCAACTTATGCCACCAACGATCAAAAGAGGACTCTTAGGCGTTTGGCTAGTGGATTTTTCTTGAGCGGGGGAATCTTGTATAAGAGGACCCCAGATCTGGGACTTCTAAGGTGTGTAGATGCAAAAGAAGCCTCGGCAATCATGGTTGAAATACACTCTGGAGTATGCGGGTCGCATATGAACGGTCACGTCTTGTCAAAGAAGATTCTTCGAGCAGGTTATTACTGGCTTACTATGGAGAGGGATTCTATTCAGTTTGTTCGAAAGTGTCATCAATGTCAGGTGCACGGCGATCTGATACGTTCTCCTCCTGTTGAGTTGCATGCAATGGCCGCTCCATGGCCGTTCGTAGCTTGGGGAATGGATGTGATTGGACCGATTGAGCCGAAGGCATCAAATGGACATAGATTCATTTTGGTAGCCATTGACTACTTCACAAAGTGGGTGGAAGCAGTAACTTTCAAGTCGGTGACAAAGAAGGTTGTGGTAGATTTTGTTCATGCCAATATCATTTGTAGATTTGGAATTCCTAAGATGATTATTACAGACAATGCTGCCAATCTCAATAGTCATTTGATGCAAGAAGTGTGTCAACAGTTTAAGATCGCACATCGAAATTCTACTCCATATCGCCCAAAGGCCAATGGTGCTGTAGAAGCCGCCAATAAAAATATAAAAAAGATACTGCGAAAAATGGTACAAGGTTCTAGACAGTGGCATGAAAAGTTGCCGTTTGCATTGCTAGGTTATCGCACCACTGTTCGCACTTCAACAGGGGCAACTCCATATTTATTAGTGTATGGGACAGAAGCAGTCATCCCTGCAGAAGTTGAAATTCCTTCTCTTCGGGTCATTGTAGAAGCAGAGATCGATGACGACGAATGGGTAAAAGCCCGACTGGAACATTTGAGTTTGATCGAGGAAAAAAGGCTAACGTCCGTGTGTCATGGCCAGTTGTATCAAAAGAGGATGGCTCGTGCGTATAACAAAAAGGTCCGTCCCAGGAATTTTGAAGTTGGTCAGTTGGTATTAAGACGTATCCTTCCTCACCAGGTTGAAGCGAAGGGCAAGTTCTCCCCTAACTGGCAAGGTCCCTTCGTTGTGAAGAAAGTGTTACCCAATGGAGCCTTATATTTGACAGATATTGAAGGCAAAATGGCAGAAATGGCTATCAATGCTGATGCGGTCAAAAGATACTATGTATGATATTTGGTCCTTTGTTTGATTTTATTGCATGTTTAGTACTTACATTTTTGAAGATTGATATGACGAAGGCATTTTATTCTTCTGTCCAAACAGTGTCATCCTTTGTTTACCCTTTTGAGCCTCGTTTATTTTTCTTTCATATCCTTCTTTTGGAATCAAAATAGAGTCAAAGATGAATGTCAAGAAAATAAGAATAAAAGAATGAGTTCGAAAAAAATAATAATATTTAAAATAAAAAAATCAAAGCAAAGCAAAGGACAAGCAGATGGAACTACGTGCGACCTGATTCTCCTCTCTTGGGAGTGAGATACGTAGGCTGCCCTATTTCGGGCTCGGTCCAACCAAATAAAGATTTAAGATTCACCCAGTCAACAAAACTGGGGCATGAGTTAATGCATTTGTTTGAGTCGATTCCAAGAGTTGTAAGTCCCACCCACACTTCAAGTATCGTTTGAGCCTCTTACCATCTTTTCTAACCTTGACCAAAAGCCAAGTTACAACCAAAGAAAGTCCTTCAGATCAATTTTTGATAGTGTTAAGGCTAAGCATGCAATGGATATGACGATACATTGCGAAGTACCGCTTATCTCCCTCAGCATAAGAAATCATGAAAGAAATACAAAAATGAGAGAGTCTTATTGGTGAAAACCTTTGCAGGCACCATAAGGCGATGGTGAGTTGTGAGAAAATGAAAATGAGAGAGTCTTATTGGTGAAAACCTTTGCAGGCACCATAAGGCGATGGTGAGTTGAGAGAAATACAAAAATGAGAGAGTCTTATTGGTGAAAACCTTTGCAGGCACCATAAGGCGATGGTGAGTTGAGAGAAATACAAAAATGAGAGAGTCTTATTGGTGAAAACCCTCACGGGCACCGTAAGGCGAGGGAGAGTTCAAGAGAAAAGTGAAAAGAAAGAGATTTGTTGGCGAATGTCTTTTTAGATGTCGTCAGTCGAATGTGATGTATGAGTCCAATAGATTTGAAGAAGCGACTCAACGGCAAAGGCACAAACTCGACAACAAATGGGGAGTTTTGGATAGAAGATCAGGCAGCTCAATCCTAAATGCATGTCATACTCATTGGAGTTGGTTGTCGTATTCAGATAAGTTTTCTTTTTGAATATGGGACATTTCCCTCTTTCTTTCATTTACATATTCATGCTTTTTTTTTTTTTTATGTCATTTATCAAAATAAAAGTCACCATCATTTCTTTACATTTTAAGTCAAGTCTGTGTCAAAACAAGCAAGAAAGGATTTCAAAATTTACTACCAGTCTTTCCAATTATATGAGGAAAAGCCAAGGAACAGCACAGGAAAGAAATATGATCGTAATTCAACACGAAGCAAAGGAAGTCTATCAGCCGACAGGCTATTGAATTCGTGGAATCATTCAGATTTGGGAAAAGAGTGCACCTCAGGGGCATGGTAAAATGAAAACCCATTGTTTGAGTCAGAACTCATTTCCCTCAATCTGGATCTTGGTCAATGATGCGGTAAGACAGGGCAAGTGTTAGCAATTTGGGACAAAGATGAAAGGAACGAGTACTGGGGCAGATACCTGAGAAGCCAAGAGCTGCAAGCCATCACTAAGTTTTTAACTGACAAATTTTCTTTGATTGAAACAGGGTAAAATTCGTTTCACTTGATTCAGCTACCATTGGGATTTTACTTTATGCTCAGGACCCTCCTGAAAAATGGGAATTTACTTTAGGTTCAGGACCCTCCTGAAAAATGGGACTTTACTTTATGTTCAGGACCCTCCTGAAAAATGGGACTTTACTTTCTGTTCAGGACCCTCCTGAAAAATGGGACTTTACTTTATGTTCAGGACCCTCCTGAAAAATGGGATTTTACTTTATGTTCAGGACCCTCCTGAAAAATGGGACTTTACTTTCTGTTCAGGACCCTCCTGAAAAATGGGAATTTACTTTAGGTTCAGGACCCTCCTGAAAAATGGGACTTTACTTTCTGTTCAGGACCCTCCTGAAAAATGGGACTTTACTTTCTGTTCAGGACCCTCCTGAAAAATGGGATTTTACTTTCTGTTCAGGACCCTCCTGAAAAATGGGATTTTACTTTATGTTCAGGACCCTCCTGGAAAAATGGGACTTTACTTTCTGTTCAGGACCCTCCTGAAAAATGGGATTTTACTTTCTGTTCAGGACCCTCCTGAAGAATGGGACTTTACTTTCTGTTCAGGACCCTCCTGAAAAATGGGACTTTACTTTATGTTCAGGACCCTCCTGAAAAATGGGATTTTACTTTATGTTCAGGACCCTCCTGAAAAATGGGACTTTACTTTCTGTTCAGGACCCTCCTGAAAAATGGGAATTTACTTTAGGTTCAGGACCCTCCTGAAAAATGGGACTTTACTTTCTGTTCAGGACCCTCCTGAAAAATGGGACTTAACTTTCTGTTCAGGACCCTCCTGAAAAATGGGATTTTACTTTCTGTTCAGGACCCTTCTGAAAAATGGGATTTTACTTTATGTTCAGGACCCTCCTGAAAAAGGGGATTTTACTTTCTGTTCAGGACCCTCCTGAAAAATGGGATTTCACCTTCTGTTCAGGACCCTCCTGGAAATGGGACAATGCTTTCAAAAAAAATAAAATGAAATACTAATTATTTATAATTCTTGTTTGGGATAATTTTCTTTCTAGTTTTAATTTTGAGTTTCAGGAGCCCGCCTGAAGAACAGGGTGATGAAATAGCAAGGCAGGAGCCCGCCTGAAGAACAGGGTGATGAAATAGCAAGTTCGGAGCCCACCGGGAGAACAGAGTGAAGAAAATGAAAAGTCAAGCAACAAAGTGATGAAATAGCAAGTCAGGAGCCCGCCTGGAGAATAGGGTGAAGAAACAAAAGAGTCAAGCAACAAAGTGAAGCAATTGAAAGCCAAGCAACAAAGGAAATGAAATTGCAAGTCAGGAGCCCGCCTGGAGAACAGGGTGATGAAAGTCGAGTCAAGAACCAACAGAAGCTGTATAGATAGGATTTTTGTAATTTCACTTATGCTTTTACTTGTAATTTTCATTTTTGATGTAATATAAGAGCCGCGGACCGGGACCTCGACGGAACCTCACTCGATTCTCCAACTCGGTATAGTCCATCTCCGTCCAATCCGTGGAGATACTTATCACTTGATCCCTTCATAACTTGGGTGGGTAGGCTTTCCTAATTCAAGACCCGTTAGTCCTTCGTTCTCCTGTTTCTTTCTTTGAATAATGGTCGGGACAAAATTCTATCTCGCTGTCTACTTCTTTGCCTGAAAACACTTCATGTTTACATTCAAAGGGGGCATGATGTAGACACCTAATTTCGTCCCTCCGCAATATCATTTTTACCCATTTTTACCTTATCCTACCGTGTACCCTCAATCATGTAATTATCCCTCCACAAATGACAAAAAATCAAAACCAACTCTAAACAAATCTTATCCCAAAATCCCCACATAATCCCAATTGATAACAAATTAACAACCTTCCCAATTAAAAGTGGACACCTAATCCTTATCCCTCCAATTAAAAAACAACACCTACCTACCCCTACCCCTACCTCACTAACCTACCCCACCCCTACCCATCTTACCACCCCCTACCCCATACCTCACGCAGAATTCCCATCAGGACCCAATTTTTTTAACAAAAGGGATTTATATACAGAGAGAGAAAAGGACCAGGGGAGGAGATTTTTTTCCATCTTCTACAAAAAAAAGGGGCATAAAAATGGATTAGAACAAAAAACGGAGATCTTCTCTGAACCAATTTCCATACCAAAATCATCCATACTCACGCATACACAGTGAGATCGAGAGGAAAGGGAGAATCGAGATCGAGTTTTCCGGCCATTCTTCACCGGAAATCACTTCACCTATTCTGATTTCACTTCGAAATTCACTGAAAAACTCGATTGAACCCATCTCCATCATCGAAATCAGAACCAGCTGCTTGAATCGGCCTGAAATCAGCCTGTTTGGGTTGATTCTGGTTTGTTTGGGTGGAATCCGGCAAGGTTCGAATTGGTTTCGGCGACAGTTGGTGCGCGGATCTCGTTCGTTTAGTTCGTTTCGATGTTTCTTGCTTTTGAATACTCATCTGTCTCTTCATGAAATTCGCATCTGAATCGGATTTCGGTTTCTATTTTTCTGTCAGCTTGTTGGGATTTTGATTCTGTTTGTTTTGTGCTGTTCGTCATCGATATCTGGCTTCGATTGGTTGCGTGGTAAAAGGGGTCGTCGTTCATGCTTTGAATTCTGTGTTAGGAGTTTATTTCTATGTTATGGGTTTCTATTCGTGGGTATCAAAGTTGTTTGGATATTATTCTGATATCGAGTTCGGAGCATATTCGTCATTGAGGTGCTATTGAGGATTCCAAATTCGGGTTTTCTTTAATTCGTATTATCAACGAAAATTGATATTCGGAAGGTTCAATTCTATCCTTGCTCCTCTCAATTTTACGTAATTAGAAATGATTTGTATGTTCGGTATGTGTGAA
This sequence comes from Capsicum pubescens, assembly GCA_030864215.1. Lineage (NCBI taxonomy): Eukaryota > Viridiplantae > Streptophyta > Magnoliopsida > Solanales > Solanaceae > Capsicum > Capsicum pubescens. Next base: position 238,462,911 of record CM061545.1, read on the forward strand.
TCTTTGTTATGAATTGTTTGATGTTGGAGTTGAATGTTGAAAACTTGAATTGATAATCGAAGCATGTGATAATTGGGTAATGGATCGGGGGATCAAAATTGGATAAAAGATGAATAAATTAGTTATTTCGATTCATTGTTATTATTACTTGGCGTCTAATTGTGATTTCGATAGTATCATGATAGGTCGAGCCGGATAGGCAATATAGGTTCGGGTTGGCAAATTTTAGAACTTGTTGTTTTGGTTGAATGTTGGAATGTGCGTGTGAATTTTTCTTTTAGTTTATCGTATTTAATTTAAATGTACTCATTTGGCCGGGGAATGCCTCGAAGGATTTGTATTGATTTATCCGGGGAATGCCCCGAAGTACCTTGTACCCTGAGGACGTCCGTGATCAAGGCCCGAGGCATCGGGTAAAGCTTTGGAGCATAGTTTAGGATTAATATAGGTTAGTGTAGGTTTATATTTTTGCATTTTTCTATTTCGGGATTGTATAATTGGACTGGACACTAATTTTGGATTTGTTTTGTTTCATGTGTTTGGATGGATTGTTTTATGTGTTTTTTTTTTTTTTTTTTTTTTTGTGTGGTTTATACATTTGTAATGCCAAATTAGTTGATACCCTCCACCAGGCGACTGTGGTCAAACCACGGGATCGAGGGGTGCCTAACACCTTCCCCTTGATCAACAGAATTCCTTAACCGGAATCTCTGTTCGCAAAACCAGTTTAAGAGTCAAATGGTTTCGAAAAGGATTTTCTAAAGGTGACTTGGCACACCGGATTATGCCAAGTGGCGACTCTGAATAAAAAATGTAAATAATCCTTTTTCCGAAACAAATTTTCATTTCTTGTCACTTAAATAATAAAACCCTTTCGAACTTTAAAAATGTATTCCAATGTTTTGAAGTACGCGTAGAAAAAGGGGTGTGACACTAACTTTTTGAATAACTTTTTTTTTTTTTAGTATTCGGTGTCTCGAGCCGGGGGTCTATCGGAAACAACCTTTCTACTTCTTTAGAGGTAGAGGTATGGACTGCGTACATCTTACCCTCCCCAGACCTCACTATGTGGGAATACACTGAGTTTGTTGTTGTGTTGTTGAATAATTTTTTTTTCTTTTTTTTAATGTATACTATATAATTTAAGTCAAAGTTATTGAGTTCGATCGTATATACTTGCACTACGATTCCACCATCGTCGCATATTGCACTAAAGGGTTCTTTAGGTTGCCAATTTGTAATCAACCGGTCATTTTAGATACAGTCTGTTGTAATAATGTGCTATTCCATGTGTTGGAATTTTTGTATATTAATTTTTTTTTTTTCATATACGTTCTCGTTGCACATAATATCTTTAAGCCAATCGACAAATCGTTAGATTATTCAAGTACCCTAGCAAATATGCGTAAAGAAAAGAATAATATTATAGAAGAACTTTTTGAGTCTTTTCGGTCCACATTTAATTTTAATCTAAATATTGCTTAAGTTAGTTAAAATCAACTTAATTGTGTCACTAGTCGGACTCTATAAAACAAGTTGGATCGTACCTCAAATATATAAATGTTAAACAAAATTTTGGCATGATTAATTTCATAAAATTTACTCTAACATATGTGAAATCTTGTGCATGTTCATGACAAAATGAGAGATAATCTTTCAAATAAGATTTTTAAGAATACAACGTGATTGCTAGAGCCCATAGTTTAAGATTGATTTTGTCAACATATTCTTTCTCGATAGAAGGTTATTATTTATTTATTTATTTTATTTTTTTGGCTGGATCATAACTACAATTTTGAATTTTATCACTTGAATAAATAATTTACATTAATTCATTTTAGTTGACGATTATCACAAGTCCCATTCGTAGGTTCAAATTTCAATTGCCAAAGTTAATACATTGGTGTTACAATTTCGTACTTACTGGACATTAGAGAGCAATTCTGACAAATCCTATTCTATAAACAACTCTACAATCAGATTTTTTTTTCTTTTTACGAACTCAAAATACATGAGAAACATTTAGGTTCTTCTTCAAATCCAAGACCCAGATGCACATTTGGAATTGCTGCGTCTACTTGCTCACCAACGAAGAATCTGAATCATCGTATTCCAAAAAAAGGACGGTTCGGGTTAGGTTTAGTTTTTTTTGGCTGTCTGTTATGCTAATCCATGATATCAGTAACCGTTCTGAAGAACCACCGCCGGAAGATGATGACCTTATAAGATCTTTGGAAAAATTGCGGTGGCAACAAGAGATGTAACATTTTCATTCGCCTGACATCTTTAATGATGATCCCAATAAAATTAGTGTCTTAAAGTCGAATTGTAATAAAAGGCCTTAAATATATACACTCAAATACAATAGTAATAATAATTTTAGAGTTTCCTTTTTCAATTCTCATATACTACTTGTTTTGGCTAGTTTCATATAATAATTTTAACAGACTCATTTGTTTGCAATACATTACTTTGGATATTATTGTAAAAAAATTATTTATAGGTAGAGAGAAGTATCAATTACCCCCTGAAGTTGTCTCGTTTTATTCATGGTATATACACCTGAACTTTGAGTGATCTTAAGTATCCCAAACTTGATGTTTTAGTACATCGCGTGACCTTTTTTGGCCCACGTAACACAACGTGTAAAACACACGCGTACATGTGGGAAAAACTGCTTATGTGTCTATCCACGTGGATAAATACCATTCACTTCCCTCATATTTATCCTATATCAAAAAATAACATATTCCCCCCTTAATTATCCGATTTCTCTCTAAAAAAAATTGTATTTTTGAGTTTTTTTATGCTCCAAAATAGTAAAAGGTTGAATTTTCGTCGATCAATTAAGCTATTTTCTAAAAAAAATATGGCTTTTTTTTTGTGTTAAAAATATGGGATTGTTTTTTTTTTTCGATTAGTGTTTCAAAGTAGTTTCCAATTACTGTTTCGATTAGGATTTTGAGAAGACTCACATGCACAAATACATTTCCTATTATAATTAAGGGAGCAAAAGATCACAATGCAAGTTAGGGGTGTACAAAAATCGAACTGATAAAAATGTTATTGATTTATTGTTATTGGATTAACGATTTTTTAATTATTTTATAAAAAAATTATTGGGTTATTGATTCGATTTTTGTTTTTTTATTGGGTAAGCCGATAACCCAATAAGATTATATTACTATTTTTTCTATTTTATGAGTATTTTCTTATCGATTAAATCGAAAATTAAATTGTTAAGGACTAAAAATTGAGAAATCGAAAATCGATAAAAAAAATATCTTATTGGTTTGATTATTGATTTAGTGTATTTAAAAATCGAAAACCGATAAATTGAACCGATAATATAAAAATCGAACCGAACCGATCGATGCACACCCCTAATTTAAGTAGGTAAAATAGAAGTAATTGAAAGTTTTTTTTCCTTTTTTACACATTTTAAAAGTGATGGAGGAGGAGGGATAATAATTAGGAAGATAAGAGAGAAGAGGCTTTGAAGTTTTTGGAAAAAATTAAAGAAAAATAGATTTTTTTCATTTTTTATTGCTGATTTGGCATAAAATTAACTCCATCACGCGTGTGATGGAGTTTGAAATCATAAATTTTGCCACGTAGGTCAAAAATGGTCACGCAACGTACTAAAAGAGCATTAGTAGCCTGGGATCAGGTATGTTTACCTAAATGTGTAGGTGGTATGAATTTGCTAAACTTACAACTCTAGAACACTCTAGCTTTATGCTGTTGTGGGCATTTATTGGAGTATTGTTGTGTCTGTTTATTGGATCGGGTTGATTCACCCGTTTCATCTCACTGTATACTTGTCTGCTGCAGTATATAGCTTGGACCCGCCTTGATTTCGACCGCCTCAACATGTTGATTTCGACTTAAATGTAGAAAATCCTTATATATTATTTATTCCTTATGTATAGTTTGGTAAATCTTTAGTACATATCTCCAATATCATGTACCTTATTTTGTAGTGTATCCTACCTTAATTAGGGGTGTATCACTTTATTATTTTGTACCTTATTTAGACTCCTACCTTCATTAATTCAATTGAATATACTCAATACAATCAATTCAATTATTCAACCCGTTCGAGTATCAAATTATTCAATTATTCAATTTAGAATATTTAAGTTATATTCAATTCAAAACATTCAATTATATTTTTATATTTTCCGCAATCACCTTTCAAACTTTGATTCAATTTCCTACATGATATCAGAGATAATTCAGGATAAATATTCACACTATTATGCATTTACTAGATAGTCCAATTCGTGTTGTTTATGCCGAAAACAATAGTTATTTATCCGGCCCAAGTAGGAAGAACCTATCATAGCCCAAAATAAAAGAAGAAAAGATCTGACCCAGAAAATATTCATATTATATAATTTACGCCTGTTTTGATTTTTTTTTTTTTTTTTTTTTCTTCAAAATTACCGAGTAGTTATATGGTTTGGATACCATTGTGATGTATTATTTACATGTTATATACCTTAATATTATACAACAATGTGATTCACCTTTTACAACTGTTACAATTATGTTAGCTGTATATCCTGACGATATACATATTCGCAAAACTAAAGGCACCTATTGAAACTAGGTGCCTTTAATTTGTACTCATTTGTTGTTATCAATGGTAATATTCACAGTTGTTACCAAAAAAAATTCTTACTAACTACCAAATCATGACCCCTTTCTTTATATCAAACCAATGCATGTGGATGCTAAACTCTAGTTTCTTGAATTTGATTATTGAATTAGAATGACTTTTATTTTTATTTTTAATGTATACTGTATAATTTGAGTCAAAATCATTGAATTCTATCACATATATATGTCAGCATTACGATTTCACCATCGTAAACACATTGTACTAAGGTGTTCTTTAGGTTGTGATCAATTGTTCATATTAGATACACAGTTCTGTTGCGATAATGTGCTATTCTATGTGTTGGAAATTTCTTATATTAATTTTAATTTTTCTCATATACTTCTCTTTGCACATAATATCTTTAGCCAATCAATAGATTATTCTAGTCCTATAGCGAATATGTGTAGGCACAAGAATAAGAATTTTTTTAGTCTTTTCGGTCCATATCTAATTTTTATCAAAATATTACTTAAGCTAGTTAAGATCAATTTAATTGTGTCACTAGTCGGACTCTATACAAAAAATTGGATGTAGCTCAAATATTTAGATGACAAACAAAACTTTCGCAAGTTTAATTCTATTAAATTTACTCAACATTTGCGAAATGTTGCTCGTTTCTTGACAAAATGGGGATAATATTTCAAATAAGATTATTAAGGGTAATACAAGGTGATTGTCAGATAGTCTATTGTTTAAGATCAATTTTGTCTCATTGATAACATGTTCTTTCTCGGTTGAAGTTTATTAGTTATCTATTTATTTTATTTTTGGCATGTCATAATTAAAATTTTAGATTTTATAGCTTGAATAAATGATTAGCATTAGTTAATTTAACTTAAGGTTAACATAAGTAATGTAGATTCACCATTCAATTGCTAAAGTTACTTACATTAATTGCTTGTACAATTACATGTATTTTTCGTGCATTAAAGAGCAAAACACTTGCATTTGTTGTGCATTAGAGAGCAAAAATACTTGCATATTTAAATGGATGACAAGCCCTACATATTACTTATGTTTTTCTCTTGCTATGGAAATAGATGTTAGGTTTTTCTCTTGCTATGGAAATAGATGTTAATGAAGGGATCCATTATTTGTTAATGAGGAACAAAAAGCAAGTAGTTGAATGTAAAAATGAAGGTACTATTGCCACACTTCGATATAGCCATGAATTTAATGTTGCCAACATTTAACTATTCTATTAAAGTCTTGGTAAAATTAGTTTTCTAAAGTCAAATTCTAGCCTTGTTTACCACTTGATATCTGTTGATGATCAGATGACTCCACATAGCTGCGCCTTTTTTCTCGTAGGTCATTTTTTCTATGCCATCAATCTGAGCAATCATGCAATCATCCAAATCAATCACACACTGCCTAGCATCATTAGTTTCTTGTCTGGCTCTCTTCAACTCTGCGTATGGTCGAGGCATCTTCCATATGGCTATGTTGGTGCGCGATCTCATTTCTTTGGAATTCATCTTGAAATCTGTGGAGTCAGATTTGATGCTTTGATTCTATATCAATAATCCGATTCCATATCAATAAATATTCGATCCTGGGATCAATGCTCCAGCAAGACTCTTCTTCAACCATTCCTTGTATGTGTCACTAACTTCGGATTCGTACCCGATATGGATGAAAATATGCTGTGTTTTTCTTCTCTTCCACCCGTCTAACAAGTATTGCTTGAGGGGAGTTTCAAATTCATCATACTAATAGTCTTAATATAGATAGCGCTTTGTATTTTGACTAGAGGAGCATGACCCGTGTCAGCACGGACCTAATATTAAGATATTTATTTATCTTTTCAATCTTGATATATTTAAATAAAAATTTTAAATAAAAAGATTGCATATGTTTTCTAGGATTCATTCGGAATCTAACATGAGTTCAACATATGTTATTTTAATATGTATTTAGATAATTTAAGTTGTCAACTATTGTGATTTATAATATTTTTTATGTAATTTTCAAATTAATATACGTTACTTTTCTTGTCCAAATTTTTGCGGCATTGATAATCAATTATATTTTAAAAATAATTTAAGTTTTTAATTATTGTGATTTATAATACTTTCCTTCTATTCCAATTTTAGTGACACTAATATAATTTTAAGAGTCGACCAAATATTTTATATCTTTTTAAATTTTTAAGTTGTTAATTATTGTGATTTCTAGTATTTTTCATGTAATTTTTTTTTGAAATATATAGCATATTAAATTGTTTTTAGATATTTTAAGTTGTTAACTATTGTAATTTGTAATATTTTTTATGTAATTTTTGAATAATATATGCTACTCTCCTTGCCCAGAGTTTTGTGTCGACGATAGCCAATTATATTTTTTTAAATAATTTAAATTTTTGATCATTGTGATTTATAATAATTTTTGTATTTCAACTTATGTGGCACAATGAATAAATGACCATAATAATTAATTAGGGGTGATATAGTAAAATGTAATTATTATTATTTATTATTTTTATTATGTGTATGTGTTGATTCAAGAAGAATTTGAAAACATTTAAAAATGTGTTGAATGTTACAAATGTTAATAATCCATTTGGTGCTTCTTGATTTCTCTACATTTATCTCTTGTGTTTTTTTACTCTTTTGCCCTTTGAGTATATGTAGTAATTTTTATTTTTTAAAAAAAAATCATGAATTTTTTTATTCAGAATATGTATGTATGTATATATATATATATATATATTAAAATTGTGGATTCAATATTATTAATTTTTCAATACATAAGTGACTTATAATAATTAATTGCGGGTGATACATTAAAATCACGATTGAAGCAGCAGAAATCGGTCAATTTTTTAAATATTTTTTATTAATTATTGTTATTTATAGTACTTTTTATTTCATTTTTAAATAATATATGTTGCTTTATATCTTCTTCTGTTTCGTCCCAATTTATGTGACACTAATATAATTTTGATAGTCAATCAAATATTTTATGTTGACGTATCATTTTGTTATTCTTATTTTTCTAATATATAAATAACTTATAATAAGGAGTGGTATAGTAAAATCATCGTTCGAAAGACGAAAATTTAATTTAAAACATTAAGAGTTAATTTCGCATTTTATGTCTATTTTATTTTTCATTAAATATTATTTATTTTTTTAATACCTAGATGACTCATAATAATTAATTAAAAGCGATTGATTATGTTATTACTATAAAAATTAATATAATTTTATCATATCCAATAGTAATCATCGATAATTCACCGAAATAGTATATTAATTAAATACGGGATGCTATATTTGCATATGTAAAATATGATATTATTAAACATTATTGGATAGTGCATTGTATTTATCTTTCACAACAATAAAAATTTACTATATATTTTTCTTTATTTCTTTTTAACTTGATACATATTGACCCAACACAAATTCTAAGAAAATATTCATTAGAAATTTATTTTATTAAATTAAATTTATTAAATTTGTACTTTAAAAATTTAAAGTTAAGTTTAAATATTAGTATTTCTATATAAGAAAAAAATAATTTTAACATTTAAATTTACTAAAATAAATAAATAAAAAGATTAATTTTCTATATAAAAGTCAATTAAAAAATAAAATTGATCTACTTTAATTATTTAGTTGCAATTAATTAAGATAATTTTTTATTTTATCATGATTTATGGTGCACCGATAAAATTTTGAGAGTTGAATAGAACTTTTATCTATTTTTAAAAAAGTATTTTAACTTGTTAATTATTGTGATTTATAATAATTTTTACGTAATTATCAAATAATATGTTTACTCCTTGTGTCCCAATTTATGTGGCTTCGATACAATTTTGAGAATCAACTAAAATTTTTATATATCTTTTAAATATTTTAAGTTTTTAATTATTATGATTTGCAGTACTTTTTCTTTTATCTCAATTTATGTGGCATTGCTAAAATAATGAGAGTCAATAAAATTTCTATATGTCTTTTAAATATTTTTAGTTGTTAATTATTGTGATTCGTGGTAACAAATTAGTTTTGAACATGATAGCCAAATAAATAAATAAATTTTTTTACTTTCAATATGTAGTTATAGTTAATTAATATAAATTAATAGAATATATTAAATATTTAAACCATTATGATGAAATAGTAAAATTATTATATATTGGGGCATGATATGTAATTAAGTGGGAGTAGAAGGATTTTTTGATAGAGGTGGTCGAAACCACCTCTCTTATATTATAGAAAAGAAATATGTAAAAATTAGTTCTTCAGTTTGGTTTAATTAGTTTCTTGGGTCTGTATTTTTTTGTTTTTATTTTGGGCCATGACAGGTTCTTCCCAGTTGGGCCGGATAAACAACACGAAGTATGGGAGCAGTAATCAGTGGCAGATGTAGAGTAGAAGGTGTGGGTTCTCGGAAACCCACACACGCTACCGTAAGGCTTAAAATTACATAGAAAAATCGTTAAAAGTTATAAATATTAATAGGTGGGAACCCATAACTAAACCAAGGGATAACTTAGTGGTAGGAGAGGAGCCCTTGGGAACCTACAAGTTTGAAATTCTGGATCCGCCTCTGGCAGTAATCTCTAGCAAAATGTCATAATAAATGCGAACACTTGGCCCGGATCGACTCTCATATTATAATGTATAAACCACATAAATCCCTTCTATAGTGAAAGTATTTACATATAATTCTGTTAGGCTTTCTTTTTCCCTAATTTGTAAAATATGCTTATACATTAGGTAGGTCCTTAAACATTGTTGCAATGTATGATAAAACAGATTTGCCTATATTTATGAAAAGAGAAATTCAGATACTATCTTTCTCTACCTAAATTAACGCAATTAATTACCTATCATTATGTGGTGTATGATTAAATATAGTAACTGAAATTTAAATACAAAAAAAATCTTAAACATCACTATTAATTATTCTCATTTACAATATTTTATGTTGTTTATTCATTTTAACAGATAAAAAAGTCTTATTATTTCCTTCTTATACTTTTTTTAGTAGTAATAAATTGCATAAACAATAATAAAATATAATTTTAATTAAAATCTTTTTAAAAATTATGTAACAACAACATAAAATAATATAAAATATAATGAGGGTATTTTTGTTTTTCATTTTCTTTCCTTTACTTTAGTAGGAGTAATATTAATACGTATGGATTATTTGTGTTCACACTGATATGATCCATTAAGCTCCTAGAAAATTGATTTCCAAAGTATGTTTTGATGAAAGAAATTATCTTTCATTCACGGAATCAAATAAATTTATTATAAATAATTTAAAATTCATGAAAAAAATAAACATCAGTTAACAAAATAGTTAAATGAGAATAATATATATCCAAATACAGTTGATATATTCAGTTTTATTATTCAATATGCGATGTATTTATTGAATCAATGCAAAAAACAGATAAGTTGGAATTTAAAAGATAACGTTATGCAACTATTGCACATGTATGTGGGCACATTATACATTTAAAAAATAATCTGCAGTAATGTATAATGTCATACTATACATTTAAGTATTAACATTAAACATGTATACTTCTGTATCCTTATTAGAAAGTATAATGTAACCTTATGCAATATTAATACTTTCTAATTGTATAATACCAAATAATACATAAAATGCCTCTTAAATATAATACGAACTTCTTAATGTATAACATAATGAACTATATAGCAGAAGAATTATATTATACATTAGTTCCAAAAATAACTAATGTATAATGTCTCATATATTATAACTTATACATTAAAATATAATCTTTCAAAATGTATAATATCACACTATACATATAAAATATTCACCTTATACATTAATTATCTATAAGATTATAATAATTTTAAGGAAAAAATAGTGTTACTGTAACATTACATTGGCTACACGATAATAAGGAAAAAATATGATTCAATTTCCTTTATTACGTGAATTGAAAGTGTACATCTTTAATTCCAATTATAAAAGTTACACAAATAGGAGGGGGATGAGAGAGTATTAATATTACATTAGCTTGATTGTAGGCGTAAATAAAGGAGCACATATATGGAGCACAAATCAGTGCACTAAAATAGGAACAAAATATGGTATTTTGATATGTATGAGGGGGCGAAAGAGAAAGAGTGAATTTAAGGGATTTAAGTAATTATTTTGGGATTTTTGTAATTTCTTTTTCAATATGAGATTTTATGTAATAAGGTAAAGTGACCTTGTGTATATATGTAATTTTTAGTAGTATACTTGCTTTAGGGGTCGTTTGGTAGAGTGCATAAGAATAATGCTAAATAGAATGTATTAATAATCCTTCACTAGTAATGCTTGTATTAGTTATGCTTGCATTAGTTATACATGCATTATTTCTTATACATTATTTGGTTTGATATATTAGAAATAATATGTCTTGTATAATTAATATAAAAAAATATTTATTTACGAAAATATCCTTTTTTGGCAAAAAGTTTTTTGACCTGTACATTCAACTGAAGATTATTCCCACTTCCATCACATTCTTCTTCAACACATTCAACCTCAATCTTCTGTACATTTCTCTCTCTCTCTCTCTCTCTCTCTCTCTCTCTCTCTCTCTCTCTCTCAATCTTCAACCAAAGATTATTCTCACTTCCGTCAAATTTACAGGTACATCTCTATAAAGCTAGAATGATATCAACTTTTTTCGGAATAATCTTTACTACTTAATTATAAGTACTTTCTGAACGAAAAAATAATGGAAGCTAGAATGGTACAGGCCATTAGATGTTTGACCAGTCATCTCTCATCTATTTGTAAAAATCACTTGTAGAACTCAAAGTCAGGGCTGATGGATCTCTTTCTCTTGTGCGTTAATGAATGGATTGATGAAGTTAATGAGTGAAAACTGAAAAATATTTGAGAGGGATTTAATTGAAAGACCAAGATGAGATTTGAGGGATAATTTAGTGAATCATTAAGTTAATGCATGTGTTAAGCCTTTGTGTTGTTAATACATCGAAAATAAGTGATATTAGTAATACACACCTTAATACACAATAGTGTGTATAACTAATGTAAGTATTAGTAATACATAAGCTAAAATATGTACCAAACAAGGTACTAGTTGTAGACACGTGATTTTTTATCCTCAATCGATTTTCAAATATTCAATCATATATTATTTTGATTATTAATTTTATTTTATTTATTTTTTAATAAATTTTTAGTTAAAAATAAATAATTAAGTAATATTAATTTTGAGATATTAAAAATAATAATAAAATAAAATATATATTTTGTTTTCTAAATTTTAATAAAATTAACTATTTTTGTATTATTGTATTTATTTTGACTATTTGTAAATTTTATTGTATTTTTCTTAAACATAAAATTAATTAATTATTATTATATTATTATTTTATATAATAAAAATATATATAAATATATATATAATAATAATGATAAAATCTGATTTTTTTTTTTTTAAGAAAAACCTCCCTCCCCTTTATCTGCCTAAAAACTACTCCCCCTAAATTTAAAAGAAAAAAACCGTTCCTCCCAAAGAACCCCACTATAAAATGGACTCCTACCCCAGAAAAAAGAAGAAGGAAGAACGTATTTTCTATATCAGAGACAGATTTCTACAATATATCAGACAGTAAAAAAAAAGCAGAGAAAAACAGAGAGTAAAAAAGAGATCAAGAAGAGAGAGTAAAATAAAGAAAGAAAGTTTGAAGTTTTAGAATTTTCGTTCGAGATTTTCGGTGATAATTACTTCTTGCTTCTTATTCCGTTTGAATCATCACAGGTTCTTATTCGAACTTGAATCATTTTATGTCATAAAGTTTACCGATGAAAAGTATGAATGAAAATATTAAGCGATTTCATGCATTATGGATGGTTAATTGATTTAGTGAATCTTTATTACTATGTGTTATGTGATTGAAAACACTGTATGTTAATACTATATGATTTAAATTAAAACGAAAAGAGAATAGCAGAGAATAGAAAATAGACACTGTTATCATTCTATACACTGTTATATGCATATATATTCATATGTTAATTTACACGTAGACAGATTCAAATTCATATACACAATAGACAAAATCAGAACGAAAACTAAAAAATCAGATCAGAAATAAAAAAAAATCACCAAAAACTGATCCATTTTCGAGTCCACTCAGGTTGGTTCTCGCCGGAATTCCAAGACCAGCGCCACCTCCCCTTTTCCTTTTTCCGGCGTCACTTCCTTCCCCCTTTCCTTTTCCGTCGCGAACAACCCATCAACGGGCCGGATCTGGCCGGCGCTGTCATCTCCTCCCTTTTCCATGGCCGAATCTTGCTGGAGTTCAACGCCACAGCGGCGACAGCAACTCTAGCCGGCTTACGCATCTTCTCCGGTGAACCAACTGTCCCCGCGCCGGTGCCAACTCCAGTCAGTGGCCATCACTGGTGAATAAACATAGGCATTGGAAAAAGACGGTGCTTGTTTTCTTTTATTCTTAAACATATGGAAGAGATTTAAATATTTACATATATTCTTCCTTTACAGTGACTTTAAAGTGGCCTTAATAATATTAAATTTCATATGATGTCATACAATTTGACTATTTAAATATTATTTTTAGATAGCTTTAAGAAATTTGGCTTTTGCTTTCATTAAAAATTATTTTAATCCCTATCACTATCAACTTGTAATTAAATATGACATTAGTTTGAATTCTTACTATTTTAAATAATGGTATTTTATTAAGATTGATGTATCATTACTTGTTTTTTTTTTTACGTTAATTTGTGTCCAAATTAAATTACTGGGACTTTTTATGTCTAATTTTATTTTATAAAATATAATTTGGGTTAGAATAAATTTAAAGAGATTAAAACTTTTGAGGTGATATTAATTTAGTATAATGTAGATAGATTTGTTTATTTTATTATTTCATTATTTTATTTTATTTTATAAAATTTGACAACTATTTATTAAATTAATTAATTTTTATTTCTATTTTTTTATTAAGAATAAATAGTGTTTCGAATAAATAAAATTATTTTGAGTTTACAAAAGACAATTTAATACCTTTAACGTTAGGTAAATTCTTAGGTTTTAAAATGTTCGTCTCAATTAAGAATGCGGTGTACGCATCTTTTTGGGACATTTAAAATCCAAGGATGCAATAATGCACCGTGACAAATACTTTTCTAAAATTATTTTTTATTGATTTATTTAATATAAGAGGCATAAACAAATAATTTTAGATATTAAAAAAAGAAAGAGCAAATCTATGCTTCAACATAATTATCAAAATAGTTTAAGTTAATATAAGTCAATAAAAGTGACCGTGCTAGAACCACGAGACTCGAGGGGTGCCTCACACCTTTCCCTAGGTCAACAGAATTCCTTACCCGGTCTTCTGTTTTCGCAGACCAACAAGGAGTCATTTCCTTTTGATTAAGGATTCAAAAAGGTGACTTGGAACACCATAACTCAATTCCAAGTGGCGACTCTATAAATAAAATAATCTCTATTCAAAACTGTCACTTTAATTGGAAAAACCCTTCGACTCGAATCCTGCGGGCGAAAAAGGGGTGTGACATCTCTGGCGACTCTGCTGGGGACTAACTAGAATTCGAGTTTTGGATATTGGCTTTTACTTGCTTTATTTAGTTTGATATTGTGTTTGCTGGCTTTATGTGCTACTTGTCACTTATTCACTGCTTTGATATTATTTGATCTGTATTATATATTATCTTCTCTCGCGTACCCCCTCTGAGTCTCTGAAATAGGATAGAGGGAATGCAACATATGTATCCCACCTTCTTTTTGAGATAGCCGGAGTGTCAAGGCACCTGGTGAAGGATATAGTCACACATGTTAGGCGGGGTTCGGATCGACAACGAAGGCGGTGTTGCCCTGCTACCGACCAAGTTGTCCCTCCCCGGCTCGAGTGTCTGCTTGGGTAAGCCAGTCTAGACACCATCCCTATTAGGTTTAAACTTAGAAAAACTGAAAACTCACAATCTGGTTATCCCTATTAGGTACCGCTTTATTTCCATCATATGCATTTGACTTAGCGGGACTCGGCACAGGGGTCGGGTTTGTCTAGGACAGGTGACCTAATTTATAGAGACCAACATGTGCATCCTACGTGCTCTTTGACATTTGCTTGGAAGACTATTTATTTGTTGATCGGCTTTAGGCAATTTTAAAATACGAGAGATTAATTTATTCTCAAATTTAGTTAATCATTTTTGAAAGAAAAATTTTATTTTTAAAATAATTTTTTTTTAAATATACAACAACATAGTTTTTACAATCTTCATGAACTACGAGGGTCTGATTCTCACTTTTTGTGAGATACGTAGGAAGTCCTACCCAGGATACGACCATTTATTTGAAAAATAATAATAATATATTTATTCATAGATTTATCGAAGGATATTTTTAGAAAAAATAATAAAAGCAATAATAATAATAAGAAAAATGATTGTTTTCATGAATATTATTATCTTTATTTTACTTTTTATTCTTATTTTCAAAATTAATTTTAACATAAAAATCATAATAGCCTGAACCTTTAGGGGTCGTGAGCTGAATTTTTGCAAAGTAATAAACTATGTAAACATATATTTTAACAGTCCTGAACCTTTAGGGGTCGTGAGGCTGAAATTTTTATACAACTTCATGCATAAAACAATCATTCTTCTTTTTTCTTTATTTCTAAGTCATTTTATTTTATTTTTATTCTTTTAAGTATATTTAGGAGTATTGTCTTCAAACATATAGTTTAAATCTGTCTAGAGGTCTGTTATTGCAAAATTTTTAAAAGAGTCAATTTAAATAAATGATTTTTCTAAATATATTATCAGTCATATTTCTCTCACATTGATAAAATTGTTCCTTACAACTAAGTCCCAATAATGGTCGCATTAGGTCTCACGAATCAAGATTAAATTCTTTCAAAATTAATAAATCAAGTTCTGCCTAAGTCTAGACATTTATTAATCTCACGCCCTTATCAATAAGTATAAAATGTCTCCTCCAGTTCGTGGAAAGCGTCAAAAAAGAAAGAGGGATGGGAGTGTACCACTTCAGGTTGTTGATGAAATCCCTCTGCAGCTTTGGTTATGGTGGAATGCAATGGATACATTCGATTATGGCGAGATACATAAGTATTTGATTTTTTTTACGAGTATCATGAGAATCAACCCTAATAGGGAAGTGATTGTTTCATTACTGAATTTCTGGGACCCGAAGAATAATGTATTCCACTTTTCAGATTTTGAGTTGACACCTACTTTAGAAGAGATAGCGAGCTATGTTGGATATGGGGATATGCATCGGAAGAAACTTATAGCCCCAAGACTTATTTCAATAAACAGATTTTGCAAGCTCATGAACATACGGAATACGAAAGAAGAATCAATGGAAAAAGGTTGAGTTTCCTTGCAATTTTTGTATGACAGATACGAAAGGCAAGAGGGGTTTATAGGTACGGTAAACAACTTTGTAATAAGGGGAGTTTTGAGGCTTGGAAAATTCACAGACGATTTGCATTTATGGTAGCCTTTTTAGGCACTATGGTCTTCCCGAGAAGAGAAGAAAAAATTAATATTCGTTTAGCGGGAGTGGTACAGATACTGATTAAGAAAGATTACACTATGGTACCAATGATCCTAGCTGATATTTACCGTGCTCTGACTGTTTGTCAGAAGGGAAAGAGTTTTTTTCAGGGATGTAATATCTTGTTACAGATGTGGATTGTGGAGCATCTTTATCAACGTCCTACATTGACAAGGTTCGATCCTGAGATATTTAATCGCATCAACGATTACGAGGAAATGATGGAGAAATATAAATGTCCAAAAGAAATTGGAGATTGGGTTAAGCTTTTTCGTTCTTTGACAGCAGATAAAATCACTTGGAATCTCCATTGGTTCCCTTGCAGACAAGTCATACATAGTTCTGTCATTCGTCCGTTCTTGTTATTAATGGGTATTCAACCGTATGTTCCATTGAGGGTTCTACGTATGTTCAACCGTATGTTCCATTGAGGGTTCTACGTTTGTTCAGCTAGAGGTGTTCAACCGTATGTTCCATTGAGGGTTCTATGTCAGCTAGGCAGGTGTCAAATAATTTCCATAACGAAAAACATGACTGAGTTTGTATTTGAAGTCAGACCAGAGATTCCACTTCCAGAAGATTTGGCCCAGCAGATTTGGGAAGTTTGCCTTATTATGGGGATTGAAACGATGGTCATAGAGCTTGAGAAAGGAGAAGTGTACCCAGATTACCATGAATGGTTTGAAGAACAGTCGAGTTCGCCAGTCAGATCTGAAAGATCGGTTAGGGGACCTATAGATCAGGAAACTGCAATCAGGATAGGAATTGAGAGAGTCATGCAAGAACATCATGAGGCCAACCAAGATTTGAGAGCAGAATTAGAGCATGCCAGGGGAAAAATAGACGAACAACAAATGGAATTTGCTGAAGAGAAAGCTAAGTCAGCAGATATTGAGGTTGCACTTCAGGGACAAATCAAGCTTGCTACCACTAGGGGGTCACATGTTGCAGAACTTGCCGCATCTCGCCGACAACAACTTCAAGAAGTTGAAAAGAATATGCAAGAAGAATTTGATCGAGAGAGATCTCAGTGGATTCGTGAAAGAGGAATATTGCGAGAACAGTTGGAGGTTGCTTCTGCTCGTGAACAGTGTGCAAGAGAGATGGTTGATTTCCGAGATCGACAGGCCCAGGAATGGGATCAGGCTTTCAGTTTCCTTTGAGGGAAGGTCCGCAGTGTAGCACAGGATACTGCCAGAATGGGTTTGGATTATCAGCAGTTGGATCGTGAGGACTTTTTGGCACAAGTACCAGCTTTCGTATAGCGTCTCACTACTTCATTGGAGGACATATATTTGAGTTTGGGAGGACATATTAAACCAAAGTCTCCTTGAAGGGATAGTTGTTTTCTTTGTCATAATTTTTTATTTTTTTTTAGTTTTAAAACTTCTTGTTTAGATATTATGTCTTTTAGTTTTCAGATGTCTGTTAGTAGGTTTTATTTTAGGAGTTGGGTCAGTTATTTTGTCGTATTTATATTATAGAATGTAATGAAGTTGACTGTTTATTTCTATATATATTACATATGTTTTACTTCACTTACTTTAAATATTTTATTCAGTAAAAAAAAGACAAAACAATTTTGCTAAATTCCTTCTGAACTACGCAAGATTTGATTCATGTTCTGGCATGATACGTAGGCAACCCTCCAAAGGGTTCGATCATAACTTTTGAAAAAACATGCCTAGAAAAGCCGGGATGAAACACAAAGCCTTCCATGATAGGTTGGAAAATGCATATAGAGGCATGACATATAACTTGTCATTGTAATGTGTTAAAAATATAACACTCACCCATTTGCTACTTGGTTACACAAAGATAAAGTAATTGGTGGTTGGTTTGAGGTTTAAACTGGCATCACATCCGTATAACACCAGATACAAGGGTAAAAGAAGAATGACCTGCAGAGAAGGTATAGGGTCTGACAGTGAAGAAGAGCAAAATCAGTTGATTTCGTAGGAAGTAGCATCAATGGAAGAAATAAAGTCATTGAAACAACAGATGACAGAGATGTACCAAGCTTGGTTGAATGGACAAGCTCCTCCTTCTTCAATCCCTGGACTTTCGACTTCAAATGATCCAAATTCTGACCCAGCTCAAACTAGTGATCCATTTTACTGACCAGGATTTGACCCATTTGCTAATATGTCTGGAGTTGATGGTAGTTCTACCATGCGCCCACCAAATCCATCTGTCGCAAATAACCCACTTTTTACTTCTGTAGCGCCAGCTACCGCGGGTACTCAACCGACAATATCGAAGAATATGGGAAAACCAAATCATGATATGTTGTCTCCTCCTGAAATGAATTTCAAATCCCAAAATCCACCTTATCATGTTCATCAACACGATACACCTATCGTGATTGAGAAGATTGCCAAGAATGAGGAACATGAGGAGATGACTAGAAAAGTTAGAAGTCTAGAGCAGAGTATGAGAAATATGCAAGGGTTAGGTGGACCAAAAAGTGTTTCATACAAGGATTTATGTATGTTTCCTGATGTCCATTTGCCGATAGGGTTCAAAATGCCAAAATTTGACAAATATGAAGAACACGGCGATCCTGTAGCTCATTTGAAAAAGTTTTGCAATCAATTAAGGGGAGCGGGAGGAAAAGAAGAATTATTGACGGCTTACTTTGGAGAAAGCCTTACAGGGATAGCTTCTGAATGGTTCATTGACCAAGACATTTCCCGTTGGCACGTATGGGATGTCATGGATCTAGATTTCGTTCAACAATTTCAGTATAACATTGAGATAGTGCCAGATCGCACTACGCTTGCCAACATGAGAAAAAAGATGACCGAAAGTTTTCAAGAATATGCCGTCAGATGGAGAGAGAACGCTTCAAGAGTCAGACCATCAATAAAAGAATCTGATATGATTGATATTTTTCTGCAAGCACAAGAACCTGATTATTTCCATCATTTGCTCTCTACTATCGGAAGCACATTTGCCGAAGTTATCAAAGTTGGAGAGATGGTAGAAAATGGAATCAAATCAAGAAAGATCATCAGCCAGGCCACTTTGAAAGCAACAATATAGGCAATTCAAAGTGGTGCAAGAAGTTTTGGGGGAAAGAAAAGAAAAGAGGATGTAGCAACTGTCGTGGCAGGTCCACGATAAAATTGTAGAGGTGCGCGTCAACCATACGCACAAATCCCTTATATTTCGTTCCATCCCCCAATATCCTATTTACAATACACAACCATATGCTCGGGCTCCTTCTTACCCGCAGTGGCGTGCACCAGCAATCTAAAATCATCCAATGGCCCCGCAAGTTCAAAGAGGCCCTCCGAGGTCTAATTTTTAGCCTAGAGCAGAATTCAAAAGGGATAACATGGTAAAAGATAATTTTACTCCTATTGGAATATCTTACACCAGTTTATTTCATAGGCTGAGAAAAATGAATGTTCTAAACCCAATTGAGAGAAGGATCCCGAATCCTCCTCCGAAGAATTTAGACTATTCTAGAAGATTTGAATACTGTTCTGATGCCCCAGGGCACGACACAGAGAAGTGTTCGTATCTGAAAAGAGCCATTCAAGAGTTGATTAATACCCAACAGATTATGGTAGAAAGTCCAAGCGCTCCAAATGTCAATCAAAATCCGCTGCCAGATCATAATGAAACAAACATGCTCGAAGTGATACTCAGTGGTGAAGATGCTATGATTTCCTTTAAGCCGATCATTAAAATTAAAACTGATTCAGAAAAATCAGCATATGTTGTGGATTTGACGAAAGAAAAGCCTGCAGGAGCGGAGGTGGTGATAGCAAAACCCGAATCATCGAATGATCCCTTGGTGATGGGGAAAGAGATTTCAGAAAATATTGGGTCAAGTCAAATAAATCCGAAACTCATTATTCGCGGAAGATCCAATAAGCCTCTTTTAATCATAAAAGGAGCTCCCGTAGCTCCTATTGTTATTAAACCAGTGTCATAGCTGCCTATGGTTGATACCAAGGCAGTCCCTTGGAATTATGATCGCGTTATGGTGATGTAAAAGGGGAAAGAAGTGACTGAAGATGTAGATGAAGTAGGGGGATTAACTCGATCTGGAAGATGTTATGCTTCAGTAGAGTTAAGAAAGAATAAACAAGGCGGTGAAGAACAAATGACAGTCAAGAAGCCTGTCACTGATGAAGAAGATGAAGAATTCTTAAAGAAAATGAAATTGCCAGAATATTCTGTTATAGAACAGTTGAAGAAGACACCAACACAGATTTCTTTATTGTCTTTATTGATACATTCAGAGGAACATCGCAAGGCTGTAATGAAGATTCTTAATGAAGCATGTGTTCCTAGTGAGATTAGAGTAAATCAGTTGGAAAAAGTTGTTGGAAGGATCCTTGAAGCAAATAAAATTTCTTTTTCAGACGATGAATTACCTATGGAAGGTACGGAGCATAACAAAGGTCTGTACATTTCTGTGAAATGTGAACATTCCATCGTCACTCGAGTGTTAATTGATGGAGGATCAGGCCTTAACATTTTTCCTATGTCAACTTTGCAAAAGTTGAATGTTAATGTGGAAAGAATCCAACCTAACAATGTGTGCGTCAAAGGTTTTGGCGGATAAAAATTTGATGCCATTGGTGAAATATAACTCATATTGACAATCGGGCCTGTGTATTTTGCTATGGATTTCCAAGTGCTGAACATTGATGCTTCATATAATATATTATTGGGAAGGCCATAGATTCATAGGGCTAAAGCAGTCGCATCAGCATTGCATCAAATGGTCAAATTCGAATGTGACAGGTAAGAGATAGTTGTTCATGGTGAAGGAGACTTATCAATGTATAAAGACTACTCTGTTTCTTCCATCGAAGAAGATACTGCCAATGTGTTAATTCATCAAGCTTCTGAGGTAGTGGCTATTGAGCATATCCTTGAGGGGAATCTCATCGCAAGACCACAATTGTCCTCTGCATCTGTTATGGTAGTGAATGAAATGTTGAAGCATGGTTTCGAACCAGGAAAAGGTCTAGGGATGTTTTTGCAAGGCATAGTTCATCCGGTAAACCTCTATGAGAACTTTGGTACTTTTGGTTTGGGATACGAGCCTACTGCTGAAGATATAAAGAAGGCTAAAAAGCATAAGAAAGAGTCATGGTCACTTACCAAGCCAATACCGCACTTCACGAGTCTTTCATCAAATTCAGTGTTGTTGGATCCTCCAGGTTACCTGCTGTAAAATCAATGAATGATGATGATACAAAGTTGATTGACCTTTTTCAGAATTTGTTCATTGAGGCTGATATGGTTAAAATTGGGGAAGGTACCAGCAATACAAATGTGCAGTTTGTCGGCCCTGATATCCAGCTTAACAATTGGGAGTCCACTCCTCTCCCTATTATAAAGGAGTCTTGGTAGTTTGTTTGTTTTTCTTACAGTCTTAGTAGTTTGTTTGTTTTACTCCTGCAATTTAAATCATTTTAGGATTGTAATTCAGAATTTTAAATTTGGTATTTTAGGTTAAAACTCTTTCTATCTATGTTTCTAATAAAGCGTAGTTTCCCTTCATTTTTATTTCGAGTCTGATTTTTATTTATTTATTTTCTATCATACAGTTCTTTCTATGTCAATTCTAATGAAATGACATGCCTGAAGAATTGTCAACCAGATTTAAAAACCCAATCTAATTTTGAAATAATGAATAAGGAAGTTGAATACGATGAAGAGGAAACATTTGAGGATATAAGCAAAGATTTCAAACAGTTTAAGAATAAATCAAATCCCAATTTGGAGAAAACTGAAGCGATCAATTTAGGAGATCATGAAAATATTAGGGAGACTAAGATAAGTGTACATGCTCAACCACAACAAAAGAAAGCTATAATTAGAGCTCTGCGTGAGTATAAAGACATCTTTGCGTGGTCTTATGATGATATGCCAGGTTTGAGCACCGATTTGGTAGTTCACAAGTTGCCAATTGATCCTGATTTTCCTCCTTTCAAGCAAAAGCTAAGAAAGTTCAAAACTGACATGAGTGTAAAGATCAAAGAGGAAATCACGAAGCAACTCGAGGCTAAAGTCATTCGAGTGGCCCAATATCCTACTTGGTTAGCAAATATTGTCCCTGTTCCAAAGAAGGACGGCAAAGTTCGGATGTGTGTTAATTATCGTGATCTAAATAAAGCAAGTCCGAAAGATAATTTTCCACTTCCCAATATTCATAATTTGTTGGAAAATTGTGCCAAACATGATCTTTCTTATTTTGTGGATTGTTATGCGGGGTATCACCAGATCATTATGGATCCAGAAGATGCGGAAAAGACATCATTTATTACTCCATGAGGGACATATTGTTATAGAGTCATGCCTTTTGGACTTAAGAATGTTGGGGAAACTTACATGAGGGCAATGACCACAATGTTTCATGACATGATGCACAAAGAAATTAACGTTTATGTGGATGACGTGATCATTAAGTCGAGAGAGCAATCTGATCATGTCAAAGATTTGAGAAAATTCTTTGAAAGGCTTCGTAGGTATGATCTCAAACTTAACCCAACAAAATATGTATTTGGAGTTCCATCAGGAAAACTCTTGGGTTTTATAGTCAGTCGACGTGGTATTGAGTTAGATCCTTCAAAAATAAAAGCTATTCATGATTTTCCTCCACCAAAAACTAAAATGGAGGTGATGAGCTTACTTGGAAGGTTGAATTATATCAGTAGATTCATTTCTCAGCTTACAACAACCTGCGAGCCAATATTCAAGTTGTTGAAGAAGAATGCTAAAGTTGAATGGACTGAAGAATGTCAAGAGGCATTTGACAGAATTAAGAAGTACTTGTCGAATCCGCCTATTTTGGTTCCTCCAGAGCCAGGCAGACCTTTGATATTGTACATGTCTGTGTTAGACAATTCTTTTGGTTGTATATTGGGTCAACATGATGTCACGGGTAGAAAAGAACAAGCCATCTACTACCTCAGCAAAAAGTTTACCACTTATGAGGCTAAGTACACTCTTCTTGAGAAGACGTGCTGCGCCTTAACTTGGGTAGCCCAAAAGATGAAACATTACTTGTCATCTTATACTACTTACCTCATCTCTCGTATGGATCCTTTAAAGTACATTTTTCAGAAGCTTATACCTACAGGCAGATTCGCGAAATGACAGATGTTGCTCATAGAGTTTGATATTGTTTATGTGACACGAACTGTAATGAAAGTTCAAGCCTTGGCGGATCATTGATAACGCTCAATCTACAGCTCTCGTAGGAGTGTAAAGCGGTCGTTAGCAAATATAGAACCCAACTGGGTTGGGTATCGATCCCACAGGGAATAGCTTGGTCAACAAGTAAGTAAAGATTACTAGACTTTTAGTGCAAGTCTCGTAAAAAAGGGGGGGGAGTCTTGTCGTGCAAGTAATGTAACCAAAATAAGATCTAAAAACGGCAATAGCAAAGGAAAAAGAGAAAGAATGTTTTGGTGAGATGTAAACAATGAGAATTGAGAAGTTGGGGTTATGTCCACCTTCTGAGGTATATGTCTCTATTGGCTATGAGTGTGTAGAATTCTGACATGCAATTGCTTATAGAGGATTGTAGTCGATGGTAAATCCAAGCGTCTCTCGACCTAAACAAGGACTATTTCACTTTAACTCTCTCGAGCTTAAAGCGTATCTAACGGTACGAATTCTCCAAGAGGTTAGTCCAGTTACGGCACTAGCATTTTAATAGGAAAGGGTGTCCTACTACCTTGACATTATCTCTTTTCCAGACAAATAACTTTTCTCTCGAACAAGTTAAATGTTAGACTGGCGTATTCTTGCGTTTGCAACCGCAAAGAATGTAGATTAAGATGAAGAGAATAATGATATAAGCAATATACGTGCCTTGAACTCACAAACTCACAGCAATAGATAGTAACTCATTCGGCTTCCATAACCCCAACAGAGAAGTTTAGTTACCCATGAATGCGAAGGAGTTCACGCTTGACATTGTTGTTATACCACAAGATTGATTAATTTCGTGTAGCGTAAGTGGTAGGCGTGAGGCGTGAATTCCTTAGCAAAGTAACGATTCTCTTGTTGCGGAAATTAAGAATAGATGAATGGAAGAAGAAAACTAGAATTAATAGAAAGATTAGAAGAGTTGTAGAATTGTTTGTAGTGTAGAATAATAGAGGAGTAGAAGATGTGTGTAGATGTAAAAAGATGATAGAAGATGAGAGGGATGGAAGGAAGTATTGTGTTCTCCCTCCTTCCTCCCTCTTTATTTAAAATCTCTAGCATGATAGGGTATTTATAATACCCATATCCTACTCCTACTAGATAAATAAAATATCTAACCAAATCCTACTAGGCTAATGTAATACTTAACCCAATTGTACTAGGTTAATGTAACATTATCATAATCCAAATAAAATAATGAAATACATAACCTAATTGTACTAGGTTAATGTATCATTGTCAAAATCCAGCTTTGTGTCTGTAAGTCCCCAAAGTCTTCAGAATTACTGTTTTAGCCCGGGACAGATTTTTCATGCAGCAGTTTTGGTCCCCCAAAGTCTTCAGAAATGCTGTTTTAGCCCGGGACAGATTTTCCATGCAGCAGTTTTGGTCCTTAGGCGTGTAAACTCCCTTCCCTTCCTTCGTGAGCTTTCTTTAGCGTCAAGTAAGCCATAAAATGCTGAATTATGCATCATTTATACCTGAAACTTTACTAATCATGTTCGTTAGCTCATTTACAGGAAAAAGGACTAAAAGTGCATGAAATATATAATTTGTTCTCAAAACTAGGCTAAAATATGGGCAAAATATATTGATATAGGTGCGTAAATTCGCCTATCATCAACACCCCACACTTAGAGGTTTTTTCGTCCTCGAACAACATATCATGTCCTTCTAAGCATCAACTTAAGGTTTTACAGAATCAACACAAAACATTTATTAAGACAAGCACAACGATTATCAACCAAGAGTAGCTTTCCGATTATAAGTAGAAACAATTTAACCTCAAGTATAGACTCGTGATGGTGATCAACTCGCATGCAAACGTTAAGGTACAAGGAATCATATATAACTACCCAAAACTCATCAACCATGTGTGTCTCACCATATAGTACCCATAATCACTCACAAATGTAGCATATTTTTCAAACATGGGTATCAAAATGTCCTTGCTCTCACTCTCACAAAGAATTCATATGTAGCGACTGATGACCATAGGCTTGCCCTTAATGTAATACTCTACTAAATGTTGGAATGTTAAGATTAGGATCAAGTAGGTCTTTTGATGGTTGTAATGTAGGCTAAGGGACGGGTAGGACTATTTTGGCCAGGAATAGTGAGTAAGTTCCTAAGCGCTTTAATACATCACTTTGTATCATTGACACTTTTTTCTTTCAACCTTTCTTCTTTCTTTTTTCTACCACCCTTGTTCTCCTCTTTTTTCAATTTTAAGCACAACTCACTTTTCAGCTTTCTTTTCCTTTTTCTTTTCACAACATACCTCTTATGATAGCATTTTTTTTTTCTTTTTCATAACACATTCAAGAACCATTCCAATTTATAGCATTATAATCACCCAATTTCCTTTTATGTTGTCACATGACTTTTTCACTTTAAAGCACTTAGAGATTTTGGGATCAAATTACGGTCTTGAAAGAAATGGATTAGGCTTACATACAAGGTTGTCAAAGAAATAGGCTAAAGGCTCAAAAGGGTTAACTAGGATGATGTCCATGGGTAGGTAAAACTGAAGGTAAACATGTATAGGTTGCCAAAGAAATGCCTAAATCATATCCTAAACTTACACTCCTTATTTTCGCTTTGCATACATACCAGGCAAGTTCTAGCATCAGCCACACACATAGAATATACTATTATCTCACACACACAAGGCACATGGTCGACTTTATTGGAGGTAATATAGACTCTTGACCCAACAAGTGAAGGAATTGAACCACACAATATCACATAATGAGTCACAACTAGAGCCTAAACGTCTCAATAGTCACAATTGTAGCACATACTCTTGTTATAATCTCATGCTGCCTATCAAAATAATTTCATGCGAAGCTAGAAAAAATTTTCTACTAAAAAAAATGAAACAAAAACAACGCAATCAAACATAGATGCGATAGAGAAGTATAGCATACGATACCGCCACCCCACACTTAGTCGGGACACTGTCCTCAGTGGAAAATAAATACGAGGAACCTGGTTGGTCGGACTTATCCTCTATGTCTGGGGTCATACCCCTTGCATTGGAATCATCATCAGAGTCGTCATCCTCAGAAGTTCCTCATAAGTATCCCACTTAATTCCAAGTGTGAGTCGAGGTATTTGCAGCGAGGAGGGTTCTCCTTGGTCCTTGCGACTTCTCTTTTTGCCCTTTTTAGAAGGTGGTAGCCTTCTCCTTGCCTTGTCTCGCTTTAGGTGCCATTGTACCTGAGACTAGAAATAGTGTTAGTGGTAGCACAATATCAATGGATATAATCTATGCACAAGCAGTAGGGGTACCACCCCACACTTAGTTTGTTGCTACAAATTAGTGAAGTGAAAGTGGTCGATTACTTAGACTTCATCGACATGCGTTTTAGGAGCTATATTCCAACGAGAAAATCAGAGATATATCACTTCTTGAAACCTTTGCAATACTTTCATGTTAGGTATAACAAGACTACTACATAGGGATTACATCATGGTATCGTTTCTATCAATAAATTCAACCTCATATGTCGGTAGGCAGTTATAAGTCTTATTCCGATGAACGGGATATTCTAACATGTAAGTATTCAAGTGACAAGATTATGCAATGTTCATTACTATAGCAATTCTGCAAGTAGTATAACAATGCATCAAAATCAAATTCAAGTCGGACATAAGTTAAGAGCATCCTAACGTACATGTTCACTCACTTGGTTTTGTATCAACAATTCAAACACGTTCACATCACCAATACTTTTTCAAGATTTAGCAATTCATAATAGGTGTAGTAAAGTAGTACTTACAAAATATAAATGAAGAACAAAGTAGTACTTACTTGGTTGAAGCCTTTGGATGATGTTCTTGTGATGAAAAAGAGCAAAAGGAAACTTTTTGATAGGTTTTGGAGACTATAGGTGGTGCATAAGCTAGGTTTCCAATGTGTTTTTGGTTCAAGATTAAGTCTCATATTTATAAGAAAAGGTTGGGTCGAGTTTTGGCCCATTACAATCGGATTTGGAGACCAAAAGTGACCATAGGTGGTGCCTAATGCTTTGCCTAATTGAGCAGAATGCCATAGCATATGCCATGCATTTATTTAAGAATGCCATACACTATGCGGCGCATTGTCTATAGCATAATGGGACATATGCGCCGCATAGTATATGGCATATGAGATACTGAGACCAAATGCCATAGCATAGGCGGCGCATAGTCAAAAGCATAACTAGGAATAGGCGGCGCATAGTGTATAGCACACTAGATTCCGAGACCTTAGGCTATAGGATAGGTTGTGCATCGTTCTTGGCCTAGTTTTACCAAGGCCTAGCCTTCCTCGAAGCCTATTTTGACGTGAGAAAGGCTCAATCCATAGCCTTATGCATCATCCTTCCTAACTTACCAACTTTACCATACAATGCGTCCAAATCGTCAATTGAAATCAATCTCCTCGTTGACTACTTCTTGCACCTATATTCACTCAAACAAATGAAAACGATTAGTACGATGGGTTGCCTCCCACCAAGCGCCTTAGTTTTGGTCGTGGCACGACTCTTATTTTTGGATTTTCCATTTATCAAAATCAAATCAAGTACTAGAATGAAAGAAAACGATAAACTATAAATGAAAAACGATAAACGATGGGTTGCCTCCCATCTAGCGCCTTATTTATTGTCGTGGCTCGACATAGTTACCTCGAGTACTCAGACTTCGTCGAGGTAAATGGTGGATCGTTTTCTGAATGGATTTAGACGACAATGAGGCTTACTTGTAGGCATGCAATCTTCTTCGAGAAGACTCATACGTCTCCCCGGAGGGTCACCAATTATATCATCAATAGTCCAACCCATAGCTCTCATGTATCTCTTCAGAGTAGAGATGAGAGCGTCTACGTGCTGTTTACTTAAATCATCCGCACTCACCGGAAGTATCTTTATACTTTCCAAGAACACATACCTTAGATAATTGGGGAGCTCTTTCGATTCTAGCATTGGTGTCTCTTCAAGGGAAGTCTTCGCTGTTGGTGACGGTTGATTCTTAAGATCACGGTTCGGTTGCTTAGGAGTATGGGAATAGGACTCTATTTCTGTTAGAGCACCCATAAGTTCTTCATATTCTTTAGCATCCTCATGCTCAACATTCAACAGCGCAACAGACAATGGCTCAATAGTAGGCTGTTTCTCTACAGATAATGCTTTTTTACCTTCATAATGAACATCAGCTACAGAGAACACATCCATATCTCTTGGCTGCTTCATCGCTTTGCACAAATCAAAACGAATCACTTCGTCATTCATTCGAAATAAAAGCTCATTATCTCTCATGTCAATAAGCACACTTCCTGTTGCAAGGAAAGGACATCCCAAGATTATGGGAACTTCAGAATCCACCTCGCAATCCAAAATCACAAAGTCTGCAGGAAAGATGAAGGAATAAACCTTCACCAACACATCATTCAAGATACCCACGGGTCGTTTTACCGACCTATCAGCCATCACGAGCCTCATATTGGTTGGTGTCGGATCGCCTAACCCCAGCTTCTTGTAGACGGATAGTGGCATCAAATTGATGCTAGCACCCAGATCGCACAATGCCTTAGCAAAATTCATAGATCCAACCGTGCAAGTAATAGTGAAAGCACCAGGGTCTGCCTTCTTCTGTACTAAGGACCTTGTGGCAATTGCACTGCAATGATGAATATTATCTGTCGGCTCATAGCTTACTGCCCGCTTTTTTGTCAACAGGTCCTTCATGAATTTAGCGTACCCAGGCATCTTTTCTAGTGCCTCCACCAACGGAACATTAATAGTCAGCTGCTTTAACATCGTCATGAATTTGCTGAACCTTATATCATCCGCCACCTTCTTCAGTCTTTGGGGAAAAGGTGGTGGTGGGTATGGAATTGTTCTCTCCACAACTTTCTTCTCTTCTTGCTTCCGTTTTTCAGCTTTTCCAGGCTGCACGTCGTGAGGATTGACGTTAAGGACGTTAGGATCGGCTGCTGCGGCATCTTCCCCTTTCGCCTTATCATCAATTTTCGCTTCTTCGTCAACCACTTTCTTGCCTTTTTCTGAAGTTTCCAGCACCTTACCACTTCTGGTAGTGATGGCCATGCATGACCCATCATTCCTTGGGTTTTGCACAGTATCGCTAGGTAAAGTGCCAGCCTTTCTTTGATTGAGTGCTGCTGAAAGTTGGCTCAATTGCTGCTCTATTTGCATGATTGAAGTGGAATGAGAATCAACTAGTTGTTTCATGGAGGACAAATCATTAATTACCTCAGTAACTCCCGCGCTCATTGTTTCCACTCCTTTCAATAATTTAGCCATCATGTCTTCCATACTTCCAGAATTAGATGTGGTGGTATCACGTCTACCAGGGGGAACATATACACCACTCTTTTCATTGTTTTTTCTCCAACTACCTTGGTCCTTGTTTCCAGAATTATCATAATAGTTCCGACCTTGGTTTCCTTGGGTATTCCCACGGAAACCCCCCTGATTGTTCAAGTAGTTGGCCTCCTCTTCCGAATCAGATTCGTCTCTTCCTTTTAGCGCCACAACTTTCACTTTTTTGGTCTTCCCTGATAATAAATGCTTTGTCAGAAGATCCATCTGTGTTTTCATGTGCGCCATATCTTGATCACGTTCTTCTTGTCTTCTTCTTTGGTCTGCAGTCATGCCTATAGATAAAGTGGGGCTTGCTACCTCAGAATCCCTGGTATGCCAAGCTCTACTTTGTTTCGTCATGCGATCTAGCATATTGCTTGCTTGACCAAAGGTGAGGTCCATAAAAGATCCTCCAGCTGCGTTATCCACCACTGGCTTAGTTATTGAATTCAAGGCTCTATACAATATCTCCATGAGGTGAACATTAGTCATGTGATGGTTTGGGCATCTCGCTAGCTTTGCCTTGAACCTCTCCCATGTTTCATGAAGAGCTTCAGTGGGAAGCTGACGAAAGTTGCTGATTTCATCTCTCAATTGTGCCCTTTTGGATGGCGGAAAGAATCTTTCGAGGAAAGCGTCTCTCAATTGCCTCCAATTTGTAATTGAATCAGGAGTCAGCCCATTCAACCATAGTGTTGCCTCCCCAGACAGAGACAATGGGAATAGACGTAATCGAATTGCATTCTGACCAACACCAGGATTGTCAAAAGACTTGCATGTAGAAATAAAGTTGATGAGATGCATATTCGGATCATCGCCTGCTAGTCCACCAAATAATCCCTTGAGTTGCAATAACTGAATCATGGTGCTTGTGATGTTGAACTTGGCTCCGGGCGCTAATGGTGGTGGAATAATGGCTCTTGTGGCTCCGGCTCCATCAAGATCATCATCATCATCATCGAATGGTATTTCGTGTTGTGCATCCATTGATGCACTGAACAAAAACCTGCAGTAAATAAAAACAAAAACTAAAAGTAAAAGTACGAGAGTCTTCGACCAAAGGGTCTAGTAATTATTACGAACTTAATTGACACTTGTATTCCCCGGCAACAGCGCCAATTTTTGATAACGCTCAATCTACAGCTCTCGTAGGAGTGTAAAGCGGTCGTTAGCAAATATAGAACCCAACTGGGTTGGGTATCGATCCCACAGGGAATAGCTTGGTCAACAAGTAAGTAAAGATTACTAGACTTTTAGTGCAAGTCTCGTAAAAAAAAGGGGGGAGTCTTGTCGTGCAAGTAATGTAACCAAAATAAGATCTAAAAACGGCAATAGCAAAGGAAAAAGAGAAAGAATGTTTTGGTGAGATGTAAACAATGAGAATTGAGAAGTTGGGGTTATGTCCACCTTCTGAGGTATACGTCTCTATTGGCTATGAGTGTGTAGAATTCTGACATGCAATTACTTATAGAGGATTGTAGTCGATGGTAAATCCAAGCGTCTCTCGACCTAAACAAGGACTATTTCACTTTAACTCTCTCGAGCTTAAAGCGTATCTAACGGTACGAATTCTCCAAGAGGTTAGTCCAGTTACGGCACTAGCGTTTTAATAGGAAAGGGTGTCCTACTACCTTGACATTATCTCTTTTCCAGACAAATAACTTTTCTCTCGAACAAGTTAAATGTTAGACTGGCGTATTCTTGCGTTTGCAACCGCAAAGAATGTAGATTAAGATGAAGAGAATAATGATATAAGCAATATACGTGCCTTGAACTCACAAACTCACAGCAATAGATAGTAACTCATTCGGCTTCCATAACCCCAACAGAGAAGTTTAGTTACCCATGAATGCGAAGGAGATCACGCTTGACATTGTTGTTATACCACAAGATTGATTAATTTCGTGTAGCGTAAGTGGTAGGCGTGAGGCGTGAATTCCTTAGCAAAGTAACGATTCTCTTGTTGCAGAAATTAAGAATAGATGAATGGAAGAAGAAAACTAGAATTAATAAAAAGATTAGAAGAGTTGTAGAATTGTTTGTAGTGTAGAATAATAGAGGAGTAGAAGATGTGTGTAGATGTAAAAAGATGATAGAAGATGAGAGGGATGGAAAGAAGTATTGTGTTCTCCCTCCTTCCTCCCTCTTTATTTAAAATCTCTAGCATGATAGGGTATTTATAATACCCATATCCTACTCCTACTAGATAAATAAAATATCTAACCAAATCCTACTAGGCTAATGTAATACTTAACCCAATTGTACTAGGTTAATTTAACATTATCATAATCCAAATAAAATAATGAAATACATAACCTAATTGTACTAGGTTAATGTATCATTGTCAAAATCCAGTTTTGTGTCTGTAAGTCCCCAAAGTCTTCAGAATTGCTGTTTTAGCCCGGGACAGATTTTTCATGCAGCAGTTTTGGTCCCCCAAAGTCTTCAGAAATGCTGTTTTAGCCCGGGACAGATTTTTCATGCAGCAGTTTTGGTCCTTAGGCGTGTAAACTCCCTTCCCTTCCTTCGTGAGCTTTCTTTAGCGTCAAGTAAGCCATAAAATGCTGAATTATGCATCATTTATACCTGAAACTTTACTAATCATGTTCGTTAGCTCATTTACAGGAAAAAGGACTAAAAGTGCATGAAATATATAATTTGTTCTCAAAACTAGGCTAAAATATGGGCAAAATATATTGATATAGGTGCGTAAATTCGCCTATCATCAATCATTTGGATGAAAATCCTATTGATGAGGAGTATGATCCATTGAAAACTTATTTTCCAGATGAAGAGGTATTGTATGTTGATTAGTTTGTTTCTGACGATTGCCATTCGGGCTGGAAGTTGTTCTTTGATGGAGCTGCAAATATAAAAGGAGTGGGGATAGGAGCGGTTCTTATTTCTGAATCAGGAAAATATTATCCTATAATAGCCCAACTTCGATTCTACTGTACCAATAATATGACAGAATATGAAGCTTGCATCCTGGGATTGAGAAAAGCCATTGACATGGGGGTCCAAGAATTGTTGGTATTAGGAGATTCAGATTTATTAGTCCACCAAATCCAAGGAGATTGGGAGACTCGTGATTCGAAACTCCTACCATATAGAAGTTGTTTGCAAGATCTTTGTCAACGATTTGTATTAGTGAAGTTCAAACACATTCCCAGAGCTCATAATGAGATTGTTGATGCTTTGGCGACCTTATCTTTGATGCTTCAACATTCCGATAAAACTTATATTGACCCTTTGCATATACAGATTCATGATCAACATGCATATTGCAATGTGGTTGAAGAAGAATTTGATGGGAAGCCGTGGTTCTATGATATCAAAAAATATATTCAGACTGGAAAATATCCTGTCCATGCTGATGGTAATCAAAAGAGAACCATTCGACGTTTGTCTAGTGGATTTTTCTTAAGTGGAGGAATCTTGTAGAAGAGGACTCCTGATTTGGGACTTCTGAGGTGTGTAGATGCAAAAGAAGCTTCAAAAATCATGACTGAAGTATATTCTGGGATTTGTGGACCACACATGAGTGGGTATATTTTGGCAAAGAAAATACTTCGAGCAGGTTATTATTGGCTTACCATGGACCGAGATTCTATAAATTTCATTCGTAAATATCATGAATGCCAGGTACATGGAGACTTGATACATTCCCCTCCATCCGAGTTGCAAACAATGACTGCTCCATGGCCTTTTGTGGCTTGGGGAATGGACGTAATTGGACCAATTGAACCAAAAGCTTCGAATGGACATAGGTTCATTTTGGTAGCTATTGATTATTTCACAAAGTGGGTGAAAGCTGCGACTTTCAAGTCAGTGACCAAGAAAGTGGTGGTCAATTTTATTCACTCCAACATCATTTGTCGTTTCGGCATTCCAAAGATAATTGTCACAGATAATGCTGCGAATCTCACTAGCCATCTGATGCAAGAAGTGTGCCAGCAATTTAAGATTATGCATCGGAATTCAACTCCTTATCGTCCAAAGCCAAATGGAGCTGTAGAAGCTGCCAATAAGAACTTAAAGAAAATACTCCGTAAGATGGTGCAGGGTTCCCGACAATGGCATGAAAAGTTACCTTTTGCTTTGTTGGGTTATCTTACTACAATTCGGACTTCAATTGGTGCAACTCCTTACCTGTTGGTGTATGGAACTGAAGCAGTTATAACTGCAGAGAATGAGATTCCATCTCTTCGAGTAGTTGTGGAAGCTGAAATTGATGAGGATCAATGGGTCAAGACTCGTTTGGAGCAATTAAGCTTGATTAATGAAAAAAGATTGACGTCAATATATCATGGACAACTATACCAGAAGAGAATGGCACGCCCATATAATAAAAAGGTGTGTCATAGACATTTTGAAGTTGGTCAGTTGGTACTAAGACGTATTCTACCTCATCAGATTGAAGCCAAAGGTAAATTTTCTCCTAATTGGTATGGGCCATTCATGGTGAAGAAAGTGTTACCTAATGGCGCGTTATATCTGACTGATGTAGAAGGAAAAATAGAAGGAATGCCGGTCAATGCTGATGCAGTTAAAAGATATTATGTATGATATTCATGTACAATTATGTTATGTATGTTTTGTACTTACATTTTTAAAGATTTGAAATGATGAAGGCATTTTGTTCTACTATCTGAATAATATATCAACCTTTGCTTACCCCTTTGAGCTTTTATTTTCCTTCATATCCCTCTTTTGGAATCAAATTAATGTCAGAAAAAAAAATCAATCAAAAATTCAAAATCAAACAAAAGAATGATGTTTCATGAACTACGTTTGACCTGATTGTTGCTATGACAAGATACGTAGGCAGACCTACTCCGGGGTTCGGTCTAACCAGAAGAAAATTCAAATTACCCGGAATGAAATGAAACTGGGGCAAAAGTTATTTTCTTAAAAGAATCGATTCCAAAAGTCGTATGTTTCATCCAATGTTATATAAATTTTTGAGCCTCATGCCGACCTTTCCAAAAGCCAAGTTAAAACCAAAGAAAGAACTTCGAATCAATCTTTGAGAATGTCAAGGCTAAACATGTTATGAGTACATGATATTTCATATTTTGGGTGTTTATCTAAAAAAAATAAAAAAAATAAAAAAAATAAAAAAAATAAAAAAAATGATGAAAAAATAAAAATGAGAGAGTCTTATTGGTGAACACCCTTTCGGGCAACATAAGACGACTGTGAGCTGAGATAGAAATGAAAAGGAGATAGGCTCGTTGGCAAAAACCCATTGAGGTGCCACTAGCCGAAGAAAGTTTGTTATCAAGAAAGAACAAGTTCAAGATTAACTTAATTTCAAGCTCAATAAGTGGACAAAAGTTGTAATGATTGGTGTGGGTAGATCTGGTTGTTTGATTCAAAATGCATATCATAATCACCAGAATCGGTTTCCACATTCAGATAAGTTTTCTCTTTGTTTTGAAAAAAAGAGATGCCTATTGTCTTTTTCTTTTTATTTTATTTTAATTTTTGATTTTTTGTGTCCTTGTTATCAAACGAAATTTTTTTGTTGTCTTTTGAGTCAAATTCACGTCAGGTCGAGTGAGAAAGGACTCCAAACTCGCTACCAACTCCTTTAAGGGTACAAAGCAAGACAAAGGGTCGATGTACAGAGACACCATTTCAAAGTAAAAGTAAGGTACTCAGGATGATTGTGATTTGACCATTTTAAACTCGAGAAAATCTATGGGATGTATTGGAAGCTAAACTCAGAAGCATCATATAACAGAAATATGATTTGAGTTGAGGATCTCAGTAGTCAGAATTCTGAGTCAGAAGTATGACAATTCAATGAATATTATCATGGATTGGAAAAGAGTTGAGCATGACAAGTGCAAGAACGGCCACTTCAAAAGCTGAATGCCACAAACCAACCACCACATGTTTTAAAACTCACAATTTTTCTTTGTTTAGAATAGAGATGAAATAATATTTTCAGATAAAGGATGCGATTTCACACTTATCAATGCAAAAAGCATGGTTATAGCATCCGATACTAGATGTCGGTCATGGTAAACTTTATTCTTTGCAAGATATCTAAAGATCCGGTGACAAATAATTTTTTCAGTACAAACTGGGGCAAAATTTTTATGTATGTTGTATGAGAATTTAATTTTGTTCAGGACCCTCCTGAAGAATAGGAATTTACTTTTGCCCAGGACCCTCCTGAAGAATAGAAATTTACTTTTGCTCAGGACCCTCATGAAGAATGAGAATTTATTTTTGCTCAGGACCCTCCTGAAGAATGAGAATTTATTTTATATCCAGGACCCTCCTGAAGAATGAGATGTTATTTTCTATTTCATTGTCTACTTGTGAGTTCAGGAGCCCACCTGAAGAACAGGGTGAAGAAGCTGTAAGTCCAGGAGCCCGCCTGAAGAATGGGGTGAAGAAAAAAGAAGTCCAGAAGCCCGCTTGAAGAACAGGGTGAAGAAAAAGAAAGTTTAGGAGCCCGCCTGAAGAACAGGGTGAAGAAAAAAGAAGTTCAGGAGCCCGCCTGAAGAACAAGGTGCAGAAGTTGTAACTCCAGGAGCCCGCCTGAAGAACAGGGTAATGAAAAAGAAAGTCCAGGATCCCGCCTGAAGAACAAGGTGAAGAAAGAGGACGTTCAGGAGCCCGCCTGAAGAACAGGGTGAAAAAAAAACAAGTCAG
Source organism: Capsicum pubescens (assembly GCA_030864215.1). NCBI lineage: Eukaryota > Viridiplantae > Streptophyta > Magnoliopsida > Solanales > Solanaceae > Capsicum > Capsicum pubescens. Next base: position 238,499,398 of record CM061545.1, read on the forward strand.
GAGCCCACTTAAAGAATAGGCTGACTTTTTAAGTTCAAGTAATGAAGATTTGAATCAAGATTTTAGAAATTGTAATTTTTATTTCATTTTTGAATTTTTGTTAGTCAGTTGAATGTAAAAGCAGAAGTTGTCAACCGAAAACTCGACGGAATTTCATTCGATTTTTAACTCTTTTTCTCACCATATTACCTTTGAACTATTCGTGACATGATTCCCTTATAACCCGGGATAGGTAGGATGTTCAAAAATAGAACTCGATCACATTTTTTCCTTTTTTGTTTTTATTTTTATTTTTATTTTTACCTCTCAAATAATCGGAGGTTCAAAAATCATATCTTGTCTACTTCTTTGTATGGAAACTCTTCGAGATTTCACACAAAGAGGGGCAAAAATATAGACACGTGATTTTTTATCCTCCATCAATTTTTAAATATTAAATCATATATTATTTTAATTATTATTATTATTTTTTTAAATAAATTTTTAGTTAAAAATAAATAATTAAGTAATATTAATTTTGAGATATTAAAATTAATAATAAAATAAAATATATATTTTGTTTTCTAAATTTTAATAAAATTAACTATTTTTGTATTATTGTATTTATTTTGACTATTTGTAAATTTTATTGTATTTTTCTTAAACATAAAATTAATTAATTATTATTATTTTATTATTTTATATAATAAAAATATATATAAATATATATATAATAATAATGATAAAATCTGAATTAAAAAAAAAAAAAAAAAAAACACCCTTCCCTTTATCTGCCTAAAAACTACTCCCCTAAATTTACAAAAAAAAAAAAAACGTTCCCCCCAAATACCCCCACTATAAAAAGGACTCCTACCCCAGAAAAAAAAAAGAAAAAGAAAGAATGTATTTTCTACATCAGAGACAGATTTCTACAATATATCCGACAGTAAAAAAAACGGAGAGAAAAACAGAGAGTAAAAAAGAGATCAAGAAGAGAGAGTAAAACAAAGAAAGAAAGTTTGAAGTTTTAGAATTTTCGTTCGAGATTTTCGGTGATAATTACTTCTTGCTTCTTATTCCGTTTGAATCATCACAGGTTCTTATTCGAACTTGAATCATTTTATGTTATAAAGTTTACAAATGAAAATATTAAGTGATCTCATGCATTATGGATGGTTAATTGATTTAGTGAATCTTTATTACTATGTGTTATGTGATTGAAAACACTGTATGTTAATACTATATGATTTAAATTAAAACGAAAAGAGAATAACAGAGGATAGAAAATAGACACTGTTATCATTCTATACACTGTTATATGCATATATATTCATTTGTTAATTTACACGTACACAGATTCAAATTCATATACACAATAGACAAAATCAGATCAGAAACAAAAAAATCAGATCAAAAATAAAAAAAAATCACCAAAAACTGATCCATTTTCGAGTCCACTTCGGTTGGTTCTCGTCGGAATTCCAAGTCCAGCACCACCTCCCCTTTTTCTTTTTTCCGGCGTCACTTCCTTCCCCCTTCCCTTTTCCGTCGCGAATAGCCCATCAACGGGCCGGATCTGGCCGGAGTTTAACGCCACAACGGCGACAACAACTCCAGCCGGCTTACGCATCTTCTCCGGCGAACCAACTGTCCCCGCGCCGGTGCCAACTCCAGTCAGTGGCCATCACTGGTGAATAAACATAGCCATTGGAAAAGGACGCTGCTTGTTTTCTTTTATTCTTAAACATATGGAAGAGATTTAAATATTTATACATATTCTTCCTTTACAGTGACTTTAAAGTGGCCTTAATAATATTAAATTTCATATAATATCATACAATTTGACTATTTAAATATTATTTTTAGATAGCTTTAAGAAATTTGTCTTTTGCTTTAATTAAAAATTATTTTAATCCCTATCACTATCAACTTGTAATTAAATATGACATTAGTTTGAATTCTTACTATTTTAAATAATGGTATTTTACTAAGATTTATGCATCATTACTTGTTTTTTTTTTTACGTTAATTTGTGTCCAAATTAAATTACTGGGACTTTTTATGTCTAATTTTATTTTATAAAATATAATTTGGGTTAGAATAAATTTAAAGAGATTAAAACTTTTGAGGTGATATTAATTTAGTATAATGTAGATAGATTTGTTTATTTTATTATTTCATTATTTTATTTTATTTTATAAAATTTGAAAACTATTTATTAAATTAATTATTTTTTTTTTATTAAGAATAAATAGTGTTTCGAATAAATAAAATTATTTTGAGTTTACAAAAAACAATTTAATACCTTTAACGTTAGGTAAATTCTTAGGTTTTAAAATGTTCGTCTCAATTAAGAATGCGGTGTACGCATCTTTTTGGGACATTTAAAATCCAAGGATGCAATAATGCACCTTGACAAATACTTTTTTAAAATTAATTTTTATTGATTTATTTAATATAAGAGGCATAAACAAATAATTTTAGATATTTTTAAAAAAAGAGCAAATCTAGGCTTCAACATAATTATCAAAATAGTTTAAGTTAAGATAAGTCAATAAAAGCGACCGTGCTAGAACCACGGGACTCGAGGGGTGCCTCACACCTTCCCCTCGGTCAACAGAATTCCTTATCCGGTCTTCTGTTTTCTCTGACCAACAAAGAGTCATTTCTTTTTTATTAAGGATTCAAAAAGGTGACTTGGAACATCATAACTCAATTCCAAGTGGCGACTCTATAAATAAAATAATCTCTATTCAAAACCGTCACTTTAATTGGAAAAACCCTTCGACTCGAATCCTGCGGGCGAAAAAGGGGTGTGACACTAGTAATACGCATTAACTAATACATGTGTTATTTTTTTCAACACACTCTATCAAATGACCCATTAGTGAATAACTAAAAAACACATAGACGGTAATTAAAAAATAGAAGAGAAATAAACTAATCATAGTAATATCTCTCTACCTTTAAGATGAGCCATCATCACACTTGTTAGTTTTTCTTCATGTATATATCCTTGTTGCATATTATAATTTCCTCCCCGGGAATATTCATAGACTATATGCATCACACGAGATGACCTAGTTCTTTGGGTCTCTTGATTCTTGTATATCTTGTTTTAACACCACAAGAACATATTAATCAATTTAGTAGTTCTTCATATTTATAAATGAGTTTTTTACAACAACATCCAAGGTAATGTATTGACAATAAATTACTAATATCTTATTAGCTAAAATAATTCTTGTACAAACATTAAAATTACTATATGAAGTTAGCCAAAACAATTAGTATATGAGAATTAAAAAGAAAAGAAAAGCAACCCTAAAATTATTATTATAATAGTGTTTATTAATGTATATATATTTAAGACCTCTTATTAGTATGATGAATTTGAAACTCTCAAGTAGTACATGGTAAATGTCCTTGGCCTGTTGGCCTTATAGTCGCGAAACAATGGTAATACACGCGGTTGACAAGACAAGAAACAAATACGAAACAATCTCAAAAGCAAGCATTGATATCAGTGATACCTCTCATGCGATGGAAGTTCCTAAAGAACCGAACAATAGAATGAGGATAGCCAGAATAACCTCCGCTTTCTCTATAAGTCCTCACTAGATCACCTCTCCCACTGTTTTTGACATCTTCAGGCCAATTGCTTTCGTAGTATCAAGGAAATAACAAGCTTTGAATAAATCTTCATTATCATAGGATAGCGAATCAACAAAACATATGAATTGTATCTTTGTTCTCACGGTCCATAGGAAAACAGATTTATAAATCCAAATCCAATTTCATTCGCCTTCCTAAAAAAGAAATAAGTCGAGCAAATTTAAAATATTAAACACATTGACTTAAAAATAATTAACTCACCTTACAGATTTGATCTTGGATAAACTTACCAGCATTCAATGAATTGGATAAACTTACTACCATTCAATGAATTCAATGTCCAGAGATACCAAATTAGAATTAAGATGGTAAGGATCATTATCTGTTGTCCTTAGCATTTAGTTGATAAAATCGTGGATGTCCTTTACAATACCAGCATCCTTACTAGAACCCTGCCCCAGAAAGCAAATTAAGAAATTAAAAATAAAAAAAATTAAAATTTTATGACACAAGTGACCTGGTAAAGAGGAGAAGTTGCATAGTCTAATGGAGTTATCCATACCGAACATGATTACACGGTGAAGGTTACCATGGACTGTATTGTTCTTGTTCAATCTAAAAATAGCTTTCCCAATTTGACTTTAAAATTAAAAAAATTAAAATTAATTAGAAATGGAGAAATTATCTCTTGTAGAATTTACACTTGCACAATTAGATTTTTACCTGACATTGCGGAACATTTCTCCAAAACAACACATTCTCTTCTGCTATTGTAATCCCACATCTCAGGTTTGCCTCTTTCGTTCAACCACGGACGAAGAGATCTTAACGGCACTAAAAAATTCGTTTATCCTTCAAACGTGTCAACACGTTGTATCGAACAACGTTCCTTATAATTATCAATCACTACATAGCAATAACAATTCTCGTATATGCCCGTGTATCGATCCCGGTTTTCGAATTCATAGTCCATGAAGATTATGGTAAGTATGCGAATTTGGGATATTTTCTTAAGTATAAATAACATAAATACTAACCTTTTGGAACTCTCTTCCACTTTTTTAATTACTTTACTCTCTCTCCCTATTAATATACATAACATAGCCGACATATACATAACATTCTGTGTATATGTTGGGATTTTTGTAATATATTTAGGGAGTTGGAATTTTTTGTAATATTGGAAACATAAGTTGTGTATTTGTGTAATTTTTAGATTTTTTAGTGACCCGTCTATCTGTTTTTTTAGTTATTCACTAAAGTCGATCCGGGCCAAGTGTTTGCATTTATTATGACATTTTGCTAGAGATTACTGCTCGCATACTTCGTGTTGTTTATCCGGCCCAACTGGGAAGAACCTGTCATGGCCCAAAATAAAAACAAAAAATACAGACCCTAGAAACTAATTAAACCAAACTGAAGAACTAATTTTTACATATTTCTTTTCTATTATATAGAAGAGGTGGTTTCGACCATCTCTCCTGCAATTACTAAAAAATCCTTTCACTCCCACTTAATTTTTGATTGTAATGTCTTTTTTTTTGTAACTGACTAACAAAAAGAGTTGTTTGTACTTCTTTTTGAATATTTTTACATGTGTAATATGTAATTAAGATACAATTGAGATGTGTTTTTGATAAGTCGAAGTAATAATACTCTATTATACGAGTATATATTGTTGAAATTGAACAAACTATGGTATATCGATTACCATACTGCAAAATACTAAAATCAAACATCAAAATACTGAACCATACCGAATTAATATGGTATGGTAATGGTATAGTGTTTTTAAAAACCGAATACCGAAATTACCGTACCGAAGTTTCAAAAACCGTACCATACCATACCATGCCCACCCCTATCCATACCAAACATGATTACACGGTGAAGGTTACCATGGACTGTCTTATTCTTGCTCAATCTAAGAATAGCTTTCCCAATTTGACTTTAAAATAAAAATAAATAAATAATTAGAAATGGAGAAATTATCTCTTGTAGAATTTACACTTGCACAATTAGAATTTTACCTGACATTGCGGAACGTTTCTCCAAAACAACACATTCTCTTCTGCTATTGTAATCCCACATCTCAGGTTTGCCTCTTTCATTCAACCACGGACAAAGAGATCTTAACGGCTCTAAAAAATTCGTTCAGCCTTCAAACGTGTCAACACGTTGTATCGAACAACGTTCCCTATAATTATCAATCACTACATAGCAATTCTTGTATATGCCCGTGTATCGATCCCGGTTTCCCAATTCATAGTCCATGAAGCTTATGGTAAGTATGCGAATTTGGGAATATTTTCTTAAGTATAAATAACACAAATACCAACCCTTTTGGAAGTAATTACACTCTCTCCCACCTTTTTAATTACTTTACACTCTCTCCCTATTAATATACATAACATAGCCGACATATACATAGCATTCTGTGTATATGTTGGGATTTTTGCAATCTGTTTAGGGAGTTGGGATTTTTTGTAATATTGAAAACTTAAGTTGTGTATTTGTGTAATTTTTAGATTTTTTAATGACCCGTCTATCTGTTTTTTAGTTATTCACTAAAATCGATCCGGGCCAAGTGTTTGCATTTATTATGACATTTTGCTAGAGATTACTGCTCTCATACTTCGTGTTGTTTATCCGGCCCAACTGGGAAGAACCTGTCATGGCCCAAAATAAAATAAAAAAAGTGTAAACAACATATATACCGCAAAAGTGAAACTATTTACATAATTTCCCATTGAGGTTTTCTCTCTCCCTTGTATCCAAAATATTATCATACATTCGGTTGATTGTTATACATTCGCTGAATGTATGATAAATATGATTTACCTAAAATTAAGGGATAAGGAATCAGTAAATGTATTCCTATTCCTTAGATTACGTTATTTAATTGCCTGATGTTAATTATTGTATGAGTTAAAATAGTGACTGAAATTTGAATTTCAAAAATAAAAAATCTTAAACATTACATTTAATTTTCTTCTTTTCTGATTTACTTTTCTGTGTAAAAATTTTTTTGCTCGTACGTTCTTGTGAGAAAAAATATGAACATCCCAATATTGTTGCGTCATTCAGGTGTATGGGAGACGGAAATAAGTTTTAAAGCATACAAAAGTGATGCTATTGTTGTTTCTAAAAGTATTAACTTTGCGAAATTGATTGCGACAATCGCGATGGAATTGGGTATTGATGATGTTCGGAAAAAAATTGAAGTAAATTATATTGTTGATGGTAATTCTTCACCAATTATCATAAGAAATGATAATGGAGTCAAGGTTTATATTGAGTTGAAGAAACAATGTTCTGGGTTTATAAGTTTTCCGCTATGTATAACAACTTCCAACAAATCGATTAAGGATATCGAGTTTGATAGCGAAACTGCGGCTGTAATGTGTATTGAAGGTAGTGAATCTGATTCGGTTGCGTTAACTGTTGTTGAAACGCAGAATCAGTATTCATTATACATTCCAGAATTTGAAGTTAATAATTTCATTACTGATTGCAAGAACACTAAAATAAAAGTGAACCAACTTTATAAGGATAAGCAAACTTTGGTATCGGTTATGGCGAAATATACGATAACAAATGACTTTAACACCTTTACTAAACTATCTGATAAACAAAGGTATGGAATAAATTATTAATTTTTATTTGTAGATGTTGTGAAGGATGTTGTTGTGTTGTAATAGCATTTGTTAAGCGAGTTTTATTATTGACTGTAATTTCTGGCTTTGTTGTTTGCATAAAAAAGAGTTACATTTATTATGTATAATATTCCATCATACATGCATGCGAATGTATAATAAAACTGTAACAATTTAGTTATGATTTTCTTATTTAAATTAAATTTTTTATATGTATGTGATTAAATGGACAACATGTTTTAAAATGTATTTGCAGCTATGTGTTACATTGTTGTGTCAAAGATTGTAAATGGGTCTTGAAGGCGTATTCGATGAATCATTCGGAAATCTTTGTGATAAAGACATTTGATTTGGAACATAGTTGCATCTTGAGTGATAGAGTTCTGAATAATTTGGTTGCGACAACAACTTTTGTCAGTGAGTTTACAACACCAAAGTTAATAATTACAAGAGAATACACACACCGGCGGACATAATTGAAGAGATGAAGGCCATATACGGTGTTGATATTAACTACATGATGGCTTGGCGGGCAAAAGAAAAGGCAATTGCGATGCTTAGAGGTGGACTAACTGATGGATATCGAAAAATGCCCCGTTATATATATATATGTTGAACCAGGTATATCCTAGATCATACATTTGGATGCATAAGGCATTAGATAATGAGTTTAAATACTTGTTTATTGCCTTACATCCCATGATAAGGGGGTTCAAATTTTGTCATCCAGTAGTAGTTGTAGATGGTGCACATTTAAGCGGGCCATATCAAGGAACGTTTGTATCGGCGAGCACTCTTGATGGTGCAGGTATTATACTTTGAAGTAATTACATTTGGTATTTCAGCATTGTGCATACGTCCTAGAAGATTATATGTTGCTCTAGTATGAATAATAAAAATTGGACTTGCTTAATGAGTACATAAAATATCAATATACGCCTTTTATTTTGTGTTTTTGATGTTTTCTGTAAAGTAGATGCTAGTTTCTGTTTAAACAACCTTAGAAATTTCATTTTCATTTTAAAATTGAACGAGTAAAATGTAAGTAGATTTTGTTTTTTGTGCTATGTGTATGATTATCTATTATACTCAATGGTGTATGTATGATGTTGTAAAATATTCATACTTTGTTATATATTTTACATTTAGTATATGATTCCCTAACAGTATGTTTACGATGTATGATTTACTGTTATACGTTATTAAAATGTCTGGAGTTATATATTTTATTTGATTTCAACATTGTGATACTGGTGGGACAACATGTATGATGTCATGTATTAGCTAAGTGTAAAATAATTACAGACATATATTATAGAACTATTTTTTTTTGTTTAGGATGTATTATTCCATTAGTTTATGGTATAGTGGATTGTGAAAATGACAATTCGTGGACTTGGTTTTTTCATCAATTTATAGAAGCATTTGGAGAACAGGACAACATGTGTGTTGTATCGGATCGTAACGAAAGTATCATTAAAGGTGTGAGCATTGTTTATCCTAATGTCCCCCATCTTGCTTGTATTTGACATTTATGAAAAAATGTTTGTAAATATTTTAGAAAAAGCAAAGACATACTTAGTGACCTTTATTATTCCATGGCTAAAGCGTATAGAAAAGAAGATTTTGATTACATTATGTCAAAGGTTGGAAAGGTTGATCCAAGGGTTAAGAAATTTTTGGAAGAAGTTGGCTATGAGAAATGGTCTCGATGTCATGCCCCTGTTAATAGAGGTAGAATGATGACCTCTAATATAGCTGAATGTATTAATAGTTGTTTGGTAGAGGCTAGAGTACTTCCTATTTTAGGTTTCCTTGAAGAAGTGAGGATTCTATTTGCTGCATGAAATTGTAAGAATAGTGAAATTGCATCTTATACAAACACAACGCTTGGGAGAAGATTTCAAAAAATACTAACTGATAATGGGGTTAAATCGTTGCGGATGACGGTATGTATTCTGATAGTTGAATCTACTTTTTATTTGTTATTAATTTTTATATTGTTAAATGTATAAAATTAATCATTGATGACAGGTTAAGGCAGATGGTAGTTATCTGTACTGTGTGTATGAATCAGGAAGGAGGTACATTGTTGATATTGAGCGTGGCATGTGTAGCTGTTGTCGGTATCAAATTGATGAAATTTCATGTGCACACGCAATTACGGTTTTGAAGAGTATAAATATAGATGTAAAAGAGTATGGGTGTTACTGTTCAGAACTGTACCGTCCAAACACCATTGTCAAGACGTATGAACTCCCCATAATTCCTATGGCAGATATGAAAGATTAGATTGTACATGATTTTGTTGATGCAGATGAAGTCTTGCCACCCAAATACAGAAGACCTCCCGAGAGGCCAAAAAAAGAAAGACATTTGAAATCTAGTGAATCACTTACAAGTTCAAACCATTGCGGTAAATGCGGGCGTGCAGGCCACAACCGTAGGACGTGCGGTTTCTTCCCCAAAGAAAGTTGAAGATTTTAGATTGTTGTTCTAAATGCTAAGTCATTATTTGGATATAACTACAAAACGTCAATTGTTTTTTGTTTTTTGTTTATTTGTTTGTTGAAGTTTATTTTATGTTTTTATTTGTTATGTGCTTTTTAATTATGACTGAATGTTTGATATTTTGGAAACAATATCATACAGTTTTGAATTATTACAGTTTATGACTTTACTGCTTATTATTGCAGCGTAGTAAAAGGTTATCTTAATGTATAATATATTTAACATGTATGATATTATACGTTGACAACATGTATGACTTTTTAAGTAAATATTTTTTAAAAGCATAACAACTAATAATAATATGAATCAAACGAATTTGTGTGAGGATTATGGATTATACATTAAGATCTATGTATGAGAGTAAAAAATATTTTTATTTTGTTATTAGTATTATGTATAAATGTTGATACATTAAGTTTGTTTACAATTTACGATGTATTGTTATTTTAAAAAAAATTGAATACGAAGTTGTTTTCAATCAAGCAATGAGACGTTTCAACATGTATGATGTTGTCTACTGAATTTCTTAAAAATAAATTGATACCTATTCAATGTATAATTAACTCATAATATAATATTTACTTTTTTAATGTCGGAAAAAAAATATTTTACATATATTTAATTTATTATACATATGTGACATTTTACATATGCAAAATGTTGTTATACAGTCTTTTTAATATTAAGTTAGGATAAATGAGTAATTAACAAACAAGATAGAAAAAGTAGAAAAGAGTTTATGTAAATGTAAATGTATTAGAACCAATAACTGACATCCATATAATGTTGCCTAAAAACCAACATTCCAAAAACCATTACTGTATATAACTATTTAGCAGAAACAACAAAAAAAACAATTAGAATATTTTTTAGAATGATCTACTCGAAAGTAACAATTGCACTTTCATCAGGTGATTGGAGAAAAGTATTCTTTGGACGAGGAGGATCATCATTATCACTCGTATAACCTTTTTCTGCCTTCGTCACTCCGTAATGCCATAGTAACGAGGCATAACGTGCACGTTGACTATCGACTTCAAACTCACATGAAGGAACTTGCTGCCCTTCACTCAATATTTCTGCATACGAAGCCACAAATACCCTGCAGTCCCTGAATTTTTAATAAAATGAAAGATTGATAAGTATAGTAATTTACCATGATTATACATGTGAAAATGTAAAAAGTAAGAGACACTTACAAACTATCAGACGCTTGTTGTGGAATGTTTTGGACGTATTCAACATCAAATGAGTTGTGACTTATCTCACCAGTTTGCATACCAAGATTCCCTTCGTACGCTTTAAATGTTGACCAGTCAACTCTTTCAGTCTTTTCAAAAAAATCACTGTCCGACAAGTAAGTAGGTAGCATGGCTGCTAACTTTCTTATTTCAGTTGATGGTTCACTTTTCTTTTTGCTTGAAAATGAGTCATACACGCGTATTGTTCTCTCCTTTAACATAATTACAGCTAATACCCAGTGATATTCTTTTCCACAGTTAACAGGAACACATACCTCATCAACCAAATGCCATGGTAAACCCGCAGAAATACAGAATCCATTAATTATATTTGTTATAGCGATTTCATTAGAAGCACAAGCAACAGATTCTGCATAGTCTTCTTGCGTGGATATGTGATCTGTTTTAACTTTTGGAATATAACGTTCGTATGTATTTTCCATATATGTTTTGAAGAAGCAGCTGGTTGTCGTATATCTATATGGATCACACTGCTACAACTTTGATTTCTTTCTCAAATGGTAGAATATCACATCTAAGTGTTGCATGTAGAAATGGTTAGGTTATATTAAGCATTGAAAGAAAACTACATATTAAGACGTTATTACTATGTATTGCGTAAGAAGTTGAATGAATGACATGTTTTCATTACATCTATAATGTGATTATACAGTCCATAACATGTATGATATTTATTCATACAACAGATTCTAATGTATATGTTTTAGTTATTAGTATGTATTGGGAATGTAAATTAGTGCATGATATATTAACAAAACATGTATAAAATCTGATTATATGTAATACTTCATGTATAATCAGTAGTCATAAAATTAAATCGTAGTAAAATGTTTTAGTTATTATTATTTTGCAACAAAGAACATGAATGTATGATATGTTACAAGTCATTGTTTTAAATGTAATTATACATTACACCACATGTATGATATGTAACTATACAATAGATTATATGTATTATGTATTTTAATTGTACAACAGATACTAATGCATAATTTTTAGTTGTTATTATGTATTGATAAATGACAATAATGTATGATATATTAACATAACATGTAGTAAATTTGATTATATGTCTTACCACATGTATTAAGTTGTGTCATAAAACAAATTCGAAGTCATATATTTTCGTTATTATTATATTTTCAACAAAGTACATCAATGTATGAGCTATTAAAATTAAATGTATAATAAGTGATTGTACATAACAATATATGTATGATATGTAATAATACAATAGATTTTATGTATTTTGTATCAATTAGAATATTTTTAGTAAAAGTTTAAAGAAGTATGATATAGTTGAGTTTAATTTACCTCATCATTCCAACTCATTTTGGGTTGCTTCATCAAGTAGAACCAATTCTTTGAGAGTGCTTGTGCAACAATAAAGTCCAATAGAGGATAACCTAATCCTGGAGCATTTTTTAGATAGTGATTGTTTGTTTGTTTCCTGTAATATAAACAAGCATTAGACTTCACCAAGGTGTATTCTTATGTACTAAATTCAGTAATTTAGTAAGCTTTCTAAATAACTTACTTTGATGCATGATATTTCAGTAACCCAAGTTCAAGCCACTGTGAATAATCGTTGATCAATTGATTAGGCATGTCTTCGTAAATGGTACAACCATCAAAAGCATACCTCTGTTTCTCTTTATTATCATAACTGCCCTCATATTTAGAGCTCGATCCAAATTTTGTGATGTATGATGACTTGAAAATCATTGAATTTTTTCTGTCTCTTTTAACAGGTGATTTATGTTTTACTTCACAAGCTTTTGCTGTTTCAAGCTCCCTTACTTGTGCATCAGGAAAGTCTGGTGGAAACTGACTATCTAGAAGTGACCACTGACTTTTCGTCACTAAATTTGGTGTAACAACATCGAATTTTTTTGTATTCGAAGGTGTTGACAACCCAAATATTAGTGTGTCTAAAGCATCTTGATCAGACTCCGTTAGTGTGGCATTCACATCATCCTACAGCTTAAAGATTGATGTGTTATGTGTAAAATCAAACATAGTAATGTTTAACGTTAGTGATACCTAAACAACAGCGACATTTATGTGGACTGTTTTGTTTGTTTAAAAATAAAATTGGAACTGTAAAAAAAATACCTGCAAATCTGTCACATCAGTACTATGATGTTTGTTCAATTCGTCAGCACAAAATGATCCTTTTGTGGCAATATGCTCATCCTACTTTAAGTAAAATTATTATGTAATAAAATAAATATGTCATATATCTATATGTATCACAAATGTATAAAGGACTGTACTATGTCATAAGTTTATGTTTTTAGACTTGAAGTGTTAAATCAACAGTAGTAAAACAGAAAAAAATTTCAAAAGTACCATCACAGGAGTATGCTGTTTTCCCAAATCTTTGATAGTAGCTTTCTCTTTTTCGGAAATAAGCGCATCCTAAATTAAGAGTTAAGTGGCATGTCGGAACACATTTATTAAAAGTAAGACATAGTTCTAAAGGATAAAAATTTGTAAAAGTGATTTTAAAAGTCATACAATGATGAACGAAAAGATGTTTACATAATCTGATGTATTAGGGATGGATATAAATGTATAAGAATGTAAGTTTTGAGTTGATAAACAACATGAAAAACCAATAATGTAACTCTAAATGTTTCATATGAGGGCTATGCTGTCTGCTCAGTTCTTCATTACAATCTGTTTTTTTTGCATCATTATGCTCATCCTACATTCAGTCACAATAATTATTTATAAAAGTTATGTTAATGTATAACGTAATGTTATACATTCAATTGAATGTATAAGGAATCTGAGACAGAATCATAATATGATAGTATTACAATGCAAATTATTCAAAGTAAGACAGTGCTAGAGAAAATAAATTTGTAATACTAATTTGAAAAGCCATATAATGGTGAATGAAAACCTGTTTATAGAATCTGATATCTAGTTGGCATGGATGTGAATGTAAAAGCATGTAAGTTTTGAGTTAATAAACAATATGAACAACCAAAAAATACCTCTAAATGCTTCATGTGAGGGCTTTGATGTATGGTCAGATCTTCAGTACAACCTATTTCTATTGCGTCATTATGCTCATCCTACATTCAGTAACAAGTTTCATTTATAAAAAGTTTAGTCAAAGTGATACGTTGTTGAACGGAAAAAATATGGATTAGTGATTTTGAATTGATATGTATAACAAATGCATATATATTTGTTATATGGGGATTTAATGTATAACATAATGTTATACATTTAAATGAATGTATAACAAAGCTCACACATTCTTTAAATAAAAAAACATTCATTTTCTGTAATGTACTACTAGTATTAATAATGAATAACACATCAATGTACATTTAAATGTATGTGTAGTAATACTGTAACATCCTACAAGTAAATCGATTTAAAATATTGTTATGGATCCAAAAACAAAACAACATGATAGACAAAAAATGTACCAATATATCTTCCATTTCAGTAATGTGCGTGTTTTTCGATTCTTCTTCATGTCCCTCTTCTTGATCATTCATATGCTCATCCTATGAAAAATTGACAAGCAGATGTTTGTACATTTAATCAAATTTATATAATGACGAATGAAATTTTTTTAATGGTTTCATATCTACATTGTATAACCATATCTATACATATCATATATATAACTTCTGATCGAATTGAACCTCAGCTATTGTTGGACATTCAGGATGAATGTGGACACAATCTTGGATCTCTGTTTCCAAATGTTCAAGTACTATTGATTCATCATTTGTTATGTGAATGACTGGTCCCGTGTACTCATCTTCATGTTGTATAAGAACCCAACAAAAATAGGTTAAGATGTCGGAGATATTCAGATTTATCATAACATGTCAATTTAATTTAGATTAACATTACCGGCAAATCAGTCTTATGAACACTGTCATTTATTTTTGATCCTTCTTCTGCACCTTCTTGTTGATGAACAATTTTCTCCTCCTATGTTTCATGAATAATACTAATGTATGAGTATTTATTCAAAGTATTAAAAATGTTAAGGAAAAATTATTTTATACCAGAGATTCTTTATTCTCTTCTTTCTTCAATGCTTTAACAACCTCAGTAGGTATATTGAAGATTAGTGTTTTCAGCTCAGCAATTTGTTCATTCACCTTATAACTGTCACGCTCCAAAAATCCCATCGGGCCGGACTGGCACCCGAAGCCGAGAAGGCCCGGGAGAACCCGTTCAAATACTTGTACTTTCACTTATATGTCACCAAAAATTTGGACAGCACTTCGTTGCATATAGAAGGGTCTAATTACCTGTATCAGCACAACACGCACAAATATATATATATATATAATACTTGGTCGTCGAGGCCACCACATATACAAATATAACATCACTATATAAACTTCCATGACTTTACCCTTCCTTATGTCTACAAAGCCTCTAGGATATACATGACATAACTAGGGTCGGGACAAACCCTCGCCCACACATGACTCCTGTACAATAACAAAACATAAGAAACCGACTCGAAAAGCTCCGAAGCAAACTGGAGCTCACCAACAATAGTTGTATGACCTGGCTCCTACTTGTGCGGTGTATGAGCTGAGGTACCTGTGCCTGCAACATGAAATGCAGGTCCCCGTGGGGGACATCAGTACGAAATATGTACTGAGTATGTAAAGCTGTAGATAATCACATATGATATAGGAGCTCAATAGAAATCAGAAACAAGTGAATAAATCGTAATAGGAGTGGACCACACTTACTAGAACTTGTGGCAACCTGTACATTGTATTTATTCAATCACTTACCTTCGTTCTTATAGTCTTTGTAATCATTATTGTACTGTACTGTGACCATTAGGCTGCCTCCAGTACATATCAACTGGGATCGACCCATGCTAGGCTTATGCCCCTGGGATACCACCCATAAACACATAAATAGGGATCGACCCATGCTAGGCTTATGCCCCTAGGATACCACCCGATAAGAGAGAACTTCCATCACTTAGTTCAATTAATCTTTGAGATTGTTATTTTGGCCGCCACCATATTTTTGATACTTTGAAACAATGATACATCAATAGGAACCAAGTAATAGACCTTCTATACAATAACGATGTAATAAAGACTCGTTGGTACATCAACAATGTGTTTCAGAATCATCAATATCACAACAATGAAATAGGAGCCTTTTGGTATATCAATGAAATATTTTGACACTTTATAGGATGGAAACAACTTCGTTGGTAATGTATAACAATACATGTTTTTGGACAACCTCGGAATCTTACTTGATGGAACATTGGTGTTTTCATGCTAAAGAACATTGTTAGAGTATGCTTTACATACCTCTTCGTAGATTCGGATACCAATTCAACACAACTTCCCGCCTTTACAAATCACTTATCTACAATGAAATGTTTGGCATCTAGTATTAGCAACCCAACACCACAATTCTCTTCCATAATTCCATACAACCAATATTTGCATAGCATTCCAAAAACCAACTTGAACAATAGGTTTATGTGTGTGTGTATGTATATATATATATATATAATCATCATTTCAATACCACATCATCACACCAAATCCCTTCACAATTCAACATAATCCAACCATGCACAAGAATAATCCAACATCATTTCCAATCATCTTTCAACAACACTCAAATAACACATTTCTTATGCTTACATGCATATATATACATATCCATATAAATAACACCAACATAATTTACATCCTTACCATAAAATGGCCCTTTTGATTTTGAAGTCCTGTTGGAACAAATAAGGGGTGCTTCTCGAAGCCCTCGAGACAGTGAACACAACTACGAAATCAATTTGGATTTTCTACGGTTGAATCACAAGATAATTGGAGTTGAAATTTGGCTAGGGTTTCTTATTTTTCAATAATGGATGATAAATAATGGATATGAGGCTAAGTATATGTATATAATGACCAATTTTCATTCATGAGGTGATTTGAAAATGACCATATTGCCCTTAAAATTTTAAGTAAATCCGAATCTGTCCATGGTGGACTGTTTTGACAAGCTAAACTAGATCGACCATAACTCTTTTCTCCGATATTGGATTTGGGTGAAATTGGTATTTTTGGAAAGATAATTCAAAGGGATTTCATTTCATATAAAGTAGGCCACCCAGTTCGTCCTGTACAAGAAGTTATGATCGTTTGAAGTTGACCCTAAAAATCTGTTTTGAGAGGCTAAAGTAAAACGAGTATAAATCCTTACTCAGACGTTGGATTTGGATGAAACCAATTGAATTGGAAAGAAGACTCAAAGATATTTCTTTTGATAGGTCGTAGCTCTCCCAGTTCATTATATTAAGGGAGTTATGATCGTTCAAAGTTGATCCAAAAAACTGGCAGGCCTCAGTAGTTTGTGTGCAGGAAATTTTCCTGCACATTTACTATTCACCATATCCCGGCCACCGTTTTATAGTTTCGAACGTGCTCGATTATATCCGAAACTTATTCGTTTTTGGAAATCTTTATATCGTTGGAAAGCTTATTCAATAACCTTCGTATGGAACCATCGACGGACAAATTTTGGTATAAATAAAATAAAAAAATTAATTCCATATAAATAAGACCAATACACGTACTTGAATACGCCAATACATGTACTTGAATACAGGGTGTTACATCCTTCCCCCCTTTAGGACATTCGTCCTCGAATGTTAGCGTAGTTATTCAACCAAAACAAGTTCAAGTCCACCATTAACATTCACATCATCACATAAATACTATGCATATATAAACAAAAACTTACTTGTTAATGTTCTAACTCCGTTTCTTGAACTTCCTCTTCATCTTTGAACAAATGAGGGTACTTAGATTTCATTGCTTCCTCAGCTTCCCATGTAATCTCTTCCCTTTGTTGATTTCTCCAAAGTACTTTCACCGATGCTACTTCTTTATTTCTCATCTTCTTAACTTGACGATCTAATATAGCAATAGGCATCTCCTCATAGGCAAGATCTTCTGTTACTTGCACATCTTCAGTAGAAGTAATAAAGGACGGATCTCCGATGCACTTTCGAAGCATCGATACATGAAATACCGGATGCACTGATGAGAGTTCCTGGGGTAGCTCTAATTCATAAGCAACTTGCCCACATCTTCGAATAATCTTATACGGGCCTATATATCGTGGACTCAACTTTCCTTTCTTGCCAAATCTCATCACCCCTTTCATTGGCGATACCTTCAAAAATACCCAATCGCCTAACGAAAATTCTAGCCTTCTTCTTCTACTATCCGCATATGACTTGTGTCGACTTTGGCTGTTTTCAACCGTTGCTGAATCACCTTGACTTTTTCTATGGCTTGATACACAAGATCCGGTCTGAACATAAGAGTTTCACCCGCTTCGAACCATCCTATTGGTGATCTACACTTCCTCCCATATAAAGCTTCATATGATGCCATTTTGATACTTGAATGATAGCTATTATTGTAGGCAAACTCAATAAGAGGTAAATGATCATCCCAGCTGCCTTTAAAATCTATGACACATGCTCGTAGCATATCTTCAAGTGTTTGAATGGTGCGCTCTACTTGTCCATCCGTCTGAGGGTGAAAAGTTGTACTCAGATTCACTTGTGTTCCCAAACTCCGTTGGAAAGACTTCCGAAAGTTTGCGGTAAATTAAGTTCCCCGATCCGATATAATAGAAGTTGGCACTCCATGTAATCGGACTATTTCCTTAACATACAGCTTCGAATATTCTTCAACTGTGTAAGTGGTCTTAACGGGTAAGAAATGTGCGGATTTCGTAAGCCTATCCACAATCACCCATATAGAATCAAATTTCCGAGTTGTACGAGGTAAACCTATAACAAAATCCATGTTGATCATGTCCCACTTCCAAATTGGAAGATCTATGCATTGGATATAGCCTCCGGGTTTTTGGTGCTCAACTTTAACTCTTTGACAATTTGGACATTCAGCTACAAATTCTGCAATGCTCTTCTTCATGTCATTCCACCAATACATATCTTTCAAATCTTGATACATTTTGGTTGATCCTGGATGAATGGAATACCTTGAAAAATGTACCTCTGTCATAATCTTCTTTCTTAGCCCGTCTATATCCGGCACACACAATCGGTTTCGGAACTGAAGTACTCCTTCTCGCGTAAGCTCAAATGCCTTGGTCGCACCACTCTGAACGTTCTCCTTAAGCTGTAATAAAATAGGGTCTGCATATTGCTTCTCTTTCACTTCAGCTACTAATGAAGATTCCGCAGCATTATGTACGATAAGCTCTTTATTCGGAGTTTCAAGAAGGCGAACTCCCAAACTAGCTAACTGGTGAAGATACTTAACCATCCCTTGCCTTTCTATAGGCGCCATCATAGCCTTACGACTTAACGCATCAGCTACCACATTTGTTTTCCCTGGATGGTACAAAATATCAACATCGTAGTCCTTTAATAGTTCAAGCCATCTCCGCTGCCTTAAATTTAGATCCTTCTGATTAAAAATATATTGCAAGCTCTTATGGTCAGTATATATATCAACATGAACCCCATATAAGTAGTGGCGCCATATCTTTAAAGCAAAAATAACTGCTGCTAGCTCAAAATCGTGTGTAGGATAATTTTTCTCATGTGGACGTAATTGTCTAGAAGCATATGCTATTACCTTACCATGCTGCATCAATACACATCCTAAACCATTTCTGGAAGCATCACAATACACTGTATACCCTTCGATGCCTTCTGGAAGTACCAACACGGGTGTAGAAATCAACTTGTTCTTTAAATATTGAAAACTCTTCTCACATGCATCATTCCATTGGAATTTGGATGCTTTATGGGTTAGCTTGGTTAAGGGTGCTGAAATGGAAGAAAAGCCTTTAACAAACCTTCTATAATAACCGGCCAACCCAAGAAAACTACGAATCTCCGTAGGCGTTGTGGGCCTTGGCCAGTTCTTCACAGCTTCTATCTTTTGAGCATCAACCTTTATCCCTTCACTAGATACAATATGACCCAAAAATGCCACCGACTTTAACCAAAACTCACATTTAGAGAACTTTTCATAAAGCTTACAATCACAAAGAGTCTGCAATGCCTGTCGTAAGTGATTGGCATGTTCCTCTTCTTATCTAGAATAAACTAGAATATCATCTATAAAAACTATCACAAATACATCCAGGAATCGCTTAAAAACCCTATTCATCAAATCCATAAAAGCTGTGGGTGCATTTGTTAGCCCAAATGACATAACTAGAAACTCATAATGACCATACCTTGTTCGGAAAGCTGTTTTGGGTATATATTTTTCTTTGACCCTCACTTGGTGGTAACCTGACCTCAAATCAATCTTAGAAAAGCACTTGGCGCCCTGTAACTGATCAAATAAATCATCAATTCTTGGGAGAGGATATTTATTCTTAATAGTCACCTTATTCAATTGCCGATAATCAATACACATCCTCAGCGAGCCATCCTTTTTGCATACAAATAACACTGGTGTTCCCCAAGGGGAAATACTAGGCCTAATGAACCCCTTTTCTAGCAAATCTTTCAATTGCTCTTTCAATTCTCGTAATTTTGCTGGGGCCATTCTATACAGAGGAATGAAGATTGATTGGGTGCCTGGTATTACATCAATACCAAACTCTACTTCTCGTTCAGGAGGCAAACCTGGAAGATCTTCAGGAAATACATCAGAAAATTCATTTACCACCGGAACAGCGTGAAGAGTTGGTGGCTCCGCTTCTGTTTCCCTTACTCTAACTAAATGATATATATATCCCTTGGAAATCATTCTTCTTGCCTTAAAATAAGAAATAAATCTACCTCTTGGCGCGCTAATTTCACCTTTCCATTCAAGGACTGATTCATTTGGAAAATGGAAATATACCTTTTTCGTGCAGCAATCAATTGTGGCATAACAAGACGCCAACCAGTCCATACCCATTATAACATCAAAATCTACCATTTCTAACTCCACAAGATCAGTCATCGTATCACGACCACAAACAGTTACTATGCAGTTTCGATAAACCCTTCTAGCTATAATAGATTCCCCGACCGGTGTGGACACTTCAAATGGCTTAACTAATAGTTCGGGTATTCTTTCGAACTTTCCAGCAACCAATGGAGTAACATAAGATAATGTAGAACCGGGATCAATTAAGGCATATAAATCGAATGAAAATATAGACAACGTACTCGTAACCACATCTGGGGAAGCCTTTAAATTCTATCGATCCGCTAGAGCATACGTACGATTTTGAGCCCCGCTAGAACTCGTGGCTCCTCTATCACCTCTAACACGACCCATTGGCTATGCACCCCTTCCTGAATAAGGCATCGATGATGATGATGCAACAAATGACCCCGTAGGTCGTGCCATACCCCTATGTCCCTTCGTGGGCATTCCCTCATCATATGCCCTGACATACCGCACCAAAAGCAAACATTGGTCCCCAGCCGACATGCGCCCAAATGATACCTTCCACATTTATTGCATGGCTCTCGAGGAGGTCTCGATTGGCTCATATTCCCTTGCCCTTGGTAACCCACTGATCGCGAACTATGACCCTCACTTCTTTGCCCAAATTAACTGCCTCTGAACCCCTAATGCTGTGGTGGAGCACTAGCTGCAGAATAAAAAAATAATGGCCTAGGTGGTCTAGCAGAAAATTGAGGTCTAAAACCTCCCTGTGGCGCCATAAACTGCCCTGTAGATCTGGCCCTCTTAGAAGATCCGCTTTCAAATTCCTGTGTTCTTCTTCTTTGCCTCTGATCTTCCATTTTCTGTGCAAATGCTTGGATCCTAGCTATATCCATGTCTTTATTCAGTGCAACAATAGTACAATCCCTAACCAAATACGGATCCAATCCAACCACATACCGATGAACTCTGTCATCCATAGTAGCTATAACATTAGGAGCATATCTGGACAAAGAATTAAATCGAAGACTATACTCCCTCACACTTGTATTACCCTGTCGAAGATTTAAGAACTGATCCGCACGGGCCTGACGAGTTTCATATGGAAGATAATGATCAATAAATGCCTCTTTGAACTCTTTCCAAGTAGCTGGGGGTCCATCAATGCCCCTTGACCGTTTCCAGTTTTCATACCAATATATAGCCTCACCTTTGAATCTATACGCGGCTAACTCCACTGTCTCTCTGCCCGATACATGCATCACCTCTAGAGCCCTTTGGATCTGATCAATAAAGTCTTGTGGGTCCTCATTAAGATCTGATCCAGTAAAAGTAGGAGGATACATCTTAAGAAAATCCTGTGTTCGAAGACTAGCGCCCTATCTATACCACTAGGACCTGCAGTAGGAATAGGTTGCCCTTGAGCTTGCCCAGCAACTATACGAGTCAAAAGTTGCACTGCATTTCTAAGATCTTGATCAACAGCATTAATAGGTGGCTCTGGGGATATAGTTCTCCTCCCCCTTATTCCTTCCGGACTGGGGGAAGTTTCTGATGCATGCTCAGCTGGAGCCTCACTTTGATTAGCTGGTATAGTGGGTGACTTACTAGTCCCCTCTCCGGCAGTCACATCTACTTGCTTACCGGTATTCTTGCTTCTGGTAACCGGCATCATTACTATAATAAGAGAAACAAACTGATTCAGTGGTCAACTATGACTTCATATACAATATAAGCTCTATCGTACGATCTAAGACATGAAGAAAAGAAACAATTCCTAAATGTCCATAGCCTCCTGTTTATAGATGCGGTGCACAACACACCGATAAACAAGACTCTACATAGACACGGCTTTGTAGACTCACTAGGACGAACCGCTCTCTGATACCACTATTGTCACGCCCCAAAAATCCCATCGGGCCGGACTAGCACCCGAAGCCGAGAAGGCCCGGGAGAACCCGTTCAAATACCTGTACTTTCACTTATATGTCACCAAAAATTTGGACAGCACTTCGTTGCATATAGAAGGGTCTAATTACCTGTATCAGCACAACACGCACAAATATATAAAAATATAATACATGGCCGTCGGGGCCACCACATATACAAATATAACATCACTATATAAACTTCCATGACTTTACCCTTCCTTATGTCTACAAAGCCTCTAGGATATACATGACATAACTAGGGTCGGGACAAACCCCCGCCCACACATGACTCCTGTACAATAACAAAACATAAGAAACTGACTCGGAAAGCTCTGAAAAAAACTGGAGCTCACCAACAATAGCTGTATGACCTGGCTCCTACTTGTGCGGTGTATGAGCTGAGGTACCTGTGCCTGCAACATGAAATACAGGTCCCCGTGGGGGACGTCAGTACGAAATATGTACTGAGTATGTAAATCTGTAGATAATCACATATGATATAGGAGCTCAATAGAAATCAGAAACAAGTGAATAAATCGTAATAGGAGTGGACCACACTTACCAGAACTTGTGACAACCTGTACATTGTATTTATTCAATCACTTACCTTCGTTCTTATCGTCTTTGTAATCATTACTGTACTGTACTGTGACCATTAGGCTGCCTCCAGTACATATCAACTGGGATCGACCCATGCTAGGCTTATGCCCCTGGGATACCACCCATAAACACATAAATAGGGATCGACCCATGCTAGGCTTATGCCCCTAGGATACTACCCGATAAGAGAGAACTTCCATCACTTAGTTCAATTAATCTTTGAGATTGTTATTTCGGTCCCCACCACATTTTTGATACTTTGAAACAATGATACATCAATAGGAACCAAGTAATAGACCATCTATACAATAACGATGTAATAAAGACTCATTGGTATATCAACAATGTGTTTTAGAATCATCAATATCACAACAATGAAATAGGAGCCTTTTGGTATATCAATGAAACATTTTGACACTTTATAGGATGGAAACAACTTCGTTGGTAACGTAGAACAATACATGTTTTTGGACAACCTCGGAATCTTACTTGATGGAACATTGGTGTTTTCATGCCAAAGAACATTGTTAGAGTATGCTTTACATACCTCGTCGTAGATTCGGATACCAATTCAACACAACTTCCCGCCTTTACAAATCACTTATCTACAATGAAATGTTTGGCATCTAGTATTAGCAACCCAACACCACAATTCTTTTCCATAATTCCATACAACCAATATTTGCATAGCATTCCAAAAACCAACTTGAACAATAGGTTTATGTGTGTGTGTGTATATATATATATATATATATATATATATATAATCATCATTTCAATACCACATCATCACACCAAATCCCTTCACAATTCAACATAATCCAACCATGCACAAGAATAATCCAACATCATTTCCAATCATCTTTCAACAACAATCAAATAACACACTTCTTATGCTTACATGCATATATATACATATCCATATAAATAACACCAACATAATTTACATCCTTACCATAAAATGGCCCTTTTGATTTTGAAGTCCTGTTGGCACAAATAAGGGGTGCTTCTCAAAGCCCTCGAGACGGTGAACACAACTACGGAATCAATTTGGATTTTCTATGGTTGAATCACAAGATAATTGGAGTTGAAATTTGGCTAGGGTTTCTTATTCTTCAATAATGGATGATAAATAATGGATATGAGGCTAAGTATATGTATATAATGACCAATTTTCGTTCATGAGGTGATTTGAAAATGACCATATTGCCCTTAAAATTTTAAGTAAATCCGAATCTGTCCATGGTGGACTGTTTTGACAAGCTAAAGTAGATCGACCATAACTCTTTTCTCCGATATCGGATTTGGGTGAAATTGGTATCGTTGAAAATATAATTCAAAGGTCTTTAATTTCATATAAAGTAGGCCACCCAGTTCGTCCTGTACAAGGAGTTATGATCGTTTGAAGTTGACCCTAAAAATCTGTTTTGAGAGGCTAAAGTAAAACGAGTATAACTCCTTACTCAGACGTTGGATTTGGATGAAACCAATTGCATTGGAAAGAAGACTCAAAGATATTTCTTTTGATAGGTCGTAGCTCTCTCAGTTCATTATATTAAGGGAGTTATGATCGTTCAAAGTTGACCCAAAAAACTGGCAGGCCTCAGTAGTTTGTGTGCAGGAAATTTTCCTGCACATTTACTATTCACCATATCCCGGCCACCGTTTTATAGTTTCGAACGTGCTCGATTATATCCGAAACTTATCCATTTTTGGAAATCTTTATATCGTTGGAAAGCTTATTCAATAACCTTCGTATGGAACCATCGACGGGCAAATTTCGGTATAAATAAAATAAAAAAATTAATTCCATATAAATAAGATCAATACACGTACTTGAATACGCCAATACATGTACTTGAATACGGGGTGTTACAATAACATACATATAAACAATAAGATATTAGAAACAAATAATATTTTTTTAAAATTAAAATTTTTGAATAAGAAAATTAACTTACATATGTTTTGATGTAACTCTTTATCTGCTCCATATCTAAATTAGACTTAGAAGTCTCTTCGGACGTTGAGGAAGACGAAGGAAAAGACTTGTGTTGTTCGCGCTCAGGGAAAACACCAATTTCTACTTGATGACAATGATCAAAATCAGACACACGAATTTGTAGTTTATCTATTAATTGTTATTGTTTTTTAGAAAACACACCCGACACACGACGTACTGAATGAGAACTTGTTGATTTCTTTTCATCTGTCACAACTGGACTAACTTCCTGAAACATAACTATTTTTCTTCTGTTGGATGGTTGTTCAGTTGATACAGGTTTAGCCAAACTAGCCTTTCTTAGAAATTTCTGAGTAGGTTCAGTGGTGAAATCATCATAGTCGTCATCTCCAGTGACAACACGCGATTGATCTTCATTGCCTGCCGTTTGCATTTTTGCAGCAACAGAAGTGGAAGCAGCAGATATTGGATAAAAAAACACAAAATCCTCAGAGAAAGACAAATCTAAAGTACGAACTTCTTCGTTTGTAGGCTGTAAATTCTTGAAAGAACACTGTAAAAAATTATTTTAAAATAAAATATTAGAACTTCGAAAAAGTGAGTATAAAATAAAAATATTTAACATGTTATACAATTACCTTACTGAACATGCCAGACATAAAAGATTCTTACTTAGGCCTTGTACACTCAACATACCAATTAAGTATTCTTGGGATGATGTTTCCATGTCGCAAAGCAATTTTTTATCTAACGCAGAGCAACACTCAAAAATCCAGACATTTAGAGCGTGGGGCATTCCACCCAAAGAATATAATTGCTTTGCGACTCTGAAATCCTGCCGCCATGAGTTGATCAACTTTTCAAAAGTTATCTTTCCCCATGAAAAGTGTATGTAGCGACCATCCTCGACCATTTGGAAGTGAGCTACACTGATTGATGCTTCTTTATGCTGAGATAACATGAATGTATGAATAAAATATAATATCACAAGATTCAAAGCATCTTCAGAGTTCTCGAAATTGCCCATCTTCACACGTGTTAGCAGTTTTGACCTAGTTATACCACCTCCAGATTCAGGAAAATACTTCGACATCAAAGGGGATTTTGATTGTGAAGTATACATAAACTCATCAATATCACCTGTGCATTTCAGGCCGGTGATAATGGCAAATTCAAGCACGGTAAATTTCAAAATCTTCCCCTGCACACACACATGTATCTCGTCCTTAATATCTTGTTGGATTTCTAGCATAAGGAGACATTTTGCAATCTGCCCAATCCAGTTGCACTGCGGAAGGTCAAGAAAAATCCCAAATAACGTATTTTTAAATGCCCCCAAAACATTTTCTCCAAAATAAGACTTTATGTCTCCAGCAAAACCACGGTTGCATAAGCTCAAAATATGCAAAGAGTGCTCCGGGACTTTATCTATACGATATTTCATGCCCTGAAAAAATATATACAATAATTGCATAAAAAGTTACACATTTTTTAGATGCAATAATGTATAATGTTGCATACTAGAATAGTTCACATTAAAAACATGTATGACATATCAGTTATTCAGATGTATAATGTCACTTTATACATTATGAAAACCTCAGTAAATTCAATGTCACTTCATAAATTTAATGTCATTAGCAGATGTACAATGTCACTTTATACATTATGAAACCTCACTAAATGTATAACATCAACTAAACCGTAAAATGCCTGTTATGTATAATAAGAGTATGGAAAGCAATGTATAATACTATAATAGTTCACATTATATACATGAATGACATATCAGTTATTCAGATGTATAATGTCACTTTATACATTATGAAAACCTCACTAAACATATATGTATAATATACAATGTATAATGTCAAATTAAACATGCATTCACCTTAAACAATGTATAATGTCAGATTATACATTGTATACATTAATAATCAAATATATACAATGTATAATGTCAGATTAAACAATTCACCTTAAAACATATATGACATGTAATGTTGTCATAAAAACTTCATAAATGTATAATAACACACCCAGATTCAAATGCCTCTTATACGTAATAAAAACATCCAATGTATAAGTAAAGTATAATCTTTTATCAATACCTTCGAAAGACGTGGTCTACCGGAATCATCAAACTTCTTCTTACTTGCCGTTTGTGAAGTTGATTTCTTTGATTTGGAAGTGGCCGCTTCCTTCAATTTCTTCATTGTTGTGGGATCGTTTCGATGCTTTGAACGATTCTCTGCGAAATCGGGTTCTTCAAAATCAAATGTACCAGGAACAAACCCAACATGTATATCTAACTGACTAAGTCTTAAACTAAAGTTAGGACAAGAATCCATTAGCAAATTTTTTCAGTAATTCGATTAACCCGAATCAACTACGAAACTTGAAAAAACTTGCAAAAATGTGGTAAAACCTTAAAAACAAACATGCATTCATAAAATAAACTGGAAAATACAAAAATAGGTAATTTTGAAAAGAAAAAAAACAAAGCAAGAATCGAAAATGTATTATATGAAGAAAACATAAAAATCGAACTACTAAATTTGAAAATACTTGGAAAATACGGTAAAAACAAACATGCAACCACAACAAATATACAATCAATTTCAAAAATTGAAAAATTTGAAAAAAAAAAAAAGAAAAAAAAAAACTCTTCAAACTTACAAATTGTAACCCCCAGAAACACGATTCTTCAATTTTGCCGAGAATAAGGAGATTCAATTGTGGAGTAATTATCGGGTGTTGTGGGAGGATATGGGGGAGTAAAATACGGAAGAGAAAACTTTTTTAGATATGTATAATGTTTTAAGAGAGAGAAAGTTAAAAATAAAGGAATTTTTATAAATATTTTGGTATATGTGTAAATACTTTGCCAAATTAGTATATTATGTAATAAGGAAATTTTAATTGGTGTATATTTGTAAATTTTAGATCAAAAAATACAGATCCAAGAAACTAATTTTCACATATCAAAATACAAAGCACCACTCAAGAAAAAAGAGGGAAATTTAAAAAATTCTTGTTCAATAATCACCCAAAAATACTCATTTTTTAAAATATTACTATAATTTATACCTATTTTGAAGAAATGTTTCAAAATTACCTAGCAGATATGTACGTTGAATACGATTATGATAATATAATTCACATGTTATATACCTTAGTAGTATACAAAACTGTGCAATTTAATTTTTCGATGGATGACTTTCGTAATAAGCAGATGTAAATAATTTTGACCCCTAAATTTTATTTATTCGATGCACATGCTGACCAAGACAAATACTGTACTGTATCTTTTTTGTACTCAAGAGCTGGTCCTTCCTCCCTATTTCTCTTATTCTTTTTTCTCTTTTCAAATTCAAATTTTTATTTTTAATTTCTTTTTCAATTGAGGATATAATCAGAGGCGAACCCAGGATTTGAAGTCTGAGAGTACACCAGTATTGTCAAAGGCGTGCATAAGTTCTGAATAAAGATTCAAATTTGTGTTGATCGCTTGCCTCGTTTAATGTGCAGTTCAGGTTCTAATTTATAAGATATACTTTCAATGAGGCTTTTCTGGAGATACGAACACTTAACAATTGATATTTCACTTAATAAAAAAAAAACAATTTCTGTGTTCATATATTTGTCATTCATGCTTATATTATTAGTCTTGAACTAGACATATGTTTATATTTTTTCTCCTTTATGCTTATTTTTGTTAAATCTCACGCTTTATTTGTAATTTGTGCTTAAATATAATGGACCTTGAAGGTTTTTTTGTCCTTTTTTGCTTTTGCTAAGGTGACGAGAATTGTCTTTAAAACTAGAACTTGGTTGAGGAGAATAATATCTATCCATTTCAAATTTTCAATTCACAAGAATCAATAACAAATTCCTACAAAATAAAAAATTCATCGAGAATATAAATAAAATTAATTATTTATTTTTAATCAAAGTCCATAAACTTAAATAGAAGCAAGAAAAAAAATACAAATAAATTTTAGACACTATAACTTTCAAGCAATAAATAAATATTAAAAGCATTTATGATTTAACATTATTCAAAGTTAAATAAAAAAATAAAAAAAATAAAAGGAAGAGATGTATACCTGTTAGGGTAAATGGAGAATTGAAATTGTAATTCTAGTTTTCACTTTTCATACTAGGTGCTGTGGGGCCAACTGAGCTGGTGGCAATTAAATGTTACTATGTTAGGTAAATAAAAAAAAAGAGGCATTCATCAAGATTCGAACCCGCAATGCCGGGGCTCAAAGGATGCTATCATATGAGTTTAGAACCAATGCACCCAAACATTTTTTGTTATTGAGGGTGCACAATTATATATATTAACTCTTTAGTAGGATATCTATACATATATACGATTTTTTTAAAAGAAGTTACCGGGTGCACGTGCACCCTCGACTAACCACGTGGGTCCGCCTCTGGATATAATTAATAGTACCACTACTATAGTTTCCCATCAAAATAATTTTTTGCATGTGCATAAATTAATGGATACACGGCAAATTTTT
This sequence comes from Capsicum pubescens, assembly GCA_030864215.1. Classification (NCBI taxonomy): domain Eukaryota; kingdom Viridiplantae; phylum Streptophyta; class Magnoliopsida; order Solanales; family Solanaceae; genus Capsicum; species Capsicum pubescens. The sequence goes on from CM061545.1 coordinate 238,529,364, forward strand.
ACAGACCAAATCTACAAAGTTTTACAAGAAATTAGATAACATTGGGATAAAAGAAAAAATTTTCATATTAAAAATAGAAAAGTCTATTTCAAAGTTCAAATGCTTGTAAAACAAAAAATACTTAGCAAGGAAATCATTTTACCTGTATATGAGTTTTACTTAGGGGTGTCAAACGGGCCGGCCCGACCCGGCTCGACTATCTAACCCGGCCCGATTTGACCCAACCCAGTAAGTCCTAGGGTTTTAGGGTTCCGGGTCCCGGGTCGGTAATTTTGTTAAAATGGGCCCGGTTAACCCGGCCCGGTCCAGGCCCGCCGGTTAACCGGCCCGGTCCGGAAAATTAAAAAAAAATAAAAAAAATGGATTTTGGGCCAAACTAGCCGTTGGCCCAACGGCTATATAGACGTTTTTGGGTCCAAACGGCTAGTTTGGGCCCATTTAGTAAAAAAAAAAAACTTTAAAAAATATTTTTGAATCCCCAAAAAAAATCTATAAATACCCTACAACATCAAAACATTTTTCACACAATTTTTCACTATCTCAAATCTCATTCTCTCTCAAATCTCAATTCTCAATTCTCAAATATTCAATATATTTAATTTCTTAAAGTGTTCACTTTAATTTTTTAATTTTTCGTTTACAAAGTACGAGCGGAAGTTTCTAAAGTCGCAATCTTCGGATACTTCCAAAATTTGGTATTGTCGTTCCATCTCTTACGTTTAATTTTTATTTATTGTATTAACTGTGTTAATATTTAATTTTATTATATTTGTGTATTTTGAATATTTTTAGTTTAATTTAATTTATATTATGGATAAATTAAAAAACCTCGCAACTAAAGGTGTTAAAAATTTTTGTCCCGGAAGCGGTAGTGGTAGTAAAAAGCGAATTACTAGCGGTAGAGGTAGTTCAAGTAGTAAATATACCCGTGTGCCTTCGCCTCCGGTACCGCTTGATACACCTTTTGAGGAAGAAATAGATGTAGGTGCTCACGATATGGATTATGTAGAAGCTCAGGAAAATTACGGTATAGAAGAAGAAAATGAAGTAGATGCGGTTAATTTAGACGAAGATAATGAAAATATTGCTGAAACACCCGCAGTAGGAGATGCTAACGTTAGATCTGAATCAGTTAATCTCCCTTCCCGTCCTCCCAGTGCCCCAAAACCTCGTAAAAGAACTAGTATTGCATGACAATTTTTTGAACGTATATCAGATATTGAGGTGCAGTGCAATATTTGTCAACAAATATATAAGCATAGAAGTGGAGGCAAACAAGGGGGTACGGGTACGTTAATGAGACATATAGCTGAAGATCACAAAAGAGAGTTAAATATTGCAAAAGGTGGTGGGGATGTTGGTGGGTCAACCCAAACTAGAATAGACCCAACAACCGGTCAAGTAGCGAAAAAGTATAATAAATTGAGGGACAGGGAAGAAATAGCTAAAATGGTAGCTGTGGGTTGTTTGCCTTTTAGTTTTCCTTCTTCTGATGCCTTTATTCGTTATATACAAGCAATTTATAATCCTATGTTTAATGGTATTCCTAGAACTACTTGTCGACCTGATATTTTTAGACTCCATTCACAATATTGTTTTTATTTATCAACATTGTTAAAAAATATTCAATGTAGATTGTCCCTAACTTCTGATCTTGGTCGTGTTGTAAATAAAAATGATTATTTAACCGTTACTTGTCATTGGATGAATAGTAATTTCGTGATGCAAAAACGTATTCTTGCTTTTTTATATTATGAAGATCGTAAACATACTGGATAATTTATTGTTGATTCTATTGTTAAAATTGCCGGATATTATGGTATAGAAAATAAATTTTTATGTATTGCTTTTGATAATGCTTCTAACAACAAGACTACTATAACAAAAATAAAATCTACGCTATCTCCGCCCTTGCCTGAAATTTTTCATATTAAGTGTGCATGTCATATATATAATTTAATTGTAAAAGATGGTCTTGAGTTTTTTGAGCTTTATATTGAAAAAATTCGTCTTGCCGTTGGTTTTATTTAAGGAAATAATCGTAGATCGAGAATTAGAGAATTTAAACTTAAATGTCAAGAAAATGGACTTACACCGATTTTGATGCCTGAGGAAATTGATACTAGATGGAATTCTACGTATGAATTTTTAAAAACTTGTTATAAATATAGAATTCCTATTACACTAGCTTTTAACCAACATTGCGGTTCATTTGCTGATTCTGCTGATTGCATGCTACATAATTCTGATTGGGTTGTAATTAATGATCTTGTTAAGTTTTTAGAAAAAATTTATGTAGCTACGGTTGAATTTTCCGGTGCTTACTATCCTATTGTTTGTAATATTTTTGCATATATAGCCGATATTTCTGGTTTGCTCCAACAATATAAAAATAAAGAAGGTTATAAAGAAGCTGTTGGCGCCATGTTTACGAAATTTAAAAAATATTTTTTTCCGATTCCCCCTATTTACTTGGTTGGTGCTATGCTAAATCCGTGCATGAAATATAATCATATGTGTCACTTTAATACTCTTAATTATACTAACTTAGAAATAAATACTAACCATGATTCTGAACAAGTACAACCTGATTTGTGGACGGCTACGGCTGATGCAAAGGATTACATAGAAAAATTCTATAATCACTATGCTGATTTATTTGATTCAGCCGTACCTACAAATATCACTCCAACTGTCGCTCCTCATCCTCCCGAGGAGCCATCATCTTCTAAAAGGCCGTCACATAGTGGTTTTTCTGATTCGTTTTATGATTTAAATTGTTGGAACAGTGTTGATGAGAGAACTTACACATCAACTTATCGGGAAGAGCTGAAATATTATCTTCGGACGGCACCAGAGGATCGCAGACGACGGATCAACACGTTGGATTGGTGGAGGAATAATGAATCACAATATCCTGTGCTTTCAAGATTAGCTAGAGATATCTTGAATGTTCCAATGTCAACCGTTGCATCAGAGAGCGCCTTCAGTCAGGGACGACAGCAGCTTGGAGACAACCGACACTCATTGGGAAGCAATGCAATGAATGTTCTAGTTTGCCTCAGAGATTGGATTAGAGCGGAAGGAAGAAACCAAGGAATGGAACCGGAGCCGAGCGACGAGCTGAAACTTGAAGAAATTATGACTTCACGGGAGAACTCAACAGAATCAAGTCCAATGCATGGTTTTGCCCCCGTTGACTTCGACTATCCTATGCAAGTTCCCATTAATATTAACATGAATGAGTTGGAAAAAATGATGCATAATTTATAGATTTTTCATTCATGTAAATTATAAATTTTGGATCATTTTGCAATCAATAAAATTCCCCAAATTCATTCAGTCCTTAGTCGTTGTTTTAACGTATACATGTGTATATGTTTTATAAATTAGTATATATATATATTGTAGTGTATATATATATATATATATATATATATATATATTATACTATTATAGCATATGTTTTATTTAAAGTAGTACGTATAGTCATATATAATTATATATTGAATGGTACGTATATATGTGTAATTGTTTATACTTTATATATTTTTTTAAAAATATATATTGTATATTGGAGTGTATATAGTGTATATTGGAGTGTATATAGTGTATATTGGATTTTTTATTTATTTTTTAAACGGGTTTGACCGGTTTTTAACCGGGTTTAACCGGATTTTGGTGGGTTTGACCGGATTGGGTTAAGTGGGCCGGGTTCGGGTGAATTTTAATTTTTTTACTGTTTGATCCGGTCCGATCCGACCCGGTTAACGCCAAACCCGGCCCGTAACCCGGGTAAAATGGGAGGGCCGATTCCGGGTTGGCCCGTCCCGGCCCGTTTGACACTCTTAGTTTTACTTTATTATTTTTTCCTTCTTTTTTATTGCTATGGTGGGTGGATTTTAATTCAATTCAGTCCAAGTTGCTTATGTATAAACTGAGAAAATCATTGCTACACGTGAGAAAGAAAATAAGTTGAACTTGGTACTTCCATTTGTCTCGGGAGGGCTCGTTTGGTATGAGGGATAAAGGATAATTAATATCAAAATTTATTTAGTATGAATTTATCTTATGTTTAGTTGGAATAAAATAACAGATAACTTATTTGAGAATTAGTTATCCCGAGATTATAATGTTATTTTTACCTCATACTGAGAATAAACAATCCTCGGAATAACTTGTTCCTCAAGATAATTTAGGCCGGTCATTCATCCATCATCTAAAGATTTCTTGGGATAAGATAACTGGCTTAAAATGGGCTAAAATAATGAAGGGTCCAATCCGTTCAGTTCTTACCAAATTATACTGATTTCTTAATTTGTTTTCTCATAATTAAACAAAATTATAAAGGCTTATTGTTCTATTTATGATGGTAGATAGCATTTATTAAACACTAACATTACATACATATTTTGAGAAAGTTTTTCTTTTTATCAATTTGAGCCTTACCAAGACATTCCAAAATTTCAATGGATTGAATTGGATGAATCAAAAAAGAGCAAATTGATAAATCAGAGGGTCATCTCGTAACCTACCCAAATTTCGACGGGGTATGGTGTACACGCAAAGATTCCTATTATTAGCAGAAAATTAAAAAAAAAAGTTGCGTACAAATTAACTATAAATGAAACTATTAATGGCGTGAGATTTTTTGTGAAAATTTATCTCAAAACGAATAATATCACATGCATCATGATAAGATTACTTATTGAATGTTTTAGCGCAACAAACGAAAAATCTTTGTGTATGGGATGAAACCTAATTATGCGACCGTTCTTACATTGAAAAAAGAATAATCATTTTCATACCTGTAAACACTTTTTCCAGATAAATATCTAAACGCCGCAATTAGAGTATTTATTAAGTAAACTTATTCATTAATACTATTATACTATTCTTAGAGAACTACAGGGATTTGAAGGGATGTCAAAATGTAAGATTGCCTCCAAACTGATAAAGGTTTTCAACTTTTAAGTATAGTTTAGTAGTATGTAGAAAAAGGTATTGAAAGCCTAAAAATAAAAAGATGTTTTAATCATAATTAATATTAAGTTGGGTTCGAGCTTCAGGTGTGAAGAAAATTTTGTTGGGAGCATAACCACCGAATGATGAGTCCTGTAATGCACGATCCGAATTCGTTGGGGCTCCAATGTGAATACCGGATACCGGTGAGAAACAAAAAAAAAAAATTAAAGTTGCTAAAAGTTAGTATTTCTTTTAGTTTTTCATTTAAGATTTCTTACCCGTGTTCAATACCCATATTATTATGGCTTCAAATAAATTTCAATAAACTCGAGTTTGTGCTGCAAAGTTCCACATTAATGATAATGCATTCCCTAAAAAATAACGATAATTTCATCGTAACTTAAAACTAAGATTTCTAATTAAGAATGGAAAAAGATGCTTTGAACCATAAAAAGACGTTGACAAAATTTGAGAGTTATAACTTGTTGAACAGATAGAACTTTTTGAGTTTTTCATCAAAACGTGTGTGTATGTATGTATATATATATAAGATCCTTTACTTGAGATTTAAGTAAAATACTAGCTAAAATGGTTGGTGAGTCCATATTTTTAACTATATATATTCATACTAGTCTTTAAGATCTTCAACCCCACATTCCTCTACTTCAATTTGTGCTTGATTTATGAGCTAGTTTTGCCACCGGACCTACTGCAGACTAAGTATAAAGATATTTTCTTTTATACATTTCAATTATATATCTATATATATACTTTAAGTCAATGATTTGGCATATATTGGAAGACATTTTCACGTGTATTCTACTTTATTAAAACTAAGTCAAAATTAAACTTTCTAAGTATAGTTCGTGCAAATATACACTCATCCCAGGACAAGTCTTTTATGGAAAATGTTATAGCAGTTGACTTTTAAGTTCAAACAAATTCATTATTATTTCATATTGATCGAGAATCACACTTATAAAATCCACCACTCGGATCATGCTTTGACCATAGATTTGATTGTTAATTTAATTATTTAAGAGAGAATTTAATACATTTGAAAAAAAAAATGTCAATCCATGAAACTCATGTAGTCTTTGTAGTTGCACGATATTTTGTTAATTTAATTATTTAACAGAAGAATTTAATAAATTTGAAAAAAATGTCAATCCATTAAACTCATGTAGTCTTTGTAGTTGCGCAATTTTTTCCTTCACTTTCGCGTGATTATATATTTATGTTACGTGATTCATGCGTTTTATTGTTGAAAAATGATATTCACATAATTTCTGAAATAAAAACCTGTTTGTCCTTTTTTACTTTTGGTAAAAAAACATGTCTGATCACAAAAGGTAAAGTTATTTCCCATTCACTTTTCGCTTACCATTTGTAGGTAAAACTTTAATTTACTCCCTATTTTTTTCCTTATTGGAGGTTCAAAATTAATTAAAAAAATTAGTGCGGAGAGTTGCACATGAACAAACAGTTTCTTTTATATAATTTGGATAATTCTTATCTTTTCATCTAACTTTTGAGGTTAAAATAGATTCTAAATTTATTTCTTTAATAATTATATTAGAACTTGAGGTGGAATGAATAGTATTTCGCCATCTTTAATATGAGGTTGTAATTAAGTTCAAGCTTTTTAAAAATAAATAAATAAATAAATAAATTACAATAAAAATATATATTAATCGAACATTAATGAAGAAATTGATCGAACAATGGAGGGAACTAAAAAAAGAACAGTACAACGCGTTTCTATAAATAGTAAAATTATATATTGCTATGCTTTTTATTTAATAGTCGTTTGGACATGTGATTTAATATCTGTGATATGAAATTAGCGTTTGATCAAGATCATCACATGAAATTCCAAACTTTCCAAAAAATATTATTTGGGAACATCAAATCATAATTTGAAATTTTCAGATACAAAAATTAACCCACAAGTTTATATTTATAAAAAGTTACCTCATCATTTATATCTAACAATCATTTATTTATATGTAAACAACATTCACAATTCATATTATTACTCTTTAAATCATTTATATCTCTTATAACTATTATTTTCACCAACATAAAGTTTATTATTTACTTCAAATCAACTCCTACTTTTTCATTAGAAAAATCAATCATTAAAAATATAATTTTTCCAAATTATTCATTAAAAAATATATATTTTCATAATGAATTAAAGGAGTGATGAAATATTCACGATACATGAACATGAAGATATAGTTAATAATGATATTGTCAAATCGTTTTGATTATCTGATTGAGAAACACAAGCTCAACGTGAGGAGATGATTTGTGGGAAGATCATATTATAGAGTAGAACACCAATTTATGTTCTATTTTACCTTTTTATTGAGCCAAAGTTTATAAATAAACATTGTATTTTCTTATAATAACTTTGTGATAGTGTATTATATTTTGTTATAAAATTTTTACTTCTTTGGTAAAAATTATATAAAGATTTGGGACAATTTGATAGTTTTCACAACTTACAAGGTTTTTATATTCATGAGAAACATGCCACATACAAAATTTAAATTGCATATTCAAACAGAACTTCAACTTCATCTCATAATTTCAGATCATGACTTTATATGGCATGACCAAACGCCCTTTTAATCATCTCAATAATCGTATTATTGACTAGAACAATTCGGAAATAAGGCGAAGGAAGCAAAATCCATGTTGGAGACATCGTTAGCATCGACGACATAACGTTTTCATCTAAAAAGTCTGAATTTATATAGTATATAAAATATCAAACAACAACTCCTCTTGTAGACAGAGTCAATAAGTTTTACTTTTTGCCCAAGAAAAAAAAGATTCTACCTATCTATACATATAATTACTCTATTTAAGTCAAAGGCTTTGGGGTGGGTATTGACTCAAATCTCAAATTTTAATACTACTAGTATTAGAAAGTCGTCCGACCATAATTGATTCAATTGGACCCCTATGTCAGGTTGTCTTCCAATAAATCCATTTTTTCGTGTCAACATTTTCTATTTTGTCAAAACAGAAACCTAAGGAATAAATCTTTAAAGTTTAATTTGCTAGAAATTGAATTTACGTAGAGAAAAACAATTCTCCTAATCAAAATCTTGTATACACTCTCCGTCTATTTGACATGACGTAATATTTAAAAATGATATGAAGACTTTGAATGATTCAATAGCGTCCTTAAAATAAGTGATTTTTTAAAAAATAGAATAGAAGAATATTATTGAACGTTTTCCCCCAAAAAATATAACTCAACTCAACATGAGTGAAATATTGATAGAGTCATTAAGAAAGTGTGTCATTTTTTTGGTCTAATTAACAAAGAGCGTTCATGTAAATTGAGATCCAAAGGGCACAAGTATACAACAATTTAGCATAAACCTTGGTTTTCTTTATTTATTTTTTAATAAATTGAAGAGTATAATGTTTTTTTATTTTTTTTTTCTAATCAACGAGGATTACTCATACCAACTAATTTTTCAGTACACACTACATTCAATTTGTGGAATCCATTCCACACATCCACCCACCCTACCACTGTACTATACTACGCGATCATCTTGATCATTACGTAACTATAGTTAAAAGGACCAATTTATCATTAAATAAATAAATATGCATAAGCATTTGTATGGAATAATAAAAATAAAATGAATAAACCAAATCGAGAAAGTTCAAAGAAATTAAGAGAATTATTTAAGAGTTGTAACATAACTTTAATTTTTGCATTCCATTAGCTAGACAATAATGATGTCAAAGTACATAGATGAGTAGTAAATACATATATATGCTAACAACAATTATTTCTGAAAAGAATCCTCCTCCTACATTCTTATTTTATCTTCTTCTTAATTACTATTAGTATACTATTTTTGTTTTACATATAAAAAACAAAAATTAATATTCTTCCTTCCCTTTTAATTTCTAGCGAACTAATGGGGAATGGGGAATTGGTGACGAAAGTGGTGACAAAACACTTTCATCGTACATTCTTTTCGAAAAACTAAGTCGCAAGTTATTCTTCTTCCATTGTTGCTTCTTTTCCATCGCATTCGATTCATCTCCACTTTTCTTAACACCTACAAACCTCCGAATCCTCGCGAGGGCGATATCCACTGTTCCATCATCCATATTCGCGAAACAAACCCTGAACCATCCCGGTTCTTGACAATCAAATGAAGATCCTGGCGAGACATTGAGCTTCACATCGTTTATAATCACCCTCCATAACGACATTTCGGAATCGAATGTGGTGTCCCTTAGAAGTTTTCGCAAGTCCATCCAACAAAAAAGCCCTGCATTGTTTTTTAAGCATGTAATGCCTACTTCCTCTAGTCCATTGGTAAAATGTTTGTGCCTTTTAGCTAACCTCCTCGCACTTTCTGCGAGGTAATTTACGACGAACTTTTCGTCGTTGAGCATCGCAGCGAGGAAATGTTGCGTCTGCGTGGAAACTAAACCGAAGCTCGACATTTTTCTAGCGCAACTAACGACAGCATCGTTGAAAGAATATATAATTCCAATTCTAAATCCTGGTAAACCCATGTCTTTAGAAAGACTATAGACAATGTGGACCAAATCTTTGTTGCAATGACCCATTTCGTTGTCTTCTAGGATTTCAGCAATGCTGACGAATTGAGGCATGTCAAAGACAGTGGCAGCGTAGATTTCGTCGCAAACAAGGTGGAGGTTGTGTTGGTTGGTGAAGTTCAAGAGACTTTTCAGTGTGTGTTTGTCCAAAGTGGTGCCTAGTGGATTTGATGGGTTGGTCAAAATCAAGCCTTTTACTTTGATGTTTGATTTTTGGGCATTTTCATAGGCTTCTTTTACTGCTTTTGCGGTAATTTGGAAATTGTTGGAGCTCTCACAGTGAATTGGAATGAGTTGTACACCAGTTCTCCATCTTAGATCTCTGTTAAATCTGCAATAGTAAATTGCCAAAACATTGTTAGTTAGGACTTCGGAATATATACTACATATGCAACAATTGAACAAGAATGAAAAAAGAAGAAAAAAATAGTTGTACTATTGTAACATGCATCCCCACGTGAGACTTTCAAGCTGTTATTTTATAATACCGTTTTTCTTGAGAAAGATGCTAGTAAATTGTTTAATTTAATGAAAAACAAGAGAATTATATATATACAAATGGAGTGGTAAGTTTGACTTGTGTTAATTATTCTTTGACAAGTCATTTTCAGTGTTTGAAATTTCATTTTACCATTTACCTAGATAGCTAAGCAGTGGTCACGGGTCAAGCAGGAAATTAAAGTGGAGGCTCAATTGTTCGAAAAAGTTCTGAATAATTGACCACCATACCTTAGTCCATTGTTTTACTCTTTTTTTTTTAATTAAAATGAGTTAAAAATTGGGCTTACTAGTCTGTTTGACTATTGTTTTATAGTAGTATATATTTTATTTCACTTTTCTTTCGCAATCAATTACGAAAATGTTGGATATAATAGTGTGAATGCAGAGCTTCACCACATACTGGATTCTACTAAAGGAAGATATTATGAAAGACTTTTAACACCAAAAACTAGTAGACACAAAAAAGGAAAAAAAAGTTTTAATAGCTTGCGTGATGATCACGAAATTAACATTCTTATTGTCAATAGAATGTTTGGCTTCTTTATGGGCAATAATCCTCATCTATTTCTTAACATTCTTTTATTTCCTTTGATGTAGTAATTAATTGTCAAAGTAAACTGTAAAGAAAGTATTAATACTATCATATGTATGTAACTTAATTTCCGTTTCTTTAAGAAGAAAAAGGGTAGGTATAAAATGAAAGATACATACGCTGGGTAGTATGGTGAAGGTACTAAGAATGCATCGCCTGGATCAGCCAAACAAAATATAATTGTCTCATTGGCTCCAGTGGCACCACCAGCCATAACTACTCTTTCTGGATCAAATCTAACTCTTCCCCCTCTTGTTTTCTCCATAAACTTTGCAATAGCCTGCAAATTAAGGACATATAATATGAACTCGTTAGTTATACTGACATATTTTTATACTGTCAGTGTAGTTTAACTGACTATAGTATGATATGGTTGTACGTACTCTTCTGAATTCAGGCAAGCCGTGATAATCTTGGAAGTTGGCAATGGCCTTGAATGATTTGATTCCTTCATTGGAACAAATGGAAGCTTTTGGGTTTCTCTTAATCCACTCTTCCATCAAGTCAAAACAAAGCTGCACACAAATTTAACATAGCCAAGATTAAAAGTTTGTTAAACTGCTTATTTTGTTAATATATACAGAAAGAAAAAACAAATGTATATTAAACTGAAAGGTCTTACGTACCTGATTTTCAGCAAGGCCCATCTGGATAACTCCATTAGGGTTCTTCAGTGGGTGAAAAGGATCGTTATCGTATGCTTTCCACCCATCAAAGTATGGGGAGTTTTCGCCATGTTCTTCATTAGTAGCCAGCTTTGACAAGATTGAGTTGTTCTTTGCACACTCAAATCCCATTTTTTTTTTTTCTTAATGAGCTTAAAAGTGAAGAATTAAATAATGAAGAGAATTAAGAAGATGGAAAATACTTGCAGTGCTTTCAAATACTTATAGATATAGTACTAAAAGTGTATGTTTTTTCTTGTAGAATTATTGTGTTATGGTTGGAAGAATGAGGAATGAGTGAGGGATATATATAGGGAGAAAGACTGAAGTAATAGATGACATTAAAAATAGAAAAGTCGACTTTAATGTTCAAAATCTTGGAAAATAAAAGTACCCAATTAAAGAAAAAAACTAGATCTAGGATTCTTACTCTTTTTCCCCTCTTCTTTTTATTTGACTAATTCAGTCGTAATAGCTTGCGTATGAAATGAAATTTCATGTTTCAAGTTATAGAAGCAACACGTGAAAAAGAAAAAAAGTTGAATAGGGTATTAATAATAATTTATTTTTAATTTTTGTTTTGCTTTTTTTAAGTAATATATCATATGGTGATTTGATTTTTCATTTGAATGGTGGCTTATCATGGGCTGCTTAATTGGCCTAGTCTTGGTTAGGTTTAGTTTTATTCTTTTTTTCTCAGAATATTTTGGTATCAAATACGAATTCATTCTTTGTGTTGGAGGAAGTTTCCCAACAATCAGCACATAGAAAATCAAATGTATCCATGATGACTTTTCGAAGATTGTAATGGTCAGAAGATTGATAAAATTTCATATAGTAAGTTAGAGAAAATTTTGTACATATATAACGTTATTTGCGTGCTTAAATTTGTAAGAAATAATGAAATTTTGCTTTCAAAAAATAGCAAAATACACTATACTCTCAAGTATAATAATAGTGAAGTAAATTGTATTTGAGCGTATACAATATCTCTATAGCGAAACGCATCATATCCACATACACATAGTAAAAGTGAAATACGTTGTATTCCCATACTAACAAATGTATTCGGGCATACAATAATAGTATAGACTATATCCACGCTATACAAAATGTCGTCTATATATAGCAGAATACATCATGTTCACACATAATAATATTGAAATACACTGTATTTCCATGCATAATAGGTGTAACAACACGTCTATAACTACATCGGTGCGAATACATATATCTGCCATAATTAAAATCTCATCTCAACCTATCACAATAACTCGATCGAATGCTACTACAGAAAAGTAATTAGAGGGCTCAATTAGCTAGCCACCTAATTTTCCCTAGTAAATTTTTACTAGGTTAACTTATTGTTGAATCTTTTTCAGCTTACTATGGGCGGGGGTTGTTTTTATTCTGTAAATATAAGTTATGGGACTAAGTACGAGCTTTTTCAAATTATTTGCATTTCCTACTACCTTCCAAATACTATAAACAATAGAAATTAGTTACAGTGTTGTTAAATAACTCGTAACTAACATGTAGTTATCAAATTTGTTTTTAATTTATCACCAATAAGCTTTAGAGGACATCAATTTATCATTAAACAATAAAAATTCAAAACTATTTTTTTAACAACGAATTATAGAAAAATCATGGGTACTGCCCATGATGTTCAACTATTTTTCATATTAAAATCTAACTTTAGTCATACAATTTTATTATTTAAGAAAGAATTATAGATTAAAATGTACTCGATTAAAACATTTGATAATAGGTGCAAATAGCCTTTGCTGGTCAAGCTTCCAAATTTCCTTATTTCTAAAGATTTTCTTCTTTGAGGGGGTGGGGGTTCAGAAAAGCATTTCAAAATGTAGTTTTAGAGGCTACGAGTTTGTGTTTGATTAATTAACTGGAATAAAATAATTTTTGTTAATATTACAATAAAAAGTTTTTTCGAGATATTATCTATATTTTTTTCAGAATAATAACTTTTACTATATATTATTCAAGTATATTATATTTTTGACTTCCTAAAAATTTAAGCATTCTATAAAGGAAAAGTTACAGAAAGTAGCATACTTAAAACTATAATTACAATAAATAGCAACACTTTTGTAAAATTACAGTTTATAGTAAGAGTAACATTATTTTACTTATTAATTAGGCAAGTGCATGTTTTTACTCTCACTACTTTACATTTTCCTATTTTCACTCCACTATTTCACCTCCCTAATATAGTCATATGTTTTACCCTTTTTTTTCATCTTATTTTTAATCATTTTATTATTTTATTTTATTTTTATTTTTTATTTTCACTTTATTTTATCTCTTCTATTTCTCTCCTTTTTTTTCATTTTCGTTTTTTTTTTTTCCTTTTTCATATTTGAAGATAATTATCTTCATTATCTTCAAGATTTCAAATAAAACATCATTGTTGTATTTCACTCTCTTATATCTCTACTTTTTTTTTTCTTGTTAGTTTTTTTTCATCTTATTTTTTTTATCATTTTATTTTTTATTTTGATTTCTTTTTCTTTTTCATTTTTTTCTTTATACTTTATTTTCTCTCTTCTATTTCTCTTTTTTTTTTTCCTTTTTCGTTTTCTTTTTTTCTCCTTTCTCATATCTTTTTTTCTTCTTTTTGTATTTTCGTTTTCTTCTTCTTTTTCTATTTTATTTTTTTATTTTTTCTTTTATTTTTACATTTCTATTTCTCTTTCTTCCTTTTTTTTCTTTTTCACTTCTCTTTTTTTTTGTTTTTATATTTTTCTTTTTTTGTTTTTATTTTTTTACTCTTCTATCTCTAACTTTTATTTTGAAAAGGCAAATATGTATATCACATACACATATTCAAAAAACATACAAAATACATAGCCATACAGATCTGGATATGTATTTACAGTTCAAAACATATATATGTATATACGAAATAAATATCATATTCATATTAAATGGTAACAAACATAACTGTACTATATATCTTCATATGTATTTGCGAAATACAAAGGTGACTCATATAAAATAAGAATTTACATATGGATCAAGTATGTATTCTGTAAATACATATGCAAAGCTAGATGTATTTTATACGGTGTTGGATTTATCTTTGAACTGTACATACTGTCATTTTAGAGGGTAACATATGTACTTATTTGTTTTCTTTTACTGTTTAAGATATGTATCATGTATTTTTTTATTACCTATATGTATATAATTGTCATTTTTGTTATAGAAATTTTGTGTCCTATATGTTTATATATACATGTGAGTCAGATATGTATTTCTGTAAATACATATGCAGATATATATGTATTTTTTTACCGTAAATACATATGCAGATCTGTATGTCTATTTATTTTGTATATTTTTTAAATATGTATATATGATATAGATATTTGTCTTTTAAAAATAAAAGATAGAGGCAGAAGAGTAAAGGAAAAAAAGAAAAAACAAAAAAAACAAAACGAAAAATAAAAATTCAAAAAAAATAAAGTGAAAAAGGAAAAAAATAAGAAAGAGAAATATAAAATAGAAATAGAAATTAGAAATAGAAGTGTAAAAACAAAAGCGAAAAAAATAAAAAAGAAGAAGAAGAAGAAGAAGAAGAAGAAAACAAAAAAAAATATGAGAAAAGGAAAAAAAAAAAAAAGTAAAAGAACAAAAAAAAAAAAAAAAAGAGAAGTTGAAGAGAGAAAATAAAGTGGAAAGAAAAAAATGGAAAAGAAAAAGAAATTAAAATATAAAAAAAAAGATAAAAAAAACTGAAAAAACTAACAAGAAAAAATAGTTAGAGATATAAGAGAAAGATATTTTGAAATTTTGAAGATCATGGAAATAATAATCTTCATATTTGAGTTTGATTTGGATGCTAATTTAAGTAAGAGTAATTTATGGAAATTTAATTAGATGGGATAATTATTCCTTCTTTAACTCAACTAATTTGAGTAAAACAAGGACAGTAAATCTTATTGTATATGTATTTGTATAGCAATAATTTACTTAAATACAAAATACAATTTGTTATTTTTCGTAATTATGAAACTGTTGCTATAAAAGTTATAATTAAGGCTCTATAATTGTTATTTCTGAAGTTTTTTCCTTCTATAAATCAAATTTTCTACAAGGACGGAATTAAGCAGGACTCTTTGGGGCCTTTTGGTTTGTTAAAGATTGAATTCATATCGAAAAAGTTCATATCCAAAATGAGGACATAACTTGTAAGAACAAGAAACGAATTGTTTCTTCACTACATTATTATGTCTTGATATGGAGATTACTTGCTCCTATTTTTTGGGAGGTGACTAAACAAACATGTTTGGAATTTGGGGCTTGACTCATCACTAGTGTGTGTATTTTTGTGTTGATAACGTGGGTATAGTTCCAAATACCTTAACCATTAATTACAAAATTCAAGATTCATGTGGGACGGTTACCTTACCTACGTAGGACACCACCCCACCCCCTCCTCCCCTCCCCCACCCCCCAAAAAAAACAAAAACCAACCCCTCAAACTAATTTCAGAGGGATAAGACACGAATTCAATAATTCCTTAGTTTGAATAATTGAATGCACCGACCTAAATAATTCTCATAGAGTTGGTCCCTCTTCTGTATGGTAGAATTGATTTTTGATAAAAAAAAAAAAACATGGTTACTGCATGCAACAACCCGAACATGATATTATCGACCTAATTGCAATCATTTGCATTTTATTACAAAATAATACAAGGTTCACCAAATTAAGGTTACGTTTCCTGAGCAAAAACAGACACAGTATTTCAATATAATAAGAGGAATTTGTTGGGTTCTATAAAAGACGAATGAGAAATGGAGGGAAAACTGAAATCTGATTGAATTATTTCTTTGTTTTTTTAAGAAGCATTTTTCCAACATTGGTGGTGGAACGTAAAGTTCTTATGCTTAGATATAGAATAACACTTTCATGTTGTTAGTGGCCGGGTTGAGACGAAGATCTATCGGCATTGTTGTTGTGCTCGTTCAGGTTCAGCTACGGCTTTGGATAGCCAAATGATCGATAGACTATCTTTTTGAATAAAATTAATTTAAACTTAACTGTTTGAAATAATTATTTAATTCACAAATTCTGATTCAATTTTTTTTACTCATGTGCGGCCACATAAATGAATGCGTGGGCCACACACACGACGCTTCATGAAGGGTTACGTCCCTTCAACCCTCTATTTTCGATGTGTTGAGGGATGTGCGGTCGCACAAGCCAATGTGCGGACCACACACTCCGCCGCATATGCACATGTCTGAGGCTTTGCATCTCTCTTCGCCTTTCTGATTTGAATTTGCGGAGTGATGTGCGGCCACATAAGCTGATGTGCGACCGTACAATCCTCCGTGACACCTGAATCGGTTCATCTTTTTGAAATTATTGCTTCTCTTCTAAAGCAGCACCTGTTAGCTATATAAATATGTTGATTCTTCAGATATTTCATACAGATTTTCTGATCTTCTACTTTTCTTCTTCTTAAATCTAGTGTTATTTACTACCTATTGAGTGAGTTCATTCCCGGGAGTTTGTGGTACCGCTACATAGGTGAGTAAATCTTTTAATCTTGGAGGATAGATATTTCATTAATTTCGGATACATTGAGCTTACACATTGTGAATTTAGTGGGTTCCATTTTAAATTCCCCAATTGGCAATTACAACCTCTAGTTATATATAGATCCCCTGTAGTTCTTTAACTTACAAGTTTAACGATTTGCCAACAGACAATAATAATGGATTTACCAAACCTACAAAGATAGTAGGCTTTCCAAAACTACTAGGAAATATGATACATAGAACTCAAAGGATTCAAAACACAAACAATAAATCTTTTTCTTCGGTTGAATCTCTTTAATCAACATGAATAAGTAACATCAGTGGTTAATATCTAAACGGTTAAATTTGTTGGTTGATACTGCCTAGGTCATCATGTCAATTGATTATCATGTGTAAATACTTTATTCACATTAACAACCACCATGATTAAGCAGTGGTTGTCACACAAGTATATTTGTGGTTAAATTTTTTACTCTTTCCGTCTCATATTATTTTTATAATTTTTTCACGTAGAAGGTTGTCACCTAAGATTAAGTCCCGGGCGATGCACATATGGGAAAGAATAGGAGTTGCTTTTCCTTATTTTATTTGTTTTGAAAGGTAATAAAAAAATTATTTTAACTTTGCATGCTAGTGAGAGTCTCAATTGAGTATTTTTAATTAGAAGCTAAATACGATTAAGTGGGAAATCGTGTAAAACAAGTAAAGCTACATTATATTGAGATAAAAATTAAAAACGAATTACAAAAAGATAAAATTACGTTGAAGAAACTCCATCTCAGATAAATTCTTCTCTACCCTTAGCGTCATTATCTGTAGTTGACCATTTTGCTATCAATTAAATTACCAAAATGTCAGTTGAAAATTGGTTTAAATAATAATGCATAATATCAAAAGCCAGCTAATGCAACAATCTATAGGTTTAAAAACTACTTTTTAACATATACTTTTGGGCAGATATGCAGGAATTATCTTATTTAATTAATCAAGTAAAATGTAGTTGAGATTCGAACTGATCTCACAAGGTATAATTAAGATTGCGTCCAAACTAACAAATATTTAAGTATATAGTCAGGTAGTTGGTAGAAAAAGACTTTGAAAACCTCTACTAAGAGATGTTTATCCACAAATCTCAAAACTTGTATGATCATTCTTCTTCTTTCTGCAAATATTTGAGAATTTTTTTGGCACAATTTTGTAGAATTAATGGACAGAATTTTTTTTTCTACACCACAAAAGTCAATGCAAGTAATTGCTTACGTGGAGCTAAAGCATTAACATTAATTATATTGCATGCTTTTTGACTAGATGGCTTATTGGCTTGGTGAGTCTCCTGGTTAATTTCCAACTATGTTCATACTATTGGTGTATCTTTGAGAAATTTAGTAGGTCTGTTACACGAGGACTTTGAACACAATCTTTCTATATTTCTAGCTTGTGTTTATATTCATCCAATGCTAGAGTTAGTGACTCATCTTGACGTTGACGTTGTAACTTAAAGATAGAGGCGAGTTGGAAATTCTAAATTGATGGAAACACAATGTGATTTAATCAACTAGTATGTCGTAGTAACAACAATTACGTATCATACAATTCTACAAGTGAAGAATGAAGAGGTCAAGATGAACACGTACCTTACCTTAAAGATAGAAAGAACTATTTTGGTAACAATATGTGCAAATAAATATGTATGTTCCAACAGGTAAGAGTCCAAATACGAGTTTGGTTGACGCCACTAAAGTTTTCTCAAAAGATAATGTGTTATTTAGATAACTTTGAATTTGATTATAACATGAGAAAAATCTTAATAATCTCTTATATATTTTCCTCCTTTCACATATTAAAGAGGCAGAGGAGAGAATTAAGAAACAAACACGAGAGAGGTTATGATTTATTTAAAAAATAAAAATAAAAATTGACACATATTTCACGTGCACTCTATATTTGAACCAAGTTTAAATAGAATTTCGAGTTTAATTTGGTCATTTAATAAAATGTTTAATTTGTTAATCGTGACTTTACAAATTAAATCAATATGCAAAGCCATTATCATGGACAATTTAGAGTCACACACATCTAAATCATACCTTTATATGATGTGTCTATGTCGTAACCTAATTGATCATAGATTAATTAGGTATGTCATTACTCTCTTTCTTCTAAGACAATAAGAATGTGATCATTAATATATATTTTGAAAAAAATGCTTAAGTAGATCAGATTTAATTAATTACTGGTATAATTTCTAGCTTAGAAACGTCAACGTGTGCCGCAGAAATTTGGCTGCCAAACCTGGAACATCGACATAACGTGCTTTACTAGTTTCGCCTTTATTTGTTGTTAGTTCACTTGTCGTAGCAAATAAAATAGGAAAATTTTGATTAGACTATGTAATAATAAGGAAAAAAAAATTATCCACATCAGGTGTTTGCTCGAAATCAATATATGTATGTCATGTGTTTGAATATAGAGTGCATTTTACTTAATCATACTTAATTAACATCTATTTTATCATTTAGTCAGTCTTTACTAACACTTTGTGTGCTATAATGACATTTTGGTCTCTTTCTTTTTGAACTTCAAAGAAATTCACAATCTCTATTACAGTCTACAACCTCTTATTTTTGTGTGAGCACTTTGTAGTAACCTGCTCAATATACATTAATTAACAAATCACACAACAGATAAACTATGTTAGGCAAACCCGATATGACGAGCTCATGATTGAGCGACAAACAAAGTCTGGAATCTATTTTCAGGTCTTCCCCACCTCCCAACCACTCAACTATGCTCTTATGATCTAGTTACTATTTCGTTACTACTTACTAGTTTTTTATTACAGATACAAATATTCTCTTATACAGAAGAGCAGTGGATAGAAGCAGGTGAAGCTCGTCCTGCCAGTTTTCGTTGTCTCTTCTTTATAATTTTTTATTTTGTTCATTTTAATTTATTTGTTTTATTTTTAACTTTAATATATATTTAAAAATTACACAAAATTATTTTAAATTGCAATAATTAATGGCTTAAAATATTTAACGGCTTATAAATTTTTTAATTAATTCTTCAAATACTATCACAGTTACATAAGACAGAGGAAGTAACATATATTATTTAAAAAATAATTAGCAGCAAGTACTATAAATTACAATAATTAATAACTGAAAATACGTAAAAACTATATATATAAAATTTTATATAGTTATTTAAAATTCCATCAGTGTCACATAAATTGATAAAGAAAGAGCATCATATATTATCTGAAAGTTACGTAGAAGTATTGTAAATCACAATAATTAACAACTTTAAATATTTAAAAATCATACAAAATCTTAAAATTATATAAAAATTTGGTTGACTCTCCAAATTTCATCAGTGTCACAATAATTTAAAAAAAAAAAAAAATCATGAAAAAAATTTAATTGACTCTCAAAAATTTATTTGTATCACAAAAAGGTAGCATACGTTTGGCCCGTGCAAGTATATATATATATACACATACACTCATCAAATAGTTAGGCGTAGGCAAATATACAAGTAGGCGCTTGTCCATAAAAATTTTTGTACTTTTTTTTAAAAAAATTATTTCGCTTTAGTAAAAATAGTAGTATTTGGTCATAAGAATTATTTTACTTTAGTAAAAAATTTGAAAAAGTGAAAACAAGTAAAATTTATTTTAAATTTTTTCACTCTTAATTGATCTCTCATAAAATTTCAAAAACAATTCTAAATTTATATTATGGCCAAACACAATACCAACTTCAACTTTAAAAAATTATTACTTTCATAACCAAACGGCCCTTAAAAAGTGACATGACCAGTGTAAAGCCACCTTCTTTTTGTCCAGGGGAATTAAGTATAAATACTAACTCCTTTTGACGTGAATGACACGATCTGATCTGAGTGCAAAGTCAACTCATCAAATATATCAGTGTGAATATGAAGAATTAAAATTACGTAGTTTTTCAATAAACTTTATAGATTTAAAAATTAAACAAAATTTTTGTAGACTACACCATTAATAATTTTAAAAATAAAAGGATTATACATAATAATTAAATAAAAAAAGAACTATAGTTTTGAACGTAGCTACAATTTGCATATATAGACAAAACATGTGTACCAAGGAGGACAATTGTATCAATAGTGTTGTATTTAGGCGGCGGATATCTGTTGTATTAGACAGATAAGTATTAAAATGTATCAATACATATTGTATTAGTTAAAGTACATATGAAAGAGTTATATATATCGATGGATATTGTATCAGCTAAAAACACATGTGAAAGAGTTATATCAACGTATAAAACATGTGAAAGAATCGTATCGAGACATAATGCATGTATTAATGCGTGCGTGTAGTTTGCATTTGCTACAAAATATAACTATATTTCGTAGTTTTTCGAAATTGTAACTATATAACATAAAGCACAGTCTAAATATTTATCACATCACATATTTTACTATAGTGTCATATAGACCGGGCAGGATAAGTCACGTTGCTTCAATCGGATTTTAGAATAATAAATTCAAATGGACAAAGTGTAAAAGTAATAAATATTTAAGTGAAAAGACATTATTTTCACCCCATACTATATAAGAAAAATTGAAGTTACATCTAAAATATATAAGTGATCTATTGCACACCTTAACTATATAAAAGTGATATTATTACCTCCCCGCGACCTCCATTCTATGGCGCGTATGTTACACTTATTTTAGGCGCGTTTTCCACCCCATACTATACAAGAAAAGTCGAAGTTACATCTAAAATATATAAGTGATCTATTGCACACCTTAACTATATAAAAGTGATATTATTACCTCCCCGCGACCCCCATTCTATGGTGCGTATGTTACACTTATTTTAGGCACGTCCAGCCTATTAAATAACAAAAGTTAACGGCTAAAAATATTAAGGAAAAAGGCATCGTTGTCACCCCAAACTATAGTCAAAAAGTCGAATCCACACCTAAACTATATAAGTGACTTATTATTTAGAATTATAGCTGAAAAATAAATAGAAAAAGTACGGAAATGTGTTGGTCATTACCATTTAAAACACAGAGGCCAACAGTTGAGTGACCATTTTTTGAAATAATAATGACCATTTTTTTATTTTTTTTGCATTAATTTTTAATTTAAATGCGCCAATTTTTATTTAAATAATTATGTATTTTCCACGTCAGATCTAGGGAGTAAAAAGTATCACTTTTTTTTATAGTTAAGGTGTGTAATAGGTCACTTATATAATTTAGGTGTGGATTCGACTTTTCGACTATAGTTTGAGGTGAAAACGATGCCTTTTTCCTTATTTTTTCGGATTATGCTGACGTGACAGCGCGTGTAAAACACCACACCACATGCAAGTGGTGTAATGCCTGACAGGGTGTAAAAAGTATCACTTTTTTATAATTAAGGTGTGTAATAGATCACTTATATAGTTTAAGTGTGAATTCGATTTTTAGATTATAGTTTAGGGTGGAAACGAGTCCTTTTTCAATATTTAAAGTAGAAGTTTAGTTTCAAAGCAAAATTCATGTTGTTATCTTCCACCCATGGCCATCATCATTCAATCTTTGAGTCTTAGTTTTGCTAATAAATAATTTTATTTAATCTGATGAAGTCAAAGCTGGCTGGGCTTGTTGACTCATGCACGTATATTTTAGAAGTCAGACAAGAATTTAATTGGACCCGCCTGTCAGGTTGTTTTCCAATAAATCATATTCTTTTCTTGTATGTCATACATTATATCATACATGGTGTAAACTATAGACACGAATGCATGAGACATATGTGTGCATTACAGTTTCCTAACAATTAATTACTTCCCACAAAATAATTACAAATGTTTTTTTTTTGTTGTTGAAAAACACAGTCAAAGGGTACATTGTCTTTCATCAAAGGATACAAAATAGTTATCAAAACTAAGAATGGACTTCGATCACCATATAAGCTATGGGCGAAGTTTATAAGTTTTACTAAAGAATATAAAGCATAGGAGGAGATTGAAAGTTGCAAAAATTCAGATCTAATTTTAGCATATTAATAAATTGTATAAGCAAATTTCTGACATATTTATTTGAAGCATGGCTTATTAAGACTAAACTTTCTAATATTTCTGTTTGAACTTTGGCCTACGGCGGCTATGGTCGTCAACATGAGCGGAGTCACGTTAAGCAAAGAGTGTTTCAGTGCTTACCCTTCAGCGGAAAATAAGTTATATAGTATGCAAAGGTTAAATCTTAGCTATTATGAGTATATGTTTAATTTTGCACATCCGTAGCTAAATTCCGGGCTCCGTCACTGATCGTCTAACTTCTGCATGTGAAGTTTAGGCTTGCCAAGGCTATTAAAAACTTCAAATATCTTATGTATGAAGTCTTAATATCAATTTTGATCCCTATCAATGTTCTCAACCTTTTACAGTAAGACTCACTTGATTTAAACTCATCAGTGTAGTATATTCCTTTCTTTCCTAGCTTTTTTTATTTTGGTACTCAACTTTTTCCAAAATCAAATTCTTTTTGCTTATGCTTGGAAGTTTCTTGCTATTTTCCCATATTTACGAGCTGTAAAGTATAAGACCCGCATGCATTCTGTGTACGTGTATAATATAGAGAGTTATCCCAGAAGTTTCTTACCAACATTTTCTTTAAATTAAAGTGACAATATATCAACAAATCTTTATCTCTAACAAAGAGTCGAGATCCTTATTTTACATAATGGAGAAATTAATCACGAAATTGCCTAGTGTTTAAATCATGAAATTGACTGATGATGACAGACGTATGCATGGAGTCCAGTGAATAATAATGTAAAGTCTCTCACGTTAACTAGGAAAATAACATGACATATTTTTCATTTTCTGTCAGTTAAGAGTTAATGTGGTCCTTTTAATATTTATATGTCCGTTTTTTGTCCTTAATAGGATTGATAATTATTTTCTATTTGATCATATTGGCAAAATGAAGAACAATTACAGAGACAAAAAATTTTTTTATAGCAACTCTACCAATAAGCTACCACTCAATTCTATGTCCCTTCTCTGCTTTACCAAAATATTTTTTTCCTTTTTTCTTCTATGCGCGACGTGCCAAATATTTAGATTGTATTTACTGGGGTGGGGGTGGGGTGGTAGGCTATGGTATTTGAATCTTCGATATGGTAATTTCGATACTCGATTTTTAAAAATACTATATCATTATCATACAAAATTAATTCGGTATGAATCGGTATTTTGAAGTTTGGTTTCGATATTTTACGATATGAAAAATCGGTAATCATAGTTTGTTCAACTTTTACAACATATACTCGTCTAACAGAATACTATGACTTCGACTTTCAAAAAGAATTCAATTGCATCATACTAACACATCATACATGTAGAAATATACGTTCAAAAGAAAGTACAAACAACTCTTTTACTAATTAATTATATAAAAAGACATTTCAATGAAGATAGAACCGTCAAAAATTTCATCATCTAAATATTTAGTTCTATACTAACACACTTGATTGTATATTTGTTAGTTTAATATATAATATATATAGTAATTTATGTAACTCTATACTTCGGTATGGTATTCGGTATTTTGATATGTTTGTAAATGCCAAATACCGTACCAAATATAAAAAAATAAATAAAATGTAAACCATATACCTTACCAAATACGAGAATATCAAAACTATGGTATCAAAAATCTCGATTTGATATGGTAATTCGATATATACTATATCATGCTCATCCCTAATGTTTACGACACGTAGATACAGCTTCAAGAAATTATGAAACGTAGGTTAGCTATGATGCATATATAAAGAAGGAAAAGAATTGTTTCCTTTAGACAATACTGAATTTGCAGGTCTAATTTAGACAAGAGAAATTTGACACTCAAATGAATGAAGAAATTTGGATGCAGGTGGACACTGTTCTTTTCTCTCGAATTGTCACAATCAGAAGCAGAAATTAACGAAAGTGAGGATAAGAATGAGCAAGAATATATTACAACTGGAAAAATTAAACTGACCAAACATTTTTTCTGTTTCAGTTTGGTATCTGCCGGTGTGCTTATAGGGTGGTTTGGTTCGATTTTTGAAATTAAAGGTTTGACTTATCGGTTATCAATTTTACATGTGCTAAACCGCCACCACATCAATAAGACATCTTATATTTCAGTTTGGGTTATTAGGGATGGCAATGGTGCGGTGCGGTGTGGTTGTAGTTCGGGTTTTTTCTAAACCCGCAAGTTTCAAAACTGCACCGCACCGCATTGCATCACCATGAAACCCATATAAACCCGCCCCACACTCATACCCACGCATATTCGCACCGCACCACCCCATGTTTTTTTTTTTTTTTGAAAAAATTGAACTCCATTAAAAATCATAATATTTTCAAATCTACAACTAGGAAAAATAACTATTTTTTATTATATCACTTTTCACTTAGAAATTGTCAAAAAGTATCACGTGTACGAGTAATGATCAAATATCATATTTTTATTAAAATGAATAGAGATATTAAAAAAACTATAAAATTATTTATTTGTAGTGTCATACACGTCGCTTTAAGTATCATAAAATTTTAAGTAAAGAATACATATAATTTTAGGTATATTCACGAGAATAATACTAATTTTTAGCTTTTTTTAATTTAAATCCGCATATACCAGCAACCCGCACCACACCATTTAAAAACAAACTTACTTCAACCCGCCTCACAACCGCACCGCACCGCATAACGTAAAACCCACACCGCCCCATTGCCATCCCTATTAACGATCATCAATTAATCTGCTAAGTTAATACATATATTGGTTGCAGAGACTTTCCTAACATGAATACTGGAAGTGTCCGGTGCTCATAAATATTGTTACTTCAGTCTAAAATAAATAAATTTTTGAGTTATTTTTTAATATTCAAAATATATTAATTGTTCATTTTTTAAGAGACATGTTGAAAATTTCTTTCAATTTTACCCCTCATTTACACTTTTTAGGTTATAAATTTCAAGAGACTTAATTGACTTTGTTTTATTATGGCTGAAATTTCAAAAATAATTTGATAATATCTAAAGAGATAAACATTAAAAATAAAGTACCATTTTTTTCCTAATTTCTTTTTCATAATAGATGTGTATTGAAGCAAAAATTTATTTATTTTGGACTAAAAAGAGTAACCAGAAACTAGCCTAAATGAGTAGCTTCTTTCAATGAAATGTTCATTACATACAATAAAGATGGTAGCACATGCAAAATATACATACAAAAAATACACATAATGACCACAAAGTAATACTGTTAAGTGGACCGGGCCGGACCAATCCGGAATCGGCCCATGTCATTTAATTGGTTTGTGGGTCGGGCCGGGTTGGGGTCTAAGTGGGTCGGACCGGTCCGGGCTCAACAGTAAATAAATTAAAAACAACCCTAATCCACCCACTTAACCCAACCGAGTCAAACCCACCTAAACCCGGTCAAACCTGGTTAGAAAATCGATCAAAAATATAT
Organism: Capsicum pubescens; assembly: GCA_030864215.1. Classification (NCBI taxonomy): domain Eukaryota; kingdom Viridiplantae; phylum Streptophyta; class Magnoliopsida; order Solanales; family Solanaceae; genus Capsicum; species Capsicum pubescens. The sequence goes on from CM061545.1 coordinate 238,555,783, forward strand.
AAAAAAAAAACTTTTTTGCAATATACATTATATATACCCACCTATATACATTATAAATACGTTAAATAATAAATATACACTATATATATAGTATATACTACATTATAATTTAAAAAATATCTACACGTATACACAATTAAACATATATACGCACCATCAATATATATGTACTACTTTAAAGTTTAAATAAAATATACAACAATATATATACATTACAATCTATATATAGAGAATTATATACTAATTTATAAAACATATACACATGTATATGTTAAACATACACATCTATACTAATTTATAAAACATATACACATGTATACGTTAAACATACACGTCTATACTAATTTATAAAACATATACACATGTATACGTTAAATATACATGTCTATAGAAGATATATACACGTGTATACGCACCATTCAAGGTATATATACTACTACTAATAAAATATACTACAATATATATACATTACAACATATATAGATATAGTTATATACTAATTTATAAAACATATACACATGTATACGTTAAATATACACGTCTATATAAGATATACACACATATATACGCACCATTCAATGTATACGTACTACTTTAAATAAAATATACCACAATATATATATATATATATATATATAGTTATATACTAATTTATAAAACACATACACATGTATACGTTAAATATACACGTCTATAGAAGATATATACACATGTATACACACCATTCAATGTATACGTACTACTTTAAATAAAATATACCACAATATATATACATTACAATATATATATATAATACAATATATATATAGATATATATAGTTATATATATAGTTATATATATATATATATAGTTATATACTAATTTATAAAACATATACACATGTATACGTTAAATATACACATCTATAGAAGATATATACACATGTATACGCACCATTCAATGTATATATACTTCTAATAATAAAATATACTACAATATATATCCATTACAATATATATAGATATAGTTATATACTAATTTATAAAACATATACACATGTATACGTTAAATATACACGTCTATAAAAGATATATACACATGTATACACACCATTCAATGTATACGTACTACTTTAAATAAAATATACCAAAATGTATATACATTACAATATATATATATATATATATATATATATATATAGTTATATACTAATTTATAAAACATATACACATGTATACGTTAAATATACACGTCTATAGAAGATATATACACATGTATACGCACCATTCAATGTATACGTACTACTTTAAATAAAATATACCACAATATATATATATATATATATATATATATATATAGTTATATAGTTATATAGTTATATATATAGTTATATACTAATTTATAAAACATATACACATGTATACGTTAAATATACACGTCTATAGAAGCTATATACACGTGTACATGCACCATTCAATGTATATATACTACTACTAATAAAATATACTACAATATATATACATTACAATAGATATAGTTATATACTAATTTATAAAACATATACACATGTATACGTTAAATATACACATCTATAGAAGATATATATACATGTATACGTACTACTTTAAATAAAATATACCACTATATATATACATTACAATAGATATATATATAGTTATATAGTAATTTATAAAACACATACACATGTATACGTTAAATATACACGTCTATAGAAGATATATACACATGTATACGCACCATTCAATGTATACTTACTACTTTAAATAAAATATACCACAATATATATACATTACAATATATATATATATATATATATATATATATATATAGTTATATATATAGTTATATATATAGTTATATACTAATTTATAAAACATATACACATTTATACGTTAAATATACACATCTATAGAAGATATATACACATGTATACGCACCATTCAATGTATATATACTACTACTAATAAAATATACTACAATATATATGCATTACAATATATATAGATATAGTTATATACTAATTTATAAAACATATACACATGTATACATTAAATATACACGTCTATAAAAGATATATACAAATGTATATGCACCATTCAATGTATACGTACTACTTTAAATAAAATATACCACAGTGTATATACATTACAATAGATATATATATAGTTATATACTAATTTATATATAGTTATATACATGTATACGTTAAATATACACGTCTATAGAAGATATATACACATGTATACGCACCATTCAATGTATACGTACTACTTTAAATAAAATATACCACAATATATATATACATTACAATATATATATATATATATATAGTTATATACTAATTTATAAAACATATACACATGTATACGTTAAATATACACGTCTATAGAAGATATATACACATGTATACGCGCCATTCAATGTATATATACTACTACTAATAAAATATACTACAATATATATACATTACAATATATATAGATATAGTTATATACTAATTTATAAAATATATACACATGTATACGTTAAATATACACGTCTATAGAAGATATATACACAAATATACAAAATATATGTTACTTAATATAATAAATTAATAATATTTGGTAGTAAATTAACAATATATTAGAAGTAACTTTTTAATTTATAGTAGAAAACTAGAATTTCAATTTAAAATTTTAAATCATTAAATGAAAAAATATAAAAAGTAAGGACTAAGGAGTGAATGAATTTGGGAAATTTTATTGATTGCAAAATGATCCAAAATTTATAATTTCCATGAATGAAAAATCTACAAATTATGCATCATTTTTTTCAACTCATTCATGTTAATATTAACGGGAACTTGCATAGGATAGTCGAAGTCAACGGGGGCAAAATCATGTGTTGGACTTGATTCTGCTGAGTTCTCCCGTGAAGACACAATTTCTTCAAGTTTCAGCTCGTCGCTCGGCTCCAGTTCCATTTCTTGATTTCTTCTTTCCGCTCTAATCCAATCTCTGAGGCAAACTAGAACATTCATTGCATTGTTTCCCAATGAGTGTCGGTTGTCTCCAAGCTGTTGTCGTCCCTGACTAAAGGTGCTCTCTGATGCAACGGTTGACATTGGAACATTTAAGATATCTTTAGCTAATCTTAAAAGCACAGGATATTGTGTTTCATTACTCCTCCACCAATCCAACGTGTTGATCTGTCGTCTGCGATCCTCTGGCGGCGACCGAAGATAATATTTCAGCTCTTCCCGATAAGTTGATGTGTAAGCTCTCTCATCAACACTGTTCCAACAAGTTAAATCATAAAAGGAATCAGGAAAACCATTATGTGCTGGCCTTTTAGAAGATGATGACTCCTCGGGAGGATGAGAAGCGACAGTTGGAGTGATATTTGTCGGTACGGCTAAATCAAATAAATCAGCATAATAGTTATATAATTTTTCTATGTATTCATTTGCATCACTCATAGTCGTCTACAAATCAGGTTGTACTCGTTCATAATCATTGTTAATATTTATTTCTAAGTTAGTATAACTAATAGTACTAAAGTGGCACATATTATTATATTTCATGCACGGATTTAGCATAGCACCAACCAAGTAAATAGGGGGAATCGGAAAAAAATATTTTTTAAATTTCGTAAACATGGCACCAACAACTTTTTTATAACCTTCTTTATTTTTATATTATTTGAACAAATCAGAAATATCGGCTATATATGCTAAAATATTACAAACAGTAGGATAATAAGCACCGAAAAATTCAACCGTAGCTACATAAAATTTTTCTAAAAACTTAACAAGATCATTAATTACAACCCAATCAGAATCATGTAGCATGCAATCAGTAGAATCAACAAATGAACCGCAATGTTGGTTAAAAGCTAGTGTAATAGGAATTCTATATTTATTACAAGTTTTTAAAAAATCATACGTAGAATTCCATCTAATATCAATTTCCTCAGGCATCAATATCGGTGTAAGTCCATTTTCTTGACATTTAACTTTAAATTCTCCAATTCTCGATCTACGATTATTTTCTTGAATAAAACCAACAACAAGACAAATTTTTTCAATATAAAGCTCAAAAAACTCAAGATCATCTTTTACAATTAAATTATATATATGACATACACACTTAATATGAAAAATTTCAGGCAACAACGGAGATAAGCGTAGATTTTAATTTTTTTATTGAAGTCTTGTTGTTAGAAGCATTATCAAAAGCAATACATAAAATTTTATTTTCGATACCATAATATCCAACAACTTTAACAATAGAATCAACAATAAAATGTCCAGTATGTTTACGATCTTCATCATATAAAAAAGCAAGAATACGTTTTTGCATCACAAAATTACTATCCATCCAGTGACAAGTAACTGTTAAATAATCATTTTTATTTACAGCACGACCAAGATCAGAAGTTAGGGACAATCTACATTGAATATTTTTTAACAATGCTGATAAATAAAAACAATATTGTGAATGAAGTCTAAAAATATCAGACCGGCAAGTACTTCTAGGAATACCATTAAACATAGGATTATAAATTGCTTGTATATAATGAATAAAGGCATCAAAAGAAGGAAAACTAAAAGGCAAACAACCCACAACTACCATTTTAGCTATTTCTTTCCGGTCCCTCAATTTCTTATACTTCTTCATTAACTGATCGGTTGCTGGGTCCATTCTAGTTTGCGTTGGCCCACCAACATCCCCACCACCTCGTGCAATATTTAACTCTCTTTCGTGAGCTTCACCTATATGTCTCATTAACGTACCCGTACCCCCTTGCTTGCCTCCGCTTCTATGCTTATATATTTGTTGACAAATATTGCATTGCACCTCAGTATCTGATATACGTTCAATAAATTGTCATGCAACACTAGTTGTTTTACGAGGTCTTGGGGCACGGGGAGGACGGGGAGGGAGATTAACCGATTCAGATCTAACGTTAGCATTTCCTACTGCGGGTGTCTCACCAATATTTTCATTGTCTTCGTCTAAATTAACCGCATCTACTTCATTTTCTTCTTCTATACCGTAATTTTTCTGAGCTTCTACATAATCCATATCGTGAGCACCTACACCTATTTCTTTCTCAAAAGGTGTACCAAGCGGTACCGGAGGCGAAGGCACACGGGTATATCTACTACTTGAACTACCTCTACCGCTAGTAATTCACTTTTTACTACCACTACCGCTTTCGGGATAAAAAAATTTAACACCTTTAGTAGCGAGATTTCTTAATTTATCCATAGTATAAATTAAATTAAACTAAAAAAATTCAAAATACACAAATATAATAAAATTAAATATTAAACAATTAATACAATAAATAAAAATTAAACGTAAGAGATGGAACGACTATACCAAATTTTGAAAGTATCCGAAGGTTGCGACTTTAGAAACTTTCGCTCGTACTTTGTAAACAAAAAATTTAAAAATTAAAGTGAACACTTTAAGAAATTAAATATATTGAATATTTGATAATTGAGATTTGAGAGAGAATGAGATTTGAGAGAGTGAAAAATTGTGTGAAAAATGATTTGAAGGTGTAGGGTATTTATAGATTTTTTTGGGGGATTAAAAAATAATTTTTAATGTAATTTTTTTTTCTTTTTTAAGAAATGGGCCCAAACTTGCCATTTGAACCCAAAAACGGCTATATAGCCGTTGGGTCAACGGCTAGTTTGGCCCAAAACCCTAAAAATATTTTTTTTTAAAAAAACACATTTCAGGCCGGGTCGGGCCAGTTAACCGACGGGCTTGGTCCGGGCCGGGTTAACCGGGTCCAAATAAAAAAATAACCGGCCCGGGATCCAGAACCCTAAAGCCCCTAGGGCTTACCGGGCGGGTCCTTTAAGTGGGCCGGGTAGGGTCGGGTCAGTCCGGCCCACTTGACAGGCTTACCACAAAGGCACAAACTGACAACAGGATTGCAAGATGAGATTAACATCTTTTTAATCAATATATAAAGATTTTTTATTTAATGGATGTTGGACGAGCACCACTACCACTACCATCATCAACAACAACAAGTCCATTCTTCAAAATTATTTTTCTTGTGATGGTTGTTGCTCCAATTTTTTTTTTTTGATTTTATCAATGATCTTAGGGTCCGATAAAGTTTGCACAACCCGTAAAATAAGAAAAAATAACATCTAAAACTCTCGATTGGTCGAAATAAGCCATAGATGGACAATCTAAAATAAATCAATACATATATTAGAATGATGATGAAATCATTTAAAAAAATTATTAATTAAAATTATAACTTAATTAGAATTAGACTTACTGCTTTCTTCGGGGGTTGAAGAGATCAAGAAATTTTATATTTTTATCAGTTTTGGCCGACAACCATCTCTGAATTCTTGGACAGAAAACTTCTTCCTGGTAGTTCACTTGTTGTCTCAAATAAGGAATGACTTCAAATGCTCAAGCCTATGAAATAACACCAATAAATCAAAAGCATTATTGAATAAAAAATGAATCATATCATAATAAAAGAAATATTTACCATGAAAGCCCATGGAAAGCCATATAAGTTGACTGTCTTTGGCGCTAACAGAGTTAACATATTTGCGGATCTAGAAGGCCGGGTAGGGATTCCCGGGAACCCACTAACTTTCGTGCGGATGTAGTATTTCTATAGAGAAATTTAGTAAATATATAACAATTATAAGTTGAGAACCCATAAATAAAATGTGTTGTTGGTCTAGTGGAGTAGAAGGACCTGTAAAAGTTTTATTAGCCTCTTGATTGTGGATTCAAATCCCCTTAGTTATTATTTGATTTTATTTTTATCTACTATGGGGAACCCATAAACCCTAAATCCTGGATTCACCTTTGTCAACAAATATTTAACAGTCATTTTGAACCTTTCATAACCCCAAGGATAGCTGTTAAATACCTCAAGATTCTTGAAGAGTTTTATTAAATCAAGTGGTATGTTGTTGTTAACGTCTCTCGCCCAAAGAATATTATGTACAGACCAAATCAAGCACAATGATTGCTTGTGCTTCTTCGAAAGTTTTTTACCTTTCAATGCTTCTATCAATTTTTTATTTTTGAAACTTGGACCAATAAGGGACACCAAGTCTTCACGATCACTCGACTTGCATTTGCATTTTTTTGGGTGTGCGGGGTGCTTTTTTGGGTTAGAATAGGTATAACTTGAGATGGAGAAGGAGGATAACATTTTAGTCCAGTAACTATGGAAAAATCCTTCCAACCAAAACAAACAGGCATGCCACAGTAATTTATCCACGCCTCATCCAACTTATCTTTGTTTTCATACATAAACCTACGCTTGAGAAGATCATATACCATTTTCATTTAGAAACGAGCATTGTTTTTCTCCGGCAAATTAAGATATTGCACAAAGTAGCTGTCCTTGAAATAAGCATCCAAATTTTGTTCTCAAAGTATTATTCTGAAGGTGTCGAAATATTTTTTCATGGATAACTTAATCACGAAATCACCCGTTAAATCTGTGGCATCATTGCACTGCATTCTCATAGAATAACTATCAATGCTGAAGGTTTTGACCAATTCTTCGATGGAAGGGATATTAACATTTGGATAATCTCTTTTGAAACATTCCTTCTCCCCATGTTCATCATCTTCTGTTCCTAATTGAGATAACACTTGTAAAGCAAGCTCATAGAGTGGTGGATGTGGCCTAGCTGTTTCACTTGTTCCTTTACTTAGACTTGGTTAGGTTTCTTTTCTTTTGGGAGCCATATTATCTAAAATTAACAGGAACATAAAATAGATTATATTGATTAATGCATTTTTAAAAAAGAATTACAGTAAATCTAACATGCACTACAGTAAAATAATAGTTCCAACAGATCACACATCTGTTGTATCAGGTGGGTTATCTGTTGCAATATATAACTAACCTATTGCAATGGATGAGTAATCTATTGAAAACAATAAAAACAGATCACTCATTTTTTAAAATAGATGACTGGTCTGTGCAATAGATCACACATTTATTGCAATATATGAGTGATCTGTTGCAACATATAACTAACTTGTTGCAACGGATAGGTAATTTATTGAAACAATAAATATATCACTCATTTGTTGAAACAGATGACTGGTCTGTCCAACGGATCACACATTTGTTTCAATAGATGAGTGATCTGTTGGAACAGTTATCAACAGTTAATATTGTTTAGATTTCTTCGAACAGAAGGATCGTCTATCGCGACAGATGAATGATCAGTTGGAAAAATCAAGTCTTGAACATGTCCTGTTGGAATAGTTGATAGGATTTTATTCAACTAAAGGTTCATCTGTTGCATCAGATGATTGATCTGTTGCATTAGATTTTTAATCTGATGATTCCTCTGTTGCATCAGATGGTAAATCTATTGCCTCAGATGGTAAATCTGTTGTATCAGATTTTTAATTGGATGGTTCCTCTGTTGCATCCGATGTTAAATCTGTTGCATCAGATTTTTAATCCGATGGTAAATCTGTTGCATTAGATAGTTAATTTCTTGCATCATATTTTTTATTCGATGGTTAATCTGTTGCATCAAATTTTTTTATCCGATGGTTCCACTGTTGCATCATACGATAAATTTGTTGCATCAGATAGTAAATCTGTTGCATCATATGGTTAATCTGTTGCATCAGAAGGTTAATTTGTTGTAAAAAAATAGTAGCATGATTTTGCTCTATAAAACAACAACAATATCACCATTTTTATCAAGAACAAGAACAAATTAACCCAGCAACGGGCGCAACACTAAAAACACCAACATCGTTGTTTTGTTCGTACAAACACAAACAACAAAAATCAAACTTCATAAAATGCAACAAACAACAAAAAATCATATTTCACTCCAAAAGAAAAGAGAAGAAAAATCAGGATTTTATTCGGACTGCATTTCAAATTAAAGCAACAAATATTAAAATTGTTCACCAATACTAGAAGAGAAGTTGGTTCAAGTTCCTCTTTTTCTTCAAAACTAAAAAGACCATAATTTTTTACCTGTGAAAGAAGAAAAGGGACTTTGAAGAACTCGAAGCTGTTGTGGCTGAAGAGTAAGGTTGTCTCATTGATTGACAGTTGAAAGTCGAAAAGGAACTCGAAGCCCAACTATTTATCACCGGAGGTTGAAGTCGTCGGGGATTAAAAGGAGAATTTGTAGAACTGTTGGTTGGGAGAAATTATCTCGAGAGAGAGAGAGGAGAGACGAATGATTTGGAGAGGAGAAAAGTGTGGGTTGATTTGTATTTTTGAAAAGATTAGAAAGTTTTAAAAATATTAATCAAGTCCACAATTAACTTAATCAAGTTTTCTAATTATGTTTGACCCTTTAAGTTGGTTAATGTCACCAATCTTTCATTCAAAACTTAATTAAATGACATCTTTCCTTTAATTTTCTCAAGTTTCAAGTCAACGCTATGAACTGATGCAATACATTTTACAATGGCCTCCAACGTATTGCCAAATGAAACAGAGCATACCTGGTGCACCATTAGAGTTTACTATCCATGGCCTCTGGTCAGCTTCTAGCTCAGGAAAGAGCATATAATGCAAATGTAGCAATCCTAGAGCTAAAGACTTGAAAGTAGACGTTGTTGTTGAAAGATACACTTACAACAATAGATTTGATTAACTAGAAATGTGAAAATAATTTGACAAAAATAAAATAAAGATGCATGTTTCCATTGATCAATAACTTGCTTTGTCAACGGAATTAAGTAATCAGACACATTACTGGAATACATTGCAGAAGATGATGCTTGTAAAATAATTACTAGATTAATTAGGTAATATAATACAAATCTAAAAATTAAAGTTTTAAACTGGGATAACTTATTTGAGAGGAATTAGCATATATTATTATACTTCCTCTAGTCCATATTAACTTAATTTGTTAGACAATACACACCTATTAAGGAAATCGACCCAAAAGAGCTTGATCTGATAAGTGTTGATTTCCAGACTCGGAAGATAAATGAATTGAATAGCCTCTTTTGCTTGAATGACAGATAATATTTTGGCTATTTCTTTATCTATTGCAGGTTCTAGGGTAAACATGTCAAACGAGCCGGGTTGACCTGGCCCAGCTCGGCTTGAACCAGCCCATTTAATAAAATTATCTCGGTTTGACCCGGTCCGGTCAACCCATGGGCTTAGGGTATCGGGAACCGGCCAATTTTTTTTTATTTTTTTTTAAATTTTGGAGATTTGGGCCAAACTAGCCGATAGCCCAACGACTATATAACCATTTTTGGGTCCAAATGGCTAGTTTGGGCCCTTTTATTAAAAAAAAAAAAAATTATTTAAAATACTTTTTAATCCCAAAAAAAATTCTATTAATACCCTACAACTTCAAATTATTTTTCACACAATTTTTCATTCTCGCAAATCTCAAATCTCAATTCTCAAATATTCTATATATTTAATTTCCTAAAGTGCTCACTTTAATTTTTTAATTTTGGGATTACAAAGTACGAGTGAAAGTTTCTAAAGTCGCAACCTTCGAATACTTTCAAAATTTGGTATTGTCGTTCCATCTCTTACGTTTAATTTTTATTTAGTGTATTAATTGTTGAATATTTAATTTTATTACATTTGTGTATTTTGAATTTTTTTAGTTTAATTTATATTATGAATAAATTAAGAAACCTCGCTACTAAAGGTGTTAAATTTTTTTGTCCCGGAAGCGGTAGTGGTAGTAAAAAATGAATTACTAGCGGTAGAGGTATTTCAAGTAGTAGATATACCCATGTGCCTTCGCCTCCGGTACCGCTTGGTACACCTTTTGAGAAAGAAATAGGTGTAGGTGCTCACGATATGGATTATGTAGAAGCTTAGGAAAATTACGGTATAGAAGAAGAAAATGAAGTAGATGCGGTTAATTTAGACGAAGATGATGAAAATATTGGTGAGACACCCGCAATAGAAAATGCTAACGTTAGATCTGAATCGGTTAATCTCCCTCCCCGTCCTCCCCGTGCCCCAAGAACTCGTAAAACAACTAGTATTGCATGACAATTTTTTGAACGTATCTCAGATACTGAGGTGCAATGCAATATTTTTTAACAAATATATAAGCATAAAAACGGAGGCAAGTAATGGGGTACGAGTACATTAATGAGACATATAGGTGATACTCACGAAAGAGAGTTAAATATTGCACGAGGTGGTGGGGATGTTGGTGGGCCAACGCAAACTAGAATGGACCCAGGAACCGATCAGTTAATGAAGAAGTATAATAAATTGAGGAACCGGGAAGAAATAGTTAAAATGGTAGCTGTGTGTTGTTTTCCTTTTAGTTTTCCTTCTTCTGATGCCTTTATTCATTATATTCAAGCAATTTATAATCCTATGTTTAATGGTATTCCTAGAAGTACTTGTCGGTCTGATATTTTTAGACTTCATTCACAATATTGTTTTTATTTATCAACATTGTTAAAAAATATTCAATGTAGATTGTCCCTAACTTCTGATCTTGGTCGTGCTGTAAATAAAAATGATTATTTAACCGTTACTTGTCACTGGATGAATAGTAATTTTGTGATGCAAAAACGTATTCTTGCTTTTTTATATGATGAAGATCGTAAACATACCGGAGATTTTATTGATGATTCTATTGTTAAAGTTGCCGAATTTTATGGTGTCAAAAATAAAATCTTATGTATTACTTTTGATAATGCTTCTAACAACAAGACTGCTATAACAACGTTAAAATCTAAGCTATCTCCGCCGTTACCTGGAATTTTTCTTATTAAGTGTGCATGTCATATATATAATTTAATTGTAAAAGATGCCATTGAATTTTTTGAGTTTTATATTGAAAAAATCCGTCTTGCTGTTGGTTTTATTCAAGGAAATAATCGAAGAAAAAAATTAGAGAATTTAAAGTTAAATGTCAAGAAAATAGACTTGCACCGATATTGATGCCTGAGGAAATTGATATTAGATGGAATTCTACGTATGATTTTTTAAAAACTTGTTATAAATATAGAATTCCTATTACACTAGCTTTTAAGCAATATTGTGGTTCATTTGTTGATTCTACTGATTGCATGCTACATGATTCTGATTGAGTTGTAATTAATGATCTTGTTAAGCTTTTAGAAAATTTTTATGTAGCTACGGTTGAATTTTTCAGTGCTTATTGTCCTACTGTTTGTAATATTTTGGCATATATAGCCGATATTTCTGATTTGCTCAAAGAATATAAAACTAAAGAAGGTTATAAAGAAGCTGTTGGTGCCATGTTTACTAAATTTAAAAAATATTTTTTTTCGATTCCCCCAATTTACTTGGTTGATGCTATGCTAAATCTGTGCATGAAATATAATACTATGTGCCACTTTAGTACTATTATTTATGCTAACTTAGAAATAAATATTAACAATGATTCTGAACATGTACAACCTGATTTGTGGACGGTTATGGGTGATGCGAATGAACACATAGAAAAATTATATAATCACTATGCTGATTTGGTTGATTTAGCCGTACCTACAAATATCACTCCAACTGTCGCTCCTCATTCTCCCGAGGAGCCATCATCTTATAAAAGGCCGGCACATTGTGATTTTCCTGATTCCTTTTATGATTTACCTTATTGGAACAGTGTTGATGAGAGAGCTTACACATCAACTTATCGGAAAGAGCTTAAATATTATCTTTGGTCACCACCAGAGGATCGCAGACGACGGATCAACACGTTGGATTGGTGGAGGAGTAATGAAACACAATATCCTGTGCTTTCAAGATTAGCTAGAGAAATTTTGAATGTTCCAATGTCAACCGTTTCATCAGAGAGCGCCTTTAGTCAGGGACGATAACAACTTGGAGATAACCGACACTCATTGGGAAACAATGCAATGTATGTTCTAGTTTGCCTCAGAGATTGAATTAGAGCAGAAAGAAGAAACCAAGGAATGGAACCAGAGCCGAACGACGAGCAGAAACTTGAAGAAATTATGTTTTCACGGGAGAACTTAGCAGAATCAAGTCTAATGCATGATTTTGCCCCCATTGACTTTGACTATCCTATGCAAGTTCCCGTTGATATTAACATGAATGAGTTGGAAAAAATGATGCATAATTTGTAGATTTTTCATTCATGTAAATTATAAATTTTGGATCATTTCACAATCAATAAAATTCAACATTCATTCATTCCTTAGTCCTTACTTTGTAATTTTTTTCATTTAATGATTTAAATTGAATTTCTAGTTTAAATTAAAAGCTTACTTCTAATATATTATTAATTTACTACCAAATATTATTAATTTATTATATTAAGTAGCATATGTTTTGTATATTTGTGTATATATCTTCTATAGATGTGTATATTTAATGTATACATGTGTATATATTTTATAAATTGTATATATATTGTTATATATATATATATATTGTAGTATATTTTATTTAAAGTAGTACATATATATTGAATGGTGCGTATATATGTGTATATATCTTCCATAGACGTGTATATTTAACGTATACATGTGTATATATTTTATAAATTAGTATATAACTATATATATATTGTAATGTATATATATTGTAGTATATTTTATTTAAAGTAATACATTTACATTGAATGGTGCGTATATATGTGTATATATCTTCTATAGACGTGTATATTTAACGTATACATGTGTATATGTTTTATAAATTAGTATATAACTATATATATATATATATATATATATATATATATATATATATTGTAATGTATATATATTGTAGTATATTTTATTTAAAGTAGTACATATACATTGAATGGTGCGTATATATGTGTAATTGTGTATATGTGTAAATATTTTTTAAATTCTAATGTAGTATATATTGTATATATTGTTTAACGTATTTAAAATGTATATAGGTGGGTATATATAGTGTATATTGATTTTTTTTTTTTTTTTAATTTTTGACTGGGTTTGACCGGGTTTAGGTGGGTTTGACCAGGTTGGGTTAAGTGGGCCGGGTTATGGCTATTTTTAAAAAATTTACTGTTGAACACGGACCGGCCTAGCCCACTTAACCCCAACCCGGACCTGGCCCACAACCCGAATAAATTTAATGGGTCGATTTCGGATTGACCCGGCCCAGCCCACTTAACACCCTTATTCTAGGGGTAAATTAATTTGACACTTAACAAACTCGGGTAATTACGAGGTAAGATCAGGTTATCACCTTACAAAAAGTTTTGGACATACATAGGGATAGTTGTGGTAATATTGTTCAATGTAGTAGTCATGCCTTTCAAAAGCATTTTGAAAATTTTTATGGGCTATAAATATATAAGCATAAGTATTTTCTTAGAAGGTGTGTTGTTAATACCTTGAGAGTAAAAAACATAATTTAGGAAATGCATAAACCACGTCTATAGTGCTTGTAAGAGATGTGGTATGAAAAATGAGAACATATGTTTTTCAAGTGATGATTCTTAAGTAATTTGAAAAAAGAGCTCTATTAATTGGAATGATCTTGACAATATTGACTTTTCTTTGTGGTGAAATGATAAGATTAATTTGGCTAAAAAATGTTCTAATGTTGCTAGTGTTTTGAATTTAATGATAATGATAATGTGACATATATATAGAAATCTAAGAATGCTTAAAATTTTAATAATAATTTTAATGGACCCTCCAGATATAGTGGCAAAAGCATTATTTTAGTCTAATAAATTTCTTGATATACAACCTGCTAATTTCTCAAATGGTAATTTCCAAGAGAATTATGATATAAACTAAGAGATGGGATTTATTTGTTTGTTGATGCAAGGTTAAAAGTTGAATCAAAAAAGGCAAGCATTTGGTTTGGTTGCTATGGATTGCAAAGATGTTTTGCTTTATTTTCATGGATTTTCGATTCAGTTTATTGGGAAGTCGATGACGGTTGAAGCATTTGCAATAGAGAAAACCGTGGAAAAAACGACACAAAATGGATGGAGGAAAATTTGTCTTCTCGATCTGATGCGAAAGGTGTCGTAGATATATTGAAGAAAAATGTGAAGGCTTCTTGGGATGTTGATGTAGTATGAGAAGATATTTGAAACATGATTGCATGTTTAGAGTATTGTCGTGTTTTTACATATTGCTAGAAGATTTAATGTTGTAGCTAAATTTTTAATTTCTTTGTTGTATGAGTTTTACTTCAGAAGGAATATTTCCAAGTTGGAATCCTACTTGTGGAACTTATTTGTACTACTATTAGGAAAGTCGTTTTTCGTATTGTTAAGGAATTTTAATTTTTTTTTTTGAGAGAAATGTTTTTCAAAGTTTTGACCAGCCGAACATCAAAAAATTGAACATATCCTTAATCTTAGTTATTCTTATTTCAATTATTATAATTTTATTTTAGAGCGTTTTGGGGGGAAAAGTTGACATGTTAGATTTTTGTAGATTTGAATCTTGAATGATTAAAATCTATAATAAAGTAACATAATTGGGATGTCTATTCAAGGATTTCTATGAATATGGTTGAAAATATATTATTTGCTGATGTGATAATAGTATCATGTTAAATGTCAAATTGATAAAACGCAAATATTAAGTGATGAGAATTCCTAAAAGTTAATATATCCTTTTGATTAAAACTAGTTTAGGTGTACGCGTCTTGGGCGTGTATCTCATTTTAATGAGTTTAAATATAACATTAAATAGAATATTTCTTTAAATAATAAAGATGAATATAATAATTAAATTCAATATCTTTTGAGTATGTAAAGATGAAAAATTTATTTATTAAACCTAATCTTTACCAAAAATATTTTTAAAAGTCGATCGACATTCATCTACCATCAGTAAATTGCAACAAAATAATACAATGATAGAGACATCAAAATAATACAATTGAATCTAATCTTTACACACAAAATTTTCTCAAAGTCGTCCGACACTCATCTACCACCTGTAAACGATAACAAAATAGTACGATAATAGAGATATCAAAATAATACAACTAAACCTAAGCTTTACATAAAAAAAATTCTCAAAGCTGACCAATATTTATCTATCACCTGTAAACTACAACAAAATAATACAATAAAAGTGATATCAAAATAATACAATTAAACTTAAATTTTACACATAAAATTTTTTCAAAGCTGATTGAAATTCATCTACAAACTGTAAACTACTACAAAATAATAAACTAATAGAGATATTACGATAATACAATTAAACCTAACCTTTACCTAAAAAAAAAATCAAAGGCGACCCGCATTCATCTAACATCTGTAAATTAAAATAAAAAAAATAAGATAATAAAGATATCAAAACAATACAATTAAACCTAACCTTTACACAAAAAATTCTTCAAAGTCAACCGACATTCATCTACGACCTGTAAATCAAGCATCCACCATCTAGACATGCAATCGAATCAAGTTAGATGAGCATCAATCATATTCTCCCAATAGGCAAACCGGTTTGTTCTCTAGTTTAACGTACATCTCGATATTTATAGAAGTATGTTCTTAATAGGGTCGTATTTTAGGAGTATTTTTCTAATTGAACAGTAGAAAGAAAAATATTAATTAATTCTCCTACCATATTTTTTAGGGGTCCCATATATTTTAGAAAGTCGAGTAGAAAAGAAAATATTAATTATTTCTCCTACCATATATTTTAGGAGTCCCATATATTTTAGGAAGTCTAGTTAATATAATAAAAATAATTAAATAATAAATTTAAAAAAATAATGAAAAGACTATTTTGTCTAAAGAAAAGGCTTTTAATGAAGGAAAAAAAATTCAAATCACTTTCTAAGGGCATTCACACTTTTAATATATTATAAATATAGATATAGATTATAGATATAGATATATGAAAATACAACTTATTAGATGTACTAAACTTTTGTGGTTTACAATTAACATATATAAATCTTACAATACAATTTAAGTACAAATTGTGTACTTGTAATTCTTACTACACAATTGAAGTACATAGTAGATCCTTCGAAAACAATTAAAATTCATTAAAATTATTATAGAATAAATAGTACTTAAGGCTATCATATCATTCATATAAGTCAAATACATGTATCGAAAGAAAAAATAAGAACAAATATTTTATTAATCAAAGCAAAACTTACATATTTTTATTAGGAGAACAAAAAGATATTTTCTCATCATTATTCTTCAAGAGGTAATTTTGTTTCTAGAATTCTGCATTGAAACAAACATTTAGTCACACATTTTGTGGAGTCTATTGTTGAATCACAAGATAAATATTAAAAAGGTAAAATGAACCAACTTATATATTCGTCCAACCTTCAATAAAAGAAAAAGAATGAGCTTCGAAGATCTTATCAACTTGTTAATTGTACCTAAAAAGATCTATAGTGTACTAAAAATAATTTTTTTTAAAAATAAATAAATCAAGTCAGACCTAACTTTCATCTGATTAAAGAATTATAATTCCAAGACTATAACTTTAAGATAATTTAATCTTAAAAAGAAATAAAAATTAATAGTACTTCTAAAATAATTAGTGTACAATTGCGTTACTTTAACAAGAATATAATAAATTAAAACTCTTTATAGTATTTGAGTGCTGCAGTCCATTTTGAATTAGTTATAGCACTACATAATTTCAATTGTCCATGGTATAGGATTATTGAATTGCATATTAATACACAAAATCAATGAGTGGAAGGTTTCAATCCAAATTTTTAGTATAATTTAGGTGAACAAGTTAAATTTTAAATTTAAATTTCTTTTTTCATATTAATAATTTTATATAAGGTAAAATTTTAATTAATTTAGAAGTGTTAAATATTATGATTTCTTACCTAGATCAAATAAGGACTTTAATTAATTTCAAATTTCTAAATATTAGAATGATAATTAAATAACAATTATTTGAGAATACAATAGATGAAGAAATTATAATAATCAAATTTTTGTAGTGTTACAATTTTATAGTTGAGAAAAAGAGGAAAACAAAAAACCTTTTATGATTGGTCCTTGACAAGAAAAATCTTCCGTGATCTAACAAAGCTCAGATCGAATCACGTGAAATTTAACGATTCAAACCTAATTTCAATTTTTAAAATGTTGCAGTTTTACAGTAAAAAAGAGGAAAACAACGAACCTTGTATTTTTTTTGTCCTCCTTGAGAAAAAATATCTCCCTTTCTTTGAAGTTGGCATTCTTGTGGATGAAAATCTCCATCTCATTCTTCTGAAAATAAACTTTCAACGCAAAATAATTCGCAATTGCAAGCAATTATATATAGCTTGTTCAAAATAAGTGTAACCTGTATAACACACATAAGTCTAATTGTACAATGTAAGTAGAAACTTGAAATAACTTAAGAACAATACCATGATAGTTACCTGGCTTATTGAGTGTTGAAACTAAATTGTAGTATTCCTTATCCCTTAAAACAGAGGAATAATTTAATAGAATAATGTTGATTAAAAGTTTTTTTCTTTTTCTTTTCGGTTATAATATAAATAGGACAAGTTTAGTGGACTTATAATTTTGCTAAAACTTGAACTCATATGGTAATTTTAGGATAGGACTCCTAATATTGTTTGCTTTTGCCTAAAATAAATGGTAAGACAGTTTAATTAGGACTTGTCTTTGTTGTATACTTTGCCATAAATAATTAGTTTTAAATATTAGAATAATAAAAAAAAAATTATTTAAAAAATAGTAAATGACAATTTTGTCTATTGTTGAGTCATTTAAGAAAGGGTAAAAAGTTCAAATCACTTTTCTAACGGTCTTTGCATTTTTAATATATTATAGATAAGTGGTGTCCCTCAAATTACAAACAGAGGTACTCCAAATAAAACTGAATAAATTTGAGTTAAAAATCTTTTAGAAATTTCGCATCAAAGCTAATAACAAAACTGCACCACCCCTTTTTTGCTAATACAACACGACTCAGAGCTCATCTGGTTAATTGATTTTTTTTTTTTTAAAAAAAAAACTGCACCAGAGCCTATTGTCAAAACCTAATACTAACCGCGATTGATTACTGATTTGGGCATACAACTAAAAAAATCTACTTTTATATAAGTTAGATGAGTAAAAAACAATGAATACTTGTATAATTGCGAATGAGGAAAAACAATAATAATAACAATAATACTACAATTGTGAAGGTAGTAACTAGTATTACAAGTTAAACGTCATGTTCAAAGCAGAATTAAGGAGTGAGTCAAATAGTATAAATATCGGATCAGTTAAGCTGCAATTCTCGTTTAATTGTTACTAAACTCTCCTTATAAATATGAACCGAACAGCCATCTACGGTACTATTCCATAAGCCTTTGTTCAGGCCTGGATGACGAAATCCAAGAGGCCGAGTCTCCCCAGTCCTAAACATCAACGGAGACCAGGTGAGAACGTTTAGTCACGTAAATGGCAGCGCTGGGAAACCAGGACTTGATACATTGAGAATAAGTGAAGCATTTCAAGGCAAAAAGTTTGTTCCAGAGCCCAGGCTGAACCATTACCCATATCTCATGCATATTCAAATTCACCAACGGTGCCCATTAGGGCAATGGAATCGTCAAGCAGTATCATAACCAAATGAGAACGATGGAAAGTGTATCGGGCATCTGGTCCGTCAATCTCCCCAAACTCCTCATTGCGAAAGTCAAATGAAACAATACTACACTTACAACCCATTACTAACCAGTAATAAGTCCCATTTAAATAACCGGTACCGAGGGGGCGGGTTTTCAAGTACACCATTCTCTGAAATCAAAGTAATGGGGTCAGGGGGGTGGCTGTGGTCATAAACCAGGATTTTATGGACCTTGTTATGATGCTTACAGTGTTCTCTCATGAAATCAGGGCTCTTGATAGTTTTGTGCCACTCCTTGCAAACGCATTTGAATCGCAACAACGACTTCACGGGCAGCCTCACTAGAATATCCTCTGCTAAAACCTCAGGTAAAGTGCTGACCATTAATTAATACCACAGATCGACTCGACAATAATTATCAACAAAAAAGAACCTAAGGCAAATTATGGTCACACCTCTTCAATAGGGTTGTATTTATAGTTTTTTGAAAGAAACAATATTCCTTAATTTGATTCTAAATGAATAAGGATTACGAAACCTTGTTTGCGTCATATTAAGATTTTATATTAAATTATGTAGTACTTTTATTTTTAACATTTGAATATTAGGAAAATATTATCTCCTAGGTTTAATGAGATTTATTATTTTCTCAGGGTCAATTTTCCTAGTACATACATATATATACACAAAGGAACTTAATCCCGTGGAACTAACATTTATCTTTTATCATAACTTTTTGCTAACTTTCTCAAAAAAAAAAAAAAGGTCTATGAAAATTGAAAAATCTTCGTAGCTCACGTAGTTGGTCAATCGAACTCCCACCCTGTTGGTAAAGGTTCGAGTCCTCATGTTGTAATTTCTTCATGTTTCCCTTCCCCTACCCCCAATTTAAAATTAAAAAAATAAAATAAAAGGTCTACGAAAGTTATATATATATATATACTCTTTGCGCATGATCTGCAGTCAGTTGTTATGTGTATGTTCATGTATTGTGTAAGGTATGTAGTAGTTGAATAATGTAATAGGTATGTGTTCACACAAATGTTGGCATTAACATGTTCCGACTCGTTTACTCCATGCATGTTTGTCCTCCATATTTTTGCAGCCTTTTAATTACTCCAATATTAATTTTTTACATTGACTCCAACTCTGTTGGGCATGAACTCCTAGGGCATCCAAGCCATTTTGTTTTACTTTTACCAAGATCCCAAAAGTTCATTTGCATTTTTCCTAGGTCTTTTTCTCCTTCTAACATTTGTAATTCTTGTTAAAGTTCTAAGCATTCGGCTTTGCCTTTTTGTTTAAGCAATTTAATTATTTCTCCTTCATTCTGTTGTATGTACATCTTATTATTAATATATCTTTCTTTTAACACCCAAAAAATCATATGCCTCTATAATCGCCTACAGCGAAACACAGCTATTTCTAATTTTCTTTAACTTTGGAAATGAGTTAAGTTCTTTATGAAAAAAAGTCAGGCGAAAAATTTCTTGTTAAAATGGTGTTCCCTTGTATTAAAAAAAAATCATCACGCAAATTTACTTTTGAGGTTTAACAAGCCATTATTTTAAATTATTTTTAGGCATGAAAAATTTCAATTTTCAATTGTTATTAAATCGCGTGGGTGTCGAACATGATGTTTTTAAAAATCATGTACTTTTAATATTTATGATTAACTTAAGTAAAATGTACTAATTTTTAAAAAATATATATCAATTATTTTTGTAACATTAGTTAAAAACATATGTTTGTTAATTAAAATATTTTCAAACCAAAATATATTTTAACTACCTAATTTAGTATCGTTTATAAAAGACTTATTTGTTAAATATTAATTTTTATTATTTAATAATTAACTTTTATTTTAAGAATTAAATATAACCACGTGATTGCACTTGTGCTAACAAACAATACATTTATAATTACACTGTAATTACATTGTAACAACCAAACAGGTCAACGTAATTACTTAGTTGTGTAGTTGCTAGGCTGGTAATTACTACCCTAGTAATTACACCAATTCCAATTAGAAGGTGACTGTTCAAACAGACCCTAATAGAAGTCTCGATATAATATCTATACATATTATAAAGCAGAGGAAAAAACACCACAATTAGTCACGTGGCAAGCTATTGAGAAGTCTCCTGGCAGTTTTTAGGACAGAGTTAATAATAATGTAATAAAAAATTTGAATTATTTGAATATTAAAATGCATTATCCTTTATTTTTTACAAAAAATTAATGATTAGCTTAAAAATAGAAATTAAAGATTGAAGAATTCTAAATAAACTTTTACTCTTTCATAAACTTATCTTTTTTAAAATTGAAGTTATCTAATATATCTAAATATAATCTATTTAAATATTAAATTAAAGATGAAACTATAATAATAATAATGGTGGTGGTGGTGGCGGCGGCGGCGGCATTGATGGCGGCGATGGTGGTGGTGGCGGCGGTGGCGGTGGTAATGGTGGCGACGGTGGTATGCATAGTAGTAGCACGTAATAATAACAACTAATAATGTAGTCGTAGTGATAGTAGTTGTTAGCTGTGTTTTTAAAATAATAATAAAATTGGAAATAAGAAAAACAAATAAATGAAAGAAAAGAAGATAATTGAGAAAAAATAAAATAAAATAGTAAGATAAGGATGAGTAACAAACGAGTCATTTTTTATTTATTATTGATAATTATAAAAAATATTTGGATAAATCTTATTGATTTCAAATATTTCTTTCAATTTAAATACATAGTATATGGTATTTAAAAAATCAAGGATAAGGAAGAGTAAAAAAAGGTCTTTTTTTGAAACAAAAAAGATTTGATATTTGAATTCGAATTTAAATAAAGTTTGAGTTGAGATGAAATTTTAACTTCTTAACCTTCTCTTATATATACTTCTATAATGATATACAATGTTAAACTAGCTTCTCTATTTTTTTTTCTTTGTTATTAAACATTTTACTGTTTTCTCCGAGTTAAATTTATTTTACTACAATCAAGCTTTGATTCAAGTAAGTAATAATTTTTCATCTTATGTTTATTCATTTGATTTTTGATAAAATAAATACATTCTGTATCTAATGATGAAAAATTATTTTTTATATGTACTCTCAAGATTGGAGCTCATTTAGCAGCATGATATGGGTGAAATGATACTAGATTTGAGTAGAGAAGTTGCACATCTACTAGAATCTCCTGCTGCGTATAGTGCAGCTGAGGCTGCTGCTGGTGTTGTTGGGATTGCAGTAGCAAGACGAGTAGGGAGAAATAGGGGATCAAAGGACATCCTGCAAGATCTTAAAGCAGCACAACAATGGGTTGTTGATTTCTAGAGGGATCAAAGGTGCCCCGGTGGAAGAGATATTTGAACTTAATGAATGAACTCTGCTAGAAGAACAAGGAGGAGAAGGAGGACTTAATCAGAGTTCATTCATGATGAACTCTGGAATCTGCAAGGAGGAGGAGAAGAAGAAGAGGAGGAGAGGAAACTTATGTATTGATTGAATCTTGATTTCTTGTATTGTACATTATGTATTTAGCATGTATATATAGCTAATCATAGAATGTTCAAGAGACTAACTACTTAACTAACTCAATAAGCTACAAGTTACAAAGTTAGTTACTAACTTTTTGGAAGTTATTTAACACTATTTTCACAGTGTTAGTTGGAAGGGCTGAGCTGGCTTCCCTTCTTTCAAAACTGACTTCCCTTATTTCAACACTACCCCTCAAGTTAGGTGATGTGAAATAGATTAAGGATACCTAGCTTGGATAGAAAGTGTTCATGTTGAGCTCTGCTAAGCCCTTAGTCAACACATCAGCAGGCTGGTCTCTAATAGGGATATAGTTGATTGTGACTAATCCTTGATTGATTTTTCCCTTATGAAGTGGTAGTCTATTTAAATGTGCTTGGTCCTTTTATGATATAAATGATTAGATGCAATTTGCATGGCAAACTTGTTGTCACTGTAGATCTTAGCTGGTTGTGTAGTGTTAATCCCAATCTTTTCAATAGTCTAAGTAACCAGACAGTTGCTATGCATGCCTGGTACTTGGGAGATAGTTTGTCATAAGTCAAGTTTTTTCCCAAGGCATAGGGTGCTTCCTGATGAATGTTTAGATACACAAAGTCTTTTAACCATAAGGGAGTCTTTCTTGTTCTGGTAATTCTTCTTACAGGTACTGGTACTGGCTCCTCATCTAGAGATGTATCTGATGTCTGATCCTGACCAACCTGCATCTCTGCAGGCTCTTCTTGCAGCATGTAATCAATAGGTGCATCTGTTGTTGTCACATCCCTTTTTTAACTCCCAAAAAATTTTGATTTTAAGTTCGAAAGAGTTTTTATTATTAAATTGACAAAAATGAAGATAATTTGTTTCGAAAAGGACCTTTTACATTCAAAACTCAGAGTCGCCACTTGGCATAATCCGGTGTGCCAAGTCACCTTTGGAAAAAAAAATTCAAAACGATTTGACTCTAAAACTGATCCGCGAACAGAGATTCCGGCTAAGGAATTCTGTTGACCGAGGGGAAGGTGTTAGTCACTCTTCTATCCCGTGGTTTGACCACGGTCGCTTGGTGGAGCGTATCGGCTACTTTTGACACTACAAATGTACAAACCAAACAAAACACGTAAAACAATCAAACAAATAAAACAAAACAAAAAAAAGTGAATCAAAAGTACAGTGTCCAGTCCAATTTATACAGTCCAAAATAGAAAAATGCAAAAAATAAATCCTATCTAACCTACACTAATACTAACTATGCTCCCGTGCTTTACCCGATGCCTCGGGCCTTGATCACGATCCGTCTTTGCCAACATGATACGTCGGGGCATTCCCCAGTGAATAAATACATCAACCTTCGGGGCATTCTCCGGCCAAATGAATACATTTCAAATTCATGCGATAAACTAAAAAAAAATATCTAACACCTTTCACATTCAAATTTTCACAAAAAAAAACAGAAAAAAACAGCTAATCCTAAACTTTCCTACCTGAACCTACATTGGCCTATCCATTTCAACCCATCGTAGACCTATTACAGTTCATACAATATTCATGTTTATTCGAAATTAAACAAACAATAATAAACTCAAATTAATCTAATTCGATCATTTTTTATCAAATTCTTAATTCCGCCTCTATTTATTATAAATCTCACAGCTACCCCAATTCCGAGTATTCAATTTCGAGATAAAAATCAAGACAATGATGTCAACATGGCTCAAACAAGCTCACAAACACACCACACAACTAACATCAATATAAAAAGGTAGAGTTAAAGAGATGGACCTTCAAAGAATCGATTTCGTTGATAAGAAACGAGTTAAAGAAAATTTGAATCTGAAAGCCCGAATAGAGACCTCGACAACGATGAACTCCCGACTCCGATACAAAAGTCCCCAGAATTCCAATCCAAACCCAGGAAACCACAGAGAATACCAAGCAAATAGAAACGACGAGACGTAGATTCAAATGGAATAACTCGATTAAACCAACTTCGAGTCGAGTTTGGGAAGAAGGGATTCGGTGGCGTCATTTTTCTGGCGTATTTCGCCGAAAACAGTAACGAGACAACGACGGGAGAGGTTTTTCCGGTGAACCTCCATATTTCCTGGATGAATTCCCCCAGAAATCAAGAAGAAAGAGACGATTTAGGGGGTTCCGTAGCTGGGTCAGTTGAATCAGTGAATTAGGACCGATCAGATCTTTCTCAACTCCCTTAGTTCCTTCTCCCTCATGATTTCCCTCTCGAACTCTCTGTTAGTGTGTGCAGTCAAAGAGAAAAAGAAAAGAAGAGAAAAATGGAGTCGTCTACTCCATGTTTACTATGTTTAAATGCGTGTGAAGTACGCTCATGGTCAGGAAAGAAAAAGAAAACCTCTATTCATAATGGATTAGAAAAGAGAAAGAAAAATGGAGTTCATCAATGGCTTCTCCTGTTCTTCTTCTCCTTTTTTTTGCTATGGTGTAAAAAAAATGCATAAAGGGCTAAAGGTAGGATATGGGCTAGGGGGGTCACGTGGGGGCCGGGTAGGTAAGGGTAGGGGTATGGGGTAGTGAGGTGTCCGCTTTTAATTGGGTAGGTTGTTAGGATAAGATAAAACTAGCTAGGGGTTGTTATGTTTGTCATTTTGTGGAGGGATCATTACATGGTTGAGGGTACACGGTAGGATAAGATAAAAATGAGTAGAAGTGATATCGGGGAGGGACAAAATTAGGTGTCTACATCATGCCCTCTTTGAATGTAAGCACGAAATGTTTTCAGACAAAGAAGTAGACAATGAGACCAAATTTTGACCCGACCATTATTTAAGGAAAGAAACAGAAGGAAGAAGAGCAACCGGATCTTGACTTAGGACATCCTACCTACCCAAGTTATGAAAGAATCAATTGACACGCATCTCAAAGGATTGGAAGGAAACGAACTATACCGAGTTGGAGAGTCGAGTGAGGTTCCATCGAGGTTCCGTTCCGCGGCTCTGTCATTACATCAAAATGAAAATTACAAGTTAAAACATAAATGAAATTACAAAATCCTATCTATACAGCTTTTGTTAGACTCCTGACTTAAGTTTCATCACCCTATTCTTCAGGCGGGCTCCTGACTTGCAATTTCATCACTTGTTTCTTGGTCTTCAATTGCTTCACTTTGTTGCTTAACTTTCCATTTATTCGCCCTATGCTTCGGGCGGGCTTCTGACTTGCCATTTCATCACCCTGTTCTTCAGGCGGGCTCTTGACTTATAATTTCCTCGACTTGTTGACTACTTTCAGTTTCTTCACCCTGTTCTCCAGGTGGGCTCCTGACTTGCTATTTTTCAATCTGTTGACTTTCAACTTATTTGCCCTGCTCTTCAAGCGGGATCCTGACTTTTGGTTTCATCAACTTTCGATTTCATCACCCTGCTCTTCAGGAGGACTCATGACCTTCAATTTTATCACCCTGTTCTTCAGGAGGGCTCCTGACTTTCAATTTCATCACCCTATTCTTCAGGCGGGCTCCTGACTCACAATTTCATCACCCTATTCTTCAGGCGGGCTCCTGACTTACAATTTCATCACCCTATTCTTCAGGCGGGTTCCTAAACCAAAATCAAAACTAGAACGAAAATTAATCAAAATCAAAACTAGAACTAAAACTATCCCACACAAAGATTATCATAAGGCAGTATTTCATTTTTGAAAGTGTGGTCGCATTTTTCAGGACGGACCCGAACAGAAAGTAAAATCCCATTTTTTGGGAGGGTCCTGAACAGAAAGTAAAATCCCATTTTCCAGGAAGGTCCTGAACCTAAAGTAAAATCTCATTTTTCAGGAGGGCTCTGAACAGAAAGTAAAATCTCATTTTTCAGGAGGGTCCTGAACAGAAAGCAAAATCCAATTTTTCAAAAGGGTCCTGAACAGAAAGTAAAATCCCATTTTTCAGGAGGGTCCTCAACATAAAGTAAAATCCCATTTTCCAGGAGGGTCCTGAACAGAAAGTAAAATCCCATTTTCCAGGAGGGTCCTGACCAGAAAGTAAAATCCCATTTTTCAGGAGGGTCCTGAACAGAAAGTAAAATCTCATTTTTCAGGAGGATCCTGATCAGAAAGCAAAATCCCATTATTCAGGAGGGTCCTGGATAGAAAATAAAATCCCATTTTTCAGGAGGGTCCTGAACATAAAGTAAAATCCCATTTTTCAGGAGGGTCCTGAATAGAAAGTAAAATCCCATTTTTCAGGAGGGTCCTGAACAGAAAGTAAAATCCCATTTTTCGGGAGGGTCCTGAACAGAAAGTAAAATCCCATTTTTCAGGAGGGTCCTGAACAGAAAGTAAAATTCCATTTTTCAGGAGGGTCCTGAACAGAAAGTAAAATTCTATTTTTCAGGAGGGTCCTAAACAGAAAGTGAAATCCCATTTTTCAGGAGGGTCCTGAACATAAAGCAAAATCCCATTTTCCAGGAGGGTCCTGATCAGAAAGCAAAATCCCATTTTCAGGAGGGTCCAGATCAGAAAGCAAAATCTCATTTTTCAGGAGGGTCTTGGACAGAATGTAAAATCTCATTTTTCAGAAGGGTCCTGAACAGAAGTAAAATCCCATTTTTCAGGAGGGTGTCACACCCCTTTTTTTACGTACTCCAAAAGATTTATATTTTAAGTTCGAAAGGGTTTTATTATTTAAGTGACAAGAAATGAAAATTTATTTTCGGAAAAGGATTATTTAGATTTTTTACTCAGAGTCGCCACTTGGCATAATCTGGTGTGCCAAGTCACCATTGGAAAAATCCTTTTCAAAACCATTTGACCCTTTAAACTGGTTTGCCAACAGAGACTCCGGCTAAGAAATTCTGTTGATCGAGGGGAAGGTGTTAGGCACCCCTCGATCCCGTGGTTCAACCACGGTCGCTTGGTAGAGTGTATCGATTATTTTGGCATTACGAAATGTATAAACCACACAAAAGCACGCAAAATAATCAAAACAATAGACAAAACAAAACAATCCAAAAATGTAAAAGTCCAGTCCAATTATACAGTCAAAAAATAAATAATGCAGAAATATAAATCTAGTCTACTCTAGACTATGCTCTACCGCTTCAACCGACACCTTGGGCCTTCACCACGAACATCTTCCAAGTACAAGGTACTTCGGGGAATTCCCCAGTGAATAAATATATACAGATACTTCGGGGCATTCCCCGGCCAAATTAATACAGTTAGATGCCAATGTATAAATCAAAACCATTCCACAAAACATTTCACCATTCAACAATCACAAATCCTACATCTTGCCTACCCAACCTACCTTTGCCTAAACCAATCTGCGTATCACGATACTACCAAGTTCAATTAGCGCTCGTTTCAAGTTGAACACACAATGAAATCAACTAATCCAAATCACCAATTATATCAAATTTTAATTCTCGCCCCCAAGTCCATTTCAACCATATTTATATTTAAACCAAATTAAACCAAAAGTCTTTAATCAATCCAAATTCACCATTTCTATTTCAACGACCCACCATCACTTTTCAACGACATTAAACAACGAGTCAATATCAAAATAACAACTATATCACCAACCAAAACAATATGCATTCATCACCAACAAGTATAAAACAACACCCGAAGCTTAATCCAAACACCAAAGCATAGTAAACAATAAAATAAAAGAGGAAAAGAGTAGAATTGGACCTTTCGATAGTCGATTTCGTTGATAATAATATTTAAGAAGGTTCGAACTTCAGAACTTGGAACAGAACCTCAATAGTGACGAATCCTAACTTCGATATCAAGGACTTTGAAACCCAAAACTGGTCGAGATGAATAGAAAATCAAATCCCGAACCAGGAACAACAAACGATGAACCCAAAACCCAATTTCGATAATGAATCACCCACAAACCCGAATCTAAAAAAATCCAAAAGAAAACGAACACCCGCACGACTTGAACCCCGATGAGCTAACAGTGGCCAAAAATTGACGGAAGTAGGTCAGATTCTGGCAAGTCTTTGACGTCTTGATGTTTTTCCAGCTAATCGGTCGAAGAACCAGTTCCGGCGACCCCCTGGCATTTTTCGATCAGATTTTGGCGCTGATTCCAGTGGGATTGCTGGTGTTGGTGTGGTGGTGTTGGTCGGAGCGGGGGCTAGGAGAAGAGGTGGCTATGGCGATGGTGGGCTGGTGAAGACGCTGGATGACGAAGGAGGTCGAATTCTCGCCGGTGATGGCGACGGCGGTGTGGTGGCTTAGGTCGTCAGTGGCTGCTAACGGCGTGGCGGTTGAGGGAGAGGGAAAGAGAAGGCTAGCCGGTGCTGATCTGGCCGGCGTCGGCCATGGATGCCGATGGAGAGGAGAAGGGTAGAGAGAGAAAAAAGAGAGAGAGGGAGTTCGGCCCCTTTTTTGGTTTTTGATCCTGCCTCTTTTTTGTGAGAGTATGTGTGTATATATTGAAGTGAGGGTGGGGTAGTGGTGAGGTAGGTGGGGTTACGTGGGGTAGGGGGTAGGGTGTGAGATGTTTCTTTTTGGTTGGATGAGATAAGGATTAGGTGTTGTTTTTTTATTGGGTGGGTTGTTAGAATATTAGAATAAAACAAAATTAGTTAGGGGTTGTTATTTTTGTCATTTTGTGGAGGGATTATCACACGGGCGAGGGTACACGGTAGGATAGGGTAAACAATAGGTAAAAACAATATCGGGGAGGGACGAAATTAGGTGTCTACAGAGGGTCCTGAACATAAAGTAAAATCCCATTTTTCAGGAGGGTCCTGAACATAAAGTAAAATCCTATTTTTCAGGAGGATCATGAACAGAAAGTAAAATCCCATTTTTTAGGAGGGTCCTGACCAGAAAGTAAAATCCCATTTTTCAGGAGGGTCCTGACCAGAAAGTAAAATCTCATTTTTCAGGAGGGTCCTGAACAGAAAGTAAAATCCCATTTTTCAGGAGGGTCCTGAACATAAAGTAAAATCTCATTTTTCAGGAGGGTCCTGGACAGAAAGTAAAATTCCATTTTTCAGGAGGGTCCTGAATAGAAAGTAAAACCTCATTTTTCAGGAGGGTCCTGAACATAAAGTAAAATCCCATTTTTCAGGAGGGTCCTGAACAGAAAGTAAAATCCAATTTTTCAGGAGGGTCCTGAACAAAAAGTAAAATTCCATTTTTCAGGAGGGTCCTGAACAGAAAGTAAAATCTCATTTTTTAGGAGGGTCCTGAACTAAAAGTAAAATCCCATTTTTCAGGAGGGTCCTGATTAGAAAGAAAAATTCTATTTTTCAAGAGGGTCCTGGACAGAAAGAAAAATCCCATTTTTCAGGAGGGTCCTGGACAGAAAGTAAAATCCCATTTTTCAGAAAGGTCCTGGACAGAAAGTAAAATCTCATTTTTCTGAAGGGTCCTGAACAGAAAGTAAAATCCCATTTTTCAGGAGGTTCCTGAACAGAAAGTAAAATCCCTTTTTTTAGGAGGGTCCTGAACAGAAAGTAAAATCTCATTTTTCAAGAGGGTCCTGGACAGAAAGTAAAATCCCATTTTTCAGGAGGGTCCTGAACAGAAAGTAAAATCCCATTTTTCAGGAGGGTCCTGAACATAAAGTAAAATCCCATTTTTCAGGAGGGTCCTGAACAGAAAGTAAAATCCCATTTTTCAGGAGGGTCCTGGACAGAAAGTAAAATCCCATTTTCCAGGAGGGTCCTGGACAGAAAGTAAAATCCCATTTTTCAGGAGGGTCCTGATCAGAAAGCAAAATCCCATTTTTCAGGAGAGTCCTGGACAGAAAATAAAATCTCATTTTTCAGGAGGGTCCTGAACAGAAAGTAAAATCCCATTTTTCAAGAGGGCCCTGAACAGAAAGTAAAATCCCATTTTTCAGGAGGGTCTTGAACAAAAAGTAAAATCTCATTTTTCAGGAGGGTCCTGAACATAAAGCAAAATCCTATTTTTCAGGAGGGTCCTGGACATAAAGTAAAATCTCATTTTTCTGGAGGGTCCTGATCAGAAAGCAAAATCCCATTTTTCAGGAGGGTCCTGGACAGAAAGTAAAATCTCATTTATCAGGAGGGTCTTGAACAGAAAGTAAAATCCCATTTTTCAGGAGGGTCCTGAACATAAAGTAAAATCCTATTTTTCAGGAGGGTCCTGAACAGAAAGTAAAATCCCATTTTTTAGGAGGGTCCTAAACAGAAAGTTAAATCCCACGGATGTGCATTTCCAATAGTAGCTGAGTTAAGTGAAGCAAATTTGCCCCTGTTTCATCAAAGACAATTTCGTTAGTTTAAAACATAGTGATGGTTTGCAGCATTTGGCTTTCCAGACATCTGTTCTAGCACTCGTTTCTTTCATCTTTGTTTCATATTGTTGACATTTTCCCCTATTTTGACGCGTTATCGACCCGGATCCAGATCGAAGGAAATGAGTTCTGACTCGAATAATGAATTTTCATTTTACCATGCCTCTAAGATGCACCCTTTTAAAAATCTGAATACTCTCACGAATCCGGTAGCCTGTTGGTTGATAGACTTCCTTTGATTTGTGTTGAATTACGATCATATTTCTTTCATTTTGTGAAGGGATTATCACACGGGTGAGGGTACAAGGTAGGATAGGGTAAACAATATGTAAAAACAATATCGGGGAGGGACGGAATCCGGTGTCTACAGAGGGTCCTGAACATAAAGTAAAATCCCATTTTTCAGGAGGGTCCTGAACATAAAGTAAAATTCTATTTTTCAGGAGGGTCATGAACAGAAAGTAAAATCTCATTTTTCAAGAGTGTCCTGACCAGAAAGAAAAATCCCATTTTTCAGGAGGGTCCTGGACAGAAAGTAAAATCCCATTTTTCAGGAAGGTCCTGGACAGAAAGTAAAATCTCATTTTTCAGAAGGGTCCTGAACAGAAAGTAAAATCCATTTTTCAGGAGGTTCCTGAACAAAAAGTAAAATCCCTTTTTTTACGAGGGTCCTGAACAGAAAGTAAAATCTCATTTTTCAAGAGGGTCCTGGACAGAAAGTAAAATCCCATTTTTCAGGAGGGTCTTGAACATAAAGTAAAATCCCATTTTTCAGGAGGGTCCTGAACAGAAAGTAAAAGCCCATTTTTCAGGAGGGTCCTGAACAGAAAGTAAAGTCTCACGGATGTGCATTTCCAATGGTAGCTGAATTAAGTGAAGCGAATTTGCCCCTATTTCAACAAAGAAAATTTGTTAGTTAGAAACTTAATGGTGGCTTGTAGCTCTTGGCTTCTCAGGTATCAGCTCCAGCACTCGTTCCTTTCATCTTTTTTCCACATCGCTGATACCTGCCCTATCTTGCTGCATCATTGCCCCGGATCCAGATTGAGGGAAATGAGTTCTGACTCAAACAATGGGTTTCCATTTTACCATGCCCCTGAGGTGCACTCTTTTCCCAAATCTGAATGCTTCCACGAATCCAATAGTCTGTCGGTTGATAGACTTCCTTTGCTTCGTGTTGAATTACGATCATATTTCTTTCTTGTGTTGTTCCTTGGCTTTTCCTCATATAATTGGAAAGACTGGTAGTAAATTTTGAAATCCTTTCTCGCTTGTGTTGACACAGACTTGACTTAAAATGTAAAGAAATGACGATGACTTTTGTTTTGATAAATGACATAAGAAAAGTAAAAAAACATGAATATGTAAATGAAAGAAAAGGGCAATGTCCCATAAAGAAAAACTTATCTGAATACGACAACCAACTCCAATGAGGATGACATGCATTTTGAATTCAGATGTCTGATCTTCCTATCCAAACTCCTCATTTGTTGTTGAGTTCGTGCCTTTGCCGTTGAGCCACTTCTTCAAATCCATTGGACTCATTCATCACATTCGATTGACGACATCTTAAAAGACTTTCGCCAACAAATCTCTTTCTTTTCACTTTTCACTTTTCTCTTGAACTCTCCATCGCCTTATGGTGCCCGTGAGGGTTTTCACCAATAAGACTCTCTCATTTTTATTTCTCTCCACTCACCATCGCCTTATGGTGCCTGCAAGGGTTTTCACCAATAAAACTCTCTCATTTTCATTTCTCTCAACTTACCATCGCCTTATGGTGCCTGCAAGGGTTTTCACCAATAAGACTCTCTCATTTTTATTTCTCTCCTGATTTCTTATGCTGAGGGAGACAAGTGGTACCTAACAATGTATCATCATATCCATTGCATGCTTAGCCTTAACATTATCAAAAATTGATCTGAAGGACTTTCTTTGGTTGTAACTTGGCTTTTGGATAAGGTTAGAAAAGGATGGCAAGGGGTTCAAATGACACTTGAAGTGGGGGTGGGACTTACAACTTTTGGAATCGACTCAAACAACATGTTAACTCATGCCCCAGTTTTTGTTGACTGGGTGAATCTTAGATCTTTATTTGGTTGGACCGAGCCCAAAATAGGGCAGCCTACGTATCTCACTCCCGAGAGAGGAGAATCAGGTCGCACGTAGTTCCATCAGCTTGCTCTTTGTTTTGATTTGATTTTTTTTCTTTTATTTTTGAACTCTTTCTTTTATTCTTATTTTCTTGACATTTATCTTTGACTCTATTTTGATTCCAAAAGAGGGATATGAAAGAAAAATAAACGAAGCTCAAACGGGTAAACAAAGGACGACACAATGTTTGGATAGAAGAATAAAATGCCTTCATCATATCAATCTTGAAAAATGCAAGTACTAAACATGCAATAAACTCAACAAAGGATCAAATATCATACATAGTATCTTTTGACCGCATCAGCATTGATAGCTATTTCTGCCATTTTGCCTTCAATATCTGTCAAATATAAGGCTCCATTGGGCAACACTTTCTTCATAATGAAGGGACCTTGCCAGTTATGGGAGAACTTGCCTTTCGCTTCAACCTGGTGAGGAAGGATACGTCTCAATACCATCTGACCAACTTCAAAATTCCTGGGACGGACCTTTTTGTTATACGCTCGAGCCATCCTCCTCTGATACAACTGACCATGACACACAGACGCTAGCTTTTTTTCCTCAATCAAACTCAAATGCTCCAGTCGGGTTTTTACCCATTCGTCATCATTAATCTCTGCTTCTACAATGACTCGAAGAGAGGGAATTTCAACTTCTGCAGGGATGACTGCTTCTGTACCATACACTAATAAATATGGAGTTGCCCCTGTTGAAGTGCGAACAGTGGTGCGATAACCTAGCAATGCAAACGACAACTTTTCATGCCACTGTCTAGACCCTTGTACCATTTTTCGCAGTATCTTTTTTATATTCTTATTGGCGGCTTCTACGGCGCCATTGGCCTTTGAACGATATGGAGTAGAATTTCGATGTGCGATCTTAAACTGTTGACATACTTCTTGCATCAAATGACTATTGAGATTGGAACCATTGTCTGTAATGATCATCTTAGGAATTCCAAATCTACAAATGATATTGGAATGAACAAAATCTACCACAACCTTCTTTGTCACTGACTTGAAAGTTACTGCTTCTACCCACTTTGTGAAGTAGTCAATGGCTACTAAAATGAATCTATGCCCATTTGATGACTTCGGCTCAATCGGTTCAATCACATCCATTCCCCAAGCCACGAACGGCCATGGAGCGGCCATTGCATGCAACTCAACAGGAGGAGAACGTATCAGATCACCGTGTACCTGACATTGATGACACTTCCAAACAAATTGAATAGAATCCCTTTCCATAGTAAGCCAGTAATAACCTGCTCGAAGAATCTTCTTTGACAAGACATGACCGTTCATATGCGACCCGCATACTCCAGAGTGTATTTCAACCATGATTTTCGAGGCTTCTTTTGCATCTACACACCTTAAAAGTCCCAGATCTGGGGTCCTCTTATACAAGATTCCCCCACTTAAGAAAAATCCACTAGCCAAACGCCTAATAGTCCTCTTTTGATCATTGGTGGCATATGCTGGGTATTCTCCTGACTGAATGTACCGCTTGATATCCAAGAACCAAGGTTCTCCATCAAGCTCTTCTTCAACCGCATTACAGTATGCATGTTGATCACGACTCTGTATATGCACTGGATCGATGTAGGCTTTGTCAGGATGTTGGAGCATTGAAGACAGAGTGGCTAAAGCATCAGCAATTTCATTACGAATCCTTGGAATATGCCTAAATTTTACTAACACAAACTGTTGACATAGCTCCTGCAAGCATAGTCGATACGGGATGAGCTTCAAATCTCGAGTCTCCCAATCGCCTTGAATTTGATGGACGAGCAAATCCGAATCTCCCAACACCAATAATTCTTGGACTCCCATATCAACAGCTAACCTCAAACCAAGAATGAAGGCTTCATACTCTGTCATATTGTTAGTACAGTAGAATCAAAGTTGTGATGTTACCGGGAAATGTTGTCCCGATTCAGAGATAAGAACCGCACCTATTCCGACTCCTTTCATATTGACAGCACCATAAAAAAATAACCTCCAACCTGGATCAACATCTATAACGACTTCATCGATCCACGACACTTCTTCATCAGGAAAATATGTCTTTAATGGCTCGTATTCTTCATCAATGGGATTCTCAGCAAGATGATCTGCTAAGGATTGGGCTTTCATGGCGGTCTGAGTCACATATATAATGTCGAACTCGGTAAGCAATATTTTCCACTTTGCCAATCGACCTGTCGGCATAGGCTTCTGAAAGATATACTTCAAAGGATCCAGGCGGGAGATGAGATAAGTAGTATAGGATGGGAGATAGTGCTTCAACTTCTGTGCTATCCAAGTTAGGGCACAACACGTCCTTTCAAGAAGAGTATACCTGGCCTCATATGCGGTGAACTTCTTGCTAAGATAATAAATAGCCTGCTCTTTTTTGCCTCTGACATCATGTTGACCCAGGACACAACCGAAAAAATTGTCCATGACTGATAAATATAAGATCAAAGGCCTACTAGGCTCCGGGGGTACGAGCACGGGCGGATTTGACAAATATTTTTTGATTCGATCGAACGCTTCCTAACATTCTTCAGTCCATTTTACCGCAGCACTCTTTTTCAGCAACATGAATATGGGCTCACAAGTGGTTGTGAGTTGAGCAATAAACCTGCTAATGTAGTTCAGTCTACCAAGAAAACTCATCACCTCCGTCCTATTCTTGGGCGGGGGCAAATCCTGAATGGCTTTGATTTTTTAGGGATCCAATTCAATTCCCCGACGGCTGACTACAAACCCCAACAGCTTTCCAGACGAAACTCCAAATATACATTTTGCCGGGTTGAGTTTGAGATTATACCTGCGAAGCCTTTCAAAGAACTTTCTAAAATCTTTAACATGGTCAGCCAGACTTTTTGACTTAATAATTAGATCATCCACGTATACCTCAATCTCCTTATGCATCATATCATGAAACATAGTGGTCATGGCTCTCATGTATGTTGCTCCCGCATTCTTCAAACCGAACGGCATCACTCGATAACAATAAGTTCCCCATGGTGTGATAAAATATGTCTTCTTCGCGTCTTCATCATCCATAATGATCTGGTGATATCCGGCATAGCAATCCACAAAAGAGGCAACCTCGTGTTTAGCACAGTTGTCTAACAAAATGTGGATGTTGGGCAGTGGAAAATCATCTTTTGGACTTGCTCTGTTCAAATCACGGTAATCAACACACACTCGAATTTTGCCATCTTTCTTTGGTACGAGAACAACATTGGATAACCACATGGGATAACGAGACACTCGAATTAATTTGGCTTCAAGTTGTTTCATGATTTTCTCTTTGATTTTAATACTTACATCAGTTTTAAACTTTCTCAACTTCTGTTTGACAGGGGGGAATGCGAGATTAGTTGGCAACTTGTGAGCCACTAATTCAGTGCTTAAACCGGGCATATCATCATAAGACCATGCAAAAACATCCTTATAATCAATTAATGCTTGAATCATTCCCTCTTTTAGCTGTGGCAAAACATGTACACTGATTTTAGTTTCCCTAACATCTTCTTGATCCCCTAAATTTATTTGTTCAGTCTCATTCAAATTAGGATTCGGTTTGTCTTCAAACTGTTCCAACTCTTTGCTTATTTCTTCTAGTGCTTCTTCTTCATCATATTCTCCATCCTGCTTCATTACATCTTGATTAGTTTGGATTTTAAGATCAGGCTGAAAATTCCGCATGCATGTCATGTCATTAGAATCAACATAAAGAGAACTGTGTAAGAAAAGAAAAACAAAATATATTAGACACAAAACAAAAAGGACATTGCATTTCATTAAATAAAAAGATAGAAGGGTTTAAACACAGATGCCAACATCACATAAACAAACTAAAATCCGAATTACAACCCTGAAATAACTCGGATAAATAGAAAGAAAAACAAAATAAACTACCAAAACTCCCTCCTGACGGGGAGAGGAGTGACTTCCCAATTATTGATCCGGACAACTGGACCTATGAATTGCACGTCTGCCATACTGGTACCTTTTCCTGCTTCGACCATATCAACTTCCATACAAAGGTTCTGGAAGTTATCAACCAATTCAACCTCAAATTCCACATGCTTCGTGACACCGCTCTTAACAAATGATTCACTGAGTAGTGGCATTGGGCGAGGGAGTGACCATATTTCCTTTTTCCTTCCGTTGGCTTTCTTCATATCTTCAGCTGTAGGCTCAAATCCCAGACCAAACGTGCCCACGTTCTCACTCGTACATATGGGATGAACTATACCGTGCAGAGACGCCCCCAAACCCTTTCCTGGCTCAAATCCGTATTTCCAAAGTTCACTCACCATCATGATAGAAGCAGAAGACAATTGTGGTCCCAGTATAGCCTGCCATTCAAGGATACGATTCACTGGCACTGTATCAAAAATTTGATAGACGAATGTCTTCTCTACGTTATTTGCTTCAATAAGGGACAAGGGAGAATCTTCATAGGCTGACAAATCTCCTTCACCATGAATAACTACTTCTTGCCTGTCGTGCTCAAACTTAATTATTTGGTGCAGTGTAGATACAACCGCCTTGGTCTTGTGGATCCACGGCCTTCCCAACAACAGATTGTAAGAGGAGTCTACATTCAATACTTGAAACTCTATGGCGAACTCAACAGGCCCTATGGTCAACACTAGTTCTATTTCGCCAATGGAATTTGATTTTGCACCATCGAAAGCCCTAACACATACATTGTTGGGCCTGATCCTATCAGCACCAATATTCAACTTTTGCAAAGTAGAAATATGGCAAATATTTGCACCTGAACCTCCATCAATCATAACATGGGTGACGTAGAAATCTTTACACTTCACTGTAATGTAAAGGCCCCGGTTATGCCCTGTACCTTCAACAGGCAATTCATCGTCAGAAAAGCTAATCCGATTGACCTCAAAGATTTTTCCAACCATTTTCTCAAGCTGTTTGATTATAATCTCCCTTGGAACATATGCTTCATTTAATACCTTCAGTAAAACATCACGATGCTCCTTGGAGTACAACAACAAAGATAAAAGGGAAATTTGAGCAGGGGTTTTCTTCAGCTGGTCTAATATTGAATACTCTGGCAATTTCATCTTTTTCAAAAATTCTTCGGCTTCTTCTTCGGTGATAGGCTTTTTGATAGATGACGGTCCACTCACCGTTGGCTTGAACTTTCTTAAGCTTTCAGGCACGAAACATATTCCTGACCTAGTCAAACCCCCTACCTCATCTATATCTTCCTCTACTTCTTTCCCATGATAGGTCATCACGGTCCGCCCATAATTCCAGGGAATCCTTTTCGTATCAACTATCGGAGGTTGGGTCACCGATTTGAGGACAATAGGCGCTGCCAGTGCTCCTTTCACCGTCAAGATAGGCTGACTCAGAGCTCCCACCACCGTCAACTTAGGTTTATCCTGACTTGAATCAACATACCTTCTGGCGCCCTGTACTGTGATCAGAGGTTTCTTTGTGCTTTCTTGGGCTTTATCTTCTCTCATTCCTTCCTGGCCCAATGACATTGCTTTCAAAGACTCCGATACATTCACCAATTTCTCCTCAATGGTCTGTATCTTGACAATAGGCTTATAACCCCTCAAAGACTCCTTATCGTCATATATCAATTCTAACATATTGGCTTCAGCATGGGTTGGCAATGGATTCTGGTTAATGTTTGGTCCTTCCGGGGCCTGGACCAGCAGCTGATTTGTGTCAATTAAATCTTGGAAAGCTCTCTTTAAATGCCAGCATTTCTCGATATCATGGCCGGACATATCAGAATAGTACGCAAACCTTAAAGAATAATCGAGATTCCTCGGCGGTGGATTTGAAAGCCTTCCTTGAATTGGGCTTAAAACCTTCAACTTTCTCAACCTATCAAACAAACTAGCATATGACTCCCCAAGAGGTGTGAATTGATTTTTGACCGCCTTCTCTTTCCTATACTTAGGCCTAGGTTAAAAACTAGATCTGGAAGGGTTTTGGTAATTTGGTGGACCGAATGGGCGATTTTGTGGAGCTTGCGCGCGCCACTGCGGGTAAGAAGGGGTTTGGGCATATGGCTGCGCGCTATATACTGGGTATGGGAGTGGTTGGAATGGAATATAAAGGGTTTTGTGGAGGGTAGTAATGGTGGGGAGGAATATATGGAGCTTGGGCGTAGACTTGGGCTTGGGATTGGGGATAGGGGCGAGGTGGTCTTTTGGGATAGGAATGGGTTCCATCTACAACAGTCGTCATGTCCTCTTTCTTCTTTTTACCTCCAAATGCGCCAGATCCACCTTGAATCGCTTGTGTGGTGGCTTTTAATGCAACAAAACTCACTATTCGACTGGTCTTAATCCCGTCCTCTATCATCTCCCCCATTTTGAGGACTTTCATAAAAGACTTTCCCATTGCCAGAAGTAAATGTTGAAAATAGGTCTCATCCTGCGCCTGAATGAAAACTTCTACCAACTTACTTTCTTTCATTGGAGCCTTTACCCTGGCAGCCTGTTCACACCACCTTATCGCATATTCCCTAAAACCTTCAGTGCTCTTTTTCTATATGTTGACCAAGGATTTTTTGTCCGAAATCAAGTCGATGTTGTACTGAAAATATTGAACAAATTCAGAAGCCAAATCATCCCAGCTGTTCCATTTATCGATATCTCGATCGATGAACCATTCTGAGGCCAGATCTGAAAGACTCTTGCCAAAGAAGGCCATGAGCAGTTCTTTCTTTCCTCCTGCAGCCCTCAACTGGTTGCAATAACGTCTCAAGTGTGCAACGGGATCACCGTGCCCTGCGTACTTCTCGAACTTAGGCATCTTAAAACTGGGGGGCAGGTTGATGTCTGGAAACATGTACAGATCTTTATAGGAAACACTTCTATAATCTCCGATTCCTTGCAAATTCCTCATAGCTTGTTCTAAACTTTTCAATTTCCGGGCTATGATATCCTGTTCCTCTGCTGCGATAGGTTTCTCCATATCAAATGGAAATGCAGGCGGTTGAGTGTACCCATACGGTTCATTCATTTGCAAGGTAGGCTCCGGGGCATAATACTGATTATTTGGAACCTTCAGTACTGGCTCACTGGCAGACCTAGGAAGCCTCATTCCGGGATGCACAGCATATATGGGAGTTTCTTGTGGCGGCGGAGCCACGAATACCGGTGTGGTCGGTGGCGCTGGCTGAGCAGCGGGTCATGATTGGGGAGCTGCCAAGGGCACACCAGAACTGCCAGGATAATAATGTTGCGGAGTGAATCCTGGCGCATACTCAGGTGACTCAGCAGGAGCAGAGAATTGCGCCTGAGAGAGCGGTGGGCAATTAGAGATATTCCCAAGACCTTCAGGGATCGGAGGAGGAGGCATTCCGCTGGCCCATGCCCGGTGCAAATCTATCAATTGTTGCCTGAGCCTTACTACCTCATCATTGTGTTCTGAGCTTTCTTCCCTGTGATCCTGATCCGGGTCAATGAGAGAATTTTCAATCTCCCTGCTAGCCATAGCGAGCTTTGCTTTGGATCTAGTGAAGTATGGGTGACTAGCCAGAGTGCTGCAAACCTACCACTGTTATCTGAAAGAACATGCTCATCAAAGACGACATCCGTTAGGATTAGGACACACAACAAGCATGGGAATCACATTGGTAAAATTGTCCTAAATTCATGTTCATTTCTACAAGCTTTTGAGAGTAGCGAGGTCATTTCAACATCA
Source organism: Capsicum pubescens (assembly GCA_030864215.1). Classification (NCBI taxonomy): domain Eukaryota; kingdom Viridiplantae; phylum Streptophyta; class Magnoliopsida; order Solanales; family Solanaceae; genus Capsicum; species Capsicum pubescens. Next base: position 238,596,968 of record CM061545.1, read on the forward strand.
TCCCGATTTTTATCTACACTTTTTTTTTCCATATCCATCTCTGTTCTTTCCACTTCTCTCGTTATCTACCTTTATTTTATCATTCTTTATGGCTTTTATTTTTTTTTAAAAGAGGGAAAATAATGAAAAACAACGAAACAAAATGATTAGGTCGAACCCAAAAGTAGGTTGCCTACGTATCATGTTGTACATGAATCAGATCTTGCGTAGTTCGGGCAGTTTTGCCAAAATGGCCAATTAAACTCTTTTTTCTTTCTTGAAACAAAGTGTTAAAAGAATTGACGAAAAAAAAAAATTCCTTTTTTTTTTTAGGTTTAAAACTCTGTACAAAAATGAAACCTGTGATTACCAAACAAAAATCTTTTTGGGTTTTCGATTTTTGAATTTCATGTGAAAATGAAACTTGAACCTATTAAAGGAAAATCTTTTTGTAGTTTTCTTTTAAAGACGTATATGAAACGCCTACTCTAAATGGAGAGTGAAGAAATATTTTTTTGAATTTTTCAAATAAGATCCCCGAACCTATAATAGGCTGCCTACGTATCTCACTCCCGAAAGAGGAGAATCAGGGGTGCGTAGTTCATCCTGATTGGACAATTAACGATTAACTAATAAATTGACTCTAACTTAAAAGACACAACCAAAAATAAACGAATAAAAAATTTTGGATTTTCAACTAGACACTTTAACTAAGACTGACACCATCAATTATGGAAAAAATCTTTTTGGTATTTTTGCTTTTGACAAATAAGTAGAAAAGGCAAACAAAAATCTTTTTTTTTTTTTTTTTGAGTTTTTTGGATCGTGAAGAACAAAAGCCATAAAGAACTTATGAAATAAACTACGACACTCCTTTTGATTCATTCTTTTTGACTCACTTTTTTTTTCTTTTTTTTTTCGTTTTTTACCTACGCACCTTACTCCTAACAAATATTTTTTTTTTCAAATCAGTCCGTCAAATGACCATGTTACCCTTAAAGATGCAACAGTTAGCACGTAGGGATGCTTTAGAGGTGAGTCTCCTACAAAGGACCATGTGGGTCCCGCTAGGTCTCCGCATGATGCACATAAGCATGACCTATAGGCTGACCTACATTGTGGTTCACTAACAAGGCTGTTCGGGGGAGCGTATGGTCGATAGTAGCTATTTTGCTTTCCACCTACTCCATAACACCGACGGCTCCCCCCCTAAAATAAGGGTGACTCAACTAGAGGTCGTGTACAACACGTGTACTACAGACTTGTTGCAGAAAGAAGGTCGGGGGGCAGACTCATGATGACAGATATAAAGCGGTAACACATAGGATAAATACTATAAACAAAGAGCACGAAAACGCACAAAAGTGAAAACAATAACACAAACAATAATCACAAACAATGCTTATACACTCGTAATGCCAAAGAAAGACGATATGCTCGAATTCTGAAATAGTCCCCAGCAGAGTCGCCAGAAGCTGTCACACCCCCTTTTTTACGTACTCCAAAAGATTTATATTTTAAGTTCGAAAGGGTTTTATTATTTAAGTGACAAGAAATGAAAATTTGTTTTCGAAAAAAGATTATTTACATATTTTTTACTCAGAGTCGCCACTTGGCATAATCTGGTGTGCCAAGTCACCATTGGAAAAATCCTTTTCAAAACCATTTGACTCTTTAAACTGGTTTGCGAACAGAGACTCCGGCTAAGGAATTTTGTTGACCGAGGGGAAGGTGTTAGGCACCCCTCGATCCCGTGGTTCAACCACGGTCGCTTGGTAGAGTGTATCGATTATTTTGGCATTACGAAATGTATAAACCACACAAAAGCACGCAAAATAATCAAAACAATAGGCAAAATAAAACAATCCAAAAATGTAAAAGTTCAGTCCAATTATACAGTCCAAAAATAAATAATGCGGAAATATAAATCTAGTCTACTCTAGACTACGCTCTACCGCTTCAACCGACGCCTCGGGCCTTCACCACGAACATCTTCCAAGTACAAGGTACTTCGGGGCATTCCCCGGTGAATAAATATATACAGATACTTCGGGGCATTCCCCGACCAAATTAATACAGTAGATGCCAATGTATAAATCAAAACCATTCCACAAAACATTTCACCATTCAACAATCACAAATCCTACATCTTGCCTACCCAACCTACCTTTGCCTAAACCAATCTGCGTATCACGATACTACCAAGTTCAATTAGCGCTCGTTTCAAGTTGAACACACAATGAAATCAACTAATCCAAATCACCAATTATATCAAATTTTAATTCTCGCCCCCAAGTCCATTTCAACCATATTTATATTTAAACTAAATTAAACCAAAAGTCTTCAATCAATCCAAATTCACAATTTCTATTTCAACGACCCACCGTCACTTTTCAACGACATTAAACAACGAGTCAATATCAAAATAACAACTATATCACCAACCAAAACAACATGCATTCATCACCAACAAGTATCAAACAACACCCGAAGATTAATCCAAACACCAAAGCATAGTAAACAATAAAATAGAAGAGGAAAAGAGTAGAATTGGACCTTTCGATAGTCGATTTCGTTGATAATAACATTTAAGAAGGTCCAAACTTCAGAACTTGGAACAGAACCTCAATAGTGACGAATCCCAACTTCGATATCAAGGACTTTGAAACCCAAAACTGGTCGAGATGAATAGAAAATCAAATCCCGAACCAGGAACAACAAACGATGAACCCAAAACCCAATTTCGATAATGAATCACCCACGAACCCGAATCTACAAAAATCCAAAAGGAAACGAACACCCGTACGACTTGAACCCCGGTGAGCTAACAGTGGCCAAAAATTGACGGAAGTAGGTCAGATTCTGGCAAGTCTTTGACGTCTTGATGTTTTTCCAGCTAATCGGTCGAAGAACCACTTCCGGCGACCCCCTGGCGTTTTCCGATCAGATTTTGGTGCTGATTCCAGTGGGATTGCTGGTGTTGGTGTGGTGGTGTTGGTCGAAGCGGGGGCTAGGAGAGGAGGTGGTTATGGCGATGGTGGGCTGGTGAAGACGCTGGATGACGGAGGAGGCCGGATTCTCACCGGTGATGGCGACGGCGGTGTGGTGGCTTAGGTTGTCGGTGGCTGCTGACGGCGCGGCAGTTGAGGAAGAGGGGAAGAGAAGGCTAGCCGGTGCTGAGCTAGACGGTGTCGACCATGGATGCCGATGGAGAGAAGAGGAGAGGGGTGGAGAGAGAAGAAATGGAGAGAGGGAGTTCGGCCCCTTTTTTGGTTTTTGATCCTACCTCTTTTTTGTGAGAGTATGCGTGTATATATTGAGGTGAGGGTGGGGTAGTGGTGAGGTAGGTGGGGATACGTGGGGTAGGGGCAGGGTGTGAGGTGTTTCTTTTTGGTTGGATGGGATAAGGATTAGGTGTTGTTTTTTTATTGGGTGAGTTGTTAGAATATTAGGATAAAACAAAATTAGTTAGGGGTTGTTATTTTTGTCATTTTGTGGAGGGATTATCACACGGGTGAGGGTACACGGTAGGATAGGGTAAACAATATGTAAAAACAATATCGGGGAGGGACAAAATTAGGTGTCTACAGAGGGTCCTGAACATAAAGTAAAATTCCATTTTTCAGGAGGGTCATGAACAGAAAGTAAAATTCAATTTTTCAGGAGGGTCCTGACCAGAAAGTAAAATCCCATTTTTCAGGAGGGTCCTGACCAGAAAGTAAAATCTCATTTTTTAGGAGGGTCCTGAACAGAAAGTAAAATCTCATTTTTCAGGAGGGTCCTGAACATAAAGTAAAATCTCATTTTTCAGGAGGGTCCTGGACAGAAAGTAAAATCCCATTTTTCAGGAGGGTCCTGAATAGAAAGTAAAACCTCATTTTTCAGGAGGAGGGTCCTGAACATAAAGTAAAATCCCATTTTTCAGGAGGGTCCTGAACAGAAAGTAAAATCCCATTTTTTAGGAGGAGGTTCCTGAACAGAAAGTAAAATCCAATTTTTCAGGAGGGTCCTGAATAGAAAGTAAAATTCCATTTTTCAGGAGGGTCCTGAACTGAAAGTAAAATCCCATTTTTCAGGAGGGTCCTGATTAGAAAGGAAAATCCTATTTTTCAAGAGGGTCCTGGACAGAAAGAAAAATCCCATTTTTCAGGAGAGTCCTGGACAGAAAGTAAAATCTCATTTTTTAGGAAGGTCCTGAACAGAAAGTAAAATCTCATTTTTCAGAAGGGTCCTGAACAGAAAGTAAAATCTTATTTTTCAGGAGGTTCCTGAACAGAAAGTAAAATCCCTTTTTTTAGGAGGGTCTTGAACAGAAAGTAAAATCTCATTTTTCTAGAGGGTCCTGGACAGAAAGTAAAATCCCATTTTTCAGGAGAGTCCTGAACAGAAAGTAAAATCCCATTTTTCAGGAGGGTCCTGAACATAAAGTAAAATCTCATTTTTCAGGAGGGTCCTGAACATAAATTAAAATCCCATTTTTCAGGAGGGTCCTGGACAGAAAGTAAAATCCCATTTTCCAGGAGGGTCCTGATTAGAAAGCAAAATCCCATTTTTCAGGAGGGTCCTGGACAGAAAATAAAATCTCATTTTTCAGGAGGGTCCTGAACAGAAAGTAAAATCCCATTCTTCAGGGAGGCTCTGAACAGAAAGTAAAATCCCATTTTTCATGAGGGTCCTGAACAGAAAGTAAAATCTCATTTTTCAGGAGGGTCCTGAACATAAAGCAAAATCCTATTTTCTAGGAGGGACCTGGACAGAAAGTAAAATCTCATTTTCTGGAGGGTCCTGATCAGAAAGCAAAATCCCATTTTTCAGGAGGGTCCTGGACAGAAAGTAAAATCCTATTTTTTAGGAGGGTCTTGAACAGAAAGTAAAATCCCATTTTTCAGGAGGGTCCTAAACAGAAAGTTAAATCCCACGAATGTGCATTTCCAATAGTAGCTGAGTTAAGTGAAGCAAATTTGCCCCTGTTTCATCAAAGACAATTTCGTTAGTTAAAAACTTAGTGATGGTTTGCAGCATTTGGTTTTCCAGACATCTATTCCAGCACTCGTTCCTTTCATCTTTGTTTCATATTGTTGACATTTTCCCCTATCTTGCCGCGTTATCGACCCGGATCCAGATTGAAGAAAATGAGTTTTGACTCGAACAATGAATTTTCATTTTACCATGCCTCTAAGATGCACCCTTTTAAAAATCTGAATACTCTAACGAATCCAGTAGCCTGTTGGTTGATAGACTTCCTTTGATTTGTGTTGAATTACGATCATATTTCTTTCATGTGCTAGTCCTTGGCTTTTCTCATATAATTGGAAAGACTGATAGCAAGTTTTGAAATCCTTTCTCGCTTGTTTTGACACAGACTTGACTTAAAATGTAAAGAAATGATGGTGAATTTTATTTTGATAAATGACATAAAAAGAACAAAATATGAATAGGTAAATGGAAGAAAAAGGCAATGTCCCTTATTCAAAAAGAAAACTTATCTGAATACGGCAACCAACTCCAATGAGTATGACATGCATTTTGGATTAAGCTGCCTGGTCTTTCTATCCAAACTTCCCATTTGTTGTTGAGTTCGTGCCTTTGCCGCTGAGCCGCTTCTTCAAATCCATTGGACTCATACATCACATTCAATTGACGACATCTTAAAATACTTTCGCCAACAAATCTCTTTCTTTTCACTTTTTACTTTTCTCTTGAACTCGCCATCGCCTTACGGTGCCCATGAGGGTTTTCACCAATAGGACTCTCTCATTTTTATTTATCTCCACTCATCATCTCCTTATGGTGTCTGCGAGGGTTTTCACCAATAAGACTTTCTCATTTTCATTTCTCTCAACTCACCATCTCCTTATGATGCCCGCGGGGGTTTTCACCAATAAGAATCTCTCATTTTGTATTTCTTTCCTGATTTCTTATGCTGAGGGAGACAAGTGGTACCTCACAATGTATCATCATATCCATGGCATGCTTAGCCTTAACATTATCAAAAATTGATCTGAAGGACTTTATTTGGTTGCAACTTGGCTTTCGAATATGGTTAGAAAAGGATGGCAAGAGGCTCAAACGACACTTGAAGTGGGGGTGGGACTTACAACGTTTGGAATCAACTCAAACAACACATTAACTCATGCCCCAGTTTTTGTTGACTGGGTGACTCTAAAATCTTTATTTAGTTGGATCGAGCCTTGAATAGGGCAGCCTACGTATCTCACTCCCAAGAGAGGAGAATCAGGTCGCACGTAGTTCCATCAGCCTGTTCTTTGTTTTGACTTGATTTTTGATTTTTTTTAACTTTGTTTATTTCTTATTTTCATGACATTTATCTTTGACTTTATTTTGATTCCAAAAGAGGGATATGAAAGAGAAATAAACGAGGCTCAAACGGGTAAACAAAGGATGACACAATGTTTGGATAGAAGAATAAAATGTCTTCATCATATCAATCTTCAAAAATGCAGGGTCCTCAACATAAAGTAAAATCCCATTTTCCAGGAGGGTCCTGAACAGAAAGTAAAATCCCATTTTCCAGGAGGGTCCTGACCAGAAAGTAAAATCCCATTTTTCAGGAGGGTCCTGAACAGAAAGTAAAATCTCATTTTTCAGGAGGATCCTGATCAGAAAGCAAAATCCCATTATTCAGGAGGGTCCTGGATAGAAAATAAAATCCCATTTTTCAGGAGGGTCCTGAACATAAAGTAAAATCCCATTTTTCAGGAGGGTCCTGAATAGAAAGTAAAATCCCATTTTTCAGGAGGGTCCTGAACAGAAAGTAAAATCCCATTTTTCGGGAGGGTCCTGAACAGAAAGTAAAATCCCATTTTTCAGGAGGGTCCTGAACAGAAAGTAAAATTCCATTTTTCAGGAGGGTCCTGAACAGAAAGTAAAATTCTATTTTTCAGGAGGGTCCTAAACAGAAAGTGAAATCCCATTTTTCAGGAGGGTCCTGAACATAAAGCAAAATCCCATTTTCCAGGAGGGTCCTGATCAGAAAGCAAAATCCCATTTTCAGGAGGGTCCAGATCAGAAAGCAAAATCTCATTTTTCAGGAGGGTCTTGGACAGAATGTAAAATCTCATTTTTCAGAAGGGTCCTGAACAGAAGTAAAATCCCATTTTTCAGGAGGGTGTCACACCCCTTTTTTTACGTACTCCAAAAGATTTATATTTTAAGTTCGAAAGGGTTTTATTATTTAAGTGACAAGAAATGAAAATTTATTTTCGGAAAAGGATTATTTAGATTTTTTACTCAGAGTCGCCACTTGGCATAATCTGGTGTGCCAAGTCACCATTGGAAAAATCCTTTTCAAAACCATTTGACCCTTTAAACTGGTTTGCCAACAGAGACTCCGGCTAAGGAATTCTGTTGATCGAGGGGAAGGTGTTAGGCACCCCTCGATCCCGTGGTTCAACCACGGTCGCTTGGTAGAGTGTATCGATTATTTTGGCATTACGAAATGTATAAACCACACAAAAGCACGCAAAATAATCAAAACAATAGACAAAACAAAACAATCCAAAAATGTAAAAGTCCAGTCCAATTATACAGTCAAAAAATAAATAATGCAGAAATATAAATCTAGTCTACTCTAGACTATGCTCTACCGCTTCAACCGACACCTTGGGCCTTCACCACGAACATCTTCCAAGTACAAGGTACTTCGGGGAATTCCCCAGTGAATAAATATATACAGATACTTCGGGGCATTCCCCGGCCAAATTAATACAGTTAGATGCCAATGTATAAATCAAAACCATTCCACAAAACATTTCACCATTCAACAATCACAAATCCTACATCTTGCCTACCCAACCTACCTTTGCCTAAACCAATCTGCGTATCACGATACTACCAAGTTCAATTAGCGCTCGTTTCAAGTTGAACACACAATGAAATCAACTAATCCAAATCACCAATTATATCAAATTTTAATTCTCGCCCCCAAGTCCATTTCAACCATATTTATATTTAAACCAAATTAAACCAAAAGTCTTTAATCAATCCAAATTCACCATTTCTATTTCAACGACCCACCATCACTTTTCAACGACATTAAACAACGAGTCAATATCAAAATAACAACTATATCACCAACCAAAACAATATGCATTCATCACCAACAAGTATCAAACAACACCCGAAGCTTAATCCAAACACCAAAGCATAGTAAACAATAAAATAAAAGAGGAAAAGAGTAGAATTGGACCTTTCGATAGTCGATTTCGTTGATAATAATATTTAAGAAGGTTCGAACTTCAGAACTTGGAACAGAACCTCAATAGTGACGAATCCTAACTTCGATATCAAGGACTTTGAAACCCAAAACTGGTCGAGATGAATAGAAAATCAAATCCCGAACTAGGAACAACAAACGATGAACCCAAAACCCAATTTCGATAATGAATCACCCACAAACCTGAATCTTAAAAAATCCAAAAGAAAACGAACACCCGCACGACTTGAACCCCGATGAGCTAACAGTGGCCAAAAATTGACGGAAGTAGGTCAGATTCTGGCAAGTCTTTGACGTCTTGATGTTTTTCCAGCTAATCGGTCGAAGAACCAGTTCTGGCGACCCCCTGGCATTTTTCGATCAGATTTTGGCGCTGATTCCAGTGGGATTGCTGGTGTTGGTGTGGTGGTGTTGGTCGGAGCGAGGGCTAGGAGAAGAGGTGGCTATGGCGATGGTGGGCTGGTGAAGACGCTGGATGACGAAGGAGGTCGAATTCTCGCCGGTGATGGCGACGGCGGTGTGGTGGCTTAGGTCGTCAGTGGCTGCTAACGGCGTGGCGGTTGAGGGAGAGGGAAAGAGAAGGCTAGCCGGTGCTGATCTGGCCGGCGTCGGCCATGGATGCCGATGGAGAGGAGAAGGGTAGAGAGAGAAAAAAGAGAGAGAGGGAGTTCGGCCCCTTTTTTGGTTTTTGATCCTGCCTCTTTTTTGTGAGAGTATGTGTGTATATATTGAAGTGAGGGTGGGGTAGTGGTGAGGTAGGTGGGGTTACGTGGGGTAGGGGGTAGGGTGTGAGATGTTTCTTTTTGGTTGGATGAGATAAGGATTAGGTGTTGTTTTTTTATTGGGTGGGTTGTTAGAATATTAGAATAAAACAAAATTAGTTAGGGGTTGTTATTTTTGTCATTTTGTGGAGGGATTATCACACGGGCGAGGGTACACGGTAGGATAGGGTAAACAATAGGTAAAAACAATATCGGGGAGGGACGAAATTAGGTGTCTACAGAGGGTCCTGAACATAAAGTAAAATCCCATTTTTCAGGAGGGTCCTGAACATAAAGTAAAATCCTATTTTTCAGGAGGATCATGAACAGAAAGTAAAATCCCATTTTTTAGGAGGGTCCTGACCAGAAAGTAAAATCCCATTTTTCAGGAGGGTCCTGACCAGAAAGTAAAATCTCATTTTTCAGGAGGGTCCTGAACAGAAAGTAAAATCCCATTTTTCAGGAGGGTCCTGAACATAAAGTAAAATCTCATTTTTCAGGAGGGTCCTGGACAGAAAGTAAAATTCCATTTTTCAGGAGGGTCCTGAATAGAAAGTAAAACCTCATTTTTCAGGAGGGTCCTGAACATAAAGTAAAATCCCATTTTTCAGGAGGGTCCTGAACAGAAAGTAAAATCCAATTTTTCAGGAGGGTCCTGAACAAAAAGTAAAATTCCATTTTTCAGGAGGGTCCTGAACAGAAAGTAAAATCTCATTTTTTAGGAGGGTCCTGAACTAAAAGTAAAATCCCATTTTTCAGGAGGGTCCTGATTAGAAAGAAAAATTCTATTTTTCAAGAGGGTCCTGGACAGAAAGAAAAATCCCATTTTTCAGGAGGGTCCTGGACAGAAAGTAAAATCCCATTTTTCAGAAAGGTCCTGGACAGAAAGTAAAATCTCATTTTTCTGAAGGGTCCTGAACAGAAAGTAAAATCCCATTTTTCAGGAGGTTCCTGAACAGAAAGTAAAATCCCTTTTTTTAGGAGGGTCCTGAACAGAAAGTAAAATCTCATTTTTCAAGAGGGTCCTGGACAGAAAGTAAAATCCCATTTTTCAGGAGGGTCCTGAACAGAAAGTAAAATCCCATTTTTCAGGAGGGTCCTGAACATAAAGTAAAATCCCATTTTTCAGGAGGGTCCTGAACAGAAAGTAAAATCCCATTTTTCAGGAGGGTCCTGGACAGAAAGTAAAATCCCATTTTCCAGGAGGGTCCTGGACAGAAAGTAAAATCCCATTTTTCAGGAGGGTCCTGATCAGAAAGCAAAATCCCATTTTTCAGGAGAGTCCTGGACAGAAAATAAAATCTCATTTTTCAGGAGGGTCCTGAACAGAAAGTAAAATCCCATTTTTCAAGAGGGCCCTGAACAGAAAGTAAAATCCCATTTTTCAGGAGGGTCTTGAACAAAAAGTAAAATCTCATTTTTCAGGAGGGTCCTGAACATAAAGCAAAATCCTATTTTTCAGGAGGGTCCTGGACATAAAGTAAAATCTCATTTTTCTGGAGGGTCCTGATCAGAAAGCAAAATCCCATTTTTCAGGAGGGTCCTGGACAGAAAGTAAAATCTCATTTATCAGGAGGGTCTTGAACAGAAAGTAAAATCCCATTTTTCAGGAGGGTCCTGAACATAAAGTAAAATCCTATTTTTCAGGAGGGTCCTGAACAGAAAGTAAAATCCCATTTTTTAGGAGGGTCCTAAACAGAAAGTTAAATCCCACGGATGTGCATTTCCAATAGTAGCTGAGTTAAGTGAAGCAAATTTGCCCCTGTTTCATCAAAGACAATTTCGTTAGTTTAAAACATAGTGATGGTTTGCAGCATTTGGCTTTCCAGACATCTGTTCTAGCACTCGTTTCTTTCATCTTTGTTTCATATTGTTGACATTTTCCCCTATTTTGACGCGTTATCGACCCGGATCCAGATCGAAGGAAATGAGTTCTGACTCGAATAATGAATTTTCATTTTACCATGCCTCTAAGATGCACCCTTTTAAAAATCTGAATACTCTCACGAATCCGGTAGCCTGTTGGTTGATAGACTTCCTTTGATTTGTGTTGAATTACGATCATATTTCTTTCATTTTGTGAAGGGATTATCACACGGGTGAGGGTACAAGGTAGGATAGGGTAAACAATATGTAAAAACAATATCGGGGAGGGACGGAATCCGGTGTCTACAGAGGGTCCTGAACATAAAGTAAAATCCCATTTTTCAGGAGGGTCCTGAACATAAAGTAAAATTCTATTTTTCAGGAGGGTCATGAACAGAAAGTAAAATCTCATTTTTCAAGAGTGTCCTGACCAGAAAGAAAAATCCCATTTTTCAGGAGGGTCCTGGACAGAAAGTAAAATCCCATTTTTCAGGAAGGTCCTGGACAGAAAGTAAAATCTCATTTTTCAGAAGGGTCCTGAACAGAAAGTAAAATCCATTTTTCAGGAGGTTCCTGAACAAAAAGTAAAATCCCTTTTTTTACGAGGGTCCTGAACAGAAAGTAAAATCTCATTTTTCAAGAGGGTCCTGGACAGAAAGTAAAATCCCATTTTTCAGGAGGGTCTTGAACATAAAGTAAAATCCCATTTTTCAGGAGGGTCCTGAACAGAAAGTAAAAGCCCATTTTTCAGGAGGGTCCTGAACAGAAAGTAAAGTCTCACGGATGTGCATTTCCAATGGTAGCTGAATTAAGTGAAGCGAATTTGCCCCTATTTCAACAAAGAAAATTTGTTAGTTAGAAACTTAATGGTGGCTTGTAGCTCTTGGCTTCTCAGGTATCAGCTCCAGCACTCGTTCCTTTCATCTTTTTTCCACATCGCTGATACCTGCCCTATCTTGCTGCATCATTGCCCCGGATCCAGATTGAGGGAAATGAGTTCTGACTCAAACAATGGGTTTCCATTTTACCATGCCCCTGAGGTGCACTCTTTTCCCAAATCTGAATGCTTCCACGAATCCAATAGTCTGTCGGTTGATAGACTTCCTTTGCTTCGTGTTGAATTACGATCATATTTCTTTCTTGTGTTGTTCCTTGGCTTTTCCTCATATAATTGGAAAGACTGGTAGTAAATTTTGAAATCCTTTCTCGCTTGTGTTGACACAGACTTGACTTAAAATGTAAAGAAATGACGATGACTTTTGTTTTGATAAATGACATAAGAAAAGTAAAAAAACATGAATATGTAAATGAAAGAAAAGGGCAATGTCCCATAAAGAAAAACTTATCTGAATACGACAACCAACTCCAATGAGGATGACATGCATTTTGAATTCAGCTGTCTGATCTTCCTATCCAAACTCCTCATTTGTTGTTGAGTTCGTGCCTTTGCCGTTGAGCCACTTCTTCAAATCCATTGGACTCATTCATCACATTCGATTGACGACATCTTAAAAGACTTTCGCCAACAAATCTCTTTCTTTTCACTTTTCACTTTTCTCTTGAACTCTCCATCGCCTTACGGTGCCCGTGAGGGTTTTCACCAATAAGACTCTCTCATTTTTATTTCTCTCCACTCACCATCGCCTTATGGTGCCTGCAAGGGTTTTCACCAATAAAACTCTCTCATTTTCATTTCTCTCAACTTACCATCGCCTTATGGTGCCTGCAAGGGTTTTCACCAATAAGACTCTCTCATTTTTATTTCTCTCCTGATTTCTTATGCTGAGGGAGACAAGTGGTACCTAACAATGTATCATCATATCCATTGCATGCTTAGCCTTAACATTATCAAAAATTGATCTGAAGGACTTTCTTTGGTTGTAACTTGGCTTTTGGATAAGGTTAGAAAAGGATGGCAAGGGGTTCAAATGACACTTGAAGTGGGGGTGGGACTTACAACTTTTGGAATCGACTCAAACAACATGTTAACTCATGCCCCAGTTTTTGTTGACTGGGTGAATCTTAGATCTTTATTTGGTTGGACCGAGCCCAAAATAGGGCAGCCTACGTATCTCACTCCCGAGAGAGGAGAATCAGGTCGCACGTAGTTCCATCAGCTTGCTCTTTGTTTTGATTTGATTTTTTTTCTTTTATTTTTGAACTCTTTCTTTTATTCTTATTTTCTTGACATTTATCTTTGACTCTATTTTGATTCCAAAAGAGGGATATGAAAGAAAAATAAACGAAGCTCAAACGGGTAAACAAAGGACGACACAATGTTTGGATAGAAGAATAAAATGCCTTCATCATATCAATCTTGAAAAATGCAAGTACTAAACATGCAATAAACTCAACAAAGGATCAAATATCATACATAGTATCTTTTGACCGCATCGGCATTGATAGCTATTTCTGCCATTTTGCCTTCAATATCTGTCAAATATAAGGCTCCATTGGGCAACACTTTCTTCATAATGAAGGGACCTTGCCAGTTATGGGAGAACTTGCCTTTCGCTTCAACCTGGTGAGGAAGGATACGTCTCAATACCATCTGACCAACTTCAAAATTCCTGGGACGGACCTTTTTGTTATACGCTCGAGCCATCCTCCTCTGATACAACTGACCATGACACACAGACGCTAGCTTTTTTTCCTCAATCAAACTCAAATGCTCCAGTCGGGTTTTTACCCATTCGTCATCATTAATCTCTGCTTCTACAATGACTCGAAGAGAGGGAATTTCAACTTCTGCAGGGATGACTGCTTTTGTCCCATACACTAATAAATATGGAGTTGCCCCTGTTGAAGTGCGAACAGTGGTGCGATAACCTAGCAATGCAAACGACAACTTTTCATGCCACTGTCTAGACCCTTGTACCATTTTTCGCAGTATCTTTTTTATATTCTTATTGGCGGCTTCTACGGCGCCATTGGCCTTTGAACGATATGGAGTAGAATTTCGATGTGCGATCTTAAACTGTTGACATACTTCTTGCATCAAATGACTATTGAGATTGGCACCATTGTCTGTAATGATCATCTTAGGAATTCCAAATCTACAAATGCTATTGGAATGAACAAAATCTACCACAACCTTCTTTGTCACTGACTTGAAAGTTACTGCTTCTACCCACTTTGTGAAGTAGTCAATGGCTACTAAAATGAATCTATGCCCATTTGATGACTTCGGCTCAATCGGTTCAATCACATCCATTCCCCAAGCCACGAACGGCCATGGAGCGGCCATTGCATGCAACTCAACAGGAGGAGAACGTATCAGATCACCGTGTACCTGACATTGATGACACTTCCAAACAAATTGAATAGAATCCCTTTCCATAGTAAGCCAGTAATAACCTGCTCGAAGAATCTTCTTTGACAAGACATGACCGTTCATATGCGACCCGCATACTCCAGAGTGTATTTCAACCATGATTTTCGAGGCTTCTTTTGCATCTACACACCTTAAAAGTCCCAGATCTGGGGTCCTCTTATACAAGATTCCCCCACTTAAGAAAAATCCACTAGCCAAACGCCTAATAGTCCTCTTTTGATCATTGGTGGCATATGCTGGGTATTCTCCTGACTGAATGTACCGCTTGATATCCAAGAACCAAGGTTCTCCATCAAGCTCTTCTTCAACCGCATTACAGTATGCATGTTGATCACGACTCTGTATATGCACTGGATCGATGTAGGCTTTGTCAGGATGTTGGAGCATTGAAGACAGAGTGGCTAAAGCATCAGCAATTTCATTACGAATCCTTGGAATATGCCTAAATTTTACTAACACAAACTGTTGACATAGCTCCTGCAAGCATAGTCGATACGGGATGAGCTTCAAATCTCGAGTCTCCCAATCGCCTTGAATTTGATGGACGAGCAAATCCGAATCTCCCAACACCAATAATTCTTGGACTCCCATATCAACAGCTAACCTCAAACCAAGAATGAAGGCTTCATACTCTGTCATATTGTTAGTACAGTAGAATCAAAGTTGTGATGTTACCGGGAAATGTTGTCCCGATTCAGAGATAAGAACCGCACCTATTCCGACTCCTTTCATATTGACAGCTCCATAAAAAAATAACCTCCAACCTGGATCAACATCTATAACGACTTCATCGATCCACGACACTTCTTCATCAGGAAAATATGTCTTTAATGGCTCGTATTCTTCATCAATGGGATTCTCAGCAAAATGATCTGCTAAGGATTGGGCTTTCATGGCGGTCTGAGTCACATATATAATGTCGAACTCGGTAAGCAATATTTTCCACTTTGCCAATCGACCTGTCGGCATAGGCTTCTGAAAGATATACTTCAAAGGATCCAGGCGGGAGATGAGATAAGTAGTATAGGATGGGAGATAGTGCTTCAACTTCTGTGCTATCCAAGTTAGGGCACAACACGTCCTTTCAAGAAGAGTATACCTGGCCTCATATGCGGTGAACTTCTTGCTAAGATAATAAATAGCCTGCTCTTTTTTGCCTCTGACATCATGTTGACCCAGGACACAACCGAAAAAATTGTCCATGACTGATAAATATAAGATCAAAGGCCTACTAGGCTCCGGGGGTACGAGCACGGGCGGATTTGACAAATATTTTTTGATTCGATCGAACGCTTCCTAACATTCTTCAGTCCATTTTACCGCAGCACTCTTTTTCAGCAACATGAATATGGGCTCACAAGTGGTTGTGAGTTGAGCAATAAACCTGCTAATGTAGTTCAGTCTACCAAGAAAACTCATCACCTCCGTCCTATTCTTGGGCGGGGGCAAATCCTGAATGGCTTTGATTTTTTAGGGATCCAATTCAATTCCCCGACGGCTGACTACAAACCCCAACAGCTTTCCAGACGAAACTCCAAATATACATTTTGCCGGGTTGAGTTTGAGATTATACCTGCGAAGCCTTTCAAAGAACTTTCTAAAATCTTTAACATGGTCAGCCAGACTTTTTGACTTAATAATTAGATCATCCACGTATACCTCAATCTCCTTATGCATCATATCATGAAACATAGTGGTCATGGCTCTCATGTATGTTGCTCCCGCATTCTTCAAACCGAACGGCATCACTCGATAACAATAAGTTCCCCATGGTGTGATAAAATATGTCTTCTTCGCGTCTTCATCATCCATAATGATCTGGTGATATCCGGCATAGCAATCCACAAAAGAGGCAACCTCGTGTTTAGCACAGTTGTCTAACAAAATGTGGATGTTGGGCAGTGGAAAATCATCTTTTGGACTTGCTCTGTTCAAATCACGGTAATCAACACACACTCGAATTTTGCCATCTTTCTTTGGTACGAGAACAACATTGGATAACCACATGGGATAACGAGACACTCGAATTAATTTGGCTTCAAGTTGTTTCATGATTTTCTCTTTGATTTTAATACTTACATCAGTTTTAAACTTTCTCAACTTCTGTTTGACAGGGGGGAATGCGAGATTAGTTGGCAACTTGTGAGCCACTAATTCAGTGCTTAAACCGGGCATATCATCATAAGACCATGCAAAAACATCCTTATAATCAATTAATGCTTGAATCATTCCCTCTTTTAGCTGTGGCAAAACATGTACACTGATTTTAGTTTCCCTAACATCTTCTTGATCCCCTAAATTTATTTGTTCAGTCTCATTCAAATTAGGATTCGGTTTGTCTTCAAACTGTTCCAACTCTTTGCTTATTTCTTCTAGTGCTTCTTCTTCATCATATTCTCCATCCTGCTTCATTACATCTTGATTAGTTTGGATTTTAAGATCAGGCTGAAAATTCCGCATGCATGTCATGTCATTAGAATCAACATAAAGAGAACTGTGTAAGAAAAGAAAAACAAAATATATTAGACACAAAACAAAAAGGACATTGCATTTCATTAAATAAAAAGATAGAAGGGTTTAAACACAGATGCCAACATCACATAAACAAACTAAAATCCGAATTACAACCCTGAAATAACTCGGATAAATAGAAAGAAAAACAAAATAAACTACCAAAACTCCCTCCTGACGGGGAGAGGAGTGACTTCCCAATTATTGATCCGGACAACTGGACCTATGAATTGCACGTCTGCCATACTGGTACCTTTTCCTACTTCGACCATATCAACTTCCATACAAAGGTTCTGGAAGTTATCAACCAATTCAACCTCAAATTCCACATGCTTCGTGACACCGCTCTTAACAAATGATTCACTGAGTAGTGGCATTGGGCGAGGGAGTGACCATATTTCCTTTTTCCTTCCGTTGGCTTTCTTCATATCTTCAGCTGTAGGCTCAAATCCCAGACCAAACGTGCCCACGTTCTCACTCGTACATATGGGATGAACTATACCGTGTAGAGACGCCCCCAAACCCTTTCCTGGCTCAAATCCGTATTTCCAAAGTTCACTCACCATCATGATAGAAGCAGAAGACAATTGTGGTCCCAGTATAGCCTGCCATTCAAGGATACGATTCACTGGCACTGTATCAAAAATTTGATAGACGAATGTCTCCTCTACGTTATTTTCTTCAATAAGGGACAAGGGAGAATCTTCATAGGCTGACAAATCTCCTTCACCATGAATAACTACTTCTTGCCTGTCGTGCTCAAACTTAATTATTTGGTGCAGTGTAGATACAACCGCCTTGGTCTTGTGGATCCACGGCCTTCCCAACAACAGATTGTAAGAGGAGTCTACATTCAATACTTGAAACTCTATGGCGAACTCAACAGGCCCTATGGTCAACACTAGTTCTATTTCGCCAATGGAATTTGATTTTGCACCATCGAAAGCCCTAACACATACATTGTTGGGCCTGATCCTATCAGCACCAATATTCAACTTTTGCAAAGTAGAAATATGGCAAATATTTGCACCTGAACCTCCATCAATCATAACATGGGTGACGTAGAAATCTTTACACTTCACTGTAATGTAAAGGCCCCGGTTATGCCCTGTACCTTCAACAGGCAATTCATCGTCAGAAAAGCTAATCCGATTGACCTCAAAGATTTTTCCAACCATTTTCTCAAGCTGTTTGATTATAATCTCCCTTGGAACATATGCTTCATTTAATACCTTCAGTAAAACATCACGATGCTCCTTGGAGTACAACAACAAAGATAAAAGGGAAATTTGAGCAGGGGTTTTCTTCAGCTGGTCTAATATTGAATACTCTGGCAATTTCATCTTTTTCAAAAATTCTTCGGCTTCTTCTTCGGTGATAGGCTTTTTGATAGATGACGGTCCACTCACCGTTGGCTTGAACTTTCTTAAGCTTTCAGGCACGAAACATATTCCTGACCTAGTCAAACCCCCTACCTCATCTATATCTTCCTCTACTTCTTTCCCATGATAGGTCATCACGGTCCGCCCATAATTCCAGGGAATCTTTTTCGTATCAACTATCGGAGGTTGGGTCACCGATTTGAGGACAATAGGCGCTGCCAGTGCTCCTTTCACCGTCAAGATAGGCTGACTCAGAGCTCCCACCACCGTCAACTTAGGTTTATCCTGACTTGAATCAACATACCTTCTGGCGCCCTGTACTGTGATCAGAGGTTTCTTTGTGCTTTCTTGGGCTTTATCTTCTCTCATTCCTTCCTGGCCCAATGACATTTCTTTCAAAGACTCCGATACATTCACCAATTTCTCCTCAATGGTCTGTATCTTGACAATAGGCTTATAACCCCTCAAAGACTCCTTATCGTCATATATCAATTCTAACATATTGGCTTCAGCATGGGTTGGCAATGGATTCTGGTTAATATTTGGTCCTTCCGGGGCCTGGACCAGCAGCTGATTTGTGTCAATTAAATCTTGGAAAGCTCTCTTTAAATGCCAGCATTTCTCGATATCATGGCCGGACATATCAGAATAGTACGCACACCTTAAAGAATAATCGAGATTCCTCGGCGGTGGATTTGAAAGCCTTCCTTGAATTGGGCTTAAAACCTTCAACTTTCTCAACCTATCAAACAAACTAGCATATGACTCCCCAAGAGGTGTGAATTGATTTTTGACCGCCTTCTCTTTCCTATACTTGGGCCTAGGTTAAAAACTAGATCTGGAAGGGTTTTGGTAATTTGGTGGACCGAATGGGCGATTTTGTGGAGCTTGCGCGCGCCACTGCGGGTAAGAAGGGGTTTGGGCATATGGTTGCGCGCTATATACTGGGTATGGGAGTGGTTGGAATGGAATATAAAGGGTTTTGTGGAGGGTAGTAATGGTGGGGAGGAATATATGGAGCTTGGGCGTAGACTTGGGCTTGGGATTGGGGATAGGGGCGAGGTGGTCTTTTGGGATAGGAATGGGTTCCATCTACAACAGTCGTCATGTCCTCTTTCTTCTTTTTACCTCCAAATGCGCCAGATCCACCTTGAATCGCTTGTGTGGTGGCTTTTAATGCAACAAAACTCACTATTCGACTGGTCTTAATCCCGTCCTCTATCATCTCCCCCATTTTGAGGACTTTCATAAAAGACTTTCCCATTACCAGAAGTAAATGTTGAAAATAGGTCTCATCCTGCGCCTGAATGAAAACTTCTACCAACTTACTTTCTTTCATTGGAGCCTTTACCCTGGCAGCCTGTTCACACCACCTTATCGCATATTCCCTAAAACCTTCAGTGCTCTTTTTCTATATGTTGACCAAGGATTTTTTGTCCGAAATCAAGTCGATGTTGTACTGAAAATATTGAACAAATTCAGAAGCCAAATCATCCCAGCTGTTCCATTTATCGATATCTCGATCGATGAACCATTCTGAGGCCAGATCTGAAAGACTCTTGCCAAAGAAGGCCATGAGCAGTTCTTTCTTTCCTCCTGCAGCCCTCAACTGGTTGCAATAACGTCTCAAGTGTGCAACGGGATCACCGTGCCCTGCGTACTTCTCGAACTTAGGCATCTTAAAACTGGATCAACATCTATAACGACTTCATCGATCCACGACACTTCTTCATCAGGAAAATATGTCTTTAATGGCTCGTATTCTTCATCAATGGGATTCTCAGCAAAATGATCTGCTAAGGATTGGGCTTTCATGGCGGTCTGAGTCACATATATAATGTCGAACTCGGTAAGCAATATTTTCCACTTTGCCAATCGACCTGTCGGCATAGGCTTCTGAAAGATATACTTCAAAGGATCCAGGCGGGAGATGAGATAAGTAGTATAGGATGGGAGATAGTGCTTCAACTTCTGTGCTATCCAAGTTAGGGCACAACACGTCCTTTCAAGAAGAGTATACCTGGCCTCATATGCGGTGAACTTCTTGCTAAGATAATAAATAGCCTGCTCTTTTTTGCCTCTGACATCATGTTGACCCAGGACACAACCGAAAAAATTGTCCATGACTGATAAATATAAGATCAAAGGCCTACTAGGCTCCGGGGGTACGAGCACGGGCGGATTTGACAAATATTTTTTGATTCGATCGAACGCTTCCTAACATTCTTCAGTCCATTTTACCGCAGCACTCTTTTTCAGCAACATGAATATGGGCTCACAAGTGGTTGTGAGTTGAGCAATAAACCTGCTAATGTAGTTCAGTCTACCAAGAAAACTCATCACCTCCGTCCTATTCTTGGGCGGGGGCAAATCCTGAATGGCTTTGATTTTTTAGGGATCCAATTCAATTCCCCGACGGCTGACTACAAACCCCAACAGCTTTCCAGACGAAACTCCAAATATACATTTTGCCGGGTTGAGTTTGAGATTATACCTGCGAAGCCTTTCAAAGAACTTTCTAAAATCTTTAACATGGTCAGCCAGACTTTTTGACTTAATAATTAGATCATCCACGTATACCTCAATCTCCTTATGCATCATATCATGAAACATAGTGGTCATGGCTCTCATGTATGTTGCTCCCGCATTCTTCAAACCGAACGGCATCACTCGATAACAATAAGTTCCCCATGGTGTGATAAAATATGTCTTCTTCGCGTCTTCATCATCCATAATGATCTGGTGATATCCGGCATAGCAATCCACAAAAGAGGCAACCTCGTGTTTAGCACAGTTGTCTAACAAAATGTGGATGTTGGGCAGTGGAAAATCATCTTTTGGACTTGCTCTGTTCAAATCACGGTAATCAACACACACTCGAATTTTGCCATCTTTCTTTGGTACGAGAACAACATTGGATAACCACATGGGATAACGAGACACTCGAATTAATTTGGCTTCAAGTTGTTTCATGATTTTCTCTTTGATTTTAATACTTACATCAGTTTTAAACTTTCTCAACTTCTGTTTGACAGGGGGGAATGCGAGATTAGTTGGCAACTTGTGAGCCACTAATTCAGTGCTTAAACCGGGCATATCATCATAAGACCATGCAAAAACATCCTTATAATCAATTAATGCTTGAATCATTCCCTCTTTTAGCTGTGGCAAAACATGTACACTGATTTTAGTTTCCCTAACATCTTCTTGATCCCCTAAATTTATTTGTTCAGTCTCATTCAAATTAGGATTCGGTTTGTCTTCAAACTGTTCCAACTCTTTGCTTATTTCTTCTAGTGCTTCTTCTTCATCATATTCTCCATCCTGCTTCATTACATCTTGATTAGTTTGGATTTTAAGATCAGGCTGAAAATTCCGCATGCATGTCATGTCATTAGAATCAACATAAAGAGAACTGTGTAAGAAAAGAAAAACAAAATATATTAGACACAAAACAAAAAGGACATTGCATTTCATTAAATAAAAAGATAGAAGGGTTTAAACACAGATGCCAACATCACATAAACAAACTAAAATCCGAATTACAACCCTGAAATAACTCGGATAAATAGAAAGAAAAACAAAATAAACTACCAAAACTCCCTCCTGACGGGGAGAGGAGTGACTTCCCAATTATTGATCCGGACAACTGGACCTATGAATTGCACGTCTGCCATACTGGTACCTTTTCCTACTTCGACCATATCAACTTCCATACAAAGGTTCTGGAAGTTATCAACCAATTCAACCTCAAATTCCACATGCTTCGTGACACCGCTCTTAACAAATGATTCACTGAGTAGTGGCATTGGGCGAGGGAGTGACCATATTTCCTTTTTCCTTCCGTTGGCTTTCTTCATATCTTCAGCTGTAGGCTCAAATCCCAGACCAAACGTGCCCACGTTCTCACTCGTACATATGGGATGAACTATACCGTGTAGAGACGCCCCCAAACCCTTTCCTGGCTCAAATCCGTATTTCCAAAGTTCACTCACCATCATGATAGAAGCAGAAGACAATTGTGGTCCCAGTATAGCCTGCCATTCAAGGATACGATTCACTGGCACTGTATCAAAAATTTGATAGACGAATGTCTCCTCTACGTTATTTTCTTCAATAAGGGACAAGGGAGAATCTTCATAGGCTGACAAATCTCCTTCACCATGAATAACTACTTCTTGCCTGTCGTGCTCAAACTTAATTATTTGGTGCAGTGTAGATACAACCGCCTTGGTCTTGTGGATCCACGGCCTTCCCAACAACAGATTGTAAGAGGAGTCTACATTCAATACTTGAAACTCTATGGCGAACTCAACAGGCCCTATGGTCAACACTAGTTCTATTTCGCCAATGGAATTTGATTTTGCACCATCGAAAGCCCTAACACATACATTGTTGGGCCTGATCCTATCAGCACCAATATTCAACTTTTGCAAAGTAGAAATATGGCAAATATTTGCACCTGAACCTCCATCAATCATAACATGGGTGACGTAGAAATCTTTACACTTCACTGTAATGTAAAGGCCCCGGTTATGCCCTGTACCTTCAACAGGCAATTCATCGTCAGAAAAGCTAATCCGATTGACCTCAAAGATTTTTCCAACCATTTTCTCAAGCTGTTTGATTATAATCTCCCTTGGAACATATGCTTCATTTAATACCTTCAGTAAAACATCACGATGCTCCTTGGAGTACAACAACAAAGATAAAAGGGAAATTTGAGCAGGGGTTTTCTTCAGCTGGTCTAATATTGAATACTCTGGCAATTTCATCTTTTTCAAAAATTCTTCGGCTTCTTCTTCGGTGATAGGCTTTTTGATAGATGACGGTCCACTCACCGTTGGCTTGAACTTTCTTAAGCTTTCAGGCACGAAACATATTCCTGACCTAGTCAAACCCCCTACCTCATCTATATCTTCCTCTACTTCTTTCCCATGATAGGTCATCACGGTCCGCCCATAATTCCAGGGAATCTTTTTCGTATCAACTATCGGAGGTTGGGTCACCGATTTGAGGACAATAGGCGCTGCCAGTGCTCCTTTCACCGTCAAGATAGGCTGACTCAGAGCTCCCACCACCGTCAACTTAGGTTTATCCTGACTTGAATCAACATACCTTCTGGCGCCCTGTACTGTGATCAGAGGTTTCTTTGTGCTTTCTTGGGCTTTATCTTCTCTCATTCCTTCCTGGCCCAATGACATTTCTTTCAAAGACTCCGATACATTCACCAATTTCTCCTCAATGGTCTGTATCTTGACAATAGGCTTATAACCCCTCAAAGACTCCTTATCGTCATATATCAATTCTAACATATTGGCTTCAGCATGGGTTGGCAATGGATTCTGGTTAATATTTGGTCCTTCCGGGGCCTGGACCAGCAGCTGATTTGTGTCAATTAAATCTTGGAAAGCTCTCTTTAAATGCCAGCATTTCTCGATATCATGGCCGGACATATCAGAATAGTACGCACACCTTAAAGAATAATCGAGATTCCTCGGCGGTGGATTTGAAAGCCTTCCTTGAATTGGGCTTAAAACCTTCAACTTTCTCAACCTATCAAACAAACTAGCATATGACTCCCCAAGAGGTGTGAATTGATTTTTGACCGCCTTCTCTTTCCTATACTTGGGCCTAGGTTAAAAACTAGATCTGGAAGGGTTTTGGTAATTTGGTGGACCGAATGGGCGATTTTGTGGAGCTTGCGCGCGCCACTGCGGGTAAGAAGGGGTTTGGGCATATGGTTGCGCGCTATATACTGGGTATGGGAGTGGTTGGAATGGAATATAAAGGGTTTTGTGGAGGGTAGTAATGGTGGGGAGGAATATATGGAGCTTGGGCGTAGACTTGGGCTTGGGATTGGGGATAGGGGCGAGGTGGTCTTTTGGGATAGGAATGGGTTCCATCTACAACAGTCGTCATGTCCTCTTTCTTCTTTTTACCTCCAAATGCGCCAGATCCACCTTGAATCGCTTGTGTGGTGGCTTTTAATGCAACAAAACTCACTATTCGACTGGTCTTAATCCCGTCCTCTATCATCTCCCCCATTTTGAGGACTTTCATAAAAGACTTTCCCATTACCAGAAGTAAATGTTGAAAATAGGTCTCATCCTGCGCCTGAATGAAAACTTCTACCAACTTACTTTCTTTCATTGGAGCCTTTACCCTGGCAGCCTGTTCACACCACCTTATCGCATATTCCCTAAAACCTTCAGTGCTCTTTTTCTATATGTTGACCAAGGATTTTTTGTCCGAAATCAAGTCGATGTTGTACTGAAAATATTGAACAAATTCAGAAGCCAAATCATCCCAGCTGTTCCATTTATCGATATCTCGATCGATGAACCATTCTGAGGCCAGATCTGAAAGACTCTTGCCAAAGAAGGCCATGAGCAGTTCTTTCTTTCCTCCTGCAGCCCTCAACTGGTTGCAATAACGTCTCAAGTGTGCAACGGGATCACCGTGCCCTGCGTACTTCTCGAACTTAGGCATCTTAAAACTGGGGGGCAGGTTGATGTCTGGAAACATGTACAGATCTTTATAGGAAACACTTCTATAATCTCCGATTCCTTGCAAATTCCTCATAGCTTGTTCTAAACTTTTCAATTTCCGGGCTATGATATCCTGTTCCTCTGCTGCGATAGGTTTCTCCATATCAAATGGAAATGCAGGCGGTTGAGTGTACCCATACGGTTCATTCATTTGCAAGGTAGGCTCCGGGGCATAATACTGATTATTTGGAACCTTCAGTACTGGCTCACTGGCAGACCTAGGAAGCCTCATTCCGGGATGCACAGCATATATGGGAGTTTCTTGTGGCGGCGGAGCCACGAATACCGGTGTGGTCGGTGGCGCTGGCTGAGCAGCGGGTCATGATTGGGGAGCTGCCAAGGGCACACCAGAACTGCCAGGATAATAATGTTGCGGAGTGAATCCTGGCGCATACTCAGGTGAATCAGCAGGAGCAGAGAATTGCGCCTGAGAGAGCGGTGGGCAATTAGAGATATTCCCAAGACCTTCAGGGATCGGAGGAGGAGGCATTCCGCTGGCCCATGCCCGGTGCAAATCTATCAATTGTTGCCTGAGCCTTACTACCTCATCATTGTGTTCTGAGCTTTCTTCCCTGTGATCCTGATCCGGGTCAATGAGAGAATTTTCAATCTCCCTGCTAGCCATAGCGAGCTTTGCTTTGGATCTAGTGAAGTATGGGTGACTAGCCAGAGTGCTGCAAACCTACCACTGTTATCGGAAAGAACATGCTCATCAAAGACGACATCCGTTAGGATTAGGACACACAACAAGCATGGGAATCACATTGGTAAAATTGTCCTAAATTCATGTTCATTTCTACAAGCTTTTGAGAGTAGCGAGGTCATTTCAACATCATCCCGATTTTTATCTACACTTTTTTTTTTCCATATCCATCTCTGTTCTTTCCACTTCTCTCGTTATCTACCTTTATTTTATCATTCTTTATGGCTTTTATTTTTTTTTAAAAGAGGGAAAATAATGAAAAACAACGAAACAAAATGATTAGGTCGAACCCAAAAGTAGGTTGCCTACGTATCATGTTGTACATAAATCAGATCTTGCGTAGTTCGAGCAGTTTTGCCAAAATGGCCAATTAAACTCTTTTTTCTTTCTTGAAACAAAGTGTTAAAAGAATTGACGAAAAAAAAAAATTCCTTTTTTTTTTTAGGTTTAAAACTCTGTACAAAAATGAAACCTGTGATTACCAAACAAAAATCTTTTTGGGTTTTCGATTTTTGAATTTCATGTGAAAATGAAACTTGAACCTATTAAAGGAAAATCTTTTTGTAGTTTTCTTTTAAAGACGTATATGAAACGCCTACTCTAAATGGAGAGTGAAGAAATATTTCTTTGAATTTTTCAAATAAGATCCCCGAACCTATAATAGGCTGCCTACGTATCTCACTCCCGAAAGAGGAGAATCAGGGGTGCGTAGTTCATCCTGATTGGACAATTAACGATTAACTAATAAATTGACTCTAACTTAAAAGACACAACCAAAAATAAACGAATAAAAAATTTTGGATTTTCAACTAGACACTTTAACTAAGACTGACACCATCAATTATGGAAAAAATCTTTTTGGTATTTTTGCTTTTGACAAATAAGTAGAAAAGGCAAACAAAAATCTTTTTTTTTTTTTTTTGAGTTTTTTGGATCGTGAAGAACAAAAGCCATAAAGAACTTATGAAATAAACTACGACACTCCTTTTGATTCATTCTTTTTGACTCACTTTTTTTTTCTTTTTTTTTTTCGTTTTTTACCTACGCACCTTACTCCTAACAAATATTTTTTTTTTCAAATCAGTCCGTCAAATGACCATGTTACCCTTAAAGATGCAACAGTTAGCACGTAGGGATGCTTTAGAGGTGAGTCTCCTACAAAGGACCATGTGGGTCCCGCTAGGTCTCCGCATGATGCACATAAGCATGACCTATAGGCTGACCTACATTGTGGTTCACTAACAAGGCTGTTCGGGGGAGCGTATGGTCGATAGTAGCTATTTTGCTTTCCACCTACTCCATAACACCGACGGCTCCCCCCCTAAAATAAGGGTGACTCAACTAGAGGTCGTGTACAACACGTGTACTACAGACTTGTTGCAGAAAGAAGGTCGGGGGGCAGACTCATGATGACAGATATAAAGCGGTAACACATAGGATAAATACTATAAACAAAGAGCACGAAAACGCACAAAAGTGAAAACAATAACACAAACAATAATCACAAACAATGCTTATACACTCGTAATGCCAAAGAAAGACGATATGCTCGAATTCTGAAATAGTCCCCAGCAGAGTCGCCAGAAGCTGTCACACCCCCTTTTTTACGTACTCCAAAAGATTTATATTTTAAGTTCGAAAGGGTTTTATTAATTAAGTGACAAGAAATGAAAATTTGTTTTCGAAAAAAGATTATTTACATTTTTTACTCAGAGTCGCCACTTGGCATAATCTGGTGTGCCAAGTCACCATTGGAAAAATCCTTTTCAAAACCATTTGACTCTTTAAACTGGTTTGCGAACAGAGACTCCGGCTAAGGAATTTTGTTGACCGAGGGGAAGGTGTTAGGCACCCCTCGATCCCGTGGTTCAACCACGGTCGCTTGGTAGAGTGTATCGATTATTTTGGCATTACGAAATGTATAAACCACACAAAAGCACGCAAAATAATCAAAACAATAGGCAAAATAAAACAATCCAAAAATGTAAAAGTTCAGTCCAATTATACAGTCCAAAAATAAATAATGCGGAAATATAAATCTAGTCTACTCTAGACTACGCTCTACCGCTTCAACCGACGCCTCGGGCCTTCACCACGAACATCTTCCAAGTACAAGGTACTTCGGGGCATTCCCCGGTGAATAAATATATACAGATACTTCGGGGCATTCCCCGACCAAATTAATACAGTAGATGCCAATGTATAAATCAAAACCATTCCACAAAACATTTCACCATTCAACAATCACAAATCCTACATCTTGCCTACCCAACCTACCTTTGCCTAAACCAATCTGCGTATCACGATACTACCAAGTTCAATTAGCGCTCGTTTCAAGTTGAACACACAATGAAATCAACTAATCCAAATCACCAATTATATCAAATTTTAATTCTCGCCCCCAAGTCCATTTCAACCATATTTATATTTAAACTAAATTAAACCAAAAGTCTTCAATCAATCCAAATTCACAATTTCTATTTCAACGACCCACCGTCACTTTTCAACGACATTAAACAACGAGTCAATATCAAAATAACAACTATATCACCAACCAAAACAACATGCATTCATCACCAACAAGTATCAAACAACACCCGAAGATTAATCCAAACACCAAAGCATAGTAAACAATAAAATAGAAGAGGAAAAGAGTAGAATTGGACCTTTCGATAGTCGATTTCGTTGATAATAACATTTAAGAAGGTCCGAACTTCAGAACTTGGAACAGAACCTCAATAGTGACGAATCCCAACTTCGATATCAAGGACTTTGAAACCCAAAACTGGTCGAGATGAATAGAAAATCAAATCCCGAACCAGGAACAACAAACGATGAACCCAAAACCCAATTTCGATAATGAATCACCCACGAACCCGAATCTACAAAAATCCAAAAGGAAACGAACACCCGTACGACTTGAACCCCGGTGAGCTAACAGTGGCCAAAAATTGACGGAAGTAGGTCAGATTCTGGCAAGTCTTTGACGTCTTGATGTTTTTCCAGCTAATCGGTCGAAGAACCACTTCCGGCGACCCCCTGGCGTTTTCCGATCAGATTTTGGTGCTGATTCCAGTGGGATTGCTGGTGTTGGTGTGGTGGTGTTGGTCGAAGCGGGGGCTAGGAGAGGAGGTGGTTATGGCGATGGTGGGCTGGTGAAGACGCTGGATGACGGAGGAGGCCGGATTCTCACCGGTGATGGCGACGGCGGTGTGGTGGCTTAGGTTGTCGGTGGCTGCTGACGGCGCGGCAGTTGAGGAAGAGGGGAAGAGAAGGCTAGCCGGTGCTGAGCTAGACGGTGTCGACCATGGATGCCGATGGAGAGAAGAGGAGAGGGGTGGAGAGAGAAGAAATGGAGAGAGGGAGTTCGGCCCCTTTTTTGGTTTTTGATCCTACCTCTTTTTTGTGAGAGTATGCGTGTATATATTGAGGTGAGGGTGGGGTAGTGGTGAGGTAGGTGGGGATACGTGGGGTAGGGGCAGGGTGTGAGGTGTTTCTTTTTGGTTGGATGGGATAAGGATTAGGTGTTGTTTTTTTATTGGGTGAGTTGTTAGAATATTAGGATAAAACAAAATTAGTTAGGGGTTGTTATTTTTGTTATTTTGTGGAGGGATTATCACACGGGTGAGGGTACACGGTAGGATAGGGTAAACAATAGGTAAAAACAATATCGGGGAGGGACAAAATTAGGTGTCTACAGAGGGTCCTGAACATAAAGTAAAATTCCATTTTTCAGGAGGGTCATGAACAGAAAGTAAAATTCCATTTTTCAGGAGGGTCCTGACCAGAAAGTAAAATCCCATTTTTCAGAAGGGTCCTGACCAGAAAGTAAAATCTCATTTTTTAGGAGGGTCCTGAACAGAAAGTAAAATCTCATTTTTCAGGAGGGTCCTGAACATAAAGTAAAATCTCATTTTTCAGGAGGGTCCTGGACAGAAAGTAAAATCCCATTTTTCAGGAGGGTCCTGAATAGAAAGTAAAACCTCATTTTTCAGGAGGAGGGTCCTGAACATAAAGTAAAATCCCATTTTTCAGGAGGGTCCTGAACAGAAAGTAAAATCCCATTTTTTAGGAGGAGGGTCCTGAACAGAAAGTAAAATCCAATTTTTCAGGAGGGTCCTGAATAGAAAGTAAAATTCCATTTTTCAGGAGGGTCCTGAACTGAAAGTAAAATCCCATTTTTCAGGAGGGTCCTGATTAGAAAGGAAAATCCTATTTTTCAAGAGGGTCCTGGACAGAAAGAAAAATCCCATTTTTCAGGAGAGTCCTGGACAGAAAGTAAAATCTCATTTTTTAGGAAGGTCCTGAACAGAAAGTAAAATCTCATTTTTCATAAGGGTCCTGAACAGAAAGTAAAATCTTATTTTTCAGGAGGTTCCTGAACAGAAAGTAAAATCCCTTTTTTTAGGAGGGTCTTGAACAGAAAGTAAAATCTCATTTTTCTAGAGGGTCCTGGACAGAAAGTAAAATCCCATTTTTCAGGAGAGTCCTGAACAGAAAGTAAAATCCCATTTTTCAGGAGGGTCCTGAACATAAAGTAAAATCTCATTTTTCAGGAGGGTCCTGAACATAAAGTAAAATCCCATTTTTCAGGAGGGTCCTGGACAGAAAGTAAAATCCCATTTTCCAGGAGGGTCCTGATTAGAAAGCAAAATCCCATTTTTCAGGAGGGTCCTGGACAGAAAATAAAATCTCATTTTTCAGGAGGGTCCTGAACAGAAAGTAAAATCCCATTCTTCAGGGAGGCTCTGAACAGAAAGTAAAATCCCATTTTTCATGAGGGTCCTGAACAGAAAGTAAAATCTCATTTTTCAGGAGGGTCCTGAACATAAAGCAAAATCCTATTTTCTAGGAGGGACCTGGACAGAAAGTAAAATCTCATTTTCTGGAGGGTCCTGATCAGAAAGCAAAATCCCATTTTTCAGGAGGGTCCTGGACAGAAAGTAAAATCCCATTTTTCAGGAGGGTCTTGAACAGAAAGTAAAATCCCATTTTTCAGGAGGGTCCTAAACAGAAAGTTAAATCCCACGAATGTGCATTTCCAATAGTAGCTGAGTTAAGTGAAGCAAATTTGCCCCTGTTTCATCAAAGACAATTTTGTTAGTTAAAAACTTAGTGATGGTTTGCAGCATTTGGTTTTCCAGACATCTATTCCAGCACTCGTTCCTTTCATCTTTGTTTCATATTGTTGACATTTTCCCCTATCTTGCCGCGTTATCGACCCGGATCCAGATTGAAGAAAATGAGTTTTGACTCGAACAATGAATTTTCATTTTACCATGCCTCTAAGATGCACCCTTTTAAAAATCTGAATACTCTAACGAATCCAGTAGCCTGTTGGTTGATAGACTTCCTTTGATTTGTGTTGAATTACGATCATATTTCTTTCATGTGCTAGTCCTTGGCTTTTCTCATACAATTGGAAAGACTGATAGCAAGTTTTGAAATCCTTTCTCGCTTGTTTTGACACAGACTTGACTTAAAATGTAAAGAAATGATGGTGAATTTTATTTTGATAAATGACATAAAAAGAACAAAATATGAATAGGTAAATGGAAGAAAAGGGCAATGTCCCTTATTCAAAAAGAAAACTTATCTGAATACGGCAACCAACTCCAATGAGTATGACATGCATTTTGGATTAAGCTGCCTGGTCTTTCTATCCAAACTTCCCATTTGTTGTTGAGTTCGTGCCTTTGCCGCTGAGCCGCTTCTTCAAATCCATTGGACTCATACATCACATTCAATTGACGACATCTTAAAATACTTTCGCCAACAAATCTCTTTCTTTTCACTTTTTACTTTTCTCTTGAACTCGCCATCGCCTTACGGTGCCCATGAGGGTTTTCACCAATAGGACTCTCTCATTTTTATTTATCTCCACTCATCATCTCCTTATGGTGTCTGCGAGGGTTTTCACCAATAAGACTTTCTCATTTTCATTTCTCTCAACTCACCATCTCCTTATGATGCCCGCGGGGGTTTTCACCAATAAGAATCTCTCATTTTGTATTTCTTTCCTGATTTCTTATGCTGAGGGAGACAAGTGGTACCTCACAATGTATCATCATATCCATGGCATGCTTAGCCTTAACATTATCAAAAATTGATCTGAAGGACTTTATTTGGTTGCAACTTGGCTTTCGAATATGGTTAGAAAAGGATGGCAAGAGGCTCAAACGACACTTGAAGTGGGGGTGGGACTTACAACGTTTGGAATCAACTCAAACAACACATTAACTCATGCCCCAGTTTTTGTTGACTGGGTGACTCTAAAATCTTTATTTAGTTGGATCGAGCCTTGAATAGGGCAGCCTACGTATCTCACTCCCAAGAGAGGAGAATCAGGTCGCACGTAGTTCCATCAGCTTGTTCTTTGTTTTGACTTGATTTTTGATTTTTTTTAACTTTGTTTATTTCTTATTTTCATGACATTTATCTTTGACTTTATTTTGATTCCAAAAGAGGGATATGAAAGAGAAATAAACGAGGCTCAAACGGGTAAACAAAGGATGACACAATGTTTGGATAGAAGAATAAAATGTCTTCATCATATCAATCTTCAAAAATGCAAGTACTAAACATGCAATAAAATCAACAAAGGATAAAATATCATACATAATATCTTTTGACCGCATCAGCATTGATAGCCATTTCTGCCATTTTGCCTTCAATATCTATCAAATATCCCATTGGGCAACACTTTCTTCACAATGAAGGGACCTTACCAGTTAGGGGAGTACTTGCCTTTCGCTTCAACCTGGTGAGGAAAGATACGTTTCAATACCAACTGACCAACTTCAAAATTCCTGGGACGGACCTTTTTGTTATACGCTCAAGCCATCCTCCTCTGATACAACTGGCCATGACACACAGACGTTAGACTTTTTTTCTCAATCAAACTCAATTGTTCCAGTAGGCTTTTGGCCCATTCGTCATCATCAATATCTGCTTCTACAATGACTCGAAGAGAGGGAATTTCAACTTCTGCAGGGATGACTGCTTCTGTCTCATACACCAATAAATATGGAGTTGCCCCTGTTGAAGTGCGAACAGTAGTGCGATAACCTAGCAATGCAAATGACAACTTTTCATGCCACTATCTAGACCCTTGTACCATTTTTCGCAGTATCTTTTTGTTATTCTTATTGTCAGCTTCTACAGCACCATTGGCCTTTGGGCGATATGGAGTAGAATTTCGATGTGCGATCTTAAACTGTTGACACACTTCTTGCATTAAATACCTATTGAGATTGGCAGCATTGTCTGTAATGATCATCTTAGGAATACCAAACCTACAAATGATGTTGGCATGAACAAAATCTACCACCACCTTCTTTGTCACTGACTTGAAAGTTACTGTTTCTACCCACTTTGTGAAGTAATCAATGGCTACCAAAATAAATCTATGTCCATTTGATGCCTTCGGCTCAATCGGTCCAATCACATCTATTCCCCAAGCCACAAACGGCCATGGAGCGGCCATTGCATGCAACTCAACAGGAGGAGAACATATCAGATCACCGTGTACCTAACATTGATGACACTTTCGAACAAATCGAATAGAATCCCTCTCCACAGTAAGCCAGTAATAACCTGATCGAAGAATCTTCTTTGATAAGACATAACCATTCCTATGCGACCCGCATACCCTAGAGTGTATTTCAACCATGATTGCCGAGTCTTCTCTTGCATCTACACACCTCAAAAGTCCCAGATCTGGGGTTCTCTTATATAAGATCCCCCCACTTAAGAAAAATCCATTAGCCAAACGCCTAATAGTCCTCTTTTGATCGTTGGTGGCATATGTTGGGTATTATCCTGAATGAATGTATTTCTTGATATCCAAGAACCAGGGTTCTCCATTGAGCTCTTCTTCAACCGCATTACAGTAAGCATGCTGATCACGACTCTGTATGTGCACTGAATCGATGTAGGCTTTATCAGGATGTTGGAGTATTGAAGACAAAGTGGCTAAAGCATCAGTAATTTCATTATGAATCCTTGGATTATGCCTAAATTTTACTAACACAAACCGTTGAAATAACTCCTGCAAGCATTGTCGATACGAGATGAGCTTTAAATCTCGCGTCTCCCAATCGCCTTGAATTTGATGGACGAGCAAATCTGAATCCCCCAACACCAATAATTCCTGGACTCCCATATCAACAGCTAACCTCAAACCAAGAATGCAAGCTTCATACTCTGCCATGTTGTTAGTACAGTAAAATCGAAGTTGTGTTGTTACCGGGAAATGTTGTCCCGATTCAAAGATAAGAACCGCACCTATTCCGACTTCTTTCATATTGACAGCTCTACCAAAGAACAACTTCTAACCTGGATTAGTATATATAATGACTTCATCAACACACGACACTTCTTCATCAGGAAAATATGTCTTTAATGGCTCGTACTCTTCATCGATGGGATTCTCAGTAAGATGATATGTCAAGGCTTGGTCTTTCATGGCGGTTTGAGTCATATATACAATGTCGAACTCGGTAAGCAATATTTGCCACTTTGCCAATCGACCTGTCGGCATAGGCTTCTGAAAGATATACTTCAAAGGATCCATGTGGGAGATGAGATAAGTAGTATAGGATGAGAGATAATGTTTCAACTTCTGCGCTACCCAAGTGAGGGAACAACACGTCCTTTCAAGAAGAGTATACCTGGCCTCATATGCGGTGAACTTCTTGCTAAGATAATAAATAGCCTGCTCCTTTTTTCCTGTGACATCATGTTGACCCAGGACACAACCAAAAGAATTGTCCATGGTTGATAAATATAAGATCAAAGGCTTACCAGGATCCGGTGGTACCAGCATGGGCAGATTTGACAAATATCTTTTGATTCTATCGAACGCTTCCTGACATTCTTCAGTCTATTCTACCGCAACACTCTTTTCAGCAACTTGAATATGGGCTCACAAGTGGTTGTGAGTTGAGCAATAAACCTGCTAATGTAGTTCAGTCTACCAAGCAAACTCATCACCTTCGTCCTATTCTTGGGCGGGGGCAAATCCTGAATGGCTTTGATTTTCGAGGGATCTAATTCAATTCCACGACGACTGACTACAAACCCCAACAGCTTTCCAGACAGAACTCCAAATACACATTTTGCCGGGTTGAGCTTGAGATTATTCCTGCGAAGCCTTTCAAAGAACTTTCTTAAATCTTTAACATGGTTGGCCTGACTTTTTGACTTAATAATCACATTATCCACGTAGACCTCAATCTCCTTATGCATCATATCATGAAACATAGTGGTCATGGCTCTCATGTATGTTGCTCCAGTATTCTTCAAACCGAATGGCATCACTCGATAACAATAGGTCCCCCATGGTGTGATAAAAGACGTCTTCTCCGCGTCTTCATCATCCATAATGATCTGGTGATATCCGGCATAGTAATCCACAAAAGAGGCAACCTCATGTTTAGCACAGTTGTCTAGCAAAAGATGGATGTTGGGCAGTGGAAAATCATCTTTCGGAATTGCTCTGTTCAAATCACAGTAATCAACACACACTCGAATTTTGCCATCTTTCTTTGGTACGGGAACAATATTGGATAACCACGTGGGATAACGAGCCACTCAAATTACTTTGGCTTCCATTTATTTTATGATTTCCTCTTTGATTTTAACGCTTACATCAGTTTTAAACTTTCTCAACTTCTGTTTGACAGGAGGGAATGCGGGATCAGTTGGCAATTATGGGCCACTAATTCAGTGCTCAAACCAGGCATATCATCATAAGACCATGCAAAAACATCCTTATAATCAGTTAATGCTTGAATCATTTCATCTTTTAACTGTGGCAAAGCATGTACACTGATTTTAGTTTTCCTAACATCTTCTTGATTCCCTAGATTGATTGGCTCAGTTTCATTCAAATTAGGATTTGGTTTGTCTTCAAACTGTTCCAACTCTTTGCTTATTTCTTCTATTGCCTCTTCTTCATCATATTTCCCTCTTTCTTTATTACATCTTGATTAGTTTGGATTTTAAGATCAGGCTGAAAATTCCGCATGCATGTCATGTCATTAGAATCATCATAAAGAGAACTGTATAAAGAAAGGACAAAAACAAAATGTATTAGACACAAAATAAGAGGGACATTGTATTTCATTTAAAAGGGAAATATAGGAGGGTTTAAACTCCAACAACAGAATATAAACAAGCTAAATTCTTAATTACAACCTTAGAATAACTCGGATAAACAGAAAGAAAAACAAAATGAACTACCAAAACTCCTTCCTGGCGGGGAGAGGAGTGACTTCCCAATTGTTGAGACGGACAGCTGGGCCTATGAACTACACACCTACCTTACTGGTACCTTCTCCTGCTTCAACCATATCAACTTCAATAAAAAGGTTCTGAAAGTCATCAACCAAATCAGCTTCAAATTCGACCTGCTTCGTGGCACCGCTCTTAACAAATGATACACTGAGTAGTGGCATTGGGCGAGGGAGTGACCACGTTTCCTTTTTCCTTCCCTTGGCTTTCTTCAGATCTTCAGCCGTAGGCTCAAATCCCAAACCAAAAGTGCCCATGTTCTCACTCGGACATATGGGATGAACTATACCGTGCAGAGACGCTCCCACACCCCTTCCTGGCTCAAATCCGTATTTCAAAAGTTCACTCACCATCATGATAGAAGCGGAAGACAATTGTGGTCCCGGTATAACCTGCCCTTCAAGGATACGATCCACTGGCACTGTATCAAAAATTTGATAGATAAATGTCTTCTCTACATTGTTTGCTTCAATAAGAGACAAGGGAGAATCTCGTAGGCGGTCAAATCTCCTTCACCGTGAATAACCACTTCTTGCCTGTCATGCTCAAACTTAATCATCTGGTGCAGTATAGATGCAATCGTCTTGTCCTTGTGGATCCACGGTCTTCCCAACAACAGATTGTAAGAGGATTCAATATTTAATACTTGAAACTCTATGGCAAATTCGTCCGGCCCTATAATTAGCATTAGTTCTATTTCGCCAATGGAATTTGATTTTGCACTATCAAAAGCCCTGACACATACATTATTGGGCCTGATCCTCTCAGCACCAATATTCAACTTTTGTAGAGTAGAAATAGGGAAGATATTTGCACCTGAACCTCCGTCAATCATGGCATGAGTGACGTAGAAATCTTTGCACTTCACTGTAATGTAAAGGCCCCGATTATGCCCCGTACCTTCAACCGGCAATTCATCGTCAGAGAAGCTGATCCGATTGACCTCAAAGATTTTTCCAACTATTTTCTCAAGATGATTTACTGTAATCTCCCTAGGAACATATGCTTCATTTAATACCTTCAGTATAATATCACGATGTTCCTTGGAATGCAACAACAAAGATAAGAGGGAAATTTGCGCAGGGGTTCTCTTCAACTGATCTATTATTGAATACTCTGGCAACTTTATCTTTTTAAAAAATTCTTCGGCTTCTTCTTCGGTGACAGGTTTTTTGATAGATGAAGGTCCATTCACAATTGGCTTGGACTTCCTTAAACTTTCAGGCACAAAGCATCTTCCTGACCGAGTCAAACCCCTTACCTCATCTACATCTTCCACTACTTCCTTCCCCTGATAGATCATCAGAGTCCGCCCATAGTTCCAGGGAACCCTTTTCATATCAACTATCAGAGGTTGGGTCACCGATTTGAGGATAATAGGCGCTGTCAGTGCTCCTTTCACCGTCAAGATGGGCTTACTCGGAGCTCCTACTACCGTCAACTTAGGTTTATCCTGACTTAAATCAACATATCTTCTTGCACCTTGAACTGTGATTAGGGGTTTCTTTGTGCTTTCTTAGGCTTTATCTTCTCTCATCCCTTCCTGGCTTAATGTCATTGCTTTCAAAGACTCAGCTACATCCACCAATTTCTCCTCATTGGTCTGTATCTTAACAATAAGCTTATAACACCTTGATGACTCTTTCCCATCATATATTAATTCTAACATATTGGTTTCAGCATAGGTTGGTAGCGGATTCTGGTTAATGTTCGGAACCTCCAAAGCCTGGACCAGCATCTGATTTGTGTCAATTAAATCTTAGACAGCTCTCTTTAAATGTCAGCATTTCTCGATATCATGGCCTGGCATGTCAGAACAGTATGCACACCTTAAAGAATAATTGAGATTCCTCGGAGGTGGATTTGTAAGCCTTTCTTGAATTGGGCTTAAGACCTTCATCTTTCTCAGCCTATCAAACAAGCTAGCATATGACTCCTCAAGAGGTGTGAACTGATTTTTGACCGCCTTCTCTTTCTTGTACTCGGGCCTGGGTTGGAAACCAGGTCTGGAGTGGTTTTGGTAATTTAGTGGAGCTGATAGGCAATTTTGTGGAGCTTGCACGCGCCATTACGGGTAACAAGGGGTTTGGACATATGGTTGCCCTCTATATACTGGGTACGGGGGTGGTGGAATAGAATATAATGGGTTTTGTGGAGGGTAGTAATGGTGAGGAGGAATATATGGAGCTTGGGCATAGACTTGGGATTGGGGATAGGGGCTAGGCGGTCTTTTGGGATAGGAATGGGTTCCAGCTACAACGGTCGCCACGTCTTCTTTCTTCTTTTTACCTCCGAACGTGCCAGACCCACCTTGAATCGCTTGTGTGGTGGCTTTCAACGCAGCAAAACTCACTATTCGGACGGTCTTGATTCCGTCCTCTATCATCTCTCCCATTTTGAGGACTTCAATAAAAGACTTTTCCATTGTCGGAAGTAAATGTTGAAAATAGGTCCCATCCTGTGCCTGAATGAAGACCTCTACTAGCTTACTCTCCTTCATCGGAGACTTTACCCTGGCGGCATGTTCATGCCACCTTATCGCGTATTCCCTAAAGTCTTCAGTGTTTTTCTTCTTCATGTTGACCAAGGATTTTTCATCCGAAATCAGGTCGATGTTATACTAAAAATGTTGCACAAACTCAGAAGCTAAGTCATCCCAGTTGTTCCACTTATCTATATCTTGATCGACAAACCATTCTGAAGCCAGATCGGAAAGACTCTCGCCAAAGAAAGCCATAAGCAACTTTACCCTTCCCCCTGCAGCCCTCAATTGGTTGCAATAACATCTCAAGTGTGCCACGGGATCACCGTGCCCAGCATACTTCTCAAACTTGAGCATTTTAAAACCGAGAGGAAGGTTGACGTCTGGGAACATGCAAAGATCCTTATAGGAAACACTCTTATAACCTCCGATTCCCTACAAATTCCTCATGGCCTGTTCTAAGCTTTTCAATTTCCGCACTATGACTTTCTGTTCCTCTGTTGCAACAGGTTTCTCCGTATCAAATGGAAATGCAGGTGGCTGAGTGTACCCATACGGTTCATTCATTCTCAAAGTAGGCTCCGGGATATAATACTGACTATCTGGAACCTTCAATACGAGCTCACTGGAATACCGAGGAAGCCCCATTTTCTGACGCACAGCATATGTGGGAGCTTCAGGTGGTGGTGGAGCCACGAACACCGGTGTGATTGGTGGCGCCGGCTGAGCAGCGGGTCTTAGTTGGGGAGCTTCCAAGGGCACACTAGAAGTGCCGGGATAATAATGTCGTGGAGTGAATCCTGGCGCGTGCTCAGGTGACTCAGTGGAAGAAGAGAATTGCGTCTGAGAGAGCGGTGGGTAGTTAGAGATATTCTCAAGACCTTCAGGAAGCGGAGGAGGAGACATGCCACTAGCCCATGCTCGATGCAAATCTATCAATTGTTGCCTGAGCCTTAATACCTCATCATTGTGCTCTGAACTTTCTTTCCTGGGATCCTGATTCGGGTCAATGAGCGAATTTTCAATCTCCCTGCTATCCATGGTGAGCTTTGCTTTCGATCTAGTGAAGTACGGATGACTAGCCAGAGTGCTGCAAACCTACCACTATTATCTGAAAGAACATACTCATCAAAGACGACATCCGTTAGGATTAGGGCACACAACAAGCATGGGAATCACATTGGTAAAATTGTCCTAAATTCATGTTCATTTCTACCAGCTTTTGAGGGTAGCGAGGTCATTTTAACATCATCCCAATTTTTATCTACACTCATTTTCTTCTTTCCTCCAAACACACCTCTTTTTTTTTGCCCTCATTTCCCTCTTCCTTTTTTTTGTATCAGTCTCTGTTCTTCCCCTTTCTCGCCTCATTATTCTTTCTTTCCCTTTTTTTTTCGCTATCTACTTTCATTTTATCATTCTTTATGGCTTTTGCTTTTCTTTAAAAGAGGAAAAATAATGAAAAACAAACAAAACAAAATGCTTAGATCGAACCCCAAAGTAGGTTGTATACGTATCATGTTGTACATGAATCAGATCTTGCGTAGTTCGGGCGGTGCATGCATAAATATCACACAGTTGAAGACAGTTTTATTTATTTATTTATTTTTTAAAAAAAAAAAGACAAAACAACGCAACGTCACAACATTTCATAAAAGAGACAACTAAAACAATCTTGGGATTTAAGACAACTTTAAAACTAAACAACGAAAGCTAAACAACACTCTAAACCCACAGGACAACATACATACTGCTCCTAATAAAGACTTCAAAGTTAAAGCAAACTTGACACCGACTTAACAAAGACACAATACTACAAATGGCAGAAAAGTAAAGGACTCAAACTAAATGAAAGATAGGAAATGCTCCTTCAGACTGGTGTTCTGCGTGATGACCCTGGCTGAGATGGACCTGCGTGTGATGTTCTCTTTCTCCCATTCAAACTTTGTAGCATATCCTGTAAAGACACCCTGATATTTGGGAAAAAACTTTTGGCTAGTATTCCCGCCTCATGAGGAGTGCACTTGGAAAGATTGTTCCGACACCTTTCTACAGTCTTGAACAAATCTGCTAACTGAACTCTCAATG
Source organism: Capsicum pubescens (assembly GCA_030864215.1). Taxonomy (NCBI): domain Eukaryota; kingdom Viridiplantae; phylum Streptophyta; class Magnoliopsida; order Solanales; family Solanaceae; genus Capsicum; species Capsicum pubescens. The sequence continues at coordinate 238,637,157 of CM061545.1, forward strand.
TCTCCACTTTGGACCCCGCACTTTCATCCTGATAGTCGTCAACTATGCATTCTTCTTGTATTCTCCCTCTAAGTTGCGCTGGTAAGGGTTGGCTGATACCTCGAGGGATAGATTGAAGTCAGACCCCATATCCCTGAGTGTACCCCAGATTATCCAACCTTTCTTTGAGAGTGTCCACACCTAGCTCTGTTGCATGCTTCCAGAACTGCTCGTATCTGCTCTCACCTAAGGCTTTGTCCTTGAAGTACTCAACATCCTTTAGAAGATCCACTACTGGTGGCACGTCCTGCGGCCTACCCAACTGGTGCATTACCCTAGAAGGACTGTATGGCCTAGTGCAATTAAGCCCTAACATAACTAGAAGGAGCTGCATCTGACAACCAAACAAGATTATCTTTGATCGAAGCCACAGATAAGTCCACAAAATGTTATTCTCGGTTCTTGACTCAAGAAATTCAATCCAAGCATCGACTCCCACAGGTAGCGAGAATTTATCCAAACGCAACCTGAGGTCCATGGCTTTCACTCAATTGGGAATACAACGATCAACCACATATGACCTAACTAAAGAAGGCACATGCAAATGCTCCATCATCCATAACTGCAATATCAGGTTACTGCCCTCAAAAAATCTCATCCCTCCTTTCACTTCGGTTAAAGCCTTATATATTTCTGTTAAGCTCATGGGTATGAGAGTGAACCTGCCCTTTTAATTAACGGCCTTTCCCTTTTGGTTAGTGCCCTTGTCATTTTGATCGTTATGAAATAGAGCCATCACCACAGATTGCAAATGTGTATTAATACGTCTTTCTTCTAACGGAAACAATAAAGTACCTAACAAAGCGAGGGTGAAGACTTTAAGACGCTTTCTCTCCCACTTCTCCTTAGTCATATGAAATTCATCCCAAAAGCAATCAAAACCTCCCGAGGACCCAAATCTAGCGAATAGAAAGTCTAAGGAAATCCATGATTGATTCAGACAACCCAAATATCCGTTATTACTCTTCAAACCACACCCTTGTAGAAACCTATTGCCCAAGTGATTCCGAGCTCGGATCATACTTTTGTCAATATAAGGCAAATGAAGCAGACCAGATAATTCTGCCAAAGTAGGCGTCATTTCACACTTTCCTAACCTAAACACCAAATTACTAGGATCCCAAAAGGTCAGCACAGCATCTATTAGGTCTGGACTGGGTGGGACATGCAGAAGTTCCGTAAGATCACCTAATATCTTAATTAGCTCTTGCTGGTCAACGTAGTTGAACGTCCCTCGCCACCTAATTAACTTTTTGGGCACTTTGGAAACCATCAAGACTCTAGACCCTATAGGCTTCATCCTGTAATAACAAGCCAAACTTACAACTCAAAATTCAAAACAAGGAACTCCCGACCCTCGGGATTTTATCTTAGAAAAATGTCGTGTGACATGGAGGGACAGACCGACATATAACTCAAATCCACCGAACAGTACCGCCGAATGAAATCAGCCTACTTGGCAAGAATCAATTGACAATACTAGATTACGAGGAAGACCCAGGCTAAGACTAAGACAAAGGTCAAAAATAAAGATTACCGGATCCACCGAGGGTTGCCTACTATCCCACCCCAAGGGACGGGAATCAGGTACGCGGAGTTCGTCCAGATTGGACAATTAAAGATTAAAGAACAAACAAAACCTAACTTAAGAGACACGATCGAAGACAGACGATAAAAAAGTTAATAAAATCTTCTTCTTTTTTTGGGTTTTCGATTTGACACTTCAAATAAAAATGACACCAATAACTATGAAATTAAAATCTTTTTGGTATTTTCATTTTATGAAATGTACAAAACTTTTAACATTTTTTTTTCTTTATAAAAAAAACTCCAATTAAAAAAAAATTGAAATTTTCAAATCATGAATGCATGGTAAAGGAACAAAAGAAATTTTTTTTGATGTTTTTGAGATAATGAGTGTGAGAGGTAAAAAAAATCTTTTTAAATTTTGGATTGTGAAAAAGAAAAAAAAAACCATAAAGAACTACGAAACTCTTTTTGAATCTTTTCATCATCATTTTTTTCTTGCCTGCACACCTTACTTCTAACACATGTTTTTCCCCAAATCAATCCGTCAAATGACCATGTTACCCTCAAAGATGCAACATTTAGCACGTAGGGATGCTTTAGAGGTGAGTCCCCTACAAAGGACCAAGTGGGGCCCACTAGGTCTCAATATGATGCACATAAGCATGACCTAAAGGCTGACCTACGTTGGGGTTCACTAACAAGGCTGTTCAGGGGAGCGTATGGTCGGTAGTGGTTGCGACAACTTTCCACCTACTTCATAACACCGACGGCTCCCACCTAAAATAAGGGTGACTCAACTAGAGGTCATGTACAACACGTGTACTACGGACTTGTTGCAGAAAGAAGGCCTAGAGGTAGACACATGATGCCAGATATAAAAGCGGTAACACATAGGATAAATACTGTAAACAAAAAGCACGAAATCACACAAAAGTGATAACAATAACACAAACAAAAATCACAAACAATGCTTATACACTCGTAATGCCAAACAAAACCGATACGACTCCAAAAATAGCTTAAATTTTGAAAAGGACTGTCGTCCCCAGTAGAGTCGCCAGAGCTGTCACACCCCTTTTTTAACTCCCAAAAAGTTTTGATTTTAAGTTCGAAAGGGTTTTTATTATTAAAGTAACAAAAATAAAGATAATTTATTTCGAAAAGGACCTTTTACATTAAAAACTCAGAGTCGCCACTTGGCATAATCTGGTATGCTAAGTCACCTTTGGAAAATCCTTTTTAAAATGATTTGACTCTAAAACTGATCCGCGAACAGAGATTTCGGCAAAGGAATTCTGTTGACCGAGGGGAAGGTGTTAGGCACCCCTCGATCCCGTGGTTCGATCACGGTCGGTTGGTGGAGCGTATCGGCTACTTTTGACACTATGAATGTACAAACCACACAAAACACGTAAAACAATCAAACAAACAAAACAAAACAAAACAAAAAGCGAATCAAAAGTACAGTGTCCAGTCCAATTTATACAGTCCAAAATAGAAAAATGCAAAAAATAAATCCTATCTAACCTACACTAATACTAACTATGCTCACGTGCTTTACCCGATGCCTCGGGCCTTGATTACGATCCGTCTTCGCCAACATGATACGTCGGGGCATTCCCCGGTGAATAAATACATCAACCTTCGGGGCATTCCCCGGCAAAATAAATACATTTCAAATTCATGCGATAAACTAAAAAAAATATCTAACACCTTTCACATTCAAATTTTCACAAAAAAAACAGTTAATCTTAAACATGCCTACCCGAACCTACATTGGCCTATCCATTTCAACCCATCGTAGACCTATTACAGTTCATACAATATTCATGTTTATTCCAAATTAAACAAACAATAATAAACTCAAATTAATCTAATTCGACCATTTTTTATCAAATTCTTAATTCCGCCTCTATTTATTATAAATCTCACAGCTACCCCAATTTCGAGTATTCAATTTCGAGATAAAAATCAAGACAATGACGTCAACATAGCTCAAATAAGCTCACAAACACACCACACAACTAACATCAATATAAAAAGGTAGAGTTAAAGAGATGGACCTTCAAAGAACCGATTTCGTTGATAAGAAATGAGTTAAAGAAAATCTGAATCCGAAAGCCGAGACCTCGACAACGATGAACTCCCGGATCCGATACAAAAGTCCCCAGAATTCCAATCCAAACCCAGGAAACCACAGATAATACCAAGCAAATAGAAATGACGAGACGTAGATTCAAATGGAATAACTCGATTAAACCAACTTCGAGTCGAGTCTGGGAAGAAGAGATTCAGTGGCGTCATTTTTCTGGCGTATTTTGCCGAAAACAGTAATGAGACAACGACGGGAGAGGTTTTTCGGGTGAACCTCCATATTTCCTGGACGAATTCCCCCAGAAATCAAGAAGAAAGAGACGATTTAGGGGGTTTTGTAGCTGGGTCAGTCGAATCAGTGAATTAGGACCGATCAGATCTTTCTCAACTCCCTTAGTTGTTTCTCCCTCATGATTTCCCTCTCGAACTCTCTGTTAGTGTGTGCAGTCAAAGAGAAAAAGAAAAGAAGAGAAAAATGGAGTCGTCTACTCCATGTTTGTTGTGTTTAAATGTGTGTGAAGTCCGCTCATGGTCAGGAAATAAAAAGAAAACCTCTATTCATAATGGATTGGAAAAGAGAAAGAAAAATGGAGTTCATCAATGGCTTCTCCTGTTCTTCTTCTCTTTTTTTTTCTATGGTGTAAAAAAAATGTATAAAGGGCTAAAGGTAGGATATGGGCTAGGGGGGTCACGTGGGGGCAGGGTAGGTAAGGGTAGGGGTATGGGGTAGTGAGGTGTCATCTTTTAATTGGGTAGGTTGTTAGGATAAGATAAAACTAGCTAGGGGTTGTTATTTTTGTCATTTTGTGGAAGGATTATTACATGGTTGAGGGTACACAGTAGGATAAGGTAAAAATGAGTAGAAGTGATATCGGGGAGGGACAAAATTAGGTGTCTACAATTGTTGATTGAATAGTTGATGTATCTTGTTAGTGCCTCATTTGTAGTGTATCCATGTCTGACCAATGCACTAAAGTTTCATTCAGTTTAGTAGCTGTGAGATGTTGAGATTCAGAAGCTTTCTCTATGAATGAAAACACATCTTCTCTGAAGCTGACATCTTGTTGACAAAGAACACATTATTAGTTTGATCATATAGTAGATAGCCTTTCTAAGTTTCATAGTAGCCCATAAAAATACATTCTCTTATTCTAAGTTGCAGTTTGTCTGTTTGTTGAACTATCTTAGCATAACATAAATTGTCACACCCCTTTTTTACGTACTCCAAAAAGAATATAGTTTAAGGTTTCGAAAGGGTTTTATTATTAAGTGACAAAAGAAAACGATTGTTTAGAAAAGAATTCATTAGTTTCAAAACTCAGAATCGCCACTTGGCATAAATCGGGTGTGCCAAGTCACCCATGAATATCCTTTTTCAAAACGGTTTTGACTCTATAAAACTGATCTGCGAACAGAGATTCCGGCTAAGGAATTCTGTTGATCGAGGGGAAGGTGTTAGGCACCCCTCGATCCCGTGGTTTGACCACGGTCGCTTGGTGGAGCATATCGGCTAATTTGACACTACGAATGTATAAACCACACAAAGCACGCAAAATAATCAATCAAGCAAAACAAAACAAAACAATTCAAAATTTAGTGTTCAGTCCAATTATACAGTCCCGAAATAAAAAAGATACGGAAATATAAACCTACTCTATTCTAGGATAATCTTAACTACGCTCCATTGCTTTGTCCACCCGAGGTTCCAGGCCTTGATCACGGACGTCCTCCAAGTACAAAACATTTTGGGGCATTCCCCGAACAAAATAATACAAGTACTTCGGGGCATTCCCCGGCCAAATAGTACAATTGAGTCAAGCATGATAAACTAGAAAATATTCAACCAACATTCCATATTCAAACATTTAACGAAAATTCTTATTCAGAGGAATTTTGCCTACCCGAACCTATATTTGCCTATTTGTTTCAACATAGCATGATAATATCGCGTTTCATATCAACAATAAATCAAAATTAAACCGAATCTATTCTTTTTTTCAATTTTTAATTCTCAACCCCCCCCCCCCCAAATCCTTTTTTAACACAAAATTTCAACAATCCAAAATCACTATTTCAACAATCCACAACCATTTCTTCAACGCAATGAAGCAGAACAAATCAATATCACTCAATATTCAATCGTTTCTCACACCAATCAAACATATATGACAAGATGAAGAAGAGATAGAATTGGACCTTCCGATGACGAACTTTCGTTGATAGTAATATTTAAGAAAACCCAGATTTGGAACCCCGAATAAGATAACCTCAACTGCGATGAATCCCAGACTTGGTATTTGAGAAATTAAAACCCGAATTACTCACAATAACCCAATTGGGACGGACAGACATTAACTTCCAAATCAATACGAGCAACCGGAGAGTCCAAAACAGAAAACGTGATAAAATCCAAACTCTAACCAAATTTTGTAAGACACGATTCTAACGGGTCGATTCAACGAGGAAGCGGTTACTGATTCTTTTTCTTTCGGAATTTGGAGACTAGTTCGATCGAACACGAACTGAAACAAACCAGTTCCGGCAAACAAAAGTTCACCGAACAACAGTAAAAAAATGACAGAAAATTCAGCGCCAGTCAGATTTTTCGCTCAATCTCTATCTCGCCTCTCTGTTTTCCCCAATCTCCCTCAATTTTTTATCTTCCTTCACTCTCTCGATCTCTCTTCATTTTCCTCCGTTCTTCGGTCAGTTTTAGCTCACCATTGTCTTTCTCTGTCTCTCTCCGATCTCACGTGTTCGGTGTATGTAGAAGAGTTCTAGGGGTGGTTTGCAGTTGATGTTGTTGATGTATTGCTGGTGGTGGTTAGGTGGTGTAAGTATGGTTGTGCAAATCAGGCTATAAAAATGGTAGTGGAGGTGTATATGTCGTTTTTTTGTGAGAGTGTGTGCGTAAAAATGGAAGATGGCCTGTCCTCTTTTCTTTTATCTCTGTGGGTATAGCCGTATATGGTAGTTCTTGTGAGTGGGATCACGTGGGGTAGGGGGTAGGGTAGGTGGGGTCATATGGGGTAGGGGGTAGGGTGTGATGTGTTTTATTTTGATTGGGTAGGTTGTTAGTATAAGGTGTAGGGGTTAGGATAGGTGTTGTTTTTTTAATTGGATGGGTTGTTAGAATATTAGGATAAAACAAAATTAGTTAGGGGGTTGTTATTTGTTCATTTGTGGGGGATTATCACACGGGTGAGGGTACACGGTAGGATAAGGTAAACAAATTGGTAAAAACGATATCGGGGAGGGACGAAATTATGTGTCTACATCATGCCCCCTTTGAATGTAAACACAAAATGTTTCCAGGCAAAGAAGTAGACAGTGAGACCAAATTTTGACCCGACCATTATTCAAAGAAAGAAACAGAAGGAAGAAAGACAACCGGGTCTTGACTTAAGACATCCTTCCTACCCAAGTTATGAGAGCATCAAGTCACGGGTATTTCAAAGGATTGAAAGAGAAGTGGACTATACCGAGTTGGAGAGTCGAGTGAGGTTCCATCGAGGTTCCGGTCCGCGGCTCTGTTATTACATCAAAATGAAAATTACAAGCTAAAACATAAATGAAGTTACAAAAATCCTATTTATACAACTTCTGTTGGTTCTTGACTCGACTTTTATCACCCTATTCTTCAGGCGGGCTCCTGATTTGCAATTTCTTTCAACCTGTTGCTTGGCTTTCAATTGCTTCGTTTTGTTGTTTGACTTTTGTTTCTTCACCCTATTCTCCAGGCAGACTCCTGACTTGCTATTCCATCACTTTGTTGCTTGACTTTTCATTTTCTTCACTCTGTTCTCCCGGCGGGCTCCGGACTTGCTATTTCATCACCCTGTTTTCCAGGCGGGCTCCTGAAACCCAAAATTAAAACTAGAACGAAAATTATTCCCAACAAAAATTATAATAAAGTAGTATTTCATTTTTGAAAACGTTGTCCCATTTTCCAGGAGGGTCCTGAACAGCAAGTAAAGTCCCATTTTTCAGGAGGGTCCTGAACATAAAGTAAACTCCCATTTTTCAGGAGGGTCCTGAACATAAAGTAAAATCCCATTTTTTCAGGAGGGTCCTGAACATAAAGTAAAAATCTATTTTTTTCAGGAGGGTCCTGAACATAAAGTAAAATCCCATTTTTCAATAGGGTCCTGGACTGAAAGTAAAAATCTCATTTTTCAGAAGGGTCCTGAATTGAAAGTAAATCCTATTTTTCAGGAGGGTCCTGAACAGAAAGTAAAATCCCATTTTTCAGGAGGGTCCTGAGCAGAAAGTAAAATCCCATTTTTCAGGAGGGTCCTGAAAATAAAGTAAAATCCCATTTTTCAGGAGGGTCCTGAACATAAAGTAAATTCCCATTTTTCAGGAGGGTCCTGAACATAAAGTAAAATCCCATTTTTCAGGAGGGTCCTGAAAATAAAGTAAAATCTCATTTTTCAGGAGGGTCCTGAACATTAAGTAAAATCCCATTTTTCAGGAGGGTCCTGAACATAAGGTAAAATCCCATTTTCCAGGAGGGTCCTGAACAGAAAGTAAAATCCCATTTTTTCAGGAAGGTCCCGAACAGAAAGTAAAATCCCATTTTTCAGGAGGGTCCTGAACATAAAGTGAAATCCCATTTTTTTCAGGAGGGTCCTGAACATAAAGTAAAATCCCATTTTTCAGGAGGGTCCTGAACATAAAGTAAACTCCCATTTTTCAGGAGGGTCCTGAACATAAAGTAAAATCCCATTTTTCAGGAAGGTCCTGAACAAAAGTAAAATCCCATTTTTCAGGAAGGTCCTGAACATAAAGTAAATTCCCATTTTTCAGGAGGGTCCTGAACAGAAAGTAAAATCCCATTTTTCAGGAGGGTCCTGAACATAAAGTAAATTCCCATTTTTCAGGAGGGTCCTGAACAGAAAGTAAAATCCCATGGCTGTGCATTTCCAATGGTAGCTGAATTAAGTGAAGCGAATCCGCCCCTATTTCAACAAAGAAAATTTGTCAGTTAAAAACTTAGTTGTGGCTTGCAACTCTTGGCTTCTCAGGTATCTGCCCCAGCATTCGTTCCTTTCATCTTTCTTCCAAATCGCTAACACTCGCCCTGTCTTGCCGCATCATTGACCCGGATCCATATTGAGGGAAATGAGTTCTAACTCGAACAATGGGTTTCTAATTTACCATGCCTCTGAGGTGCACCCTTTTCCCAAACCTGAATGTTTCCACGAATCCAACAGCCTGTCGGTTGATAGACTTCCTTTGTTTCGTGTTGAATTATGATCATATTTCCTTCTTGTGTTGTTCCTTGGCTTTTCCTCGTATAATTGGAAAGACTGGTAGTAAATTTTTAAATTTCTTCTCGCTTGTTTTGACACAGACTTGACTCAAAATATAAAGAAACGATGGTAACTTTTATTTTGATAAATGACCTAAAAAGACAAAGGCATGAATATGTAAATGAAAGAAAAGGGCAATGTCCCATATTCAAAAAGAAAACTTATCTGAATACGACAACCAACTCCAATGAGTATGACATGCATTTTGGATTGAGTTGCCTGATCTTCCTATCCAAACTCCCCATTTGTTGTTGATTTCGTGCCTTTTGCTGCTGAGCCGCTTCTTCAAATCCATTGGACTCATTCATCACATTCGATTTATGATATCTTGAAAGACTTTCGCCAACAAATCTCTTTCTTTTCACTTTTCACTTTTCTCTTGAACTCTCCATCGCCTTACGGTGCCCGTGAGGGTTTTCACCAATAAGACTCTCTCATTTTTATTTCTCTCTACTCACCATTGCCTTATGGTGCCTGCAAGGGTTTTCACCAATAAGACTCTCTCATTTTCATTTCTCTCAACTCACCATCGCCTTATGATGCCCACGAGGGTTTTCACCAATAAGACTCTCTTATTTTTTGTATTTTTTTCCTGATTTCCATCGAAAAATAACCTCCAACCTGGATCAGCATCTATAACGACTTCATCGACACACGACACTTCTTCGTCAGGAAAATATGTCTTTAATGGCTCATATTCTTCATCGATGGGATTCTCATCAAGATGATCTGCCAAGGCTTGGGCTTTCATGGCGGTCCGAGTCACATATATAATGTCGAACTCGGTAAGTAATATTTGCCACTTTGCCAATCGACCCGTCGGCATAGGCTTCTGAAAGATATACTTCAAAGGATCCAGGTGGGAGATGAGATAAGTAGTATAGGATGAGAGATAGTGCTTAAACTTCTGTGCTATCCAAGTTAGGGCACAACACGTCCTTTCAAGAAGAGTATACCTGGCCTCATATGCGGTGAACTTCTTGCTAAGATAATAAATAGCCTGCTCCTTTTTTCCTGTGACATCATGTTGACCCAGGACACAACCGAAAGAATTGTCCATGACTGATAAATATAAGATCAAAGGCCTACCAGGCTCCGGGGGTACCAGTACTGGCGGATTTGACAAATATCTTTTGATTCGATCGAACGCTTCCTGACATTCTTCAGTCCATTTTACCGCAGCACTCTTTTTCAACAACTTGAATATGGGATCACAAGTGGTTGTGAGTTGAGCAATAAACCTGCTAATGTAGTTCAGTCTACCAAGCAAACTCATCACCTCCGTTCTATTCTTGGGCGGGGGAAAATCCTGAATGGCTTTGATTTTTGAAGGATCCAATTCAATTCCTCGATGGCTGACTACAAACTCCAACAGCTTTCCAGATGGAACTCCAAATACACATTTGGTCGGGTTGAGTTTGAGATTATACCTGCGAAGCCTCTCAAAGAACATTCTTAAATCTTTAACATGGTCGGCCTGACTTTTTGACTTAATAATCACATCATCCACGTAGACCTCAATCTCCTTATGCATCATGTCATGAAACATAGTGGTCATGGCTCCCATGTATGTTGCTCCAGCATTCTTCAAACCGAACGGCATCACTCGATAACAATAATTCCCCATGGTGTGATAAAAGACGTCTTCTTCGCGTCTTCATCATCCATAATGATCTGGTGATATCCGGCATAGCAATCCACAAAAGAGGCAACCTCGTGTTTAGCACAGTTGTCTAACAAAATGTGGATGTTGGGAAGTGGAAAATCATCTTTCGGACTTGCTCTGTTCAAATCATGGTAATCAACACACACTCGAATTTTGCCATCTTTCTTTAGTACGGGAACAACATTGGATAACCACATGGGATAACGAGACACCCGAATTACTTTGGTTTCAAGTTGTTTCATGATTTCCTCTTTGATTTTAATACTTACATCGGTTTTAAACTTCCTCAACTTCTGTTTGACAGGGGGGAACGCGGGATCAGTTGGCAACTTGTAAGCCACTAATTCAGTGCTTAAACCGGGCATATCATCATAAGACCATGCAAAAACATCCTTATAATCAATTAATGCTTGAATCATTCCCTCTTTTAGCTGTGGCAAAGCATGTACACTGATTTTAGTTTCCCTAACATCTTCTTGATCCCCTAGATTTATTGGCTCAGTCTCATTCAAATTAGGATTCGGTTTGTCTTCAAACTGTTCCAACTCTTTGCTTATTTCTTCTAGTGCTTCTTCTTCATCATATTCTCCATCCTGCTTCATTACATCTTGATTAGTTTGGATTTTAAGATCAGGCTGAAAATTTCGCATGCATGTCATGTCATTAGAATCAGCATAAAGAGAACTGTGTAAGAAAAGAAAAACAAAATATATTAGACACAAAACAAAAGGGGACATTACATTTCATTAAATAAAAAGATAGAAGGGTTTAAACACAGATGCCAACATAACATAAACAAACCAAAATCCGAATTACAACCCTGAAATAACTCGGATAAACAGAAAGAAAAACAAAATAAACTACCAAAACTCCTTCCTGACGGGGAGAGGAGTGACATCCCAATTATTGAGTCGGACAGCTGGACCTATGAATTGCACGTCTGCCATACTGGTACCTTCTCCTGCTTCGACCATATCAACTTCCATACAAAGGTTCTGGAAGTCATCAACCAATTCAACCTCAAATTCCACATGCTTCGTGACACCGTTCTTAACAAATGATTCACTGAGTAGTGGCATTGGGCGAGGGAGTGACCATATTTCCTTTTTCTTTCCCTTGGCTTTCTTCAGATCTTTAGCTGTAGGCTCAAATCCCAGACCAAACGTGCCCACGTTCTCACTCGAACATATGGGATGAACTATACCGTGCAGAGACGCTCCCAAACCCTTTCCTGGCTCAAATCCGTATTTCCAAAGTTCACTCACCATCATGATAGAAGCAGAAGACAATTGCGGTCCCGGTATAGCCTGTCATTCAAAGATACGATTCACTGGCACTGTATCAAAAATTTGATAGACGAATGTCTCCTCTACGTTATTTGCTTCAATAAGAGACAAGGGAGAATCTTCGTAGGCTGACAAATCTCCTTCACCATGAATAACTACTTCTTGCCTGTCATGCTAAAACTTAATCATTTGGTGCAGTATAGATGCAACCGCCTTGGCCTTGTGGATCCACGGCCTTCCCAACAACAGATTGTAAGAGGAATCTACATTGAATACTTGAAACTCTATGGCGAACTCAACAGGCCCTATGGTCAACACTAGTTCTATTTCGCCAATGGAATTTAATTTTGCACCATCGAAAGCCCTGACACATACATTGTTGGGCCTGATCCTCTCAGCACCAATATTCAGCTTTTCCAAAGTAGAAATAGGGCAAATATTTGAACCTGAATCTCGGTCAATCATAACATGAGTGACATAGAAATCTTCACACTTCACTGTTATGTAAAGGCCTCGGTTATGCCCTGTACCTTCAACAGGCACTTCATCATCAGAAAAGCTGATCCGATTAACCTCAAAGATTTTTCCAACCATTTTCTCAAGTTGGTTGATTGTAATCTCCCTTTGAACATATGCTTCATTTAATACCTTCGATAAAATATCACGATGCTCCTTGGAGTGCAACACAAAGATAAAAGGGAAATTTAAGCAGGGGTTTTCTTCAGCTGGTCTAATATTGAATACTCTGGCAATTTCATCTTTTTCAAAAATTCTTCGGCTTCTTCTTCGGTGATAGGCTTTTTGATAGATGACGGTCCACTCACCGTTGGCTTGGACTTTTTTAAGCTTTCAGGCATGAAACATCTTCCTGACCTAGTCAAACCTCCTACCTCATCTACATCTTCCACAACTTCTTTCCCATGATAGGTCATCACAATTCGCCCATAATTCCAGGGAATCCTTTTCGTATCAACTATCGGAGGTTGGGTCACCGTTTTGAGGACAATAGGCGCTGCCAGTTCTCCTTTCACCGTCCAGATGGGCTGACTCAGAGATCCCACCACTGTCAACTTAGGTTTATCCTGACTTAAATCAACATACCTTCTGGCGCCCTGTACTGTGATCAGAGGTTTCTTTGTGCTTTCTTGGGCTTTATCTTCTCTCATTCCTTCCTGACTAAATGACATTGCCTTCAAAGACTCCGCTACATTCACCGATTTCTCCTCAATGGTCTGTATCTTGACAATAGGCTTATAACCCCTCGAAGACTCCTTCCCGTCATATATCAATTCTAACATATTGGCTTCAGCATGGGTTGGCAGCGGATTCTGGTTAATGTTTGGACCCTCCGGGGCCTGGACCAGCATCTGATTTGTGTCAATTAAATCTTGGACAGCTCTCTTTAAATGCCAGCATTTCTCGATATCATGGTCGGGCATATCAGAACAGTACGCACACCTTAAAGAATAATCGAGATTCCTCGGTGGTGGATTTGAAAGCCTTCCTTGAATTGGGCTTAAAACCTTCAACTTTCTCAACCTATCAAACAAATTAGCATATGACTCCCCAAGAGGTGTGAATTGATTTTTGACCGCCTTCTCTTTCCTATACTCGGGCCTAGGCTAAAAGGTGGGTCTGGAGGGGTTTTGGTAATTTGGTGGAGCGAATGGGCGATTTTGTGGAGTTTGCGCGCGCCACTGCGGGTAAGAAGGGGTTTGGGCATATGGCTGCACGTTATATACTGGGTACGGGAGTGGTGGAATAGAATATAAAGGGTTTTGTGGAGGGTAGTAATGGTGGGGAGGAATATATGGAGCTTGGGCGTAGACTTGGGCTTGGGATTGGGGATAGGGGCGAGGTGGTCTTTTGGGATAGGAATGGGTTCCAGCTACAACAGTCGCCACGTCCTCTGTCTTTTTTTTACCTCCAAATGCGCCAGATCCACCTTGAATCGCTTGTGTGGTGGCTTTTAATGCGGCAAAACTCACTATTCGGTCGGTCTTAATTCCGTCCTCTATCATCTCCCCCATCTTGAGGACTTCCATAAAAGATTTTCCCATTGCCGGAAGTAAATGCTGAAAATAGGTCTCATCCTGCGCCTGAATGAAAACTTCTACCAACTTACTTTCTTTCATTGGAGGCTTTACCCTAGCGGCCTGTTCACGCTACCTTATCGCGTATTCCCTAAAACCTTTAGCGCTCTTTTTCTTCATGTTGACCAAGGATTTTTCGTCCGAAATCAATTCGATGTTGTACTGAAAATGTTGAACAAATTCAAAAGCCAAATTATCCCAGATGTTCCATTTATCGATATCTCAATCGATGAATCATTCTGAGGCCAGATCTGAAAGACTCTCGCCAAAGAAAGCCAGGAGTAGTTCTTCATTTCCTCCTGCATCCCTCAACTGGTTGCAATAACGTCTCAAGTGTGCAACGGGATCACCGTGTCCTGCATACTTCTCGAACTTAGGCATCTTAAAACCGGGGGGCAGGTTGATGTCTGGGAACATGCACAGATCTTTATAGGAAACACTTCTATAATCTCCGATTCCTTGGAAATTCCTCATAGCTTGTTCTAAACTTTTCAATTTCCGGGCTATGATATCCTGTTCCTCTGCTGCGACAGGTTTATCCGTATCAAATGGAAATGCAGGCGGTTGAGTGTACCTATACGGTTCATTCATTTGCAAGGTAGGCTCCGGGGCATAATACTGATTATCTGGAACCTTCAGTACTGGCTCACTGGCAGACCTAGGAAGCCTCATTCCGGGACGCACAGCATATATGGGAGTTTTTTGTGGCGGCGGAGCCACGAATACCAATGTGGTTGGTGGCGCTGGCTGAGCAGCGGATCTTGATTGGGGAGCTGCCAAGGGCACACCAGAACTGCCAGGATAATAATATTGCGGAGTGAATCCTGGCGCATACTCAGGTGACTCAGTAGGAGCAGAGAATTACGCCTGAGAGAGCGGTGGGCAGTTAGAGATATTCCCAAGACCTTCAGGGAGCAGAGGAGGAGGCATTCCACTGGCCCATGCCCGGTGTAAATCTATCAATTGTTGCTTGAGCCTTACTACCTCATCATTGTGTTCAGAACCTTCTTCCCTGTGATCCTGATCCGGGTCAATAAGCAAATTTTCAATCTCCCCGCTAGCCATGGCGAGCTATGCTTTGGATCTGGTGAAGTATGGGTGACTAGCCAGAGTGCTGCAAACCTACCACTGTTATCTGAAAGAACATGCTCATCAAAGACGACATCCATTAGGATTAGGGCACACAACAAGCATGGGAATCACATTGGTAAAATTGCCCTAAATTCATGTTTATTTCTACCAGCTTTCGAGGGTAGCAAGGTCATTTTAACATCATCCCGATTTTATCTACACTTATTTTTATCTACACCTATTATTATTATTATTTTTTATTCTTTTCTCTCTTTTTTTTTTCTTTTTTTTTTTCGTATCCATCTTTATTCTTTCCACTTCTCTCGTTATCTACCTTTATTTTATTATTCTTTATGGATTTTGTTTTTAAAAAAAAAAAAGAGGAAAAATAATGAAAAACAACGAAACAAAATGATTAGATCGAACCCAAAAGTAGGTTGCCTACGTATCATGTTGTACATGAATCAAATCTTGCGTAGTTCGGGCAGCTTATGCATAAACATCACACAATTGAAGGTTTTTTTTTCATGAGAAACGAAAACAAGTAAACAAAAGAAAGACATAACATCCTAACATTTCGATGAAAGACAGCAAAACATACAACGAATCTGGGACCACTTTAAAACTAAACAACGAATACAAAACAACATTCTAAACCCCTAACAACATGCGTGCAATAAAGACCCGAATATCAAAACAACTTGACTCCGACTTAACACAGACACCAACCTACAATGACAGAAAGATAAAAGACTCAAAACTACATAAATATAAGACATGCTCTTTCAAACTGGTGCTCTGCGTGACGTCCCCGGCTGAGATGAACCCATCTGTGAAGTCCCCACTTTTCCCCTCAGACTTTGCAACATATCCTGCAACGACGTTTTGATACCCGGGAATAAATTTCTCGCCCGTATCCCCGCTTCTTGGAGAGTACACCCGCAAAGGTTTCTCTAACACCCATCCACAGTTGTGATCAAACGTGACAACTGAACTCTCAAAAACTCTACCTTGACACCCGGATCTTCCTGCTCATCATCCTCTACCATGATTTCTTCCCGTATTCTCCCTCTAAGTTGGGCTGGTAATGGTCTACTAACGCCACGGGGCAGAGATTATAGCCAGATTTCATAGTTTTGAGTGCATCCTGGATTTTCCTCGAGAGTATCGACACCTAGCTTTACTGCGTTATTCCAGAATTGTTCATATTTGCTTCTTCCACGGTTTGGTCTTCAAAGTACTCTACATCCTTTAGAAGGTCCATTATTGGGGGGACGTCTTGCATCCTACCCAACTGACGCATCACCCTTCTTGGACAGTAAGGCCTAGTGCAGTTAAGTCCTATCAAAACTAGAAAGAGTTACATTTGAGATCCAATCAAGATTTTCTTAGGACGAAACCACATATAGCACCAAAGAATGTTGTTCGGAGTTCTTGATTCGAGAAATTCGATCCAAGAATTGACTCCAATAGGAAAAGAAAATTTGTCAAAACGCATTCTTTCTTGCATGGCTTGTACTCGATCATTCAGACAACGGTCGATCACATCTGCTCTAATCAAAGAAGGCGTATGCAAGTGATCCATCATCCACAACTGCAATATCAGATTACTCCAGTCAAAAAATCGTACCCCTCCTTTTACTTCAGTTAAAGCCTTATATATTTCTGTTAAGATCATTGGTATAATGGTGACCTCAACTTTTTCTTGAATAAAGCTATCACCACTGATTGTAGACGAGTATTGATACACCTCTCATCTAACGAGAACACTAAGATACCCAACAAAGCCAGACAGAAAACCTCAAGACGACGTTGTTCCCAGATTTTTTTGGTAGTACAGAATTCATCCCAAAAGCAGTCGAAACCCTCTAAGGACCCAAATCTAGCAAACAAATAGTCCAAGGAAATCCAAGATTGTTTGAGACATCCCAGATGCTTGTTATCTTTTAATCCACAGAGTCGAAGGAATTTCTTACGAGTATGATTGCGGGCTAAAATCACCTGCTGACCCATGTAAGTCAACCGAAACAAACGAGATACTTCTGCCAGGGTAGGAGTCAATTCACAACTTCCGAACCTAAACACCAAATTATTTGGATCCCAGAAAGTCAACGCAGCTTCTATTAGATCCGGACGAGGCGTGAGATCCATGAGTGTTACGAGATTGCCTAACACTTTCCTCACTTCGTGCTTTTCAGAGTAATTGAACGTGCCCCACCACTTGATCAACTTTTTAGGTACCTTGACAACCATAAGGACTCTAGACTTTGTATACAGATCCATCCTGTTGTAGCAGATAAGAAATTATCTCAAAAATTTGATAAGAGCAAAAGGTTCACAACCAATGGGAATTTGATGCGGACATACGTCGATGGGACAGACAGCTTCATGACTCCCAATCGCCGAACAGTAACGCTGAATAAAATCAGCCTACTTGGCTAAAAACTTTAGGTTATGGGGTAAAAGACCTAGCCTAATACTAAGACGAAGGCCAAAATAAAGGTTACCGGACCCACCGAGGTTTGCCTACGTATCCCGCCCTGAGGGACGGGAATCAGGTATGCGTAGTTCGTCCAGATTGGACACTTAGCGATTAACTAATAAATTGACCCTAACTTAAGAGACAACCAAAAACAAACGAGTGAAAACTTTTTAGATTTTCAACTAGACATTTCAACTAAGACTGACACCACCAATTATATAAAAAAAATCTTTTTGGTATTTTGTTTTTGACAATTAAGTAGAAAAGGCAAACAAAATCCTCTTTTTTTTTCATTTTTTTTTATTGAACTTATGGTACTTTGGGAAGATAAATGCAAAACGTAAAAAAAAATCTTTTTGAGTTTTGGATCGTGAAGAACAAAAGTCATAAAGAACTCTAAAATAAACTACGACACTCCTTTTGATTCATTCTTTTTGACTCACTTTTTTCTTCTTCTTTTTTTTTCACACTTTACTTCTAACACATGTTTTCCCCAAATCGGTCCGTCAAATGACCACGTTACTCTCAAAGATGCAACATTTAGCACGTAGGGATGCTTTAAAGGTGAGTCTCCTACAAAGGTTCAAGTGGGCCCCTCTAGGTCTCAATATGATGCACATAAGAATGACCTAAAGGCTGACCTATGTTGTGGTTTACTAACAAGGCCGTTCGGGGGAGCATATGGTCGATAGTGGCTGCTTTGCTTTCCACCTACTCCATACATCCAACGGCTCCCCCCCTAAAATAAAGGTGACTCAACTAGAGTTCGTGCGCACGACGTGCGCTCCGAGACTTATTGCGGAAAGAATTGACTCGAGTTACGCAAATGATGCCAGATATAAAGCGGTAACACATAGGATAAATACTGTAAACAAAGAGCACGAAAACGCACAAAAGTGAAAACACAAACCAAAATCACAAACAATGTTCATACACTCGTAATGCCCAACAAAGCTGATACGACTCCAAAATAAGCTCGAATTCTGAAAAGTCCCCAGCAGAGTCGCCAGAGCTGTCACACCCCTTTTATACGTACTCCAAAAGGAATATAGTTTAAGGTTTCGAAAGGGTTTTATTATTAAGTGACAAAAGAAAACGATTGTTTAGAAAAGGATTCATTAGTTTCAAAACTCAGAGTCGCCACTTGGCATAAATCGGGTGTGCCAAGTCACCCATGAATATCCATTTTCAAAACGGTTTTGACTCTACAAAACTGATCTGCGGACAGAGATTTCGGCTAAGGAATTCTGTTGATCGAGGGGAAGGTGTTAGGCACCCCTCGATCCCGTGGTTTGACCACGGTCGCATGGTGGAGCATATCGGCTAATTTGACACTACGAATGTATAAACCACACAAAGCACGCAAAATAATCAATCAAGCAAAACAAAACAAAACAATTCAAAATTTAGTGTTCAGTCCAATTATACAGTCCCAAAATAAAAAAGATACGGAAATATAAACCTACTCTATTCTAGGATAATCTTAACTATGCTCCATTGCTTTGTCCACCCGAGGTTCCAGGCCTTGATCACGGACGTCCTCCGAGTACAAAATATTTTGGTCATTCCCCGAACAAAATAATACAAGTACTTCGGGGCATTCCCCGGCCAAATAGTACAATTGAGTCAAGCATTATAAACTAGAAAATATTCAACCAACATTCCATATTCAAACATTTAACGAAAATTTTTATTCAGAGGAATTTTGCCTACCCGAACCTATATTCGCCTATTCGTTTCAACATAGCATGATAATATCGCGTTTCATATCAACAGTAAATCAAAATTAAACCGAATCTATTCTTTTTGTCAATTTTTAATTCTCACCCCCCCAAATCCGTTTTTAACACAAAATTTCAACAATGCAAAATCACTATTTCAACAATCCACAACCATTTCTTCAACGCAATGAAGCAGAACAAATCAATATCACTCAATATTCAATCGTTTCTCACACCAATCAAACATATATGACAAGATGAAGAAGAGATAGAATTGGACCTTCCGATGACGAACTTTCGTTGATAGTAATATTTAAGAAAACCCAGATTTGGAACCCCGAATAGGATAACCTCAATTGGGACGAATCCCAGACTTGGTATTTGAGAAATTGAAACCCGAATTACTCACAATAACCCAATTGAGACGGACAGACATTAACTTCCAAATCAATACGAGCAACCGGAGAGTCCGAAACAGAAAACGTGATAAAATCCAAACTCTAACCAAATTTCATAAGACATGATTCTAACGGGTCGATTCGACGAGGAAGCGGTTACTAATTCTTTTTCTTTTGGAATTTGGAGACTATTTCGATCGAACAAAAACTGAAACAAACCAGTTCCGGCAAACAAAAGTTCACCGGACAACAGTAAAAAAATGACAGAAAATT
This sequence comes from Capsicum pubescens, assembly GCA_030864215.1. Lineage (NCBI taxonomy): Eukaryota > Viridiplantae > Streptophyta > Magnoliopsida > Solanales > Solanaceae > Capsicum > Capsicum pubescens. Next base: position 238,657,125 of record CM061545.1, read on the forward strand.
CAGCGCCAGTCAGATTTTTCGCTCAATCTCTATCTCGCCTCTCTGTTTTCCCCAATCTCCCTCAATTTTCGATCTCCCTTCACTCTCTCTTGATCTCCCTTCATTTTCCTCCGCTCTTCGGTCGGTTTCATCTCACCATTGTCTTTCTCTGTCTCTCTCCGATCTCACGTGTTCGGTGTATGTAGAAGAGTTCTAGGGGTGGTTTGCAGTTGATATTGTTGATGTATTGCTAGTGGCGGTTAGGCGGTGTAAGTATGGTTGTGCAGATCAGGCCATAAAAATGGTGGTGGAGATGTATATGTCATTTTTTTGTGAGAGTGTGTGCGTAAAAATGGAAGATGGAAGATGGCATGTCCCCTTTTCTTTTATCTCTGTGGGTATAGTCGTATATGGTGGTTTTTGTGAGTGGGATCACGTGGGGTAGGGTAGGTGGGGTCATGTGGGGTAGGGGGTAGGGTGTGATATGTTTTATTTTGATTGGGTAGGTTATTAGGATAAGGTGTAGGGGTTAGGATAGGTGTTGTTTTTTTAATTGGATGGGTTGTTAGAATATTAGGATAAGTTAGGGGGTTGTTATTTTGTCATTTGTGGGGGATTATCACACGGGTGAGGGTACACGGTAGGATAAGGTAAACAAATAGGCAAAAACGATATCAGGGAGGGACGAAATTAGGTGTCTACATAAATAACCTAGAGTTCTCATATAAGTGATGTTAGGTTTCTTGCCATATAGTTTCTTTTATGGAGATATGTGATTCAATATAGTTATAGGCAGCCTATTAATGATATAGATAACTGCTTTGACACACAGACCCCAGAATTTTATAAGTATTGCACCTTGAAATCTTAGGGCCCTAGTCACCTCTAAAATATGCATGTGCTTTCTTTCAGCCACTCCATTCTATTGAGGGTTGTAGGCACATGATGTATGATGGATAATGCCTAACTTTGTGAACAAAGTATGACATACTGAGTATACAAACTCAGTTCCATTATCAGACTTAATGACTTTAAGAGTTTTATCAAATTGAGTCTTAACAAAGTGAATGAATTGAGAAATTGAAACACACATACATCATACTTAAGTTTAAGTGAGTATATCCAAGTCATTCTACAGTAGTTATCAACCATTGCTAAGAAATATCTATTTCCTTAAAATATGGGAATTTTATAGCCCCCCCCCCCCCCCCATACATCCATGTGAAGCAATTTAAAGATGTTAGAAAACTTAATATATGTAGTAGGAAAAGAAAGTCTAACTTGCTTAGCACATGGACAAACTACACACTCAGAGACTTTATTGGTTGATATACTCTTATCTATGGATAGTATTCTTTTGAGTACATTAGTTAAAGCATGGCCTAGTCTCTTATGACATAACACTATATCTAGTTTGTCAGTATCAAAAACAGAATCACAAACAGATCTAGGGACAAGATCAGTAAGTGCAGCAGGTCTTTCTACAATCATCTCAGCTTCATTCATAGTAGTGGTATTGGAAAAGGTATACAATCCATCAAATTCTCTACCAATACCCTTCACCTTCTCATTGTAAAGATCATGAAACAAACATATATTAGCATAAAAAGCAACAAGATAGTGTAACTCTTTAGTAAGTTTAGATACTGAAAGTAAGTTAAATTTAAACTGAGGTAAGTGAAACACATTAGTAATGGTATCCTGTTTGAACACATTACATGCTCCAATATGAGTGACTAGAGATATATATCCATTTGGTAAGTATACTCTCTTTGGCACATTAGTAGTGGTTATAGATGTATGAATTAGAGCACTGAGATCTGCAACCATATGATTGGTTGCACCAGTGTCTATAATCCATGGACCCTTATAGGTGGAGCCTATTGACTCTACCATTTTACCTACAGCATGAGCTGAATACTGAGCCTTGTCTTCTTTATTTAGTAAGTGCAGAATCTGAGCATATTGTTCAAAATCTAAGCATATTGTTCGCTAGTGAAGAAGCATGGACTTAGCTAGTTTGTTGATCCTTTCATCATGAATTTGATAGTAGTTGTAGTGCTAGGATCTTGAATCCTTATAGATTGAATGGCCTGCATCATTTGTCCTGCATTCTTACTTTCAGTACTGCATGCTGCATTCGCACTTGCACTCGAACAATTTCTTTTCTTAAACTTAAAATCAACAGGGTAACCAACTACTTTCCAGCAATTTTCTCTGGGTGTGACTCCTGATATCGTGTTTGATTTTTTTTTGTTGTTTGTGTTGTTGTCCTCCTCTGATGGATGTGAATTCATTTCCTCTAGAATAAAGATCATTTCCCCTTGAGAACATAGTTGACTCTTACCCAATTGTAGTAGGTTTAGAACCAAGAATACCAGCAGTAGTCCGTACAGCTTTTTTACTTTCATCACTGATCACCATAGCATATGTTTGATTAATCTTTGGGATAGGGTTCATCAACAAGATTTGACTTATTTCCTGACCATATGATTCATTCAATCCCATCAAAAACTAAAATAGCTTAAGTTTTTTAAGATAAGCCACATAATCTTTAAAGTTTCACAACTGCATCCTGGGATAGGTACTAATGCTTTAAACTCTTTCCACAAATCTTTTAATCTTGAGTAATAGAGAGATATTGAAGTTGTTCCTTGAGATAAAGTAGCAATTTCTTTATGAAGATTAAAGGTTCTTGAGTCATCAACCTTGTTAAACCTTTCACAAAGATCACTCCACATAGTTTGTGCACTGGTGGCATACATAATTCCTCCAAGTAGACTCTTAGTTACAACACCCATGATCTAGGATAGGACAATTGCATTCACTTTTTTCCAGTAATTTTCCATTTTAGGAGGAAATTTATCTTTAGAGCAAGAACCATCTACCATTCCTAACTTGTTCCTTTCTAACAATGATAATCTCATAGATCTAAACCACATTGAGAAGTTTTTAATTCCTACTAGTTGAAATGAAATAATCAGCAAGTCGCTTACATCTGATGAATACAAAAACAGTGGATGATTGTAGTCAATCCCAACAACATTCTGTGCTTCAGTTACTCCATTTGTAGAGCTTCCAGATTCCTCTGCATTTACACTATTATTAGAGGGAATCACCATTATTGAGAGCTGGTTTCTTGAGTTTCTTGAATACACCTCTTGTGTAAGATTTCTATGGTGTTGAACTCAATAGATTGCGAAAAAACATACTACAAATAGCATAATTAGATCATTGCTATGATACTATGAACCTAATCAGAGTTCATTCATGATGAACTCTATAATCTGTTAATACAGAAGAAGAAGAAGAAGAAAAAAAAAAGTTGTAGAGAAGAAGAGAGGGAACTTGTGTATTGATTGAATCTTGATTTCTTGTATTGTACAATGTGTATTTAGCATGTATATGTAGCTAATAATGGAATGTTCTATAGACTAACTACTTAACTAACTCAAAAAGCTACAAGTTATAAAGTTAGTTACTAACTACTTTTCGGAAGTTAGTTAACACTGTTTTCACAGTGTTAGTTGGAAGGGCTGAGCTGACTTCCCTTCTTTCAAGGTGTTTGTGTTTCCTTAAGAGTGTGACAAGCAAGCTGGCATTAAGATTAGCATGTGACAAAGCAATGTTGTACAGAGTTAGGATGTTGGGATCACAAGACACTTTATGATGAGTTAGGATCACATTAAAAAATGAAACTCTTGTCTTCTATAATAAGTAATGGGTAGGAAAGTTAGTAAAAGGTGATACTTACTTCACTTCAAAGATACATGAAAAATAGTTAAAATTTTGATCCAAACATTTAAATTTTAAGTCAAAAATGATCGATCATGTTTAACGAAGGATAGAGGGCTTATCAGATTCAATGTGATTTTTAATTTAAATATCAAATTTATTTTGTCTTTATATTGATGTTGAGTAAAATCAAAAGATATTTATATTGTGTTTCTCTCTTTAATGTAATAATTATTTAATCATTAAATCACTAATAATATTGATTCTTGAAACGTCTAATTACATTTAGACTTCTAAAAAAATGTCATGTGCATTGATAATCTCACTAAGTAGGTTGAAATATGTATTAGTTAGTTTCATAGAAAATAAGGTAACGTCTCTCTTACGTCAACATTGATATTTATCTTTATTTCTATTGATTTTAACTCATTTTGCTTGTAAAAGTATATTCAGGGATCTTTTGTTATTAAACAAGAAATAGTCAATTACAAGTGTAGTAGATTGCGAACACTTTTTCTTTTTAGATCCACTTTATGGGAATATACCGAGCATGTTGTTGTTGTAAGATCCACAAACTATCTCTATCGGGGATGCTAAAGAATTTAGTAAGAAGGATTTAGGGATGTGTATAAAAAGTGAAAAATATGGAGGGTGCATTCTTAACTTTGTGCCCGCACATCTTCACCATCGTATGTAGTATTCAATTTCTAAATACCAAAAAGTTCTCACGCTTCTTCACAAATAGTGTTTCTATCATTTATGTTACTTATTTTTAGTTAAATAAATTTTCATTAGAAAATTTATAACAAAAAAATAATTAGTCATTTTTTCTTATATGATATTTTATGATCGCGCAAGCGAAGACAAATTCACTAGTATACAATGAAAGAAATAATCTTAATTTTGATGATGGAGAAAATGATGCCTCTATTCATAGGACAACACTATGGAATATCAAATGATATCATGAATATGACTTAATATAATTTAGGAGTTCTGACTATCAAAAGCTATGAAAGTAATGGAAATAAAGGTAATTAAACTTTTATATTAAAGAATATGAATAAATGAAATAGTAATTGATACATTCATTTTAATTGTTAAACAAATTAATTATTTCATAAAAAGAATAGAGAGAGAAAAATAAAAAATCTCAAAAAAAGAGAAAAAAGATAAATAGGAATGAAGGTCATAGAAAGGTGTCACATCACATTCTCTATGCTCCTCCTTTATTATTATACTAGATACCCATGCTCGTGCAAAGCACAGGCATTTTGGCAACACTAATGTGCAAAAGAGATCCAACTTTGGGGAAGATTATTTTCTACTTGTTTTAATTATTTAGTATATGAGTAAAAGAAAAGAAATTTAGTACAATGAACTGATGTTAACGTAATATATACATTCAATGTGGAATAAAATTCAGTGTAATAGTAGTAGTAGCAGTAGCAGCAGCAGTAGTAGTAGTAGTAGTAGTAGTAGCAGCAGCAGCAGTCGTAGCAGCAATAGTAGTCGTAACAGCAGTAGCAGTAGTAGCAGTAGTAGCAGTAGTAGCAGTAGTAGCAGTAGCAGTAGCAGTAGTCGTAGCAGCAGTAGTAGGTAGCAGCAGTAGTGGTAGCAGCAGCAGCAACAGTAGTAGCAGTAGTAGTAATAGTTGCAACAGAAGCAGCAGCAGTAACTTTGTGGTTACTAATGTATTCCTCACATTCAAGTATCAATAAAAGCGGAAAAGTTATCTCAAAATACCGTAATCTCAAGCTAAATATTTTTTATTAATATTTTGAATAAAAAATTATTTCCTATCTATCATTAGATAGAGAATGGAGGATAAGCATTTCTCTCAACTGACGTCAGGGAACCATTTTATATCAAAACTACCAAGTTGTTCCATCAGACAAGCTAATTTAATTTAAGAATATGACATTGGCATCAACACCAAAAGGATATACTACAGAACCAACTACCCTGACCAGGGGGGGCTTTAGGGGGTTACATGCTAATTTCCGGGAACTGTCACGATCCGAACCGAGGCCCTGGCCATGACGGACATCCCGAATCATGAAAGCCCGAGCGCCCTTTTCTATCTGGCAATCATACACACTTTCATATTATATGAAGGAAAATGCGGAAATATAAAACAATATGAAATCATGGTCAACTTTTATTTCAACTACTCAATACTGAAATAAGTTCATAAAGATCAAAAACATCTAACACTAGTCTGCGAAATCTCTACTAACTGAAAATAAAATTTGTTTGAAGACCCCGACAAGGCATTCAGTCGGATCATGAATTAAAATAAAATAACAATGACCTATAGATTAGGCCTTTCGAATAAGGGAGGCTCACCATCTGCAATCTCTGACAGAATTCAGCCTCTTAGCGGAACCCTGAAAATGTGGCTCAGACCCTGAAATATAGGAGGTCAATACAGATCTACTGGTACGCAGAGCAATTCAAAATAATGTACATTTATATATAACATAAGTGAGAGCATTTCATAAAATGTTATGCATGAAATAATTTAAAACACATGGGCAATCTCAAATATTCTTAAAACAATTTTGTAGATCCAATTCCTTTTTTAATTTTACTTCTGAGCTAGGTGGTACACCCTACAAGTCTACGACCCCAAGGGCTATATGGAGTCCGTCCTTGACTCGGTGGCCAAGCCCTCAACCCAATTTTGCCGCAAAGGTTAGAGTTTCTGATTCTGATATGCCACAGGGCACTAGGCTAGCGTATAATTCCTCTTGGGGACATAATAACCCGTATCGGCAAAACACGGGGCAATGAGTTATCTGAACTTGTGCCTTCTTTGGGTAACCACCTAACATCTCTTAAGCCCATTTTTAGCCTTTTCTAAGCATGCATCTTTCTGAAATCATATTCTAAAAGAAATCTGACTTATGTTCTGTTCTGAGTAAGTTATGGCATAATCTGTGTTGGTATCGTCATACCAAGACTTGCAAGTCATATGTCTAAGCCATATAGTATCATGTTATAATCCTTTCATTCAAAACATAAGGTTTGGACCACCAAATCCTTCAAACAGTACAAGAAAATTTGTATATCGAAATTCATGAAAACTTATGTAAAGATTCTCTTTTTCAATTCACATACATGTGGTGGTCAATTACTTTGTAGAAAACCATGCAGTTCTTTCAATAATCATCTTTAACATTTACAAACCATAAAAACACTTGTAAAATACGAAAGAACCCTCTCTTCACTTCACAGTCAAGATCAAGTTCATAAACAACATTTAAAACTCTTCTCTCATGATTCAATAATGCAATTTCAAAACCCACAACATGTAGGGTCAAGAAGTATCATAGCAAGAGAGGGACAAATTCGTGATCCATGCTCTCAATTCATAATTCGCAACTGAAAACATATATATACATATACATGAGTAAAATCAAGATTTAGGGGAAGACCTCAAGACCAAAACATTATCATCAATAAGGTTTCATAATGCACAATTGTAATTGTAAATCCAAATCCCTTTGAATATTCATGATTTCTAACATTTATTCATCATTAAAACAATTTCACCATGCCCATGTAGTTTAGGAAAACCCCGCGTACCTTAAGTTTTTTATCTTGAAGGATGAAACCCTAACTTTGATACTTTTTTGAGACTCTTGAACTTGAAAGGCTTGAATTCTAGATTACTTGGAGGAGAAGAGTTGAATTTTGTTCTTGGGGAAAGGGGAAGGTTTTTACGTGAGTTGATTTGAAGAAGATGGACAAATAATGCCCTTTTGGGTGTTCTAATTCGTGCTTTGGACGTTTGGGTTGAGGGGAAAGGACCAAAGTGACCCTCGACCCTTAAGAAGCTAAAATTGTGGGGGAATAGCCCTCGCGTCGCAACCCCTAGTTGGGTCAAGCAACCCTCGCGACACGACCCCTATTTGGGTCAAGCAGCCCTCGCGTTGCGGGGCTATCGCGACCCCTTGCTGCCTCACACAAAAAATGGCATAACTTTTCACTCGGTTATCGGATTTAGGCGAAATTGGTATCGTTGGAAAGCTAATTCAATTATCTACAATTTGGTGGGTCTTAAGCTGCAAGATTCTACTTGTATCCAAAGTTATACACGTTCAAAGTGGACCCTTGTAGAATCGAATATCAAACTTTGGACGAATGAAGAATTCATAGCTCAACTTTGCTTTAAATGATTTCTATGAACATTTTTCAACTCATAATAACTTCATATACTAGGAGAAAGATCATGACACATGAATTTAAATATAAATCATGGAATTAGAGCTTATACACGTAGGAATGACGGTTCAAATTTCTAGCTCGAAAATGCGGGGTGTTACAGGAACCCAGTAATTTTTGTGTGAATCTTGTATTTAAATGAGGGTTATAATATAAATTCATGGGAATTAAGGAGTTATCAAGTTATCAAATGGAGTATAAAAATTATGCAATACATTCTCGAAGTGATAACCCCTTAATCACGTAGCAATAATTCAATAACACTTTTTCAATTTGAGGTATCGGTTATGGTTCGATTTTGAACCACTGATATCTGGTTTGAACTACTCTGTATCAGAAGTCGACCTTGTTCAAGTAACCTCGAGAAATCACAAACTACAAAATTGACAAGTAGATACTTCAGCAAGATATGGAATTATGCCTACATGTAGCTGTTTTCTAACATCTCTATTGTTTTATGATTGATGAATGAATATTGATGTAAACTACAACATATGTATTTTCAGTACAACACATTGATCTCTCTGTTTCTGTATTTTTCAGTCAAAAATCGAAAAAACAGATCTAGCTAACAGGAAAAATCTAAAAACAGAAAAATGAATGGCTGCTCAGTTTATCTTATACGAATATACAGGGTGGAATTCTACAAGTTACGTTGAATATAGAGCTATTGACCAGCCCTTCTGAAGAAATGTTCTATTTGCAAGCATCCTTGAGACTGTGAACTGCCTATTTTCGTGCCCAACTTGCATCTCTTTATTGATACTGCACTCTCCTTCTCCTGGTCAGAAAGTAAAGAGTAACAAATAAACTTCTTCTACATTCAAACATTAACCCTTTCTATAACAGTTCCAGAAAATGATATATATATATATACACACACACACACTAGTAGTTGTTTAAGATACTCTAAACGGCGTGGATAAACAGAAAACCAAGCACCTGCATACATACCAGAAAGGAACAATGCATATGGCCAAGCAAAGGATCTAGTTATAAATGCTTTTCCAACAAAAGTACAAAGAAGGTTATTGGTTTGAAGTTTGAACTTATGCTATCTTAGGTACTGCAATAATTAGGCCCTTTTGTTGTCATTACTCTGTAATTGAGCTCAAAATAGTTTAGGTAAATCTTAGGTGACGAGATGACAAATAAATTGTCCTCCATTGTCTTATTACATTCTGGAACTCTTACCGCTTTGGCTGAAGCTTACTGCCCCAGTGGCCTAGATGAGGACTCAGAAAGAAGCAGAGTTTTGAACTGCTCAAGTTATTTTAACTTCAATCATGACGTATAACTAATATTATAACATCAAAGAGCAATGTTTCTGTCAAGGAAGATGGAGTTAAAGCTTTACCACACGAAGGTTAATAAGAAAAGCTTAGCTCATAAGCCAAGAGGTAATGATATGAACATTTCAGAGTTACTATTTAGGCAACACTTATAAAGAATTACATCTCTGTGAATTAAGTTACAGCTACTAAATCGGAAGCTTCCTGATAAACATGTACCAGAGAAATCAGGAAACAGCATGGCTTTCGATACAAAGGGGGACAGAAAATGCCTATACAGTTTGACGGTTTCTACCAGAAAAGAGCATATTAAGAATTACTAATACAAGTTAACTTTCATTTCTGATTCAGAGAAGTAAGATCAACCAATTCAGAGATGAAATCTAGATAAATCAAAAGATAGGGAAGTTTTTATTTTCATATAAACGTGGTGTCCAGGCTAGCTCGTGCACATCTCAACTAATTTCATGGGATACCTGCCACCTCTCACCAGGAAAAGGTATCAGGTAACTCTGTCACCAAGGCTAGAATAGATGTGAAGAAATCACCTAGTGTTTATGTATCTATTGGGATTTGAACCTGAGACCTCATGGTTCTCAACCCACTTCACTTAACCAAAAGATCAGAAAATTGAAATTGTATTACTCCCAAATTAATCAGTACTTCAAAAAAGAAACAATAAGAGAGGATTGTGTTTGGGATATAACTGTTAAATGTCCCAGATTGGTGAATGAGTAGGTTATTGCCTCCTTAAATGGTCTTAGGCAAGAGGCGGATCCAGGATTCGGAACTTCCGGGCGCCACATTGCTTTAAATGGTAAGTACGTAGCAATTTGTTCAAGTGAAATCAATATTACAAAGGTGAGTATAAATAAGCTACACATCACCTTTGCACCCAATGAGCTCCATGGTCTGTTGGCTTTATCCAGTCTTGTCTTAAGACCTCAAGGATGTTTAAGGTTCAATTCCTACTTACTGGAGGAATTTTTATAACAATAAAAAGCTCGCTTTAAAATATTTTTCAAATATTTGGTAGAAGCTAAGGCTCAATCCTGCAACATGTGGTATGAAACTTGACATTTTGCCAGTGGCATCACACTCTCACTTGAGCTTACTGGGGTCATAGTTAATATATATAAATTGTAAGTATACATATACCCACATATATGCCAAATTTCGACCGAGATGATTGGGTGCCGTGGCACCCCCACGGTTGTACATGGATCCGCCCCTGTCTTGGGCAATATCCACATCATGAGCTATCTTTTATTGTTGAGTTATGAGTTAGGGTCAGTATCTATTTTCTTAATGGGTTGTCTCCTTATCTCATATGAGCTAGTTTTAGGGAGGCATTTGGTCCAATATTCATTCTCTTATATATTTGTTTTCTTATCATGGTATCAAAGTTAAAACTCATCCATATTCTTTGTTACATTATGTTAGGCCTCTATATTATGTTGTCCAAGCTCCAAATGTCCTTCCCTGGTTGCGCTAGAGAGGTGTTCCCACATTGGTTGATGGAGTGAGTAGTTGTCCCCTTATATGGTTTTGGCAATCCTCGCCTCATGAATTAGTTTTATGGTTGAGTTAGGCCCAAGGTTCATTTTCTTATCATTGATAAAACAAAGTAAAAAGGAGCTATCATGACTTCATATAAAAGGAAAAATTGATAAATGCCTCTAATTAGGATCTCAAAAATTAAGAAATAAAGGACAAGGAAATCAATAAAATAACAAAGCTTTCTTGTTTTACGCAAAAATCACTCCAAGGTACGAATAAGATCATTTCACATCCTCCTAGAGAAGTAGTAAGTGATACTCCCTCCATTTCGGAATAAGTGAACTGTTGGGGTATTTATTAGTGTTTCAAAGTAAGTGAATCATTGAATTTTTTTTCAAATTTACCCTTATGATTTGACAACCAATTAACTTTTGAAAAGGTATTACAAGGTCAGCTTTTTCTTTTTTTGGGGTAAAAATGGAAAGTTGTGTTAAATTTATGTCTTTAATGTTTTTTCCTTAATTTGTGTGCCAAAATCCAACAATTCATTTATTATGAAACGGAGGGAGTATTAGATAAGAAACCAGGTTCTTTAGAGTGTAGAACGATGATGCTGATCACAATATGATATGGGAAGGATCCACAGTGGATTCTGCAGAGACCTTATTGAGTAAAGCAACTTGGCTGGAATATCATAGATAAGTAGTAATAATAACTGCATAGTGCACATATACATTTGCAAGTCAAGAGACGAGTAAATACCCACCATAGCGGCCTGATTTATTGATCGGAGAACTTTAATCCTACCACCTCTGCCATCAGCTCCCACAGAAATCAAATCACCTGAATTTGCACCTGATCCTGGCAACCCTGCAGATCCCTTGTTCTGCACCTTCTTACACCATTTTCCCAAGTGCCTATTTGTTCCATCAGGGCCTAATAATCCACCGGAGAAGCAATGGTCCCCTGAAATTTTACACTTACAATGTAAGAGAGCCTTCTTATGGAGTAATTTTCCTTTCCATAAGGAGCAAATGAATTTCATGATCACCCTCAAGAAAAGTCAAAGCAAAGGATATGCAAAAGCAATGGCCAATTCATTTATATTATATAACAGAATTAAAATTCCGGATATATTGATCTTAAAAGGCTTTGCTGAAGAGCGAAGATCATTGTTAAACAAATACTTATTGCAACTCCACGCCATCTAAGCAACTGAGAATTTGCCAGCCCACCAACATCAGAGAGAGAGAGAGAGAGAGAGAGAGAGAACCTAGTTCAGCAAGTGAAGTTGCCGCAGAAGTCTCTTTTCTGATGTGAAATGAGGGCTCACAGTGACTAAAGTCATCTAGAGGGAGAAGATCATTGTCATCAAGAATAGTTACAGGTGACATGTTTACTGTACTGCTCTTGCCACAACTCTTCAAGCCTGAGAGTTCATCTTTGTTATCTGATACCTTTGCTTGAGTTGCATCTGCAGTCCCCGAACTTCTCTTCAGCCTTGAATAAACGCTCTCATGGACTGCCTTCTTATGGTCAATTAGTGGATTCAATTTTCGATTTGATACTTGATGCACATGACTGGAAGTCTCCAAAATGCCTCCATCCTTATTTTCCTGCAAAGAGTTTTTCTCCCGATAATCTTGGTCGAGACAACTAGCTATCATACAGTCTGTTGTATCTTCTTCACTCCCATCATTATACATAACCTTTCTTTTTTCCCCTCGGCCAGAATCATGACCAGAGCCAGTGACCTGATGCAAATGCACTACTGTGTCAGCAGGTTCCTTTTTCTGATTCTCGTATGAGCACTTGACAACTTTCGGTTCTTTACTAAAACCTTTTCTGGATTCTATTTCAAAGTTCTCAGAAGTTCTCAAAGTTCTCAAAGCTTCATTGTCTCTTCCTTCAACAGCCATCTCAAGCTCGTGGACCCTTGCCTATTAATATTAGCACATTGACGCATCTTCAAAGCTCAAAATGAAATTAAAAAAATTGGATTGGTGAGGCCATCGAGCGCTTACCTTGAGCTTATCTATCTTCTCCACAGCCTTCTCAAGCTTACTCAGAGTACGAGCCTCTCCCCTCCCAAGGGTGTTGCACTTGGTCATCAATTCTTTGTAACTCCTGCCAGAGAACACAGTAGTAATCTTGCATCAAACTTAAAACTTGAAGATAAAGAATGCTTCTGTGCCAGATAGAATCAGGCCAGTATAAACTACAAATTCTACAGCTCAAAGCACTGGAAAATAAATTCACCATGTAAAAAGATAAGAGTTTTTGGAGAAAGATAAGCTGGTGGGAAAACTTTCTAGATCTCAAACACAAAACTTCTTTGATAAATCAATCTCAGCCATAATACTTTACAGATGTGATTCTACTACCAGTCCAGAAACAAATTCACCATATTTAACTTATTCCTCCACCCATATTTATCTTCTTAATGGTCGTCAAAGAAAATAATAAAATTCAGAATACTCATCAGTATCTCTACTTAAAAAAGGTTGACAGCAACAATACCTATAGATAGAGAAGAAAGAAGCATTATATTTTTCTGAAATAGCACTACTTCCACAGATATACATGTAAGCGTGACATAACGTGCAAGAACTCTAAGTTTGCAGACTAGAGGTTCTATTCCAACTATCTTCAATACTTTACCATGGGATATAAAGAGTCCCAAGGAAAGTGAGGCTTTTGGTAGAGTTTCTAGGTTGAAGCTTATTCATTAACGCATTAACCTTCATATTTTACATGATATTTGGTGTCCTGTTAATTATGACTTGCCTGAGCTCAAGCAGAAAACAGATTATGATGCTTGATGTGTAGTTCAGTTTTTCCCGTGGCAATCAATTTCCACAAAAATTATTTACAGTTCTGTTGATAACAAAAATATATCTAGAGCAAAGTTTTGCATCAATAGAAGTAAAGGCCGAAACAGATATACTTTATACAGTCCGATATTGGATTAAATAATTTTCAATTTTTCATAAATAAAAGCAACTCCAAAATAAAGTATTACTTGTTACGGATGACCAGTGACTTTTTCAAGACGTCAACTGTCTCTTTACTGTTGGCCACATTGCCCAATGAAGCAAGCTTCAAGACTTCTTCTTCCCCCAAGTTCACATCACAGACTCTAAAGACAAGAAACAAAATGAAAAGTCATAACGAATTGTAGTACAAAAAAAAATAGGACATAAATGCTTGCTACACTTAATATAATTCACTTACAGCTTGAGTGCTGCAAGCTCCTTAGCTAGGGCCATATTTCTTTCTTGCAGTCTTCTGGATTCCAAGGTTGATTGATCTAGCTCCTGCAACACAAATTTTCCCAAGGCATAGGAACCTGTAAGAGTACAATTTTTTCCCACCAGAAGGCATGCAATTTACAGATTTACTTGCAACAAATCAAGAGTCAAAACATCTACCTGAGATTTAACGCGAAGCAACTGCTCAGTGGCTGTCTTCTGTTTCTTAGCTTCATTCTTTAGAGCCACTTCTACTTTCAACTGCTCTTTGCAACTGAACAACTGTAAATTTCCCAGTACTAACAAGATTAGTTGAGAGAAAGAAAGTGATGAGAAGTTTTAGACAGATGAATTTGGAGACATATATTTTGACTTAAATATCTCTCACAACACTTGACTGTATGCATCAGCAATCACCACGGAACATTTTCTAAACTGGTCTATTTGTTCCCAAGAAATTTTTTGGTTTTGAGCAAAATATGGCTGTTGAAAATCATTATCCTAATAGTAATTTGAAACTGGAATTTTAACAGCTTCAGAAGATGATTATTTTTTGCCATATTTAATCGGTAAACAGCTCTTGGGTGACACATAGCCGTCTACTAATATCATTCACTTGCCAAATGTGGTACACAAGAATGATGAAAAGAAATTGCGAGAAAGTTTTCAACTCAGTGATGGAATCCTTAAACATAGCAGACAGTCATTTGATTAGTTGCTTGCAGGAAGCTATTAACATTTGATTTTATGCAATAATGTGCTTGCTGCTATTGCTCTGTTCAATGGCTTTTGATTGCCCTGTTTATACAATATTTAGTTACAGAAAAACTTTTTTTGGATAGGTGCCGTTACAGAAAACTGGAGGTCATGTTCGTTCTTATTGGAAATATTTGTCTATTGCAATGTCTGAAATTCCTAATTATTTTCTCTTCTTCTTTTAATAACTGGCATATTTTATTACGACTGTGTTTATTGTCCTTTGTTCTGAGCCGGGGGTCTATCGGAAACAACCTCTCTACTTCTTCGGAGGTAGTGGTATGGACTGCGTACATTTTACCCTCCCCAGACCCAACTATGTGGGAATACACCGGGTATGTTGTTGTTGTTGTTCTTCTTCTTCTTTTAATAACCATGATGTTCGGGTCAGCTTGTGCGCACCTCGACTTATTCCACAGGGTAACTGCTACCTCCCACCAATACAGGTACCCCGTAATTTTGTCCACCAATGCTTAGCCAGATGCAAAGAAATCACCTAATTCATTATCTAGAGCTAGGGCATATAAACTGGGTCTCATCTACAATACCTTAGCAAAAGAGCATTTTAATAGGCACCCTGTCTTAGATAGTCGCCAAAGAAAATCACCAGGCTTGTAAAATTCTTAGTAACAAAAGACAATAGGAAATGTCAAAAAAGCATTAAAATTTGAAAATCTATAGATTAAACAGTCTATCATACCCTTAAATAACTCAAAATCTTATTTTTGAGCTTGGTGGAGTAAAATAACTGGAATTTACTTCTATTTTTGTAGAATCAATAACTATCAACCGTGTAATGAAAACGGAAGTAAAAAATTGGCTCAACTACACAACAGACATGCGAGCTTCCATAATCATCCCTTTCTACAAATGAAATATTACAAGTCTAAACCTTTTTTTTGATCTGGTTAACAATATACAAATTCCATTCCCATTTCATGAATAAAAGCAAAGTACAGTCAAAAGCATAACTAGTATAAAACTCCAAACTTTGTATACCGGCAAATTCAAGGCAACCAAAACAGGAAAAGGGTGAACCATGTACCTCAACATTAACTTCTTTGAGATCTTTTTGTTGCTGTTCCAGAGTAGAAACCAGTTTTAAAACTTTCCCCTCTAACCTTTTGACTTCATTTCGTAATTCGCAAGGAGTCCCCTCTTCAGAATCGGGTGGCTTCTGGGAGAGACTAGGATCATTTGGATCACCAACTGATTGGAAATAAAGCCTGTGTGTGTTTTTCTCCGTGCAAGTCTGTTTGCAAACTGGACAGTTCTTCTTCTTTCCATTTGTACAATACTCAAACCACTGCTGAAGACTGATTTTACAACCATAACGTGTCAGAGGCAGAAGCAACTATATGAAAGACACAAGGAAAATTGAACCCATATATACAAGTCAAGGAAAAAATATAAGTCGATGGGCGCATAGTACCATTGCACCACTCTTCCTTATGTCATTGGCGTGAAATATAAACACGTAGTCACACACACACACCAGCTGCCAAAGCTCTACATCCACCACTATAGTAACACATTTATAGGACAATAGACCGGACCAGAATAACATTAACAAAAATTCATCTATTCACACTATAGACGTAGAACATTTGGATTTATCAGTAAAAACCAGAAACATTTGTTAAGGACATAGCAGCAGAAATAACTTTAAATAACTGGTCCATTAGTTAAATGTACGAATAGCCACTTCCAAATGAAACTCCAAGAACAAATGGGAGAATTTTCATAACAAATACAACCTTAGGAAATGAATTTTAACCAAGTGCAGTCCAAAACGCAGATAACTAAAACTAGTCTTAAAAGTTTCAGTTTCAATACAAGAGTCTAGCAAAAAGTACAAGTTTAGTTAAAGAAATGATCTTTAAACAAGTGCATTCCAAACAAAGGTACCCAACACAAGTCATAAAATATTCATTTTTTAACCAAATAAAATCCAAGACAACGTTACCCGATCCAAGCTTTGAAATATTTTCAAATTAAACTAAGTGCAACCCAAGACAAAAATGATCAAATACAGCTGTTCACATATTTTTAAATAAATTGAAATTCAAACCAAAGGTAACCAATGCAAGATAATAGGCGGATACATGATTTAAATTTTATGGATACAATCTTTTAAGATTCTTAGTACTGAACCCATTACTATATTTTTAAAGTTATGGGGTCATATCTACTATTTATTGCAATTTTCGTAGGGACAAAGCTAAAGAATTCTACAGATTCTTCAATGTAGAATCTGTAACTATCAAGAATCAAAATAGAAGAGAAGAAGAAAGTACAGAGTAATGTGCTATTATTCATAATCGTGACAATGTGATATACTATATATAGAAGTTGGTTAGTCGGTTAGAGTTGTTTAGCTAGTAACTAACTTTGTGATTCTATAACTAACTTAGTGAGCTGACTCAATAACTAACTTTTGGATAATTACTTAAACAGCTAGGCTTATAGACTAATCTTTAGGAGTTGATTTGGCCTCAACACTCCCCCTCAAACTTGCTGTTGTGAAGATGTTGAACACACCAAGTTTGGAAATGAGATACTGATGTTGAACTCTGTTCAGGCTCTTCGTTAGCACATCTGCAGGCTGATCAGCTGTGGAAATATACAGTCTTGACCAATCCCTGCTGAATCTTTTCTCTTACAAAGTGGCAATCTATTTCAATGTGTTTTGTCCTCTCATGGAACACTAGATTGGCAGCCATTTGAAGTGCAGCTTTACTGTCACTATATGGTCAAACTGGTTTCTGTAGCTGAATGTCAAGATCTTTAATCAGTCCAGCTAACCATGTTAATTCTGCAACTGTACTAGCTAGGCTTCTATACTCAGCTTTTGCTGAGCTTCTGGAAACTGTAGATTGTTTCTTAGATTTCCATGAGACCAAATAATATCCTAGTTTTATAGCAAATCTTGTAACTGATTTCCTTGTCATAGCACAAGAGGCCCAATCTGCATCACAGTAGGCTTGTTAGGACATCCCTTTTGTTGTTGGATAATAGTATACCTTGTCTTGGCTTGTTTTTTTACGTATTTGATGATTCTTAATGCTGCATTCATGTGAGAAACCTTTGGTTTTTGCATGAATTGACTTAAGGTCTGCACATTATAAGAGATATTAGGTCTAGCGATTGTAAGATACAGAAGTTTCCCTATAATTCTCTGATATGCACCCTAATCAGTTAATGCTTCATCATCAGTGTCTGTTTCTCCTTTGACATATTGATCATATTCAGCAGTTGTGAGCTTAGTAGTTGTATCCATAGGTGTATTTGCAGGCTTAGCTGCACTAAGTCCAGTCTCAGATATTAACTCTAAAGCATACTTCCTGCCACTAAAGCAATGGCTTTAAAGCCCCCAAATTTTCCACATATGTTCAATTTTTGACCAAGTAAATCCAAACCAAGGACACTAATAAAAGTCTCAATTTTTCTTACATATTTAACCAAGTATAATCAGCCCAATGAATCCAGTAGAAGTCTCCAAGTATTTTCAATTTTTTCACCAAGTGAAATCAAAACAAAAGTTGCCCAACCCAAGAATAGTGAAAAAAGATAAAGAGTTTAGTTAAAGAAATGATCTTTAACCAGGTACGTTCCAAACCAAAGCACCCAAACACAATACATAAAAAATTTCAATATTTTACAACAAGTGGAGAAGTTGTTTCCGATAGATGAGTACTCAGCTCAAACAAAAACTATTTCAATTTTTAACCAAATAAAATACAAGCCAAGGATACCCAATCCCATCTTTGAAATATTATCAAATTAAAGTGAAACCCAAGACAAGAATGCACAAATATTATCTAATTATCACTTGATTTTTTAAACATGTCAACTATTTTGAAACAATTTTAATATGAGACGAAGGGAGTAGTTGATATCTTCACATCTTTTCTAGCCTTGGAGACAGGTATCCCGTAAAATTAGTTGAAGTGCATGTAAGTTGGTCCGGATAATAATACGTATAATTAGTTGAGGTGCATGCAAGTTGGTCCGAATAGCACGGTTTTTAAAAAAGAAAATCGAAACCAAGAACACCCAAATTCAAATCTTGAAAAAAATGTCACAAATTCAAATTAAAAAATTAAAAACTCAAAGGAGGTGTGGACAGACCAGAGCTCGTGAAAGACGTGGCCACAGAGAGAAATGGACTGAAGGTCTTCAACAACAGGTTTAAGATCCTCATAGCAGATTGAACAAATGGTCTTCGCAAATGTGTTCCCTCCTACCATTTGCTAACCCCCACCAATTTTCCCCTTTTTCCAGATTTTTCCCAAGAACGTAGTAGCTTTGAACCAAGAGGAAATTGGAAAATATTGAGCGGGAACAAGAGGGAAAAAATTTAATTGGATAAATGGAGAGTTTTTTATACTTACCCAAGCCCTATTTTTCCCTCGCTTTTTTTCCTCTGCCAATATTTTTGGGATTTCAGCATTATTACTTACTAGTATTAGATTACTTTCATTATTTTAAAAATATATGACTTTATATTTTATAGGAAATTTAATTATCATGATTGATTTATCAATTAAATTTTTACTCTATTGTTTTCTAAAATGACTATTATATCTGGCTGTTAATGAAATTTAATAGGACTTAAATACAATAAATATTATAATGTATCAAGATATAATTAAATTTAATGTATTGGTAAAATAAATTCATTATGATTAATAAGAAAAAATAAAATTTCAAGTAGTTATGTAATATAAAAAGGTTTGTGCTTGTGTTTTGAGTCGATAAAAGTAGTCAGGATATTAATTTTATACCAACAGTGTACATGTATTGCCATGACTTGTCCAATATCATTTCTTAGTAATTTTTGTTGAGATCAAAATTGAGAGGATGTTATGAGGCGGAAGTTTATATTTTATAAATTATAGAGATGATAATTATTTAGATGACAAATAAAAATATATTTTCTCTCTATCATTTTAGTTGATTTCTTTCTAAAAATATTTGTTTCAATTTAGTTGTTCTATGGATGAAATCAAGAGAATTTTATTATGTTCTTTCAATAGTATCTTTATCATCAAATGACTAAACAGAGTATTTATACTCAAATTTATATTTTTAAAACATAATTAATAAGGCTAATTTGGTAAAATAAACCCCTAATAATTATTTTCTTAATGGGATTATCAAGTCCATATGAGTCAATTAATACGAAACGGAGGGAGTAGTTCAATTATTATTGATATAATTCGATCAATTGACCTACATATTAGAAACTAAATCAAAAAACATAAAAATTATTTGAGAGAAAATTTATTCTTAAACACTATATTGTTATGTTATTGTGTTATGATATGAGAAAAGACATCTTTTATTTATCTGGTCGAAAACTTAAACTTTTCCTCTAAAAAAAAGGTAAAATATGTAAGAGTGTTATATTTTCTTTAAGGAAAAGTAAAAAAATAATTATGATTTTTTTATTACAATTTAAAATCTTCTTTGAGCAAAGAATTTAAGAAGGGATAATTTGGTAAGCATTATGAGTATAGGAAGATTTACAATGTATACGTATAAATTCATGGTGAATTCAAGCTAGTGAACTTATAATTTCAAATTCAAGATTTGTACCTCTTTAATACTGGGATCCCAATATTTTCCATTTAATGATGGGAGTTTGCTAGTGTCTACGTGAATGTATGCATGTGTACCAATCCCATCTGACAATGAAAAGATAAGAGCGGAAAGGAAAGCACTAGTTAGTACGTGCAGAGATAATGATGAAGGGATGAAGCACAAACAAAGGCCCAAAAATTCCCTCTTTCGATTCAAATACTCTTAAAACACTTTGAAGTGATTGAGATATGCACCAAAGCCTCTTATAGTGGGTTATATATCCAACTAACTCTTTCCTTTGATCCTTTTCTAAGGTGTAGTTTGGTTTTAAAAAAAATAGGAAGAATTAATATCCGCACGAAAAATTTACTTTGGCATTGTTTAAAAGTAACCGGTAAAGTTGTTGGCATGTGACCAGGAGATCGCGAGTTCAAACCTTGAAAACAACATCTAGCAGAAATGCAAGGTGAGACCGCGTACAATACACCCTTGTGGTGAGGCCCTTCTGCGGACCCCTGCACATAGCGGAAGTTTTAGTGCATCGAACTGCCCTTTTATTGTTTACACGTAATTCTTAAATTTTACGTATAGTTAAACGATGTCATATAAATTGGTGCGGAGAAAATATTCATTTGTTTGACGTGCCATGCAATAAGGAAGGAAGGATGATGGGCCTCATCATGGGTGGATCAATGGGATTTGGGCGGTCTCATCCATCACATGTCCTTGTCTCGTCCATGGGCCTAACTCCAATAATCCCAAAAATGAAAGCGATAAGTAGTGTTGTTTCAAACCACTCAAATTGGAACAAGCTTTTGGTTTGGTTGCTTTTGGTTTCTAACCAAACCAATGGAATGTTTGAAGCAGAAATATATCTTCTTAAGTTAATTTTTTTATCCAGATTAGAATATTGGCTCTAATGGATTTATAGTGGGAAGTTCCATGTCGAGGAATAAAACATTTTCTACGATCCTGTTAAATATAACTTCATATTTAAAATTCATATTCAAAATCTATGGTTAAAAATTGAGAAATTCTTAGATTCTACCACAATTTTATGTGGGTGAAATATATCACTTCGTGAAGCGTACGACATGGTGGTACTCAAGTTTGAAAGAGAGTAATCTGCATATTTAAAAACTCTATCTATTTTGAGTTCTGACTCCTCTTATTCATTGTATCCAAAAATTAAGTAGATATATAATTTAAATTAACTTATATCTTGTCAATATTAAAAAAAAAAACTTTTTTGTGCGTATAATATATCATAGAATGCCATAATTAAAAGTAAAAGTTTATCAGGTAACTAAACAAGTTATAAAAAAACAAGGTAGAATTCAATGGATTGGTTTATCCACTCATTCTTCAATCTGTTTTGATTTTCCCATTTGAATGCAAGTGACCTCTGAGCATATTAACAACCATCTCGGTTATTAACTCAACTCATTTTAAATCTCTCAAATTCGGCTCAACCTGCACCCAGAGGCGGACCTACATTGAGGCTAGCGGGTGCACGAGCACCCAGAGGCGGACCTACATTGAGGCTAGCGGGTGCACGTGCACCCGCTAGCCTCGAGAAAAACTATGTATATATGGTTTGTATATCTATATATATATCAGAGTATTATGTTAAATATATGTTGTGCACCCACAATAACAACTGGGTTGGCTGGTGAGATTGTTCGGTATGCCACTTGAAAGTTGCTCTTAATGTGTGATTGGTTAGGCTCAAGCCCCAACAACAACATTTTATTGCTCCTTTTATCATTTTCCAATTTTCTATTGCGTGATTGCTCAGATTCAAACTCCAACAACAACGTTTCTTTATTGCTCCTTTTTCCATTTTCCAAGTTTCTTTACACTTATTGTGCAAATATATATATTTTATCTTTTGATTAAAAAAGATATTATTGAGCTGTTTTTTATTTTATTTCAAAATACAAGTTTCTCTCCAACTTCAAAAGGTAGATATTCTCCCTAGCTTATACTGTATAATATTTATTTTCTTTTAATCTTTTGATCATTGAGTTATTTTTTATTAAAAAAATTAGCAATTTAAAGTTTGAGATAGACTTAAATCAAATGTTACTCGTTGCAACTATCTAGCAAACAAATCTCTCGAATTTCATATTTTTCGAAAACTTTCTATTATTGTTCAAAAGATAAAAGTACGTTGAATTTAAATATGGTGAATAACACACTCTTGTCATGGTGAATAACACACTCTTGTCATATTAAATCTAACTAATGATATTCAATAATATTAAAATTTTGTTTATAAAATACTATAATTAACAAGTTTTCAAAGAAATGTACATCGAACTTTGTCACTATTAATTACTATATTTAAAAATAGAGGTGCACCCATCAAGCTTAAATCCTGGGTTCGCCTCTGCACCTATCAGTTGTCAACATGTTTGTTAATCATCATTGTTTGGTTGATAAATCACATGAGGACGGATTTAATCTCTAGTAATTGATGCAACCGCATGATAGTTATTCTGTTTCACTAATTATAAATTTTAAATTCATTTCTGAATTCACATTTTGGGAAATTTGAGGAATGCAAGTTCAAGAGTTGGACCAATTTTATAATGACTATATTGAACTTTTTCTTAATTAAACTAGTTTATTAAAATGCTTCAAAATTTGTATCTTCCTATAAGAATTTACCAACCAATGAATTAACAAAGTAATTTTTAAAATTAAAATTAGAAGCACGCGCTGTTAATATTTACAAGTCTAACAACATGTGCCTCGCACGTGTAACATTTTATTATTTAAAATTAAATAATTTTATTTATTGCGGAGATTTTTAATGAAGTGTAAAAGTTTATATCAATTTTTAAAGATTCTTTATACTTTAATATAATAATGTAAACATAAACATATAATTTAGTGTAAGCACATATTTTACGATAAATATGTTTAATTAATTTTTAACTCTTAAATATTAAGAAAAATAGTGAAAAGACGATGTTAATAGAGAAAAGAAAACATTACCTTAAATAATTTTTTCATCATCGAATAAGAATCTTTAATTTGTCTTACTTAAAATCTCTCTGTAATTAAGAAAATCCTAATATTTAGAATTATAAAAAACAATTAATACTTTACATCATATAATTCTTTCCTTAATTAAAAAAATTGAAAACCTATATCCCACATAGAACAATTAGTTAGTGCTAAATACAAACATCACTCTAGCTTTGTGATTAGTACATTGAGTTGAAATTATTATTTTATTCTGATCATGACTTCTTCCTTAATTATGATGACTTCTAAAAAGGAAATGTTTCACTAATTCTGATGACTTTTAATAAGGAAGATTTTACCATAAATATGTTTAATTATTTTTCAGTCTATTTAATTTTGGTTACTTCTAATAAAAAAAAGAGTCTTATCATAAATATATTTTAATTAATTTTTAACTCTTAAATATTAGAAAAAATAGTGAAAAGACGATTTTGTCTAAAGCAAAAACTTTTAATGAAGTTCAAAAATTTCAAATCACTTTTCAACGGGTCTTTACACTTTTTACGATATTTTTTATTTATTTTGGACTCTTGTTTCACATCACACACATGGAAAAAACTACCAACATTAATTTCAACATATTTAATTAAATAATAATTTTAAAAATTATTAATAATATTTTGGTTATATTATATTTTTCTTAGTGTAAAAGAAAAAAAGAGAGATTCATAACTAAAAGAAACGAACTAAGGAATTGTAGTAAAACCAATTATAAAGAGGAAAGGTGTCTATAGTTTATTTCCAACACTGAAGTTGTTACTTTCTTTAGATGGAATCCAAGTCATATTATATCCTTGCTCTTGATACTAATATCGAACAAGATAAAAATTAAATTTCATCACTCGAATTTTAATGACTGTTTGATAAAATCATTAAAAAAAATAAAAAATTATGACAAACTTACAAAAATTATGAGTAACTAACATAACAAAATCCCCATCCGAATCTGAACAACATAAAAAAGAATTACTCGATGATTATATTGGTGAAACGTAATAAATATCTCGTGGTATTTCCCTTGCTAATAGTGAAAAAATTCAAAGAGAGAAAAAAAAAAAACGCCCTGTCAATTTCTCTAACAATCAGTCAAGAAATTTTTTTTAAAAAAAAGCGAAAAAAACGGTCCCCTATCTGCTAAGCCTGTCAAACGGGCCGAGCTGACCCGTCCCGATCCACTAAACAAATCCGGCCCGGTATGACCCGACCCGATCAGCCCACGAGCTGTAGGGTACCGAATCTCGGGCTAGGTTTTTTTTTGGTTTGGGCCCGGTTAACCCGGCCCGGATCAAATCCGATTCGGGCCCGACGGTTAACCGGACCGATTTTTTTTTTAAATTAAAAACTTAGTTTTAATATATTATTAATTTACTATCAAATATTATTAATTTATTATATTAAGTAGTATATGTTTTATACTTTTATTTAAAGTAGTACATATATTGAATGGTATATATCTTTTAAAGTAGTATATATTTAACGTATACATGTGTATATATTTTATAAATTAGTATATATATATATATATATTGTAGTATATGTTTTATTTAAAGTAATACATATATTGAATGATATATATTTGTGTATATATCTTCTATAGACGTATATATTTAATGTATACATGTGTATATGTTTTAGAAATTAGTATATAACTATATATATATTGTAGTATATGTTTTATTTAAAGTAGTACTCACATATATATTGACCGGTGCATATATATGTGTATATCTTTTATAGACGTATATATTTAACGTATACATGTGTATATGTTTTATATATTAGTATATATATATGTATATATTGTAGTATATTTTATTTAAAGTTGTACTTATACATTGAATGGTGCGTTTATATGTGTATATATCTTTTATTGACATATATATTTAACGTATACATGTGTATATGTTTTATAAACTAGTATATATATATATATATATATATATATATATATATATATATATATATATATATATATATATATATATATATTGCAATATATGTTTCATTTAAAGTAGTACATATATATTGAATGGTGCGTATATATGTGTATATATCTTCTATAGACGTATATATTAAATGTATACATGTGTATATGTTTTATAAATTAGTATATAACTATATAACTATATATATATATATATATATATATTTATTGTAGTATATGTTTTATTTAAAGTAGTACGTATAGTTGTATATATTGAATGTTACGTATATATATGCAATTGTGTATATGTGTATATATTTTTAAAATTGTAATGTAGTATATAATATATATATATATATATATATATATATATATTGTTTAACGTATTTAAAATATATATAGGTGGGTATATATAGTGTATATTGGAAAAAAAAACTTTTTCATTTTGTTTTTTCACTGGGTTTGACCTAATTTATTATGTGCAATATTGATTAATTTTTAATTTTTAAATATTACAAAAAAATTAATATTTATTTATGCTAAAACCTTTTCAAATTAAATACAGGTGACCTGATTTATATTGGGAAGATTTTATCATAAATATATTTAATTCATTTTTAATTCTTAAATATTAAAAAAAAGAAGTGAAATGACGATTTTGTCTAAAACAAAGATTTTTAATAAAGGGCAAAAAGTTCAAATCACTTTTTCAAAGGCCTTCACACTTTTAATATATTATAGATTATAGATATAGATTATAGATATAGATATAGATTAATGCACGTCATGGATGTAAAATGTAGGAATTTAAACAATGTACCTTCATCATAAACATAGGTTGTAATTTAATTAAATCATACTCAAATGCCAATTCGCCTACAAAGTAGTGGACTGCCTCAAAGACTAAAGAATGATAATTGAAATACTAAATTTATTTTCAAAAAATTACATAAATAAATATCATAACTTTCAAAAAATTTTAAAATCCCCCACTTCTGAAAAATTACATAAATCCCAACATTTTAATATTTGAGACTATTTTTGAGATACAAGTTAACCCTATCTGTATCTAATGTAACCCTACACGTATCTAATGTATGATACAAGTTAATCACATTAGATACATGTATCAGCAGCATGTATCTAATGTGATTAACTTGTATCAAATGTTGAAATTTTAAGAGATTTTGAAAAATGTGGAGATTTTTAGTAGTTAAGGATAAATATGTCGGTATATATGTAAAATTTCCATTTATTTTTCTATTCATTATCACTTCATCCACATATAATATCATATCCTATAGCCAACTTCTTGGGTTGGCATCATGTACCTTCCTCATTTACCTATTAAAAACACACGTTATAAACATACATTTTAAGTTCATTAAACAACTTCTTATCTAAATAGTTGTTCTGTTTAGCTAATTGCTTCTATTTTATTATAGTTTCTCACAAATATATACATGAAACTTCAATAGTTTTTTCTTTATTTACGCATTCGGCATCTAAAATTTATTAATCCAACTAATCTAAATTTGCATCCAATATAATCGGTTAGCTAAGAAGCGTATATAAATTCCATGTTGAAGTTTTTTGGTTGATTCCTAAAACTTGAATCCACCATCTTGACCTACTATTTACTTATTTACTAACTTGATAAATATCAAATGTGTTTGTTATGATGAAAGTTATCGAGAAATTATGATTATCGTTGAAAATATGTTTTTTTTGGGTATTATGTGTTGTTGTTATTGTTTGCTTGGTTAGTGGATTTATTTTCATTTTACACATGCATCAACTTATCACCAATAAATTACTTTCTTTTAAAATTTATATTCAGAATGTCTCTTTTCTAATTTAACGACTTTATGTTTACATCACACGTGATATAATTATGGACATTTTGACACATTATATATATTTTTAGCTTAAAATCACAAGCTTTTAAAAATATTTTTATTTTTTTTAAAGTTTACATCTGAGACAAATTAAAATAAACAAATCAAAACAGACGGATTAGAAGAAAAATCATCTGTCAAGTCAAGCAAATTATAGCTCATCAACAGAGAGAAAATATTTTTTTTTTTTAAAAAAAATCCTTGCTTGACAAGTTCCAACTTACAACTATTACGCTACAATTTTAATTCCAATCCCATATCTTTTATGGGAAATATAAATTTGTTTTGTCTGTCTTTTTCTTTCACAATAGAAATACATCTCCATCAATTGCCCAATTTTGTTTATTGGTCACAAAGGGTGATGGGAAAAAATCATATTTATTGGTAATGAAACACACATATTGAACAGAAAATACTCCCACTTGGCCATACCTTAAATGGCTGAAATGAATAGATAAGGAAAAAAATACTACCTCCGTTTCATTTTAGTTGGACCTTTTTCTAAAATATTTTTTTCAATTTTGTTATTCCTTTTGATGAAATAAATAGTATTTTACTATGTTCTTTCAATACTACCCTCAACATTAAATGACTAAACAAAGTATATTTACTCAAATTTATATTTTCAAAGCATAATTAATAAGACTAATTTGGTAAAATAAATCTCTAATAAATACTTTCTTGTGTTAAGTAAAAAGGGCCAATTATTTTGAAACGGAGGGAGTATATATTAAGCTTAATACTCTGCTGCTTTTGATCGTGCAAGCAACTCCATTTAATATCATTTAATTTGCTTGGTCCAAAATAAACAAATTAAGGAGTTTGAATTCTGTGAACTTGGCGTGTATAATTTTAATTTTTACAACACCTCATGTTAGTTTAATCTAAAATAACATGCAACTGTTTGTACCATTAATATGATACTCTAAAAAAATAAATAGAATGCCAACATACTATATCATACTATTACATTACATCGAAAATATAATTTTTTAAGACGTCAACACCAATATACTATTATCATACGCATTGCATTACATTTAATAGTATAATTTTCTTCACACGTCAGTTTGATGAATTGTGTCCCTCACTTAGGCCGGTGGGAGGGTATTTGCCTCCTCATACGGTTGAATTTTTGTCTAATTTGCACTTTCTAAATTTTTATATATATATTTTTTTATTTCTCATCCGGTGTTCGATTTCCGCATTGGAGTTTGACTAATCCGAATTCGCACTCCCCATTCGGGGGTAGAGCTCCCAACAGAGTTTTCTCTGTGCCCAGGGTCGAACCCTTGACCTCTGGTTAAGGGTGGAGCAGTCCCATCCGCTGCACCACAACCCATGTTGGTGGGGGTATTTGCCTCCTTATACGGTTGAATTTTTGTCTAATTTGCACTTTCTAAGAGTTTTTTTTTTTTTCTTTCGAAAAGTTATTTTTGGGAGTTGATTGAGTTAGATTAAAATTTATTTTCTTATAATAATATCATAGCCGTTCGCTCAAATTTTGTTCCACTCAATATTGAGCACCTATATATTATCGTGCTTACGCTTTCAGTCGGTAGGTAGGACTGAACATGTGTGGAGTTTGAATTGCTTCTTCCACATTAGTTAATGGATGTTATTTATCTATTTATATGATCTTAGGCAATTTTTATTTGTTGAACAAGTTTTTTAGGTCGAGCAAGGTCATCCAAATTCTATACTTTTATTCCAATAGACAAAATGTAAATCGAAGACAGAATACGTCGAGAACTCCTTAAACTCACTAGTCACTTTCATTTAGAAATTCGAATTGCGACATATTTGGATTGAACACCTAAACACGAGCAGATAAATGTTCATATGAAATACTTTTGATTTTAAAAAAATTGAAAAGCTTTTACACGATGTTATCAAGCATCAAATATATACATAAATTAATCATTTAAAATAGACTACATCGATCATTTAATTCTAACATTAAGTTCATATACATCATGAAAACCTCATGCATGTTTGATGTTATTGTGTATAATCAAAGAAAGAAGCATATTGTATCTGTTAACTTATCTACGCAATAAGCGGTTGTAAAAACACCAAAACAGTTTCCATAATATGAATCACCAATATCTAATAGTGCCATTTTATCATATTTTCAGATGCTCGTGCATTCGATGAAACCGACCATGACCCATGTTGGTTCAGGCAGGACTTCAAGACCAATTCCAACTGTCCGTGTCTACAGTTTCTAGGTAACGGCCATTTTTGTTAAAAAATTATTATACAGTATATATCAACTTCAACATGTCTATGTCTAAGATTTCTAGCCTTTTGACATTTATGTAGAGAAATTTATTAGTGTATATATTAACCTAACAATTTAATAACAATGTAGATGATTCAATTCTTATATTTGGCTTTTTCAGAGCATTTAATTTGCTATTTATTTATTCCAATTTATCTGTCATTTTTATTAACCGGAGTCAATTTGACAGTTTAAGAAAAATAGAATATAAATAAATGAAATGTTTAAACGTAATTTTTGATATATATTTAAAATTATACTAAAGGAGAAAAAGTGTTAGCTTTTCCTTGTGAAAAATGCAACTAAAGATTGTACTTATATAAGAGATAAGGGCTCGTTTGGTAGAGTGTATTGGCAAAAATAATACATGTATTCATTAATGTGTATTATGAATACCTTGTTTGGTACAATTTTTACCCTATGTATAATTAATGCAAGCATTAGTTATACACTCTATTGTGTATTAAGGTGTGTATTACTAATACCACCCATTTTCTATGTATTAGTAATGCAAAGTCTTTAATATATGCATTAACTTATTAAATGACCTTAATACCTCTTAATTTCCCTCTCAAAATGTTTCATCATTCCTTTTCCCGTCATTTTAATTTGCAATAGTGAATCTTTTCAAAATACTTCTCAATTTTTTCCCCACCATTTTAACCTACAACAATGAATAATTGATTTAAATAATTGTAACGTATTTTTGTTTTTCTTCGAGGGTCTTTAAAAAGATTAAAAAAAAATTGAGACTATTTCTTAATTTTACGTCCAATATTTTATTTTTGTTTCGACTATGTTAATCCGTTGGCGTAGTATTTTATGCTCAAAGACGAAGGTCCTGCAATTAATCTAAAACCTCTATATACTAGTTCAACTATACTAATTATATTTGAGATGACAAAAAAAAAATTGTTGCAAAAAAATGTACAAAATCAAAGAAGGATACTTTTGTAAACAAACATTTCTTTTATAAAAATTATGTAAGATATATTACTTTTTATATATTAAACCAAACAATGTATAAGAAATAATACATACATAACTAATACAAACATTATTAATACAAACATAATTAATACACTATATTTTGCATTCATCTTTTACGCTCTATCAAATATTACTAGCAGTACTTTGTTTTGTTTTCAATGTACACTTAGCACTCATGAGAATAAAGTACTCATTTAACTCATGGGCGAATTTCATTGTCTATCATTTTATGTATCGGCCGGCTATTGCACTTGAGATATTTCTTCTCCACATTTTACATTCACCTTTAACATATTTATCACTTATCAGTAATTTGTTTATATTATAGAGAGAGAGAGTTGGAACGTGGACTAGTGTGGATTGAGGCGGTTAATGTCTCGGTTTTGATGTAGTAAAACTTACATAAATCTCACAAGTTTATCCTTAATTATTTTTTATTCTTATTTTTTGCTAAATCATAAATAATTTCTTATTTTGTAATTTTCGGATACATATTTAGCATCCGTATACATAATTTTGAACTTAAAAATGTAACTGTTAATTATTTCATTTTTGCTCGGATACATAATTTTGATTAATGAGATATATCTATTTCGAAAATTATTTGGTCGAGATACATAATACATTAACCAGACTAAAGGGAGCTACATAATTAAAATTATGTATCCGGAAATTTATGTGTTTGTGGATGTATCCGATTGTTTTAAAACAAACAAAAGATTTAGATAATTAATAAAAAAAAGGTAGAGATTTTATGTAATTTAATAAAAATAAGTTGTGGTGTTATGTGATTTTTCTTTTTATGTATATATTCTTAAGGCCAATTTTTTAGTTTATTTTTAGGAGAGTTAAATTGTTTGCGAGACTTATGATCCGATATCATTCTCAAACGACTAAACGGGATAAATTCTTGTATATCATTTTCAAACAATTTAGTTGACTGTCTGAACTTTCATTTTATTGTAGAGGATTTAACTCCCACCTATATAATCTCCTATTTCTCCTTCTCCAACCCTAGCCCCATTTTTTTTTTTAGAAAAACAAAAAAAGAAGACTTACTAATTTATGCCTTTCAAGTTTCACCGAGTTTTACTCATAGGAAACTGACTTTGAAGAAATTGAAGGGCATTTATTTCTTTTGAATAAACGTTTTTTTTTTTTTCTTTTGTGTGTGTTTGGTAATATAGGCGTCCACTGCAAATTATAATTCCTCCGTCTCATTTTATTCGTCCCAATTCTTTTAATTTAATTTCTTATTTTACTTGTCATTTTTCATTAATCAAGACAAGATAAATTTTTTTCCTTTTTACCCTTAATATTAATTGTTTTTTCCTCCAAATTAAAATGTAAGCATCATTTAATAGGGGTACTAAGATAAAATAGTCATGTTATTATTTTTTTTTTTTTATTAATGTGAAATATCAAATTGGGACGAGTAAAATGGGACGGAAGGGAGTAATATGCTATAGCCTTCGTTTCATAGCGCAAGTTCCTATAAATAATCAAGAGTAGCATTCTTATTAACGCGTTGAGTTGAATTTTCACAATTAAATAAAAGTTGAATTTTTACAAGTCAAGTATTTAGTTCTACTACCCTGTCTATCAATACCTATAATTAGTTATACATTTTGTCCACGCATGGTTCCTTTTTTTTTTTTTTTATTATCTTGTGCTTATAATATTTAAATATAGTACATTATATATTTTTAGGGAGAGGCCGTAGAATAATCTCAAATGGATAATAAGAGAAGCAATTTATATTATATAATTGTTAGTATAAAGTGACAAAGTTAAAGTGTTAAAATTTTAAGATATTGGATTCTATTCTTCGTATGAGAACGCATACATTCTCTCTTATATTGTTATTTTTTATAGTGTGTTACAGTTTTAAATTACTACTTTAAATTATTCAATTCCTTATCTTTACACGAGAAATTTTCTTTATTTCCATAATTAATTTTTAAAATCCAGTATCTTCTACTTTATAAATTGTTTCATGCAAATATTCCCCTTCATAAACGTATGCACACGTAGCATAATGCAAATAAGCTACTAATATTATGTATGTGGTAAGCATTCAATTTCAACTTTTTGATAATGCTATGGTCTAAAAGTATAGATAAGAAATTTAAGTTTTTGAGTATTTAATTCTATTTTTAAGATGGTACTCTAATTGGAGAACTAATTCGAATTCATGACGGTAGACGATCGATAATGTAAGTCATTACTTTTTAAGGAGATTGTTGAAGCATTATAGGAAGAGGACAAAATACTTACATATGATATTCATCAATCTGAAGAAGGCATATGATAAAGTTTCGAGAGAGGTCTCATCGAGATGCTAGATTCTAGAGGGTATACATGTATGTGACATATATTGAAACAACTAATAAATGACATATATGATGAAAAGAAGACCCAAGTGAATATGTTTTTAAATTCCGAAATAAGTTTTCCTTTTTTTTCCTAAAACAAATAAATTAAAGAAAATATGATCAAATAAATTCAGACAACTACATTAAAAAAAAAAATGAAAATTTCTGTCAACTGTACAAAAAATCATATCCGTTAATCTCAGTAGGATAGGATGTAGCATAATTTTTTATTTTTAACTTTGAAATGGTCTTTGGGGAATACCGAATAGAATTGGGCCACATAATATATCAACAGGTGTCATGCCACCTCAACACTGTCACGTTGTTGTTTCAAATTAGTCGACTATAATACTCCCTCCGTTACATAATAAGTGAATTGTTGGAGTATTTTTTATGTTTCAAAATAAATGAATGGTTCACAAATCAAGGTAAATGTTGAATTTTTTTTTCAAATTTATCCTCCATTAAATGTGCATTGGGAGTGATGTATAATGTGTCTTTATTTTTTGAAAGAGGGTAAAAATAAAAAAACATGATAAATCTATGTCTTTATTTTATTTTCTTAATATGTGTGTCAAAATTCAACAATTAACTTATTGAGAAACGGAGGGAGTATATATTACTGGGCATTTGATCATAAATATTATTTATTATGTTTTCATTTTATTTTAAAATATTTATTTAACTACGAACATAAAAAAATTTTAGACGTTTTCATAATTTTTTGTTTTTCATTTTCACATATTTTTGAATTTGTTTTCCTAGCATTTTTAAAAAAAATATATTTAAAATTTATTTTTTTAAAAAAAATAATATAATTAAATATAACTTTAATTTTAATTTTAAAATATAAAATAAAATAAATATATTTTTTTTATTTTCATGGTCAAACAAATTCTTAAAGATCCCTTAACATGCTAGTCGCTATAGGAGAAGGTGCTTGTAACCGTCGATTTTCTCCGCTAAAAGTCAATTTCCAATTTGGTGTTGCTCCTCTTCCTATAGATTTTTCCATATACTTTATTGATTTCGGACCTATTGATTTGACATAGATTTTATGAAAATACTAATTAAAGATATACTTTATTAAATTAATTTTATTGATAATATTTTAAAATTTTAATATGATTATTACTTTTTATGTAGTTGTTTGATAATACGAATAGTATGAGAAATAAGAGATAACATTATTTTGATTTGTAAAAATGACGCCGATGAAATTGAAACGTCTATTTTAAGTATAGAAGTCAAGTAATACGAAACAAGGAAATGTAACTTTCTCCATGTTGTATTAGTTGTTCGTGTTATGAAAATGGTTGTTTAAAATTATTTATCAATTTTACAAAATTAAGAGAGAATTAATAGATTTTTTTTCTATCCGTACAATTATTTTTCTTTTGTTGAAAGTGTACACAAGTTTATAAAATTTTGGTATAAGTCAAATCAACTTCAATCTTTCTTGGTCTATATTTGAAGAACAAGGGATTCAAGCCATAAAAATATTAAGTCCATGAGGACGTATTTGAAGGACTCTTTTCGATCTTCAGTTAGAGCAATACCACATATGAACGATGACTCGAAGTCGAGGCATAAGAAATAAAGCAAGTTAGCGTGGGTTATTTTCAAAATAATCACTTTAAGATTATTTTTATATAGATTATTTGTGCAGAGGCAAATAATAAATGTTGTTCTTCGATGTTTTTCAGGTACAAGAATTTGTAATTTGACACAATAACTTCAACACTAGTTCAAGTTTAAAACAAGAGCACAATGAAGTACAAAAACACCCTCAACACAAGATCAAAGTGATCTTTCTAAGAAGTGTGTTTTATTTTTCAGAAATTACGATGAAACAGAAATGTAAAGACAAGTCCCCCAACTTCACGGAGTGTCCTTGAGGAATAATTCCCCTCACTGTACCCGAGGTTTTGGAATCTTCCTCCCAGGATAAAATGACTTTCAATCCAATTATAGTGGTACCTCAAATAATTGGATTCGTCGAACTCACTCAACGATTTGATTGATCACAAGAAATGTATTGAAGACAAGAAAAGTTTGTATTTCAGAAAATTTTTCATGCCTAAACTTGTGGATAAATGCAGGTTTATATAGCCATCAAGTGCCCCTTCCGAAAGGTGGCAATGGTTCAGCCAAAAAGGTGTATCCTTTGGAAGAGTCATGTCTGTTCATTCGAAACATTGTGTCTTTTTCTGAACAGACACAAATATCTGAATAGTCACTCCTTTTTCCAAAATAATATGTCTTTTCCTCAAAGATTGTGTCCCTCCATTTTTCATTCACATTTTTTTCATACATATTGAACCCAACAATCCCCCACATAAATGAGGAATGACTATTTTTTCATAAAATTTTACGAACAAGTATGTGATCATCAAGCAAAGACGGATTGCATCTGGATAAGTGGGGTTTCCTTTGAACTTTTCGTAGTGAACATGCATCGGATGCACTCGGTCAATCGGTAGATTTGATATCTTTGAACCGCCGAGCTTTAATGTACGCCTAGACAACACGTCACACAATTTGTCTTTTATCATTTATGGTTCTCACGATTTTGTTTCATGAGAGCTTAGAGAATAGGCCTTTACTAACATTCTCCTTAAAGCGGCTTCCACTTCGCCCTCACATAGGTGATTTCTAAACGTTCAATCCCATAGATTAAACTATTTGATCAAATCTGTCAAATTTAGATAATCATTAAAAGACTTTTCACCTTAAGTCTTATCCTTGTTTACTAAACATTGTCTACATCATGAGAATGGGTAGATATTTTGACAATGTTGAACCTGTCAGACACAACTTTATTTGATCTCCTTGAACCTAACTCTTGGGATCTCCAGTCTGCTAGGTAGATTTACCGTCATGCTGACTTGTCCTAGGCCTTAAACCCATTCCCTTGTATGTTCTCTCAACTCCTTCTCTAGATAGACCTTTTGTAAGTGGATCTGACACATTATCCTTTGACTTTACATAGTCAACAGTGATAATTCCACTAGAGAGAAGTTCTCTAACGGTATTATGTCTCCGTCTTATATGATGAGATTTAACATTGTACATCATGCTTCTTGCCCTACCTATTGCCGTTTCGCTATCACAGTGTATACATACTGGTGCCACTGGTTTGGGCCAATAAGGAATATCTTCCAAGAAATTCTGAAGTTATTTTGCTTCTTCACCGGCTTTATCCAATACGATAAATTCAGATTTCATTGTAGAGCGAGCAATACAAGTTTGTTTGGATGATTTCCAAGAGACCGCTCCTCCACCGATTGTAAATACATATCCACTTGTGAATTTTACTCTGTTCGATCCAGTGATCCAATTTGCATCACTATATCCTTCAAGTACCGCGGAATATTTATTATAATGCAAAGCATAGTATTGGGTGTATTTAAAATACCCCAAAACTCTTTTCATTGTCATCCAATGAGTTTTATTAGGATTACTCGTGTACCGACTCAACTAACTTATAGTGCATGCTATGTTTGGTCGTGTACAGTTCATTAGATACATTATACATCCCAATACTCTTGTACTCCAATTGTGAGTCACTTTCACCTTCATTTTTTCGAAGTGCAAAGCTTACATTCAATAGAGTCTTGGCAATACCAAATTCCATATACTTGAATTTGTCAAGTACCTTTTTGATGTAATGAGACGGTGACAATGTCAACCTTTGTGGAATTCTATGAATTTTTATCCCTAAGATCACATCCGCTACTCCAAGGTCCTTCATATCGAACTTGCTCTTGAGCATTCTCTTCGTTGCATTTATGTATAAAATGTCTCTACTGATGATCAACATATCATCCACATATAAACATAACTCATTAATCTTAAACCCGTTTGCCAACATGGTTTGGTCAAACTTTGCATGTCATTGCTTAGGTGCTTGTTTTAGCCCATAAAGTGGCTTAACAAGTTTACACACCTTATTTTCTTTTTCTGGAACCGCAAAACCCTCGGGTTGTTCTATGTAAATTTCTTCCTTCAATTCTCCATTTAGGAATATGGTTTTCACATCCATTTGATAGATTTTAAGACCATATACCGCCGCTAAGGCAATTAACATTCGAATCGATGTTATCCTCGTTACTAGTGAGTATGTATAAAAGTAATCAAGGCCATCCTTTTGTTTAAAGCCTTTTACGACAAGTTTTGCCTTGTATTTGTCAATAGTATCATCCGCTTTCATTTTTATTTTGAAGATCAATTTAGATCCTAAAGGTTTGTTTCCTAGAGGAATATCAACCAACACCCACGTATGGTTGCTTAAGATTGAATCAATCTCACTATCGACTGCCTCTTCCCAAAAGGATGAGTCCGAAGACGCCATCGCTTCCTTAAATGTTTTAGGCTCATTTTCTAAGAGAAATGTTACAAAATATGATCCAAACGAAGTTGACGTTTTTTGACCTGTACTACGTCTTAGATTCTCATTATTATGTACATTCTCACTTGGTTGTTTTATACGGATAAATATTTTCAAAGAATTCAACGTTATCTGATTCAATTATCGTATTTTCATTAATATTCGAATGTTCAAATTTATGAACCAAAAACCGACATGCTTTACTATTTTTAGCATATCCTATGAACATGTAGTCCACCGTCTAAGGTCTTATCTTAACCCTTTTAGGCATAGGAACTTAGACCTTCGCTAGACACCCCCACACGTTGAAATATTTCAAGTTGGGTTTCCTTCCTTTCCATTTTTCACAAGGAATTGATTGTGTCTTACTATGGAAAACTATATTGAGTATACGGTTAGCTGTAAGGATAGCCTCCCCCCACAAGTTTTGCGGTAAATCGGAACTTATAAGTAAGACATTCATTATTTTCTTCAAAGTTTGTTTTTTTCTTGCAATTTCATTAGATTGAGGTGAATACGGGTCCGTAGTTTAATGGAAAATTCCACTCTCTACACATATTTCGACGAAGGGAGATTCATATTCTCCGCCCCTATCACTTCTTATTGTTTTTATCTTTTTTTCTAACTGATTTTCAACTTCAGTTTTATATTGCCTAAACGCATCTATTGTTTCATCCTTACTATTTAGTAAATAGATATAACAACATCTAGTGTAATCGTCAATAAAAGTTATGAAATACTTTTTTCCACCACGTGATGGTGTTGACTTCATATCACAAATATCAGTGTGAATTAAGTCTAAGAGATTGGAATTTCTTTCAACGAACTTATATGAATGCTTAGCATACTTTGATTCCACACATGTTTGACACTTTGATTTATTGTACTCAAAGTTTGGCAAAACTTCTAAGTTAATCATTTTTTGTAATATTTTGTAATTAACATGGCCTAAACGTCCATGCCACAAATTGGGAGACTCAAGCAAGTAAGAAGAATTTGAACTTTTATTGATTTCAACATTCATTACATTCATTTTGAATAGACCCTCATTGAGGTAGCCTTTTCCTACATACACTTCTCCTTTACTAAGTACAATTTTTCGAAAATAAAAACACATTTGAATCCGTTCTTGTCTAGAAGTGAAACAAAAATCAAGTTCTTCCTTAAATCCGGAACATACAAGACATTGTTAAGTGTCAACACTTTGCCGGAAGTCATCTTCAAGCACACATTTCATGTTCCTTCTACGTTTGCAGTAGCGGAGTTAGCCATATATAAATTTTCTTCTACTTGAGCCGGAGTGAACGTAAAAAACAACTCCTTGTTAGCACAAACATGACGGGTGGCACCAGAATCCATCCACCATTCGCGAGGATTTTCCACCAAGTTGCATTCGGAAAGCATAGCACACAAATCATCCATTTCTTTCTTAGACTCAGACAGATTTGCTTGGTCATTCTTCTTCTCTTTTTGGGGGGCACGACAATCCGTAGACTTGTGGCCAATCTTGCTACAGTTGAAGCACTTTCCTGTGAATTTCTTTTTGGGTTAATTACATTCATTTCCAGCTTTCTTTCATTTTTTATAGTTGTTTTGGTCATCTTCTACAATGTTTGCTCCACTCATTGCAGAATTGCCTCTTGACCTTCTTTCCGCAGCCTTGTTATCTTCTTCAATGCATAGTCGTACAATCAGATCTTCGACTGACATGTCCTTACGTTTGTGTTTCAAATAGTTTTTGAAGTCTTTCCACATAGGTGGTAGCTTCTCTATTATTGCCGCTACTTGAAACGCTTCATTCACAATCAAACCTACAATAAAGTTCACATGAATACTAAGAATATTTTTAAATTGTTCAACAATGGTATTTGTCAAAATCATACCTTTCGCTAGGAGATCATGGATGATCACTTGCAGTTCCTGCACTTGGAAAACACCAGACTTGTTGTCTATCATTTTGTACTCGAGAAATCTTGCAATAAAGAACCTTTTAGTTCCGGCATCCTCCGTCATGTACTTCCATTCTAGCGCTCCCCATAACACTTTTGCAGTCTTGGTTCCGCTATACACATTGTAAAGGTCATCTTGGAGACCACTCAAGATATAATTCCTGCAAAGGAAATCTAAGTGTTTCCAAGCCTCCACAATCACGGAGCGTTCTTTTGCAGAGGTTCCCTCGGACACCTCCGGAGCTTCCTAAACCGTGAACCTTTGAAGACACAGTGTTGTGAGGTAGAAGAACATTTTCTGTTGCCATCTCTTGAAGTCAATACCCGTGAACTTTTCGGTTTTCTCTGCCGGTGCCATAGCTCGCGGA
The DNA here is from genome assembly GCA_030864215.1 of Capsicum pubescens. Classification (NCBI taxonomy): domain Eukaryota; kingdom Viridiplantae; phylum Streptophyta; class Magnoliopsida; order Solanales; family Solanaceae; genus Capsicum; species Capsicum pubescens. The sequence continues at coordinate 238,696,668 of CM061545.1, forward strand.
GCATTAGTACGACTCATCGTGGCAATACTAGTTGCCGCCATAGTCGTTCCAGCATCATGCATTTGACTATCAGTCGTCATTTTCCTGTCACCACAAGACAGTACCTTAAGTATATCGAAATACTTATTAAAAAATTGCAGCAACTTTAAACACTTCTTGTTTTCAGTTTAACGATTAAGTTTTTATGACTTCCAATAGTCAACCGAGTGATCTTTAACTTGTGATGAAAATTTTATTTTTTCAAATCACTAGTTAAGTTCAAACGAAGTAGAAAGCTAAAAGTTTTAATCTCCAGAAACCAAGCTATACAGATTCGAAAAGAAAAAAACTTTAGTGGAAGGAAAACTTCACCAAACAAGCAATTTTTTTTTCCTTTTTCTAAAAATTCCTTAAGATTGTTGTTCTTTGATGTTTTTCGGGTACAAGAATCTGTAATTTGACACAATAACTTCAACACTAGTACAATTTTAAAACAAGAACACAATGAAGTACAAAAACACCCTCAACACAAGATCAAAGTGATCTTTCTAAGAAGTGTGTTTTATTTTTCAGAAAGTACGATGAAACAGAAATGTAAAGCCAAGTCCTCCAACTTCACGGAGTGTCCTTAAGGAATAATTCCCCTCACTGTACCCGAGGTTTTGGAATCTTCCTCCCAGGATAAAATGGCTTTCAATCTAACTATAGTGGTACCTCAAATAATTGGATTCGTCGAACTCACTCAACGATTTGATTGATCACAAGGAATGTTTTGAAGACAAGAAGAGTTTGTATTTCAGAAAATTTTTCATGCCTAAACCTGTGGATAAATGCAGGTTTATATAGCCATCAAGTGCCCCTTCCGAAAGGTGGCAATGGTTTATCCGAAAAGGTGTATCCTTTGGAAGAGTCATGTCTATTCATTCGAAATATTGTGTCTTTTTCTGAACAGACACAATTATCTGAATAGTCACTCCTTTTCCAAAACAATGTCTTTTCCTCAAAGATTGTGTTCCTCAATTTTCCATTCTCACCTTTTTCATACATATTGGACCCAACAATAAATAGGTGTCTCAGCCTTTTTTTTTTTTTTTTCCTTTTATGAATGTTAATGTTATAACTCTTGAGAGACCATGAGAGTTTGAAAAGCCTTATGTTGATTCTTGCTTAGAAGCGGTGGTTGCAAAAGCATTACGATTCTCTTTCAATTATTGTAGGAGTTAGGTGCTTTCTTGAATTGTTCATTCGATATTTTAGGATTTAATATATCTTTTAGTTTCGATTGCAATTTTGTATTTATGTTTGTCTATCTATCTTTATCTTCTATCTTTTAGTTTCTTGCACTTCAATAATACTATCTTTTCTCTTTTCTAATTTTTGTGTTTGTTTTCATCTTTCATATTTTGATACTTACTAAGTTTCAAAAATAGTTTTGAGGGATAAATTAATAATTACTCTCTTTATTTATGATTTTCAAGAAAAGTGCAAAGAAAAAAAAAATAGACAACTAATACGAGAGAAAAGGATTGCTCTCATTTCATCTATCAAAAGTACTTTACTCAAATACTCCTTCTGTTTGTTTTTGTTTAGACTCTTATTTACTTAACACTCTTAAAAAATATTTATTTATTTATTTTTACTTATTTAATATTTAATTGACATATTTACTAAATAAATAATAAATAAAATAATAATTTTATTATATCACTCTTTGAATATCCTCTTCATCTATTTTTACTTGTTAATTATTGTTTTGAGAAATAAGAAACGTATTGAAATTGATTAAATTGAATAATAAAGATAAATTAGAAACTAGATGGCAAGTTATCTTTTGATTTTAAATTAAAAAAATAAACCAAACATTTATATTTAATATAATGGACAAGTAAAAGTGGATTGATGTAGTACTTGTTCCGTTCACTTTTACTTGTCTATTATACTAAAAATTAGAGGTGACATCTAGATTTAAATTTTATTATGAAATTTTATTGGGTATATTATTATTGTTGTAACATCTAAAATCTAAATAACTTATCCTAATTAGGAATACTATAATAAATTTATTATATTAGTTTTTAAGGAGTGTAATCAAATCAAGCATGGATAAATAAATATGAAAGGAAGAATTATTTATTAAGAATCTAGTTTATTGAATTAATTTCATCAATTGTAGCTTGAAAATTCTAGTTTGACTACTACTAATATTTTCTGTAGTTACTTATAATGATAATGTTGAAAAAAAAAATAAACTTTTCTTCATTTAAAAAGTTGTCAAACCAAACATTTTGCCTTGTCAGCCAAAAAGGGCAAAACAACAAGTTCAGGGTACTTAAGACAGGTCGTCAAAGTTCAGGTGTATCATAAATAAAACGTGACAGGTTTAGGGAATAATAGACTTTTTTTTTTTAATTTTTCATTCGGTGTCTGGTACCCACATTGAAGCCCGACTACTTCGAATTCACGCCGTGTAGGGTCCCATTCGGGAGGTAGCGCTCCCTACCAAGAATTTTTTTCATACCTAGAACTCGAATTCGAAATCTTTGATTAAGAGAGGAGCAGCCCCATCAAATGCACCACATCATTTGATGGTAGTATATTTATCTTCTAAATTAACAAGTGCATAATATGTGGGGGTTTATTTAAAGTTCTATTGATGTTCTTACTTCTTACCTACACTGGATAACTTAACCACATAAAGTCAATAGTATGATTTAATACATGCACCAGGTAAGGTCTGTTTTTTCGTTTGTTTTTACTTCAACCACCCACTCAGGCTTTTTGCCTCACTATGTTGACATTCTTTTCAAAATTATCTAGTTTTCTAGTCTTAATATTTAGAAATTTATATCGGATAAGCTTTGATTCATAAAATTATTTTCTGTTACATAGAAGAGGTGGTTTCGACCACCTCCTGCAATTACCAAAAAAACAACTAATTTATATTAATTAACTATAACTACATATTGAAAGTAATTTTTTTTTATTTATTTAATTATCTGTCATGTTCAAAACTAATTTGTTACCACAAATTACAATAATTAATAACTTAAAATATTTAAAAGACATATAGAAATTTTATTGACTCTTACAAAAAAACAACCTCTACTCCCACTCTATTAATTTATATTAATTAAGTATAACTACATATTGAAAGTTTTTTTTTTTTTTTTAATTAGTTATCATGTTCAAAACTAATTTGTTACCACAAATCACAATAATGTGTTACCACATATAAAAATTTTATTGACTCTCATTATTTTAGCAATGCCACATAAATTGAGATAAAAAAAAAAGTACCGCAAATTATAATAATTAACAACTTAAAATATTTAAAAGATATATAAAAAATTTAATTAACTCTCAAAATTATCTCGAAGTCACATAAATTGGGAACAAGGAGTAAATATATTATTTTATAATTATATAAAAATTATTATAAATTACAATAATTAACAAGTTAAAATACCTTTTTAAAAATAGATAAAAGTTCTATTCTACTCTCAAAATTTTATCAGTGCAGCATAAATCATGACAAAATAAAAAATTATCTTAATTAATTGCAACTAAATATTTAAAGTAAATCAATTTTATTATTTTAATTGTCTTTTATATAGAAAATTAATATTTTTATTTATTTATTTATTTTAGTAAATTTAAATTTTAAAATTATTTTTTTCTTATATAGAAATACTAATATTTAAACTTAACTTTAAATTTTTAAAGCAAAAAATTAATAAATTTAATTTAATAAAATAAATTTCTAATAAATATTTTCTTAGAATTTGTGTTGGGTCAATATGTATCAAGTTAAAAAGAAATAAAAAAATATATAGTAAAATTTTATTATTGTGAAAGATAAATATAATGCACTATCCAATAATGTTTAATAATATCATGTTTTGCATATGCAAATATAGCATTCCGTTTTTAATTAATATACTATTTTGGTGAATTATCAATGATTACTATTGGATATGATCAAATTATATTAATTTTTATAGTAATAACATAATCAGTCACTCTTAATTAATTATTATTAGTCATCTAGGTATTAAGAAAATAAATAATATTTAATGAAAAATAAAATAGACATAAAATACGAAATTAACTCTTAATGTTTTAAATTAAATTTTCGTCTTTCAAACGATGATTTTACTATATCACTCCTTATTATAAGTCATTTATGTATTAGAAAAATAAGAATAATAAAATGATATGTCAACATAAAATATTTGATTGACTATCAAAATTATATTAATGTCACTTAAATTGGGACGGGACAGAAGAAGATATAAAACAACATATATTATTTGAAAATGAAATAAAAAGTACTGTAAATAACAATAATTAACAAAAAAAATTTAAAAATTGACTGATTTATGCTTCAGCTACTTCAGTCGTGATTTTACTATATCACCCCTAATTAATTATTATGGTCATTTAAGCATTGTGCCACATAAGTTGAGATAGAAAAAATATTATAAATCACAATGATAAAAAATTTAAATTATTTAAAAAGTATAATTGGCTATCGTCGAGACAAAACTCTGGACAAGGAGAGTAGCATATATTATTCAAAAATTACATAAAAAGTATTATAAATTATAATTTTTAACAAATTAAAATATCTAAAAAAAAATAATATGTTATATATTTCAAAAAAATTACATGAAAAATACTAGAAATCACAATAATCAACAACTTAAAAAATTTAAAAGATATAAAATTTTTGCTCGGCTCTTGAAATTATATTAGTGTCACTGAAATTGGAAAAGAAGAAAAGTATTATAAATCACAATAATTAAAAACTTAAATTATTTTTAAAATATAATTGACTATCAATGCCACAAAAATTTGGACAAGAAAAGTAACGTATATTAATTTGAAAAATACATAAAAAATATTATAAATTACAATAGTTAACAACTTAAATTATCTAAATACATATTAAAATAACATACGTTGAACTCATGCTAGATTACGAATGAATCCCAGAAAACATATGCAATCCTTTATTTAAATATATTAAGATTAAAAAGACAAATAAATATCTTAATGTTGGGCCCGTGCTGACACGGGTCATGCTTCTCTAGTTCTTAATAAGTAGAAAACTCGGTTTATATAATTGTACTCTCAAATCTCGATGCCATCGTATTCCATTTGTTTAAATTTATGTGGCATACTCTATTAAAAAGAATGATACAAATTTATCTTTTCAAAATAGTTAATTTTAAAATTCGTATTTGACCCACAAGGAAATAATTGATTATCAGACCAATATCTATTAATCTATTACTACTTGATTAAGAGTACAAGTTTTAATAATTATTATTTATTTCTTTATTTTTTTTGTCCAATCAAATCCACTCCATAAATTGAAATCGAGAAGTCTTAATTGAAATTGAAAAATAAATAGATACATGTCAATAAAAGTACATGATGTTTTAGTCGTTGTGGAACTTAACACAAGTAGATTAACAAAACACAATTTCATAAAATGGGAGAATATTCAACATGCAAATATTGGACTGAAGAAAAGTAAAATTTAACATTCACAAGTTTATCAAATATACTCTAATATATTAGAGTTATAAGTTTTATGTAATGACAATGAAATTTTTATTTATTTATACAATCGAATCATTTTCTCCATGCTTTCCAATTTATGGACTTGATTCCTCGATTTTTTTTTTATTTAAAAAAAAAACTATAGAACTTTTCGTTTTAAAGATTATTAATTATGATATCGAAGTGATTATAAAAAAACTTATAAGGATAAGATGAAAACAAATAACATCAGATTGGTTTGAAATATAATAGTATTTGTTATTTTTTCGGGGCCCTATAAAATGATCGAAAACGACTGAAGGAATATGGTATTGGTATGTAAATCTCAATGACAACTAATTTAATACTCTTTTCATTTTGTTCTGTGTGTCATTTTTTTCTTTTTAATTTATCCTAAAAAAATATCATTTTATTATAATTAATAATAATTTAATTTTAAGTTTATTTTTGATTAAATTGTTTAAAATTACAAAAATATCAACGAATGATCCATAAATTTTAAAAGTTTTTCCCTTTTTTCACTGAAAAATCCCGCCATATAAAATAGGATGAAGGAAATACTTGCTTGTTCTTAAGAAACAACGATTGATATGGGAATTTTACGTTAATATTTAATACTTACTTTGTTTAATTTGGATTTTGCATTACCTTTTTAAAAAATAATTGATATGAGTATCTTATTCTCTTCGTTTATTTTTACTTATTCGTTTAATACTAAAATTTAGATGTTTAAAAATACTTCTCCGATTTTAAAATTTATAGTTTACTAAAAATACTTCTCCAGTTTGAAATTTTATAATTTATTGTTATAATTTATGATTTACTATTTATTATCTAATGTAATTTTTAAATCATTAAATTTATTATATTCAAGGAGTGATATAGTAAACTTATTCTAATTATTTGTTGTTCCTTAAAGTTGATGTCTAATAAATAGTGAACAACTAAAAAGATATAGTGGACAAGTACCTAATACACAATTAAGTTTTGAAAAATCGTTTAAAAGATCTAAAAACTATTAATACTAAGGTAAAATCATGAAAAAAGAAAACTATCTTTCCTAATAAATAAAATTTACTTTTAAAACAATGAATAAGTAAATATGAAGGGAGGTATAATACATCGATTTTAAAATAGTTGATCTTCTTATTAAAAATATTTATTTAATTTAGTTATGATTTCATTTATGAAATCACGATAATTTTATTATGTTCTTTCAATATTATTTCCATCCTTAAATCATCATTAAAGTGTATATATTCAAATTTATATTCTCAAAACACAATTAATAAGATCAATTTGATATAGCAATAAACCCCAAATAATTTTTTTTTCAAAGGTAAATACCAATTCAACAAGAACCAATTATTTTGAAATCGTAATACTTTTATGTCCATCTTTACTTGTTCACTTTTCTATTGACACAAAGATTAAAAAACAAATGATAGGGGATAATTTTTTCATATTATTCTTTAAATATAATAAATTTAATACATTAAAAATACATTAGATAATTAATCATATTTAATAAAATATTTAATAATATTTATAAAATTAATGAATAATTTATTTATTTTTATTTTTAACATCAACTATATTTTTTAATCTAATATATTAATTTTATATATTTAAAAAGTAATATGATAAAAATAATTTTTATTATTTATTGTTCTTAATTTTTGTGTCAATAGAAAAATAAATAAATAAAGACGACAGTGAAAGTAGAAATATAAACCATCAAAGAATATGGTGCAACGGATGTGACTTCTCCTCCTTAAATCAAAAATCTCGGGTTCGAACCCTGGTCATGAAAAATCTTTAATTGGGAACGCTTTCTTTTGAATGGGGTCCTTTATGACACAAATTTAAATTAATCGAATTTCAATACGTGTATCGAACATCGAAATGAAAAAAATATACATATAGAGAGAGAGAGAGACAGTACACATGAAGTCGGACCCCATTTCTCTCTTATTTGTCGGTCAGTGCACGCACTCACGAGAACCGATGTGAGAGTCTCTATACACATACCGCGTGGACCTTTTCCTATCTGCTAGGTGCCCCTCACCCCCACAAAATACCCTGCCCTTTGACAATTCTAATAGTCAACCCCTCCAAAAACAAAAATGTTTTTTTTTTTCTTTTCAATTGTGTGAATCATTGTGAGAGGAAAAAAAAAAGAAAGATGAGGACAAAAGATAAGTCCCTTTGAATAATCTTCATGAAAATTATTTATTTAAATTTATGTGTCTATATTGTGCTAACCAACAAACCTTAAAATCCTTATCTTCTTCTTTTTTTTTTTCCTTTTTGGAATCTTTACTCAAACCAAGTCTTTAGCACTTTTATTAAACAATTGTTAAGTTGTTGACATGTTATGGCAAATGCTTTGCTTATCCAATGTTAAAGATGGAATACAATTTTATGGCTTGTGACTATGAAAAAGTTAAAAGAAAGAGAGAGGGAGAGATAAACAACACCTAAGCAACACCATTGTCATTTTATTGGAAAAATTCCCAACCACTTTCATTTTCTTTTTATGTATGTTGCATACTAATGTAAAAGTAAAAAAGGTTCAACTAAATAAACTTTTATCATTACAATTAGAATTTGTGGTATGTTGAGTAAATTATCCTCCTTCAATTGATGTATGTACTTTCCTTTCTAGCTCGTGCCCAATAAAAAGGCCATAACTTCATTAGTTAAAAATAATTAATTTTACATTTTTTATTTCCAACGATATGATTTCTGATCATATAATATCCATGAAATATTTTAAACCACACATTTTGATTTTTTCTCCATAAATTTCATTCCTTGTCAAATAGAGTACAATAATTTTTACTTGATACTCGCTCCATTTATTTTTACTTATTCAATATTGACTTGACACACCTCGTTGAGTAACAGTAAGTCATAAATAAATTGACAATTTTACTACCATATCACCATTCAGCTATGATAATTCATTATTTAGGAAATGAATTGAGAAAGAATTATAGCTAAAGATAAGGGTAAAAAAAAACTAAATGATAAATTATCTCTTATTTTCTTAAATTGTACAAATAAAAGCGAATCTCTATTTTTAACATTCCCTCCATCATCAGACAATACTTATCCATTATTTATCTGATACATAAGTTAAGAACTAATAAATAATAGGAGTAATTTTATTGTAATTAATCTTTATGTATAATAAATTTAATGTCTTGAGAAATGTTTTGAACGAAAAGTAGTATTCATTAATAGATAAAGTGGATAGAAAATAATAAATATCTATTAATTTTTTTAATTAAATAAGTATTATTAAATAATATCTATTTAATATTTATTATACAATTAAAAAAAAATAGTATACAAGTAAAAATGTATGGAGGGGCCAATTAATTGATGCTATTTTAGAAGAATACATGTGTTAATGCTCCTATCTTGAAGTTGTAAGTAGCACACAGATTTACTGACAACTCAAATCTTGATCATATGAGGACTTAATGTAAGTAAAACTAATTAACTTTAACCCATAAAAGAAAAGGTCCAATGTTCACAAATAGAGATCAAAATGAAAATATTTGTTGTCCCCCACCTTCTCTCTCTCTCTAAACATATTAGTGAAACCAGCCAAATCACAAACACACAATACAATCTCTCTTTTTTCTATAAATAATACTTAAATGTATTCCACTCATTTATGCTTCTCCTTAGATCCCTTTCCATCTCTCTACCCCAAAAAAAAGTCAGCGCCTTGTTTTGTCCTCTTTCTCTCTCTCTCTCTCTCTCTCTCTCTCTCTCTGCTCTTCCTCTCTCTCTCTATCCCCTAAGAAAGTCAACATGGAGGAAGATTGGGATCTACATGCAGTGGTCAGAGGCTGCACAGCTAGTTCCACCACCACAACCACCAGCACCACCACCACTGCAACTTCATGTTGCAGCTTCCAACCAAGACAAGATGGCAACTTTTTCAGCTTTCAAGATCCATTTGTGCCAAGATTTGACAACCCCACAAGTGATTTTGAAGAGTTGCATAATCTTTACAAGCCTTTCTTTCCTAAATCACAAGTACAACCACAACAACAAGTACCTCGTTCTCCTCAAAATAATATAATACCCATTTCACCCCTCTCTGTTCTTGGTGGACTACAAGATCTATCAGCACCTCAACCAACACTAAAACAACAGCAGCAGCAGCAACAACAACAACAACACATTCATCAGCTTTTTAACAGTACAAGACTAACACAGCCCAAACAATCTTTGTCTGTAAATGGTTCAACAAATAGTACAATTACTGCTTCTTCTTCACATGGTGTCTCACATACTCAAAGCCCAAGACCTAAAAGAAGGTAACTTTTAACATTTTATTTTTCATTTCTATGTATTAAGATATTTGAAGTTTCTTGATGTAAGGATTGGACTTTTTTTAAAAAAATCTCACACATTTTAATGGAATTTTTTTTTATTTTTTTTTCCTCAGGAAAAATCAATTAAAGAAGGTATGCCAAGTACCTGCTGAAGGTTTATCTTCTGACATGTGGTCTTGGAGAAAATATGGACAAAAACCCATCAAAGGCTCTCCATATCCAAGGTAGTTCCTTAATTTCTGTTTTAATACATTTTAAAGTATGTTCAAAGCAAAAAAAATAATGATAATTTTTGTTCTAATTAAAGTTTTCTGATAAATTCTGGTTTGTTCCTTTGTGTTAAACAGGGGATATTACAGGTGTAGCACTTCAAAGGGTTGTTTAGCCCGAAAACAAGTGGAGCGAAATAGATCCGACCCGAATATGTTCATTGTCACCTATACAGCTGAGCACAACCACCCTATGCCAACTCACCGGAATTCCCTCGCCGGAAGTACCCGTCAGAAGCCGGCGAATTCCGAAGCTGGCACCACTGCAAGTGACTCTAACAAACCTACCAGCTCATCGCCGGTATCTTCGTCGGCGTGCCATTCTACGGCGACGGAGAAGCAAGAAAGCAGCAGGGAAGAAAAAGAAGACATTTTCGAAGACGACGACGAAGAATTTGGCAGTTCCAATATGGGGTTAGATAACATGGAGCCTGCAGATGATGATTTCTTTGAAGGGTTAGATGAACTCGCTGCTCAGGCTACCGGAGATTGCTTTTCCGATAACCTTCAGGGGTCTATGCAGCTGCCATGGCTGTCAAATAATGCCACAACCACCGCAGCTGGCGGTGTTTGACTTGCCGGAGAAAAGTACATTTGAGAAACTGATAAAGTTGTCACGTGATCGATAGTTCATGGTTCAAGTCGTGAAAACAGATTCTTGTGGTCCAACTCTCACATATAGCAGGAGCTTTAGTTCATCGGAGTGTTGTTTAGAAAAGAAAAAAAAAAGTAGAAGAAATTGATGCTTTTCTTCTTATTCACTTTTCTCTTTCACTTGTAGGAGTATCTTTTTGTCCGTTAGAGATATAGGAAAAAGGAAAGTAATAGAGAATCTTCAAATCACCATGTCTTTATATTACGTAGTATTTTTTTTTCAAAAGAATTGTTCTCTTGTTGTACGTTTTGGGTATAATTCCATTCCCCATCATCATAGTAGAGAGAACTTGTAGAGGATAAAGGAAAAAGGGAGGGTTAGATTCCAATGTTCTTTGTAAGTAGTTTCTTATGTTTGACATTCGGTTTTCTATATTTATATTAGAGCTTCACTAATTTGAATTGACGCTGCGTTAAGTCTCTTTAGAATCGTATCTGCATTGGAGCTTTGACTAATAAGAATTCATGCTATGTTGAACCTATTGAGGATCATATCTGCATAGAAGCTTCATGCTATGTTAACCTATCAAGGATCATATCTGCCTAGAAGCTTGACTAATTTGAATTCATGTCACGTGAAACCTATTTAGAAGAAGTGTTTCTTATTAAGGATTTTTTTCATATCCAAAAGCTTGAAATTGAGATGTCTGTTATTCGTTTAATTATATTGGATGATAAGGTAGTAAGGTACATAGAGACGGGGTTAAAAGGTTTCATTAGTTGTTAAAATGTTGTAATTTTATAGTAATCATGATCAATGATTCAATTTTCTTTTTTTCAATTGTAACCTTTTTCATACCTTTTGTGGTGCTTGTTTCACGTTAGTGTGCTTGAGTGTTTGTGCTACTAATTATGTCTGGGGGAATTTGAGTCCTACCAAATGGAATCTAGGGAAATTTGCTGGCCAATTTTACTCCAAACACCACCATCTTTGCTTTTCGATTGAATTAGGTAGTCGTTTGGACAATAATTTGATTGGAAATTTAAAAAACAGTTTCATGCATAACCAAAATAAGTATAACATTTTTAATTTATCCCCCCAAAAGAGACTATTTTTTTTTTTTTTTGGTCTAAAGCTCCTAGTCCTAGATATCACTATATGGTGGTGGGCATTCACCAATTCTAGACTCATCTCCTCTTATGCAGTACAAAAGACATCATTTACACCTCATACTATATAAGAAAAGTTTAAGTCACGCCTAAATTATATAAGTGACCTATTACACACCTTAACTATATAAAAGTGATATTATTACCTCCCCGCAACTCCCATTCTAAGGCGCGTGTGTTACACTTATTTTAGGCGCGTCCAGCCTATTAAATAACAAAAGTAAACGACTAAAAACATTAAGGGGAAAGGCATCGTTTCCACCCCAAACTATAATCGAAAAGTCGAATCCACACCTAAACTATATAAGTGACCTATTACACACCTTAACTATAAGAAAATGATACTTTTTACTGACGTGGCAGCGCGTGTAAAAAACTACACCACATGCAAGTGGTGGTAGCCTGACAGGGTGTAAATAGTTTCACTTTTTTATAGTTTAGGTGTGTAATAGGTCACTAGTATAGTTTAGGTGTGGCTTCGACTTTTCGGGTATAGTTTGGGGTGAAAAAGGCATGCCTTTTCCCGGTGAATGTGATATGTTTTTATGGAACTTCTAACTATTCAAAGTGAAAATTCTAAGTGTTCAATTCTTTCAACAAATTTTACAACTTGCTGAGGTACAAAGTTAGGCAATTTATGGATAGACATTTATCTGGATTTCGAGCTTTATTCTTTTTTTTTTTCCTTCTGGTGTCCAATACCTGCATTGGAGCTCGACTAATATGGATTCGCACAGAAGCGCTTGATTTTTCCATCCTCAGCTGGCTCAGCTTTATTCTTTGAAGTTGAAATAATTGACCTGACCGGTTTAAAATTTGATTTACTTGGTTAAGAAAGTCGAGCCAATTGAAAAGCAGGCCCTCCCTCCGCTTCAACAAACGTTGCCACATTTAATGGGGCAACGAGCTTAAGAAACATTTTTCGTTGAAGCTTGTAACTTTAAATATATTACTGTAAGAGATTTCTATGGCTATAAAAATAATAGTATTATTATTATGAAAAAATGAAATAAACGGTTTAAAATTATAAAAACACAAGGGGAAAATATATAGTGGAGAAGAGCATGAAAGGACGAAACCTATCTTTTCAAAAGGAAACGACCCACAAAAAACCATTGGAATCTAGTAGATGGATTCCATCATATGGGGAATAGTTTACAACAATATGTTTGAGCAGTACCTCCACAACAACCTAAAAAAAGGAGAAAGAAAGAAATGAAAGGAGAAAGAGAGCTGGAACAAGTTAAAAAAGAGGTAGAATTTCACTTCAACCATGCAAGTCAATTTGACTATTTCATCGCCAGCACATATTCGAGTAATTCTTGACAGCTAAAATTTGGACAGATGGGAACGAATCACTTTGCTTATTGGCCTTTATTGAGTTTTAGGATCTGAATTTTCGTATTTCTCATCTCGCTACATTGACCGGTAGATAATACTTTCACTTGTCAAATGCAGCAACAGATAGACATATGTGAGTATTAGCTGGAGAAATATCTGATTTTCATACAATGTGATGAAATGTTAATCTTCACAAGAGCTTTCGCCTTTCAGTAGTAGTAAGTTGTGATGAACAGCTGAACCCCAATCAGCTCTCGATTTATTAATAAGGCAAGAGCTTCAAATCCGGTTTCCCTTCACATAATCATGGTCTGATGAAGAGAGAACTTCAGGAGCGCTAGATAATACTTGCGCAACATCCAAAACAAAAGCTTCATTTGAAAACTCAGGAAAAGACCATCGTGAATAAGGAAAGAACCTTGGCTAGTCACCCAAGTACATCTCATTTATTTGTAAGAGAAAGTCAATAACGAGAACACTCTGTTCTTCATTCCTGTAAATGAAGGGCCATAGAAATGTCAGATGCTTAAATCTCAGACTTAAAAAGTTAAGAGACTCTCTGCTGAATATATAAAATGAATTTATAACAAACACTATTTATGATAGTCTTCTTAACAAACACAAATGTATTGATCGCTTCTCGTATTCCATACAGAAGATCATAAGAACTGTGTATAAATGGAGATAAAAGGACACAACATATTTTCACCACTCGTCAAAAGGCAAACCAAGATAACCAAATATCAGTATAGGAAAAACTAATAGCATAAAGATGTGTCAAAAGCCAAATTGTTAAGCCCAGTACAGAGTTGGAACTTTATTTCAACTTCTATCTTGAATTAGATATCAATAAAAAATCATTATCTAAAAACATAAAGTTCTTCAGGCAGCAATTGCACCAGCTACAACTTGGATGAAATTTGAAAATACAAAACTTCAGCACGGCCACCAAACTTGTAGCATCAATTTGTTGTATCCAAAATGATAATCAGTTCATCTAAAGGGCAGCGGATCGAAACGTCTTCATAGTACATGATTGTACCTACCCAACAACTTATGCATCAAAGCAGGTATATGTCAAATGACAACACACAGCTTGAAAACCAAATGGAACCTCACACATTCCACTAGATCTTTGCCAAAAGGTCGAGAAAGCTATCTGAATGGGACTCAACTGGCTGCAAATGAACCTCACATGCCCAGTGAACATCACGGCAGAACTAGGAAAGTATCTTCAGTACCAGTTGGTATTAGGCAGTTGAAGTAGAAACCTCATATCCTTCCACAAAGCTTCGCAACTTTTCTGTTTCACCAATGGTAGGAAGCCATTGAGTTAGGATTTCCATGGTAATGTAGTCAGGATTACATGCATTTTCAGTCATTTGGTCCATTATTTCAAATGCCTTTTCCACCCAATTCCTCTCCTGAAGACCTTTAAAGAGGGCATTGTATGTTTTGGTATTTGGTCTTACCCCTTTGTCCTTCATCTCGTCCAACAAAGAAATAGCATCTTCTACTTTGTCACTCTTGCAGAGAGTGTCGATCAAAATATTGTATATTACTGTGTTTGGTGGCACATTAGTAGCAGAACTCATATTCTGGAATATTTTCATAGCTTCATCAAGATTTCCAGCTAAGCAATATGCACGGATCAATGCTCCATATGTAACAACATTAGGCAAATAACCATCATCTTTCATCCTCTTCATAACTCTACGGACAGTTGTAAATTGCCCCTTCTCGCTGAAATATGATATCAAAGTGTTGTAGGTGTAACGGTCAGGTTTAATACCTGACTCCTCCATATCTTTAAGCGTTTGATGAACTTCATCAATCTTATTTTTCCTACAAAGTCCCCCAATCAGAGCATTGTAGCAGATAACATCCAAGCCAAACCCAGCCTCTTTTGCCTTTGAAGCGATACAGGAGGCGTCATCCATTCTTCGAGCCTGGCAAAGGCCCAAAATCAAACTGTAGTATAATTTGGCATCAGGGGAACACCCATTTTCTGTCATTTCATTGAACAAAGTCATTGCTCTGTCAATATTGTTGACACTACAAAAAGAGGTAATGAGGATAGTGTAGGTGATTGCATTCCCCTTTAAACCCTTCTCTTGCATCTCAGCAAAAAGTCCCATACCGCTGCTAACTCTCCCGAGCTTACACATTCCATCGAGCAAAATGTTCAGAGTAATCACATTTGGCACAACCCCGTTCTTTTTCATCTGGTCAAAAAGCTCTAATGATGTCTCAATCTCGCCCGCTTTGCAGAAACCATCTATCAAGCAATTATAGGTAACAGTATTGGGTTCACATCCATTCTCCATCCTCATCTTCTCCATCAACTTAAACCCTTCTTCTTGCTTCCCTACCTTGCAAAGCCCATCAATCAATGTATTATAGAGAACACGGTCCGGCTTAACAAGAACCCCATCAGGTTCACTCCCTCCCATCTTCTCAAACACCTGCAATGCCTCATCGACCCTGTAACATTTGCATAAATGATTGATGAGAATCCCAAATGTCACAACATTTGGTTTAACTTCCTTTTCCTTCATCTCATTCATAAGCAAATTCATCCTTTGAAAATCACGCTCCCGGCCTAACCCACTCAAAAGGGCATTGTATGAAGAAGCTTCCACCCCACCACCCAACCTCAGCATATCATGTAAAAGGTCCCAGGCCTTATCACACTTCCCACTTCGACAAAACTTGGTGATCAATTTAGTAAACCATACATCATCCAAAAACACACCATGCTCAAAGAATCTCACAAGAAGTTCACAAATTTCCTCCACACTCATCCTCCTCTCAACCCAAATTCTCTTCCACAGAGCAGACAAGACGATATCCATCGTACTCTTATTCGGCGGAACACCGCTATCCCTTTTAAGCATTTCGTCGAGCACCTTGAACCCACGATCAATATTCCCACCACGAAGCAAACAATCTAACAACAAATTAACCACATTCGTGTTTCTTGAATCTGGGTCTAGCTCTTTATACACCGATACCGATTCCTCGAGCATTTTAGCTCGCCCAAAGCATCGTATAAGAAGTGTCGCAGCATTAATCGATAAAGGGATTTTCCCCTCTTTAGCAACACAAAAAAGTTCAAAAAGCTTACTAGGTACATCAGCTTCTTGTTCATCACGCATTGCCTGTTCAAGAATAGCTTGAAATGTAAAGGAAAGAGAAGAAGGATTTGCTGACAAACCCGAAGAATTCGTCTTGAAGAATTCAAGAAAGTGTAAACCTTTTTCAGTGGACCCCAATTGACGGGTGATTTTGAGAAGGGAAGTCGGAGAAGGAGGGGTATGAAGAAACTCAACAAGCTTTGAATTGGAATTCCAGTCATTATGATCGGTAGTTTTAAGAACTGAGACTATTTCGGTAACGGCGGCGGAGGTTGTTGTTGGCGGCGGAAGGGGTTTATGTGTGACGTCGAGTTCGCCGGATAAGTGTCTAACTCCGGCAATACTGCCGGATTTTGGCAGTGAAGTGAGGGGAAGGAGGGATTTTCTTGCAGCTGCGAGTTTCATTGTTGTCGGATTTTCAGAAGTAGTAATACGTTGTTGGTTGAAAGTGAAACCTCGTACTGGATAGTTTGGGTCTAACAAAATTTTGCGCGGGCTTCTGAAGTAGTAAATCTACATGTCACGGTAAATTTGGAGTTTACTAATATAAAAATTAATAAATTAATATGAACGATTGCGACATCTCAAAAATGTGCATACTGAGTATGCAGCATATATTGAAGAATTACAAAATTCTTTATTACTTTTAATGTTGCTTGTTCTCATAACAAGTTGGTTGGACCAACTAATATTGAGATTGAATTCCTTAAAATCTGAAAAGTATAAAAGTTGAATATGAGTCCGTTCACCAATTATGTGATCTATTAAGATGCATCAATATAAGATGATCACATATGCGTTTATTGTTAACCTGCAGTTTGACATTCATAAAGTTGTTTGCTCAATAAAATTGAGCTAAGAGCATAACTTTCAGATTATGCAATCAAGACAATTCATCTTTATGATCATGATTTAGCATCGAATGCCTTCAATAAAAAGTTAAGCCATTGAGAACAAATGTTTCATGTGTTGGTTTGAAATATTATATACAAAATTACTTGTATGCATCAAACCAATAAAATATGATTAATTTCCCCTCAGAGTTGGTTCTAAGTCAAGAATCACACGTTGTCCATCTAATAGTCAGTGTATGGTATACGATCAATGAATATACTATGATGCACAAAGATAGATTCCTCAAAGAAGAAGGAGGATGTATGTTAGTTTTCCTATCATAAGGGGGAGATTATAAACAGCTATGAAATATGTTAAGAATTATCATAAGATCCTCATTCATAAGATAATTCAAGTCATATGCCGAAAGCATCTCATATTTAAGCTGCAAGTGCTCCTCTTTTGTGTTCCTGAAGGACAAAGTCTATGCATGCATGAAACATGATAGACTAATCGGTTCCAAATGAAACAAGGAGCAAATAGTCATAATAAGAAGACAATGTGCTCTTGAAAAACCTACGACATAACACTTCATGAAACCTGTGAGAGGTTCAGGTACCTGAAAATAATGAAGTGATGAAATCTCAAAATGTTATGTCACATTGTGAACCGATACAAAATGATATATCATTGATAATATCTTTGATACAATATTGATGCAATATTGTAAAGTATTACGAGGATCCGAATTCTACGTTTATTTAAGCATGCTGACGTAGAAATATTTATCAAGTGACACGAAATGATGCATTTTGGTAAGTATAAAACTTATTTGATTTGCAGTCCAGACACTTGAAGATATCGCACTTGACATGTTGGATATTGTCACTTGACAAAAATCCATATAAAAATCTCTAAAGGACGATTCAAAATGCCTGAAGCATATAAAGTTTCTGGGAAACTTTTTATCATCTTCATAAGAGATAATTTGATGATTTGAGTATCATTGGAACTCTTGGAGAGTTTTCAAAAGCAATAGAATTTTTCCTTAAACGAGAAACATGCAAAATTGAATAAGGATCCATTCCGACCTCAAGAAAAGAATGAGTAATTCCTTGGTTATAAAGTACCAAATCTTAGTGTAATTGATGCACTAATGTATCTTGCAAGTACTATAAGGTCTGATATAACCTTTTTTTAGTTAATTTGTTAGCAAGTTTGCAGTCTCAATCTTGTTAGTTATACTGATGTTAGGTACTTATCTGCCTCGCATAAAGTTCGGTCTCAAACAGGTTATCTGTTCATATGTGGGGGTACTGCCATAACTTGGAGATATACAAAGCAGTCTATCTAGCCACTTCATTGAATCATGATGAAATAATAGTTATTCATGAAGCTAGCCGAGAATGTGTATGGTTGAGGTCCATGATACATCTCATTCGAAAACAATGTGGTTTGAAATATGACAATGCACCCACAGTTTTATACATAGATAATGCAACATGCATAGCACATCTTAATGGAGGATTCATCAAAGGAGATAGAACGAAGCACACTTCATCAAATCTTTTCTATACACATGAGCTACAAAAGGAATGGTGATATTAACGTGCAACAGATTCATTCAAGTGATAATATGACTGATTTATTCACCAATTTTCTTCCAACTACAACTTTTAAGAAGATGGTGCACAAGATCGGGATGCAAAGGCTCAAGGATGTTCTCATTAGGGGGAGTTAATACGCGTTGTACTCTTTTTCCCCTTTCAAGGTTTTGTCCCACTGGGTTTTCCTTGTAAAGTTTTTTAATGAGGCAGCCGATATGCGTATTGTTAGAAATGTGTACTCTTTTTCTTCACTAGATTTTTTTTTCCTACTGTTTTTTTCTAGTAAGGTTTTAACGAGACACACTATCTACCAATTAGACATTCAAGGGGAGTGTTATACTAATTTATTAATTATTTTTATTGAATAAAATTAAATTAATTTTTACTCTTAAATATGATGCATTCTTCTTTGATATGAAGAGTAACATAATTTATTCTGCACCATATATCGTTCTATTACTTAATCGTTTGCCTCCCTCTTCCTATCTTCACATATATCGTGCCTTCAATCGCCTAACTGCAACCTATGCATGTAACCAATCTACTCCCGAAACAATTCCTCCTATTTTTGCTTCTTGTCCAGTGGCCATCTCCTTTTGGGAAGAGCTAATCACAAGCTTAAGCTTAACATTACAGCCTCCGCCACAAAATTCTGCTGCTTCGTTTATTGCTTGGCTAGAAAATAACCTTCATAAACATGCGTAACCACCTTCCATCGTACCCTTACATGTCCTAATCCCCTACAGCTTGTCGGTCATATGGACCCACGGCAACAAATGCATGTTTGACGGGCAACGTTTTGCCCCGTCCACAAGTCTTGCATTAAATCTAGTTACCAGAGTACTGGTACTTCACCGGAGACTCAAACAGTCGTCATAATATTTTTACTTTGTATGTAAAATGGAATCCTCCGCAACCCAACTATCTAATGCTCAATACGGACGCTACTTCTTCCTCCAACCTCAACATTGGGTGGCCGGAAGGGGTGTTTCGAAACAGTCAAGGGGAATGGGTTATGGAATATACTGGACACACAACTTTTCAGGATATTGCTCTACATGAACTACTACAGGCTTTGTTTGTAGGTTTGCAACTCGAGGTCAGTCATGACCTGAAGCCTATGGAAATCAATGTTGATGCGGAACAACTATCTACATTATTAAATAATGCAACTATGACTACTAACG
Organism: Capsicum pubescens; assembly: GCA_030864215.1. Lineage (NCBI taxonomy): Eukaryota > Viridiplantae > Streptophyta > Magnoliopsida > Solanales > Solanaceae > Capsicum > Capsicum pubescens. The sequence goes on from CM061545.1 coordinate 238,716,712, forward strand.
TCTCTACTCTATTGTCTGATTGCAGGTTCCTTCTGCAGCAATTGGGTAGTCCGACATTTACCCATATCTACAGAGAACGGAACAGGCTAGCTGATAGCTTAGCAAGGAAAGTCATCTTCACTGCACAACCATCCACATTAACTATTACTATCTCAGCAACGGTAGCTACTACTTTTTGGAAGCCTCCCTAGGATCCGTTACATTTTTTGCGGGCTGATAAATGGGGAGACTTCGTAACTAAAAGGGTGAAGGCTTTAGGAGTTTTACCGCCTAGTGCTTTTGTAAATATTCCTACTAGTACTACTTCCCTACCTACGGATGGATGATCTGTAAATATTGCACAATGTGCCGCTGTAGTTTTTTGTTAAGATGCTAATATAATATATATCCTACTTAGTAAAAAAAAATAAAAAAATAATTAATTCTAATTTTAAAACAATAGTTACTTTAAAATATTTCTTATAGTAAGAGTATAACAATTAATTTTAGTTTTAAAACAACAATTACTTTGAAATATTTCTTATATTAAGAGTATAATAATTAATTTTAATTTAAATAATAATTTCTTTGAAATATTTCTTATGTCTGTTAAATTGAAAAGAGTGAGGGTATTAAATTTTAAATGAGTTAGCGAAGTAGTACTCCCTTTTAATTAGCTATCATTAAAGGATGAGGTTGCTTATCACTTGACCAAGTGTTTTGATTTTAAATACAAAAAAAATAAAAAATAAAGAACATTCTTCCAATTAAAGTCCTACACAATAAGAGTTTAGTTTAATTTGATTTTAATATAAATGCTAAATATTCAACAATTTTTTTTTTCTTTTTCATTGAGAAAAGTTTGAAAGCAATCGATAAAATTGCTATCACATGACCAAAGTGAAAGATAGAGGTGGACATGGTATGGTATGGTATGGTACGATAATTTCGGTATTCAACTTTTAAAAACATTATATTGTTACCATACCATATTAATTCGGTATGGTTCGGTATTTTGACGTTTAATTTCGATATTTTGCGGTATGGTAATCGGTAACCATAGTTTGTTTAACTTTGACAATATATACTCGTATACTAGAGTATTATTACTTCGACTTTTCAAAAGCATGTCTTAATTGTATCATAAAAATGCATTACACATGTAGAAATATTGAAAAAGAAGTACATACAGTTCCTTTTATTAGTCAATTACACCAAAAAGACATTTCAATCAAGATAGAATAACGAAAGTTTCAAAGTCTAAATATTTTTATACTAATGCTAAGTATTTTTTTTTTGTGTGTGTATATATATATAAAAGTTACTTATGTAACTATATATACTTCGGTATAATATTCGATATTTCGGTATGTCATTTATAAATACCGTATACCATATAATATATCAAAAAAATTTAAAATATATACTATACTAAATCAAATACCATAATATCAAAAATTATGATATCAAAAATTTCTGTTCAATATAATAATTCGGTATATACCATATCATGCCCACCCAGTGAACGGTGTGCACTCGCTGTTTTAAATTTCCCCCAGCTGGTAGTGTGTGGGTATAGTTGTGTCTAGCCGAGAGAACTTAAGAAAGTGAAAATGCGGTCACTTCACTCATCATTCATAAAGCCCCTCATTAGTCTTCATAAAATCCCATTTTCGACTCCCATATTGTCACTATCTACACTTCCAGCACAATATCTCTACTTGCGCTTCTCCACTACTCCTTCACTCCCAAAACTAAAAGCAATGACCGATAACAAATCAGCCGCCATCGGCGGCAACTCCACGACGCAGGAACACGTCGCCGGCGGTTGGTACTCCATTCCCGACCTCCGATTGCGCGATCACCGATTCAGCGTTCCTCTTGATTATAATTCTTCCTCCCCTAAAATCACCGTCTTCGCTCGCGAAGTCGTTGCCGGTACTACTCTAATTTTGGTTCCCGTTGTTCTTCATTATGGATTTTGCATTTGTTAAACTCTGTTTAAAGTACAAGGATTGATTGTAAATGTAAGGATTGATTGTAAATATATTCTACGTCTGAATAGATATACTGAGTATCTTCATATAGTGGTTATAGTTGTTTGCTTGATGGATTCACATTTGTTCGGTTTGCTAGATTTACATTTGTTCGGTTTGCTTATGCACATTATCGTGCTTATGTGTTCATTCTATTTGATTCGTATTTAGGCAGTTTTTGGTTTTATAGCCTGTTTGATCGAGCTCCTACAATCTGCTTGGTTTCAAAAGTGTTTTTTTGTTAAAATGCTTTTCAAAAAAGTACAATTTTTTTGGTGAGAAATAGTTTGTGGTTGACCAATAAATTGAAAGAACACTTTTGAGCCACAGTAAGTGGTTGATCAAGCTTTTAAAAATGCTTCTAAAAAAAAGTGCTTTTACGAAAAGGCTACAATTTTTGTCTTCTGAAAAACATTCTCTGCTACTCTCTAGAAGCACTTATTTAATCTCAAAAGCTTGGCCAAGAACCTTACCTTTTTAAAAGAAGCACTTTTAGCCTCCCAAAAGCTTGGCCAAACTGGCTATTAGTTGAGCTTATAAAAAAGCACTATTTCAGCTTAACTGATATGTAAAGTAGTAAGAGAAGTTTTCCAGATAAGTTTAAGCTAGTAGATTCAAAACTAAACACTTGTTCTGTTAACTTTTGCACTTCAGCACGCTTATGTATTGATTCTGTGAGATTTCTGTTTTTAGGCAGTTGTCGGTGTTGATTTAACTTTTGCACTTTAGTTTTCGGTGTAGAACTTTATTTTTTGAGGAAATAGATCTTATCTTAGGATGGCTTAACATATACAGTAATTGGGATAACAGTTATAGTTTAAAGGCAAAAGATTTGATTCACTTAGTAGAATTGTTGGACTAGCTAGTTAGTGCAACTTACTGTGTTGAAAATGACAAATGAAAGAGCTTCGAAGTCCTTGAATTTTCGTGAAGCTTGATCTAACTGCTACTCCTGTGTAACAAGTTTAAATCTTTTGTATCAAATTGAATATCCATCTTTGCTTTTCTTCTTTGTGCCTAGTGGTTGTAAAAGTGATATCTCATACTTGAAATCCAGAAGTTTGGTAGGAAACTTATCAGTTTACTTTGTGCTGAGTCAATAACTCAGATCTGAGTATTACCTAATCAGCACTAAAAATTTCAAGAAACATTACACGACATATTTTGAATCTCATCTCGCATCTATAAAAGACGAGGCTTAGACATCAAGCTTTAGAATTTCAAAGTTTTAAAACAATTCTGCTCCCACTTCATCTGAATATCCATTTTAAAATCCGCATGCATATGATACGGGAAGGGTAGTAGGTAGTCGAGTGTTGTCGTACTTTTGTGTGGGAGAGGCATGAGGTTCGTCTCTTCTTCTCCTTATTTAATAGTATTAGTTAGTCTGCATAGTATCTTATTCTGCTTTGATTACACGTTTTTGAGCCAAGAGTATCAGAAATACCCTCTTTCCCCCGAGAAGGTAGGGGTACAGTCTGTGTACATCCTACCCTACCCAGACCCCCTTGTGGGATTACACTGGGTATGTTTTCGTTTTGTTGATAAATTCTAGAGTAAGAGAACATGTTGTCACCAATGATTTAATGATTTGAGTTTCAAAAATAGGAAGAGGAAAGAAACTTCATTGAAGAGGAAGTGTGGCCCCTGTAACAATTTGGGAGTAGAATATGTTACCTTAGTTGTCACAAAAAGAAAGAGAAAAAGAAAAGAGAAGAAAAAAATACAGTTGCTGGATAAAAGCAAGACATCTCACTGTGCATACTTGTCAACAACTACACCTTAATCCTAAGATGGATGGGTTGGCCATGTGGAGGAGCTTGCTCATGGTGCCAGTCTAAGCCTTCTTAAAAGAAGAGAGGTTGCGGTATTAGAAATTTAGCTAGAAATATTTATTAATTTTAAAGGTAAAGCAGTGGTATCAAAGGCGCGCTTAAAGCGTGCTTAAGCTCTAAAGTGAGGCTCATTTTGTGTTGAGCGCTTCGCCTCGCTTAATGTGCGCTTCAATGTTGTCATCGATTTTCTAAGACATAATTTTCCTTGTCAATGAGCCTCTTCTGGAGAGGTGACACTAAACAATTGATATTTCACTTCATCGTAATATTTTTTTCAATTTCTTTGTTCATATGTATGTCATTCACGCTTATAATAATTAATCTTGGGCTAAACATATATTTTTTTATTTTTCTCCTTTTGTGTTTTTTTTTCATTAAAGCCCATGCTTTATTCACATTTTGCGCTTAAAGCCCCAATGGACCTTAGAGCTTTCTTGTGCTTTTCGCTCTTGATAACACTAGGTAAAAGTTAACTTTGTTTGTTAGATTCACATTCGCCATAAACGGTTGACATGAACCTTTGCGTTGTTACTCCACAAGTTGTGTGCCAAACTTTCAGTCAATTATGCTGTCACAATTTGGTAAGAGACGGAGATATCAGCTTACCTGAATGCACTACCTATGTTATGATGTTATGCAAATACAATATGCAAATACTTTTGTTATGATGATTTCTTTCTGCATGTCTACAACTAACTTGGCATTGATGGATGCAAAAACGTGGTTGTAGGGAAAAGTAAGAGAAGTTCTAGCCACTTAGAAATCTTAATATGTAGTACCCCGTTGTTTCACTTTATGTGACACAGTTCTTATTTGGTGAGTCAAAGAAGTTTTTCATTGAGCACAAAATTTTCAAATACCTTTTAAATATTTTGAATTTTTAACTGTTGTGACTAATCTTTTTATGTAACTTACAAAATGTAAATATTATTTCAAAAGAAAGTTGAAGATCTGTGTACGAATTTACACTGAAAATTAGGCAGTTTGACCCTTGTACTCTGGATCATGTCACTTAAGCTAGAATGGAGGGAGTAATTGGCTTTTAGTCGGTGATTAACTAGCTTCTATTTTCTGTTAGGATCATTTTTTGGTTTATATATATTTTCTCTACTGATTATCAAGTAAACTGCAGTTGGTAAGGAGGAACAGTCTCTGCCATATCTACTATATTTGCAAGGTGGACCAGGCTTTGAATGCGCCAGACCAACTGAAGCTGGAGGATGGATAAGCAGAGTATGTGAAGAGTACCGTCTAGTTCTAATGGATCAGGCAATCTCTCTCTCTCTCTCAACCATAATGAAATAAGCAGTTCTCTGTTTCCTTGTGCTAATGCTTTTCCTGCAGAGAGGAACAGGTTTATCAACACCATTAACGCCATCATCTATGTCACAAGTGAAGTCTGCTGAGGATTTGGTTAACTACTTGAAACATTTCCGAGCTGATAATATAGTACATGATGCTGAGTTCATCCGAAAATGCCTTGTTCCTGATGCTGGACCTTGGACAATACTTGGACAGGTCACATAGTTTTTGCTGTTTTCTGTATTTGTTTTTTCAAAATTAACCCTATTGTTTCATTCTCTCAACAATTAGTTAAAGAAGACATACTGCAGGAACAATTTTTTCAACGGTCTTGAATATATATTTTATAGAAAATTATTTAAAACTCTCTTTTGAGGGAAATTATCATCTCATATGGTATATGGAAGTCTTAGTACTGATGCTAGTTATGCTTTACTTTCTCGGTGGTGTGTGGAATATCGGGTCTATAATCATGCAGAGCTTTGGAGGATTTTGTGCAGTTACCTACTTGAGTTTTGCTCCTAAAGGACTGAAACAAGCTCTTATAACTGGCGGGCTCCCTCCAATTGGTGAAGGATGCACAGCTGATTCTGTTTATAACGCAGGCTTTGAGCAGCTTGTTTATCAGAATGAAAAATATTACAAGAGATTTCCACAAGATATTGAAATTGTTCGTGATGTTGTAAATTACCTGGCAGAGTCAGGAGGAGGGGTAAGGGAGCTATACTGATATACAATAACATTCTTCATGAGTCCATCTGATACATACTTTTCCAAGTATTGTTAATGTCTCTCTCTCTCTGCTCCCTGTCCTATCTCCCTCCTTTTCTCCGTGTTTGACGTAGGTGCCTCTTCCATCTGGTGGCATCTTAACACCTCGAGGACTACAACTTCTTGGTCTCTCAGGTCTAGGATCAAGCACCGGTTTCGAACGATTGCATTACCTGTAAGCCATCATTTTGCCATCTACTCTCTTTTTTCTTCCAAAAAATATCATATATTTGAATCTTTACCTTTCCATACAATGCTTATAGGTTTGAGAGAGTCTGGGATCCTGTAATAGTTCAAGGAGCAAAAAGGAGAATCAGTGACTACTTCTTGAATGCTGTAAGATATACACGTGCCTATTACAAAAAAGCACGGTGATTTTATTCTGAATTTAGGTTTTATAATATTGCAAAAACTAGAGATCTTGTTTAGCAATTATGGTTCATGAACTAAGTTTGCTGGCATAGATATCCTCCAAAAATTATGCCATTGAGTTCAAATGCTTTGTGTTCATTTTCATCAGTATAAATTTTTGTGGTGGTCTACATTCTTTATTTATGTATATGTTTCTTCTAGTGAGTCAGTGATATCTTTATGTTGATTTGTGAATACAATGATTCATGACTAATTAAACCAGCTACTTCAATCTTTCATATGAAGAAATAAAAAATAAAGGGTGGAACAAGAAAAGAACACGTGAGTGAATATCCTGACAAGGAAGAATGCATAAATCTTTCATGAGCTGTGATCATCTATGAACCGGCAACTAAATCTCATGTTAGGCTATTTCTAGCTTTATTTCTCTAGAAAATTTGAAATTCTGTTGCATGGTAAAAATTAATTCAAGATGCTGGACAAAGATAAAGTTCTTTCAGATGTGACTATGTGGGTAAAGCAACCAAGATCTTCATATTCATTGTCACTGTTCTAGTAGTTACTGGTCTTATCTTGGGTCTGTCGAGATACATAATTAGCTCCCAATACATCCAACGAAGATACATAATTAGTTATAATTTTTGTAGTTACTTTATAAGAGTGAAAATGTGTATAAATATGATAAATTAAGGTGTATGTTTATGTTAATCTTGGATACTGACATATTTAAGCCTTTAGCAGCTCATGATGACTTAGAGGTCATGCCATAGTTCACTTGGATTAACTTTATTACTATTCTCGCAAGGCTGATGCACTGTAGAAGTGCTGTTCCTTCAAGTGTTAACAAGTAAACAGAGGTTTCATAACTGTTACTGTAGACTGAGATTCTTTTCCATTTAGGAGATGCTAAGGCAGCATTTTCTTGGTAATTCTAGATGTATTTAAAAGTGCAGGAGCTGGATGATGATATCTGCTAAATTGAGTTCTCTGTGGCATTGCAGTATGAGAGATGGATGGCATTTGATGCAAACCCTTTATATGCTCTTATGCATGAAACCATATATTGCCAGGTAAACTTTGTAATAGGAGTATTGCTATAACAGAGGGAGTACTCGGCCGAAGGAATTTCTGCATCTACTTTTATAGTATTGGATACCTATTTTCTGCAGGCATGCTTGAACTGTCTAATTCATTGGCTTTTTTCTGATGTGAAGGGTGCCTCATCCTTGTGGTCTGCTCAGAGAATTAGGTCTAAAAATGACGACAAATTTGATGCAATTGAGGCTGCAAAAGTTGGCCGCCCTGTACTTTTTACTGGAGAGGTGAGACACAATGTGGTCATTTTTGGTTAAGAACTGCCATAACATGTAGCAAGCATCAAAAAAATATTTTAATTCCACCTAAATTTCTTTGATATGACTTCCACATTAAAGGGACCCGCAGACTTAAACTTATATTTAACTAATCAAATTGACCTTCCCTCATTGTTGTTATGTAATATGTACGGCTTGCACAAAAAATTCACTATATATTCATAATTATTGGAAGCTATCATAAATATATGGCAAGAGCTGTAAATTAGCTTCGTTTTGTTCTCCTATAAAAATGTTCATTACATTTAAGTGTAGTGTCCTGCTGGGAGTTGAATTCCAGTTTGTGAAAAAGGGGTCAGGAAAAGTATGGCTGATTTGTTCTTTTACCATGTCAGCTACACTCTCATTTAGTCGAGCAAAGGTGTGACGTCACGTAGACCATAGAGAATTTGAAATCATATTAAAGCCAATTCATTTATGAGCAACTATCATGTATGGCTGATTTGTTCTTTTACCATGTTAGCTACACTCTCATTTAGTCGAGCAAAGGTGTGACGTCACGTAGACCATTGAGAATTTGAAATCATATTAAAGCCAATTCATTTATGAGCAACTATCATGTATATGCTCTTCTTACACATCCTGCCTATTTCCCGTAGTTTAAGGTCCGACATAATTTTGTTGCTTCCAGCAAATGTATGTACCTTTCTGTTACTTGATCTTGTTTTTGCTTCCACTGCAAATTGATTCTTTTAGTTTACAAATTCAATTTCTTCTTTTTCAAAGAAATGCAAAGGAACATATGGTTAGAATTCATAAGTATTGACTGATAAAGTACCCCTCCTAAAGTCATATGGACATTTGGTTGTTGATCGGAGGAAAGGATCAATTAAACAAAATGATTTATTTGGAATGGCATATGAACGATCGATATATCAGGGACAAAATCATAACTCTGGAGTTGGGGAATACTCCTTGGACCAATTCTGAAAGCTAGTGAAATTATCATGCATAATGTAGTGGGTTTGAAGAGCTTCTCTCTCCTACATAAGGCGCTTATTGATCAGAGTTGTGAGGTTTGTCTTTGTTATACAAAATTTAACAAAACTTCCACTGCATTATTTTGGACATTTTGATTTATCACACATTCTGCTTCTCTTTTTGCCGTTTGGCTAACTCCCCGACCCTTTGATAGCATCTTGTATGGGAGCTAGCATATTACTTTTGTGACCGTTGCATCTTCTTGATGCCAATCAATGAACAACTTACTTTGTCAAAAAAAAAAAGTGGATTTGTTTTACATTAATTCTGACCAGATATTGATTTGAGGTCAAAACTTCGTACAATGCATTTATATTTCTTTCAGCTGGAATTAAGAAGACTCCTTTGTTTACTTTTTGGGTGAAAAACAGAGTTTGGACTTCTCTTGTATTCTGAGCAAGTGTTGATCGCTTTTTAATTTAACATGCAGATGATTTTCCCATGGTGGTTTGATGAAGTCCATGCATTGAGGCCATTCAAAGATGCTGCCCAGCTATTAGCAGAGAAGAAGGATTGGCCATCATTATATGACGTTGCTGCATTAAAGGATAACAAAGTACGTTGTATTTCTGTTAAAACTGAAAAGTTCGGATACCTGATGATTGATGTCGTTTGCTGTACTCATGTCAATCAATATATTAAGAATTTTAATTATCTTGACGTCTAGATTCTTATAAAATATAAATTGCCTCCTTCGTTAAAGCCAAACTGAAGTAAGTGGAGCCACAGCAACCTGATCAAATGATTTAGACTTTACGTAGCTACCCGGGTTTTTTGTGTGTTTATAGGTACCAGTTGCAGCCGCTGTTTACTATGAAGACATGTATGTTAACTTAAAGCTATCTCTGGAGACCGCTTCTCAGATCTCAGGAATCAGGCTTTGGATTACGAATGAGTACATGCACTCTGGTCTGAGGGATGGTGGAAGTAAAGTTTTGGATCACTTGCTTGCTATGTTAAAGGGAAAGAAGCCCCTGTTTTAACTCTATTGGCCACCAGTCCACCACCATCCATGTTTTCTCTTGAACGTTAAAGGCTCTAGATAATGCTGGTGAATTTATTAGTAAATTCTCTTTTTATGTCCTTCCCGACCTTTCTATAAATATATTATTCTGTGCATGGGTACTGCGCCTTAAATCTTCAACCCTCAATCCTACACACCCACCTGCTGTTCAAAAGTAAGTTGCTACACTGCTGAATTTCCTTTTGGTAGTTTATATGCAAGCTTTGGATGTATCAAGAAGGCAAGAACTACATTTATTTCACTTTGCCTTCAAAAATGCAGTAAAGCTGAAGTTGAATTGTTGATGGCTTTTAGAATTTTACAAGAGGCTTGTCTGAAATGTCTCTCTCTCTCTCTCTCAAGTAGTGAACCATTCTACCACTCCTCCTTTTCTCTATACCTATTCTGTATGCTAGAAAGTAAGTTTTAACATTCTTTGTTCTTATCCATCCCTCCACCTTCCAATATCAGAACCTCGGTAAACACACCATATATACGTCTATCTACACATTCTAAAGAAGAGTCCTCTTAGGGAAGGACAAGAAGTCATTGCCCTTCTAATTTATCAGAAGGGTTCCGATGCATCTTATTATCGTCTGTGACTACTCAGAGGATGATATCAAGGATCTCATGGTCAAGTATTGAACTTTCTTCAACCAATATTAATGTCAACTTGAATGCTCTCAAACATCTCATGATCTCTTACCTCTTTTTCTCGCCCTTTTCTGTTCTCTCTCTCCCACCACACCCTTTTGGTTTGGACCAATTTTATTGATTAATTAATTAGGTAACATATCTAGCCACTAGATCTATGAAAAGTGGAGTCTAACCACTAGTAGTGAAGTTAACTAGTTCAAGTTATAATATTAAACTAAAAGTTATGTGTTGATGTAGAGATTCAAAATTAGTCCGCAATAGTGGATATTTTACAAAATGTTGAAGTCATAAAGAAACATTTAAGAAGATTGTGACCAAAGACTATCATGCTCTCTCTCTCTCTATTGGAAGTGAGTAATTTCATATTTAAATAGCCGGAGGAAATTAAACAGTTTGCAAAATTGAAAGGATATTATCGATCACACTACTCTAAGTTGCTGTGATGGAGCCAAATAGAGTTTGCTACTTAGGCTGCCACTCCCAATTCCAACTAGAGAGAATTAGTTATTAATTCTTGGTGCCACTAATAAGCTCTGTTGCTTCAAATCTATCCTTCGCACAAGCTAAATAACCGTGGCTGGACTCATTTTGGCCTTTCCCCACATGTTGCTAGACGAGATGGCACCAGGAAGACACTTTGAGTTAATTTGTTGGCTGTAGCTTGCTGGGGCATTTGTTTTCACTGATGTAGCTAGAATAGAATTCACAACGATTCTAGACTTGTTTGGCATTTGAATTTTATCCAGAGTTGGACAGCCCGTGCGTGCTGTATTTATTTTCATGCGTTAGCTGCTCAATGAATTGGCTCTTGCTATAGTTTTTATTGTCTGGTGAAAGGAATCCATTTGCTGGTGTGATTGTATCAACAAACTCATTACCTGCCTCATTCAAGACCTGGCAAGAATTTCTAGGATAAGTATAAAAGATATCAACACTTCGATGTATCTTTTGTTGTGGATGATATTCTGTATTTACACCGTGAGACGTACACCTACCAAGTAGGTTCTTGTACGCGTTAATTTCCGACCAGTGATTAACAACGTACTATACCATGCATCAAAATGTGAAAAAAAGGACAATCACTAATAAGTAGAGTCGTCGTCGGTGAATGATAAAAGTCACACATTGATGATTAAAATGCTTGGACAATCCTCTTTCTTTTAAACTAGCTCATGGAGTGTGAGTTAGGGGTAAGACCGAGTTTACATGCTATCAAAGCATAGCATGACACCAGGTGTGGCTGAGCAAGACCAACACAATTGCACCCCACCCCATGTCGTTCCATTGCAATTTGCATAGTTCTTTTAAAGCATAGCTAGCTATTTTGTAAAATTATCTTTGACCGGCTAAAAGTGGTATGTTTAGTGCTTAACAGTGATTATAAAAAAAAGTAATCAAGTTTGTTTTAAGTTTATGTTGTCCTTTTGGACTGCTATTCAAGTTAAATGTTCTTACAAAGGGCCATCAGATGCCTTGGCCGAATGATAAAACGTAAATAAGACGTTTTATGATGGGGCTCGTAACCTTCAGATATATCGATTGATTCAATAAAATGACGAAATCGTAACTGAGACGTATGGAAAAATACTATATTTTTGTATACATAGTACTGAGGGGCCCACTATTTAGAGAATTCGTACACTAAATTAAATTAAAGAAAGTAAAATGGGACCATCTTTTTGAGATTGACAAATCAAGAATTCGGATCATGAGCTCTAAGAGTTGTCGGCAGATGTTGAGCAATACGTGGTGAAATCTCAAAGTTAGATACTTTCTTCTTCCTATCCGTCTATCTTCATTTGCCATCTATATTAAAAATAATTATTCAATTTTATTAATTCTATATAAAAATTAAAATATCATTTATTACTTTATTCTACTTTGATCTTGTAATTAATTTGATTTATTTTATAATATTTAATTAATTTATAATTAATAGAAATAATATAGTACAATTATTTTTTTATTTATTATTTTGTAATGTGAGTTGGAGTCCAATTCTCTGAGTATACGTTCTATTCAATTTTATCCAGCTACATGACAAGCTCCACATGGACAACGATTTTTTTTTTTCTTTTTTGAAAACTTTTCAGGAAAATTCGCAGCCGCTACACCCTCTGCCCTTCGGATGAGCACTCTGTGGTGAGCATTGTGTGCGCACTGGGTAAATCCTCCTAATGTAATAGCCTGCAAATTACATGGAGATGTAAACCACACTAGGTAAGCCTCATGCGATAAATTCAAATCCAGAAGGCATTGAAGGAAGAATCGATCCCTGATCACCCGGATAGATAACCGTCCTCCAAACTAATTAGGCTGTCCCGAAGGACGACAACGACTTTTTAAGTCCATAGATATAGAGTTAAATAAGCAGGTACTTTAATTCCCCCTTCCAACCAACTAAAGAGTGGAACGTAATTAATGTTGAAGAAATAGATACTCCGTCCCTCGGCCCCAAGGGCACGTGTCGTTGGCTACGCCATCGCGGCGGAAGGGTCGCTGCAAAATGGATCCGTAACTTCGGGAAAAGGATTGGCTCTGAGGACTGGGCACGAGGGTCTCAGTCCCAAACTCGTCGGCTGTCGGTGAACTGTATCATTTTACTCATTTCAATTTAATATTACATATTAATTAATAAAAATAACTAATAATATAACTATTTTATTATAATATTTTTATTAAATGAGATTTATATTTTAATTTGCTGAAAAAATAAATAATACTAAAAGAAAAAAGAATTGTCTTTATTTTAATTAATAAAAAATAATAAATAAAATAAAAAATTAAATTTAAAAAATTTGAAACTAATAAAATCGGGAGGAGGGAGTAGATAGATATCCATACATGCATTGATGTGATCAAACCTTGGACACGGGCTGAAGATACCGACCATCACGTGTACTACCCGTGTTGGCATGGAGAAAAAAGAGAGAGAGAGAGAGAGAGCAGTGTCCAATTCAATATCATAACCTTTTTACGTGTCAACTCTGACACTCTTATATAACACAGATCGATCCTCATGATGATCCTATACATTGACGGTACACTTTAGAGCTAGCTACATACTACAATATTTGATATTCCTCGAGAACTAAATTTTCAACAAAACAGAAAGGATTTAAGAAATGGCAGATTTGATGGAGAAAGCTAAGAATTACGTGATGGAGAAGGTGGGGAATATGGAGAAACCAGAGGCAGAAATAACAGACGTTGATATGAAGAAAGTGAGCATGGACAGCATTTCTTATCATGCTAATGTTGCTGTCAAGAACCCTTACTCTGTTCCAGTACCCATCATGCAAATCTCTTACGCCCTCAAATGCTCTGGCAGGTACTCTTCCTATCTTGCAGCATATGTAATCTTGATTTGGCCTTGAATTGTTATGTTTTTCCTCTTTTTCTTTTTGTTCATTTTACATGTTGGTAGAGGCAGTTTTGATAAAATTTTCAGATTTAATTCCTACAAACTCCTATAGATAAGCTAGTTTGTTTTACTTTTCATTTTAATTATTTTATATTCTAATGTACGGATACAATTAATTTGGACTCACTTTGACTATCGTGTGTTATCATGTTTTTATATAGTAATTTTTTCATTTTTGAAAAACTTTATGTTGAAATCCCCAATAGTTTAGAAGCCTCGAATCTCAAAATTCTATTTCTCTCATTAATTTGGGACGGAAGAAGTGTATATATGTGTGTTGGTGGATCATCAATTTTCACTTTTTAGATTTCTACAACTCCTATAGATAAGCAAGTGATTAGGCCGCTTGAGATTTTCAAGTTGTTGCTTTCATGAATACCTCTACTAGTAGGGCCACCTTTTAGCTTGGAGGAGCAGGGTATTTATTTACTTACAAGGTCAGGGAATAGAGAAAAAGAAAATGTCTAATTAGAGGAAAAATTCTGGAAATAAATCTCTGCCTCTTTAAGATCAGTTTAAGTGATTAGGATGATGTTGCAATCATTAGTTTGAGCTTTTAAATATTTTCCCTCCCTAGAAATAAATTAGGAAAAGATCAAATAATTTTGTGCAAATATTAATCATAGACTTCCAATCAATGAAACACAACGTGTAATTTAATAGTGTGAAATTTGATAAGACTCAAAAGATCTGACATTTTCAATTACAAATTTACCACGTACGTAGGACAATTGCACCTTTTGCTAATTAAGTTGCTAACATAGGTGACAACGAAATTATGTCAGAGCTGTAATTATTATTGGAAGAAAAAATTAGCATGTTATAAGAACTAAGTCTTGTTTTAGATTTTGATAATTGATGGTAAATTGTGTTGGTATATTATTTCAAAAGTAGAATAATCAGAACAAATGGCGTTTATTCTCTTTCCGAAAGAACTAACTATATGGCAAGTGTCAAAGCATGAAAGGAGGTGGCAAAAGAAAGTTCGAAACTTGTCACTTTCCCATTTATTCTTGTTCGGCAATTGCTTCACTTTAACTCAACGCCATACCTATTCGATAAGTTGTGCTTGGAAGTCTTCACAAGACTTGACCAAGAGCATAGAGTAATTTAGTCAGTTGATCATAAAAACCCACTTTTTTTTACCTTTCTGTTTTTTTTTGTTTTTTTTTAAAAAAAATTGTTTTTATCACTATATCGTCTAATTAATTATTGAAGATTTAAATCTGATCGGAGAAATATTTTACTTCCGTGAATAGTTCTTTAGGATAGTATTCAACTAAGTTATTTGAACTCTTCAAAAATGTTGCCATACCTGCGTCAGATTCTTCAAAAATATACTGTTTTTAAAAAATTCGACATGCACACTCGTAGATGTTTTTTAAGAATCGAAGCAACTTAGACATCCAATTACGATTTAAGTATTGTCAATGTGTTTACTTAAATATTATAGGATTAATAATTTAAGCTTTCAGAGAGATTATTTTCCTAATAATAAATATTGAGTTTTTACCATTGTTCCTCTACAAATTGGTGGTGAATTTATAAATTACAAGTACGAACATCCAATTTTGGAAAAATATTTATGTACACTAATTGATATTATGTAATACAGGGTAATAGTATCAGGAACAATTCCAGACCCAGGTAATATAAAGGCAAATGACACAACCATGTTAGATGTGCCTGTGAAAGTTCCTCACAGTGTGCTAGTGAGCTTGGCTAAGGATATTGGTAAAGATTGGGATATTGACTATACACTTGAATTGGGTCTCACCATTGATCTTCCTGTCATTGGAAACTTCACCATTCCACTCTCTCATAGTGGTGAAATCAAGCTTCCATCAATCTCTGACTTATGGAAGGGTGACAAAGAAGAAGAAGAGACTGAAAAAGAGAATTGAAGTAGCAGAGGGTGCTCTAATAATTAATAGTGTTGTAGTTTCATCATGTGTGCTTTTTTCACTACAAATGTTCTACATAAAGTTTGTAGCTAAGCTTGTTTCAAAATCCAAATAATTACTGGACTTTTGTTTGATTTTCTAAGTTGACATACAGCCTAATTAACCCATATTTTGGGTTTAATTAAAAATTGCCCAAGTATGTATGTTACTTGTTTAGTTCGTGTTAAAGGTTCAAAAGTAATTGTGGCTTGCGGCAATTGAACTTAACAAATCTTGTGAGAGAATTTGAATCCCTTTTCGGAGCTTAGGTCCGTCTCAATCTTTAGGCCAGATAATTGTTTAGGGTCCTATTATTATGGAGTTTATATTTTTATATATAAATAAATATAATATACACTAAAAAAATTTATTAAATTCTTTTGTTCGCACAGAGTAGTTTAAGGGTGATGCTAGTAAAGCATTTGCTTTAGTTTTTTAAAACATTAACTCTCAAAAAAAATATAATGGTAAAATGCTTTAGGTTTTCAAAACATTAGCCCTCAAAAAAATATAATGGTAAATTGTATGATTTATTTTACTCAAAATAGTATTGAAGATTATAAAAAAAATAATAATCAAACTTTATATAAATAAAAAAAGGAAGAAAAATTATCTATTTTTACAAAAAAATATTTTAGAACTTTAAATTAGATAACTAAAAATATTCACAACAATAAATAAAGTTTTTCCAATAATATCCAAAATAATATATTACAAACACATGACAGATATTTTATTATGTAAATTAATTTTTACTTTTATATTACTATGCGAATGTTTTGATGTCGTTAAGAATGTTACAATATTAAAAAAAATTATATAAAAATAAAAAACAAACTCTTAATTATCTATGTATGTTTATACTAGAGCAATTTAAATGGCTTACAGTATACAATGTTCATTTTGTTTTTGGCTCATCCTCTTTCTCTGTATGTAATCTTATACTCTAACAAAGTGATTGCTTTTCTCTCTTATTCTCTCTAATGTAATGCATCATAGTTTTGGACCTCTTATTCTCTCTAATGTAATGCATCATAGTTTTGGACCTCTGTATTCGTCATAGGTATATACAAGGGCTTAAGTACACCGATTGTATAACAATTAAATTTTGTTTAAATTTAATTCATTTATTTGTGTTTCTCTGGTTTGAGCACTGGTTTGAGCACACTTATTCTCCTCACCTCCATGAATGCTCATACCAGATTTCCAGCACACTTATTCTCCTGACCCAATGAAGCTCCACATATGAATGCTCATACCAGATTTCCAGTAGAGCATGCAGTTCTTGTGGTGGATATGGTTACGACGAGAACGGTGAATTATACTGCATTATAAAAAATTCATGGGACCTTAGATAGGGACAAAATGGATATGCACGAGTTTTATCATATCTACTTCGTGCCTTTGCGTACCCTGCTGGATCTAGCGTGATGGTCAACCACTAGTGATATTTATATTTTGGTCTCTGTTAAAAACTCAAAAGACGATTTGAATTTAATCTTGAAGCTAGTTTAAATACTTAGATAGTTGTCAGTAAAAACAGTGTAAACAAAAATTCAACATCAGAGAATTATTGACTGTATACTTTCTTATTGTACCGGATTTAACTGTGGACCTTTTTTTCTTGCTGATAAATAGTATGAAAAATTCTAGCACAATATCACATAGTTCACATTATATATGTGTTTTTGTGTCTAATCAAATAAATATCTATAATATATTAAAAGTGTGAAGATCCTTAGAAAAGTGATTTGAACTTTTTGCCCTTCATTAAAAGAGTTCGTAATAGATAAAATCGTCTTTTTACTATTTTTTAAATTATTATTTAATTTTATTGAGTTAATGTGATTTACTTTCCTTCCATATTTTAGTTAAATAGAATCTTTTTAAATATAGGTTAATGTAATTTAATTTTTATTCCATATTTAAGGGGCAGAATTCTTTTAAACATAAAATTCATTAGGCATAAAATTAGTTTTGGCATGATATTAATGGGATATTTTTCATTAGTAATGTAAATTAATTTTGGCAAAAACGTGTAAAAAAAAAGGACAAAAAAGTATTTCTACAAAACAAAAGTCCTAATCCCTTACAAAACCTAATCCCGAACTTCTAAACTATATATCAAACAAAAAACGACTAGCAACACGTTAAACTTCAACCCAAAAAATCCAATCGATTTTGCAACACGTTTGGAGTTACCTTTAGAAAAGTGATTTGAATTTTTCGCCCTTTATTAAAAGTTTTTGCAATAGACAAATTTGTCTTTTCACCTATTTCCTTCAATTATTATAATATAATATAGTGACTATAATAAATATACAAAAATAACACTCCTAAATATATGAAAACTTATATGATCAAGATTTTCTAATTCTTTTTTATTTTTCAATTAAAATGTATAATTGGAAAGAAGTTGCTCTTTATTAGAAGTAGTCTTCAAATATTCTCCACGTTGATTTCCTTTTAAAAAAAAAATCCGAAAAAAGTAAAAAAAGAAAACATAATAACACTTAAAAAATCTTTTTAAGAAAATGTATAATTGGAAAAGAAGTTATTCCTTATTAGAAGTAGCCTTCAACTAACTACCCACGTTAATTTCCTTTTAAAAAAAAAAAACTAAAAAAAGAAAAAAAGAAAACACAATAACACTTTTATAAATATATTTGATGTATCTATATCTATAATTCATAATATATTAAAATTGTGAAGAACTTTAGAAAAGTGATTTGAACTTTTCGTCCTTTATTAAAAGACACTTCTACAAAATTGTCTTTTCACTATTTTTTTAATTATTATTTATTAAAAGACACTTCTACAAAATTATCTTTTCACTATTTTTTTAATTATTATTTAATTATTTTTATTATATTAACTAGACTCCTAAAATATATGGAAATCCTAAAATATATGAAAGGAGAATCAATTAATATTTTTCATTGTATAGAAAAATACTCTTAAATAGGACTCTATTAAGAAAAATACTTCTATAAATATTGAGATGCACGTTAAATTATCGAAGAAATCAATTTACTTATTGGGAAAATATGATTGGTGGATGCTTAATTTTCTATCCCTCAACTTCTTCATTGTTTTTGTTAGAATTCAACGTGTGTGTATATATATATCTTCTTTGTTTTCATTCAAGTCACTCTTGAGGGTCAAAATTTTCGCTCACACAAGAATTATTTTCATCAAAATTAAAGTTTTGTAATCACTATTGTATTATTTTGTTGTAGTTTACAGGTGAACTATTGTATTATTTTGTTGTAGTTTACAGGTGATGAATTTACAGGTGGTAGATGAATGATTTTTTTTTTTAGGTAAAAGTTAGGTTTAATTGTATTATTTTTATATCTCTGTTTTGAGAATTTTTTTATGTGTAAAAGTTAAGTTTAGTTGTATTATTTTGATATCTATTATTTTGTTATAGCTTACAGATGGTATATGAGTGTCAGACGGTTTTGAGAAAAATTTTGTGTAATTATATTGTTTTGATGTCTCTATCATCGTATTATTTTGTTGCAGTTTACAAGTAGTAGATGAATATTGACCGACTTTGATAATTTTTTTTGGTAAAGGTTAGGTTTAATTAAATAAATTATCCAAAAGATGTTGAATTTAATTATTGTATTTATCTTTGTTATTTAGACAAATATCCTATATAGTGTAACGTTTGAACTCAATAAAGTGAGACGCGTACACCTAAACTAGTATAAATATAAAAACATACATATAATATAATTATATATATATAATGCATTGATTCTGATAACGATGAGCCCAGCCATATTCATCACTGACGACGACTCTGATATTCCTGTTACTTAAAAAAGCATTAAACACTAAATGAGTGTCTAATCTTCTTTTGGAACAACTGCTGGTCTAATTACAACTTGGAATTACCTTGTTCTTATCATATTGACATCACATATATTCAAGCAGCAAACCTAGAGTGTCAGTTGCGAGTTCGATCAAACACAATACCACTTCGACCAAACACAGTAGCTTCAGTTAAAATTCAATATGTATTTTTCCTAAAAAGCAATCGAATTTGTACGGAGCACTAAAACAGAATCCAACAGCTTAAAAAAAAATAGATTTCAGAATTCATAAGTTTTAATTTCCGATTCCCTGTCTACAATAGTACGAGCCTATGGAGTTGGGTAGTTGCTAAGTTCATTTCAAACCGTCTCAATCCATCTTATAACTGTTTTTTTTTTTTTTTCATTCTACTAGACGTTAACTGAAATAAATTTTATTTATTGATTTATTTTGCATTTTTAAATCCTATTATCTGATGTACGAAGATGTTTGAAATTTTGATGAAGAGATCCAACAGAATCTTAAAAGTTAATCCCAAATTGCATCAGTGCCTGTATAATGGGCCCAAGGTGGTGTCGTTTTCTGCTGCTAATCCTCTGAAGACGAAGCCCGCTATTAATATTTGGGCCTTATTTATACTTTGTATAAAGCCCAACAGACCTAAAAGCCCACAAACAAATGGTTTCAGCCCGTATTTTAACATGTCTGACATTATGGTACAACTTTCCCAGGCAAGTTTATAGCCAATAATAATATGCAATTTTTAACCCTAAAAAGATATTGACATAACGTAGCCAAACAAGTAAATAACTGTTTTTACTCCACTAAAATAGGAGGAGTTGCACTTTAATTTTAAGTTATTTCCCCTAAATTATAGAAATATATTTCTGTTAGAAAACAAAAGTAGGCTAGTGGCTGCGTATGTGTGTTCCATTTAAATGGAATAATGATCCACCCCTTTTAGCTATCCAATTAGAATCTCCCATCTGTGAAATTGAATAGTAATATTTTGGCTATAAAAGCCTATCAACTTGCAGGAAGGATACACACAAAAACAAGAAACAAAAGCATTAATAATAATATTTTCTTTGTCTCTCCGTCTCTTTATCTCTTTGCTTCCTATTATTATTATATATCACGTTATCAGCACGAGTCTCTACTATTTCGAGTAAATACAGGTAATTAAAAGGTTAGTATTTTACTTTCTTAAATAATGGCTAACATTTCCAGATGCGATTTTAGTGCCCTAGATATATCTGACAAATCTTATATGTCCTGAGCACTAGACGCAGAAATTCATTTAAATGCAATGGGTCTGACAGACACCATTAAAAAGGATAATAAGGCATCTGAACAAGATAAGGCCAAAGCTATGATATTCCTTCGTCATTATCTTGACGAAGGGTTAAAAATGGAGTACCTCACGATCAAAGATTCCTCATATTGTGGAATAATTTAAAGGAAAGATATGACCACCTGAAGATGGTCATACTCCCATAAGCTCGTGATGAATGGACATATTTAAGGTTCCAGGACTTTAAAAATGTAACTGAATATAATTCTGCGATGTTTAGAATTAAATCGCAGTTTGACTTATGCGGGAAAAAGATCACAGATCACAGATCATCAGATGATAGGGAAAACACTTTCTACTTTTCACTCCTCGAGTATGGTCCTGCAACAGCAGTACCAAGAAATGGGTTTCAAAAAGTATTCTGAATTAATTGGTCATCTTCTTGTTGCTGAACAATATAATAATCTTTTAATAAAAAATAATGAAACTCGGCCTCCTGGTACTGCTCCATTCCCAAAGGTGTATACTGCAAATTTTCACCCGACTTGGCGTGAAGGAAATCCTGACCCCAGTCGTGGTCGAGTTTGAGGTCGTGGTCGTGGCAGGTACTTCAATCAGGGTAATCGTTTTGCAATAAATAATAACCCTCAGCACCAGCAGTGCAAAAAGAGGGGGAAAGCTCCTGAAGCAGTGCCAAGAACGAACCCTGAAAGTAGATGTTATCGATGTGGAGGAAAGGGGCACTGGGAGCGTACTTGTCGTACATCTAAGCATCTGGTAAAACTATATCAGGCGTCCCTTAAAAAGCCAGAAAATGATGCTGAAACAAACTTCCTCCTAGAAGATAACATTGAGCCCATGGATTTAGATGTGTCAGATTTTCTTGCAAATCCTGAAGAACAAGTAAATCACCCTATAGGTGACAATAATGATATAATCCGATTATGTTAATTTTCTGTTAAGTTTGTATTAGTTTATTTTCTCTTGTTTGTTTAAATTAAATTAATTTATGTTCCTACTATTAATATTTTACTAATCTTATAAAATTTATATAATATATTATGTGTCATAGTATAGTATTATGATCACTAAGTAATTTTGGTTTTGTAGTACACACATGAAGTTTTAACAGTTTGAGCTATTTATATAATGTTATAGTACATATATTATGATAACGTTATAACTAGAATTATTTATTGCAGTAATGAATATTCATAGAAGAAATATTATGAAATTAAGATAAGTAGTCACTGGATCATGTTATTACATACAATATTAAATATGCGTACTTTAGATGCACATGGTTAGTAATAGCAAAACTATTATGTAATAGAGATGTTAATTGTTTAGAACACAACTGCAATTAAAAGATGGATATAAAAATAAAATAATGTGTAAATGCATGATATTATGTGTTAATTATATTATAATATGTTATGTGCTAGTTATATTATAATAATTATTTTATCTATATTTTTATTTTGAAGAAAATATGGATACTCCTCAAGTCTTATTTGGATCAATAATCGATCATGACGATATTTGTGTAATTGATAGTGGGACAACGCACACAATATTTAAAAATGAAAAATATTTTTCCCACTTACTCAGAAGAAGATAAATGTTACAACAATTGCTGGTAATTCAAAATTGATAAAAGGCTCCGGAAGAGATACTATATTTCTGCCTAAGGGGACAAAGTTATTTATAGAAGATGCATTATTCTCTTCTAAATCTCCAAGAAACTTATTGAGTTTTAAAGATATTCGCAAAAATGAATATCATATTGAGATAATAAATGAAATGAATGCCGAATATCTTGGCATTACAAAGAATGTCTCAGGTCAAAAACAAATGTTGGAGAAATTACCAGCTTTGTCTTCCGACTTATACTATGCCGAAATTAGTACAATTGAAGCACACTCTATCGTAAACCAGAAGTTTAATAAATACATTTGTGCTCTGGCATGATCGAATAGGCCATCCTGGATCAATAATGATGAGACGAATCACTGAAAATTCAAAAGGGCATCCGTTAAAGAACCTGAAGATTCTTACACCGGATGATTTTTCATGTGCTGCTTGTTATCAAGGAAAATTGATAACTAGGTCATCGCCACTGAAAGTTAGCGTCGAATCCCCTTAGTTTCTAGAACGTATACATGGGGATATATGCGGGCCCATTCACCCACCAAGTGGGATATTTAAATATTTTATGGTCCTAATAGACGCATCTTCACGATGGTCGCATGTGTGCCTCTTGTCATCTCGCAACCTGGAGTTTTCGGAATTATTGACACAAATAATACGATTAAGGGCGCAATTCCCAGATTATCCTATTAAGGCTATTCGCCTCGATGATGCTGGAGAATTTACATCCCAAGTTTTTGATGATTATTGTATATGTCAGTTGGGATAAAAGTTGAACATTCTGTTGCTCATGTTTATACTCAAAATGGCCTTGCTGAGTCATTTATTAAACACCTACAATTGATAGCAAGACTACTGCTTATGAAAATAAAATTGCCTACTACTATTTGGGGTCATGCTATTTTACATGCAACATCACTTGCTCGTCTCAGGTCAACTCATTATAATAAATACTCCCCGTTTCAATTGGTTCTGGGCCATGAGCCAAATATTTCCCATTTATGAATTTTTGGATGTGTTGTATATGTGCCAATTGCACCACCTCAGCGTACAAAGATGTCCCCCCAGAGAAGGTTAGGAATATATGTGGGGTTTGAGTCACCCTCTATAATTCGCTACCTCAAACCATTGACGGAAGATTTATTTACTGCTCGATTTGCAGATTATCGATTTGATGAAACAAATTTTTCGCAATTAAAGAGAGAAAAACGTGACCTTAAAAGAGAAATTGCGTGAAAAGTTTCATCATTATCTCATTTTGATCCACGTACCCCCATATGTGAAAGTGAGATCCAAAAGATCATTCACTTACAGAAATTAACAAATCAAATGCCAGATCCATTTACTGATTTGAAAAGGATAACCAAGTCATATATCCCTGCAGCGAATGTGCCTGTCCGAATTGAAGTTCCAAAAGAATCATTTTCTAATGTAATAGCTTCTGAATCCCAAACACGCCTGAAGCGTGGTAGGCCTTTGGGTTCAAAGGATAAAAATACTAGAAAAAGAAGCGCAAAAAATGATAAAGATGGTTTTGTAAAAGACTCTCCTGAAGAGGCTCAAAATCTGATTAATTCTGATATTCCTGAAGAAATCAGTGAACCCGATACTTAAGTGAATGAAGAACTTTCAATAAGTTCTACTAATGATGAGGTAAATTTAAATCGATCGAAAATTACGGTGGTTAATATTTTTGCATATACTGTTGCACTAAACATCATGCAAGACAATGAGGACCTTGAACCTCTATCTATCGAAGAATGTCGACAAAGAAAAGATTGGCCAAAATGGCAAGAGGCAATTCAATTTGAATTGAACTCGCTTGCTAAACGAGAGGTTTTTGGACCTGTAGTCCAAACCCCAAATAATGTAAAATCAGTTGGCTATAAATGGGTCTTCGTACGTAAAAGAAGTGAGAAAAATAAAATTGTAAGATACAAGGCTTGTGCCTTTTTGCACAAGGATTTTCTCAAAGACCCGGTATTGACTATGAAGAAACATATTCACCTGTCATGGATGGAATAACGTTTAGATACCTCATCGGTCTAGCTGTACATGAAAATCTTGAAATCCATCTAATGGATGTGGTTACAGCTTATCTTTATGGTTCACTTGATAATGATATTTACATGAAAATCCCAGAAGGATTAAAATTGCCTGAAGCATATAGTTCAAAGTCTCGGGAATTATATTCAATCAGATTACAAAGATCGTTGTACGGTCTAAAACAATCAGGGTGTATGTGATATAATCGCCTAAGTGAGTACTTGAAAAACGAAGGATACATAAATGATGTTATTTGTCCTTGTATTTTCATTAAGAAAATGGTGTCGGGGTTAGTTATACTCGCCATTTATGTGGATGATATAAATCTCATCGGGACTCCAGAAAAGGTCCAAAAGGCAATCGAATATCTAAAGAAAGAATTCGAAATGAAAGATCTTGGAAAGACAAAACTTTGTCTTGGTTTGCAAATTGAACATTTAGCGGATGGAGTATTCATCCACCAAACTGCCTGTACCCAGAAGGTATTGAAACAATTTTACATGGACAAAGCATATCCATTAAGTACTCCAATGGTTGTTCGATCACTTGAAATGAGTAAAGATCCTTTCCAACCTCTGGAAGAAGGTGAAGAGATTCTTGGTCCTGAAGTACCATATCTCAGTGCTATTGGTGCACTTATGTACCTCGCTAATGCCACAAGGTCGGATATAGCATTTTCTGTTAATTTGCTAGCGAGGTATAGTTCTTCCTCTACGCGAAGACATTGGAACGGAGTTAAGCATATATTGAGGTACCTAAAAGGGACTATATATATGGGTCTATTTTATACTAACAAAGCTTGTCCAGATCTTATTGGTTATGCAGATGCAAGTTATTTATCTGATCCACATAAAGTACGGTCCTGATACAAGTATGACCATGAGGATGGACGTGTGAAAGTGTAATGAACTCGAGGCTTGGAGTGTGCAAGAAAAATGCAAAAGAGGGCGTAAAACACGCACCAATCTTGCAGGAAGGATACACACAAAAATAAGAATCTCCCATCTGTGAAATTGAATAGTAATATTTTGGCTATAAAAGCCTATCAATCTTGCAGGAAGGATACACACAAAAACAAGAAACAAAAGCATAAATAAGAATATTCTCTTTGTCTCTCCGTCTCTTTATCTCTTTGCTTCCTATTATTATTTCATATCAATTTCATTGTATTCTTAAAATTTGGATCAATTTGTTCTCTTTTAAAAATAAATAAATTAAATGGGATGTCCCTAAAACTAGGGATTTAGTTATTAACTTTGTCTCAATCTATTTGGAATAATTATTAGTCAAAGTACTTTATATTTGTCTCTTATTTAACTTGAAATTCCTAAAATTAAGATTCAATTAGTTTATTTTCTTAGTCGTGTATACAAGTTTGAAGTGATGTGGATCAATATTTACCAATATAAAGATATTAAAGCAAATTAATATTTATACAAATTCATTACTCTCTGTTTCAAATTACTTGGTATGTTTTCTAAAATAGTTTGCATGTCTAAGAATTCAAGAGATAATATTTTTTTTTTTCCACTATACCTATATAAATTGAAGAAGATTCATCCAATCAAGATCAAATAAGGTAGATACCCCATATTAATTTCTTCTTAAGAGTTGTAAAAAAAGAACAAATATGTCAAGTAATTTGAGACGGAAGGAGTAGGTAAAATTTATACGACGAATCCGTATCAATGTATACCAATGTAGAATTATAAATATACTTGTATGTAATAGAAAGAAACAAAACCTTTGAAGTGTGTATTGATTCAATGGAAATTATAAGAATGCTTCCAATTACGATTTAAGTATTGTCAATGTGTTTACTTAAATATTATAGGATTAATATTTTAAGCTTTCAGAGAGATTATTTTTCTAATAATAAACATTGAGTTTTTACCATTGTTCCTCTACAAATTGGTGGTGAATTTATAAATTACAAGTACGAACATTCAATTTTGGAACATCCAATTCTGGAAGAATATTTATGTACACTCATTGATATTATGCAATACAAGGGTAATAGTATCAGGAACAATTTCAGACCCGGGTAATATAAAGGCAAACGACATAACCATGTTAGATGTTCTCGTAAAGGTTCCTCACAATGTGTTAGTGAGCTTGGCTAAGGATATTGGTAAAGATTGGGACATTGACTATACACTTGAATTGGGCCTTACCATTGACCTTCCTGTCATTGGAAACTTCACCATTCCACTCTCTCGTAGTGGTGAGATCAAGCTTCTATCAATCTCTGACTTATGGAAGGGTGACAAAGAAGAAGAAGAGGCTGAAAAAGAGATATGAAGTAGCAGAGGGTGCTCTAATAATTAATAGTAATGTAGTTTCATCATGTGTGCTTTTCACTACAAATGTTACATAAAGTTTTATGTTGTTGAAAAAAATGCTACAATATTGATATTGGACTGAAATTAATAATAATAAGTAAGTAGTTATAAAAATTATGTCGTGACAAGCCACTGCCTTAAAAGAGATTTTGGCTCGACTTCGGTGCAAATTCTTTTAACAAGTCGCTCTCCAAGGTTTCACAACTATTTTCAAACATGTGCACTCGTAGCTGGAAGTTTGAAGTTGCACAAAGCTATTGCCCAGAAATTCACAAGGAATAGAATATCAATGAGGAAAAACTAATTAAGAAAGAAAGCCAAAAAAAGGCAAATAATATTTCTTTCTGTGGATGTGCTTTTTCATCAAGTGTAGAGCACACTTATATAGGTGTGAAAATTTACGTTTGGTGAAGAAATAAATAAGATGAGTCAATATCTCATTTAAGACAAGTGTTTCATTTCATCACATTAAAGAATGTATTAACTCTCATCACGATAATTAATTTGAGTGAATGAATGCAAAATTTTTACTTTCCATTTTAATCTGCACAATTAATTAGAGAGAAATGAATGCAATGAATTTATTGTCATTCACGAATGAAAAAGCTCACAGTCCCTCACAAAATGCAAAGAAAAAAAATAATAGGAATAGTTTTTGAGCAAAAGAAAGGAACATGTATTTAAGTATCAATATCTTTCGATTTGAATTGATACGTAGTGAAATGAGGCAACAACAAATATCCACAAAGTGAAGTACTCTTGAACAAAATGGATATAAGCTGTGACCCCCACAACACATACCATATCCTTGATTTTATGCAAACTCCGCGATACTCATAAAGTGATTTTATGGTCATGCACACAAACTTTGGGTCTCATGAGAGCTCTAGAAAGATAACCCAAGTCATTCATAAAAAGGTGATCAACCTTTTACACTCATGTAGGTGATCCATCAAGTCTATCTCATCGACCACCTTAAGGCTATGGATCATTAAGAGAAAAAATAAGCTCAACCTCATAATACACTACCTCACGCCATAAGGATAGAATATGTAGTGTTTATTGAAGGCGTATAAAGCTTCGTTTGACCACAAATAGGTATTCACCATATTACCTCAATCCATGGGCGTTAGCTCCATCTCCCTCGACGATTCAAAGACCATTTTCTTTGTCAAACTCTTGGTCATAGGATCCGTCAAATTTATTTCGAACCTTACATATTCCAAGAAAATAACATCATATTCCAACAATTATTTAACTGCACCATGTCTGATGCGAATATGTCTCTTTTTATCATTGTATACACACTGTTTTTAGCAATCTCAATTGTTGTCTGTGAGTTACAAGGTAAAGAGACTGGTGACACTTGTCTTCCCCATAAAAACACATCTGTCAAAAGATTTCTAAGCCATTCAGTTTCTTGCCCTGCTAACTCGAGAGCAATGAATTCAGATTCCATGGTAGAACGTGCTATACAAGCCTACTTTGAAGACTTCCACGAAATGGCACCTGCACCAAAAGTAAACACATAACCACTGGTCGAGCTAACTTCATCTTTGTCAGTCACTCAGTTTGCATCACAAAAACTTTCTAAAACAACAAGAAATTTATTAAAATGCAAACACCAATTCATAGTACCTCTCAAGTACCTTAACAAGCGATGAAGAGCATGCCAATGTTCACTACTGGGACTATGAGTATATCTACTCAATCTACTAACAGCATAAGCTATATCAGGCCGAATATAGTTCATGAGAAATATTACACTCCCAATTATTTTAGCATATTTAGTTTGAGAAATAGTAGAATCTTTATTCTTTTTCAAGTGTATGCTAGAATCATAAGAAGTTCTCACTGAAATTAAATCAAAACAATCAAACCTTTTCAACATCTTTTCAATATAATGAGACTGACACAAAGAGAAATCATTAGCAGTTCTTTTGATTTTTATCCCTAAAATCACATCAGTTTCTTCAGGATCTTTCATTTCAAATTTAGAAAATAAAAATTTCTTAGTCTCATTTACAACATTCACATTAGGGCCAAAGATTAACATGTCATCCACATATAAATATATAATCACACAATCTGATCCTATTATTTTAGAATAAACACATGTATCAGATGAATTAACAACAAAATCATTATCTATTAATATGAAATTAAAATTTTCATACTACTGCTTAGGTGCCTGCTTAAGTCCATATAAGGACTTTCTCAATTTGCATACTTTATTCTCTTGTCCTGGGACTACAAAATCCTCAGGTTGAGTCATATAGATCTCTTCCTCTAAATCACCATTTAAAAATGCAGTTTTGACATTCATTTGGTGTATCACTAAACTATGAATAGCGGCTATAGCAATAAGAGTCCTAATGATCGCTATTTTAGTCATAGGAGGATAAGTATCAAAAGAATCAACACCTTTCTTTTGGTTAAAACCTCTAATCATAAGTCTAGCCTTACATTTATCAATCGTACCATCAGATCTCAATTTCTTCTTAAATATCCACTTACTATTTATGAGTTTACAACCTTTAGGCAAATTATACAAGTCGCATGTGTGATTAGAGACTATAGAGTCTAATTTATTTTTAATAGTCTCTTTTCAAAATATCGCATCTATTGAACTCATTACTTCATCATATGTCTTAGGGTCTTCTTCTATTAAGTAGATAGACACTAATTCATCATTTAAAGTATCAATATCAAAATCCTCAGTTATAAAAATGGTGATAAAATCAGGATCTAAACTAGTCTCAGTTCTATGTCTTTTACTCCTTCTCAGTTCATTTTCATGCTGATTAGCAATAACATCAGATCCAGGCATAACATGAGAGTTAACAGACATAGATATAGAAATATTATTTTGCACATCACTAGACACATCATTTTTTAAAGGAAAAACATGCTCAAAAAATTCTACATCTCTAGATTCACAAATAGAATAATCATTTAATGACATAAATCTATATGCAACACTATTTTGAGCACAACCAATAAAGATAGTATCAAAGGTCTTAGAACCTACATTTACTCGTTTAAAATCAGGTAGACAAACCTTAGTCAAACACCCCCACACTTTATGAGGTCTTGTCTAACTTTTTATGGAGGAATCTATTAAGAATATAGCATACAGACAAGACAGCTTCCCCCACATATAGTCAGGTAGACCTGAGCTTAAAAGCATAGAGTTCATTATTTCCTTAAGGGTTCTATTCTTTCGTTCAGCTACATCATTTTGTTGGGGAGTATAAGGAGCACTAAATTCATGGATTATATCATTTTTCTCACAAAAATATTCTAGAGTTTTATTATTATATTCACCGCCCCTATCATATCTAAATCTCTTGATTTCCTCGTCTAATTGATTTTCTACTTCTGCGTTAAATTTTAAAAACATGCTTTCAGCCTCATCTTGAGACTTAAGGAGGTATACCTTAGTGTACCTAGAAAAGTCATCAACAAAAGTAATTTACTAATAGTGTTCTTAAAATTTGTTAAGTCTGAATGTACTAGTTCAAGCAATTCGGTCTTTCTACTAATAACATATTTAAAAAATTTCTTGGCATGCTTTGCTTCTACACATACAGGACATTTAGAAATATCATCAATATTTACTGTAGGAATTAGTCCCATTTTTTAAAGTGTTTTAATAGAAGCAATATTAACATGACCTATTCTGCCATGTCATAAGTTTATAGACTCAGCAATATAAGCAGAATTAGGAATATTTACATTATTGACAATCTCTTGATCAATGTTCGGTACAAATAAATCTCCACTAAGGTATTCCTTCCCAATAAAATTTTCTCCATGAGAAATAATTATTTTATCAGCTTAAAAAATAAGTTTAAGGCCTACTTTGTTGAGAAGTGCTCCAGAAATTAAGTTTCTACGGAGCAAGGAAACATACAAAACATTGTTCAAGGATAATATTTTTTCAGAAGTTAATTTAAGTAAAAAAAATTCTTTACCTAAAATTCCAAAAGTAGAGGAGTTACCCATGTAGATACACTCGCCATTGGTGGATTCCTCAAAGTCATGGAATAACTTTTTGTTGGCACAAAAATGTCTTGAAGCGCCTGTGTCCAGGACCCAATCAGTCTTGTTAGACACTAGGTTCGTTTCGACGACTACTGCCACAATCACTTATCACTCTTAGTAAGATGAACTTGGATATCATTTTGTCCTTCCTGTTTTGATTTTTGCAAAGTATCCCATATATCTTTAGTAAATTTGTAAATAACAAATAAATCAAATAAAGTATTAGTCATATTGACTCAATAAATGTCCTCTAGCATTTATGTTATCCTTTTTAACCTTCTTTTTATCAAATTCATCAAAAATCATAAGAGTGTTAGAACCAGTAATAATGTTAGAACCATTATTAAATAACATATAATCAACTTCTAATTGTTCTAAGAAAATCAAAAAAAATTGTGACCAACGTTTAAAATTATTTTCTTTCAATGGCTCAAATTTTGACAAATCAAAAAACGTTTTGTTACAAAAAATAGCCATTTATCAATATTGTATGTAAGGAAATCACTTTCAAATTGTTGAAAAAAAATGCTATAATATTGATATTGGACTGAAATTAATAATAATAAGTAAGTAGTTATAAAAATTGTGTTGTGGCAAGCCACTGTCTTGAAAGCGATTTCGGCTCGACTTCGGTGCAAATTCTTCTAGCCGGTCACTCCCCAAGATTCCACAGCTACTTCCAAACACGTGCACTCGTGGCTGCAATTTTGAAGTTGCACAAAACTATTACCTAGAAATTCACAAGGAATAGAATACCAATGAGGAAAAAGTAATTAAGCAAGAAAGGCAAGAAAAGACAAATAATATTTCTTTCTGTTGATGTATTTTTTCATCAAGTGAAGAGCACACTTGTATAGATTTGAAAATTTACGTTTAGTAAGAAACAAATAAGATGAGTTAATATCTCATTTAAGACAAGTGTTTCATTTCATCACATTAAGGAATGTATTGTCTTTAACTCTCATCACGATATTTAATTTGAGTGAATAAATACAAAATTTATACTTTTTATTTTAATCTGCACAATTAATTAAAGAGAAATGAATGCAATGAATTCATTGTCATTCATGAACAGAAAAGCTCACATATGTAGCTAAGTTTTTTTCAGAATCCAAAGCATTACTGGACTTTTGTTTGATTTTCCAATTTGACATACAACCTTATTAACCCATATTTTGGGTTTAATTAAAAATTGTTAAAGTATATAATTACTTGTTTAGTTCGTGCTAAAGGTTAAAAAGTAATTGTGGCTTGTGGCAATTGAACTTACCAAATCTTCTAAGAGAATTTGAATTTCTTTCCGGAGCTTAGGGCGTCTGACTCTTTAGGCCAGTTAGGCCAGACAATTGTTTAGGATCCCATTATTATGGAGTTTATATTTGGAAAAGTACTTAGAAAAATATCTAAACTTTGATCGAATTTGAAATGGTGCATACTGAACGTTGTGGGGCCCTATTACCCCCTACACTTTACTTTTTAAAAGTAGAATTAATTTTCCTAAAAAATGCTACATTCAATTTTGGAGTAGAAAGTGTAATATACGCGTCAATCTCATATTGACACGTGTATTTTTTATTTAAAATTATTTTTTATTTATTTTCTTTTTCATTCTTATTTTTTTCTCCATTTATAATTAATTCTTCTCTATTTTGGTCCGCAACAGCAGTATCATTGTTCTATTCAATCACGGTGGTTTGTAAACCCATGATTTTTACGGTGATTTGTAAATCCATGTTTTTAATAAATTCATATTTGGATTTATAAACCCCATGTTTTTAATACATTCCGTCCTTGCATTTTTTTACAGAAAGCAAAGTTTGAAATTTATTGTCGGAAAAGCTCAAAATTTCGGCGACTTGCAAGGTTCCGATGAAATCGCAAATTCTCAACGTAAATAGATAGCTGGGGATGTAGGGAATAATTCTAGGGCAAAAGCCCCAATTATTACAACTCCCACTGATTTCAATTTCAAAATTCTAATTCGACGAATTCAAAGAAAATTGATAATTTGCCGACTTTGATTTAAAATTTTCAGCAAGTTTTAATCGAAAAATGATGTTGGAAATGCTGGTTAGTCAAAAGCACCTTCAGAAAATGATCATAATTCATCCAATTGCGATTTTTTAATTACTACTTCGATTATTTTGGTCAGAGATGGAGCTCAGGTGATCGTAAATCGAATTAGTCAAAGGGATTCGATTGAAAATAAGATGAAAAAAAATGGAGGAAGATGAAGAAGTGAAAAATTGGTGGACATGGTGGTGGTTGTGCGGCAGCGTTGGTTGGATGGTGATGGAGAAGAAAGTTCTTTATTTTCAATGTTGGTGATGGGAGAAGAAAGAAATTAATAATAAAAAAAATATAATAATAAGTTAAATAATATATATATTTATATTAAAAAGAAATGTGAAAATAGTTTTTTTAATATTTTCGGTTGCTCTCTCTCTTTAAGAGAGTGAAACACACCCTCTTTGCCACGTCAGCTCTTAGGGGAAAATTAATTCCAATTTTAAATAGTTCGAGGGGATAATAGAATCCCCGCAAAGTTCAGTATGCGCAACTGCTAATACTATCAAAGTTCAGATATTTTTTTGAGTATTTTCCCTTTATATTTTTATATATAAATAAATATAATATACACTATACAAAAATTATTAAATTCTTTTGTTAGCACGGAATAGCTTAAAGGCGATGCTAGTAAAGCATTTGCTTTAGGTTTTCAAAACACTAGCCCTCGAAAAAATATAATGATAAAATGCTTCAGGTTTTCAAAACATTAGCCCTCAAAAAAATAAATGATAAATTTTATAATTTATTTTTGCTTAAAATAATATTGAAGATTGTAAAAAAAAGTTCAAACTTTATATAAATTAAAAAAGGAGAAAAAGTATCTATATTTACAAAAAATATTTTAAAACTTTAAATTAGATAACTAAAGATATTCACAACAATAAATAAAGTATTTCCAACAATATCCAAAATAATATATTGCAAACATATGATGGACATTTTATTAAGTAGAATTAGTTTTTACTTTTATATTACTATGTGAGGTTAGCGAATGTTTTGATGTCATTAAGAATTTTACAATATTAAAAATAATTATGTAAAAATAATAAAGACAACTCTTAATTATCTATGTATATTTATATATGCTTAAAAGTTTTTATAAAAATTTTACTTAAGCCATTAATTTTATTGAGATGTTCGTGTGAAACTTTTGATTTTTGTTAAAGAGATTAAACATCATTTGAAATATAATATCATGCAAAGATAACGTTCATTTCTGACCGTCGCTGCCTGCTTAAGACTAAAAGCTAGTAGTGAGACTTTTATTCTGCCGCCCTATCTTGTAAGAGCCTCTAAAGCTATGTTTGGCGTAATCAATAGTTTATTTGGGTTCGACTTTACTGAAGAAGAAGGGGCGAAGTCTCAACTATCAGACGGCCATTAATTTTATTGAAATATTCGTGTGAAACTTTTGATTTTTATTAAAGAGATTAAATATCATCTGAAATATAATATCATAAAAAGAAAAAATAGTCAAATATATTTTACTTATTCTTTTACAAGAACATTTATTACTAATCCTTACAGATTCATATTCCATCCATTTTGATAAAGAAATGAAAACTAATCAATTCACTGTACTTTTGAAAATTTACTAACTTCATTCTTTATCATACTTTTTCTGCCATTACCAAATTTCCAACTAAAACTTGGAAAAACTCAAATCTAACACAAATAACTGGTTTTAAAAGTTAAACTCATTATACTAATGACCCGTCCACCTGTAAATTGGTGTTGTGCTTTGATTAGGCTATTTCTGAGAGATATGTGATATTTGAGTGAGTCTTAAAGATGTATAATATTTGAGTCGACTTGAAGTTTGGGGTATTGTTGTGTTGGTTAGGCTGGTATTGTTGTGTTGGTTAGGCTATTTTAGGAATAGGCTATTTCTGAGAGATATGTGATATTTGAGTGAGTCTTAAAAATATAATATTTGAGTCAACTTGAAGTTTGGGGTATTGTTGTGTTGGTTAGGCTATTTTAGGAAGATTGTATGATATCTGAGTCAATCTTAAACTTTGAAGTGTCGTTTTGTATTAATCCGTCTATTTCAGCAATTTGTGTGATATTTGAGTCAGTCTTGAAAAAGAATGAAAAATTATATAAAATAGAAAATATTAGCCCATAATTATCCTATATGATTAATGTTTACAATAATTACGATCTATAGTTATTTATAGCCAAGTTTAAACATATTTTCCCATCTCTCCCTCTTTCTCTCTCGCCTCCCTCCTCCAACCCCCCCTCTCTCGCTCTCTCCTCTTTGTCCCCTCTCTTTCTCATTGTTTTTAAAATAAATCATTCAGATTGTTATTAATTGTATGTTATATTTTAGTTGTATATTCATTGTATATTAATTCAATTTTTATATATGTTTCAACTGATATTCATATAATTAAATGTGTATCATTTCTGTATTCATATACGCTTCAATTGTATTCGTATATATATAAGTTGTATACCAATTGTATATTTGAATGTAATTTCATAAGTCATATAAGTCAATTGTACAAGTAGTACATCTCAATTGTATAAGTCATATATGTATAAGTTGTTAATTTATACGTATATTTGTATATAGGCCATATATATATAAGTTATTAATTGTATACGTATATCTACATATATATACTTACAGAGTGTATATTTAATCCATACATATACATTTTGCAGAATGTATATACAAATCCTAAAATTGTAGGGGGGGGGAGGGGGGGGGGGGGGGAGGAGGAGGGAGGTGAAAAAGAGGGAAAGAGATATCTATATTTTGTAAATATGAAAAGTTTAATCATGACCTAATAAATATTGTATAAACTTGACCTATTTGTGATTTTGTCAAAAAAAAAAAAAAAAAGAAGTTGTACGACCCATATATATTTTGCAAACAAAGATATAAATGATAGGCTATATCCACTAATGGCTAGTTATATAACAACAACAAAGTCATGGAGGATCGACTTTTAACTTTTGAAAACCTAAAACAGATGTTTTAATAACCTTACTTTTGAGCAATTCATGAATTCGAATCCTACTATTTAATATATACATAAAATAAATTTTTAATTTTATATTAACAATATAATTTTTTGATTAAAAAAAAATTATCAATCCATTTAAATCTTTCCATGCTATGTTTCACGTACAATCTTAAATAAAATCTCACCTATAAATGTAATTCAAAATTGAGACACAATTTTCTTACCAATAGAGTAAAGTCTTTTGCAAAATCATATTAGAGTTCACACCATTAT
This sequence comes from Capsicum pubescens, assembly GCA_030864215.1. NCBI lineage: Eukaryota > Viridiplantae > Streptophyta > Magnoliopsida > Solanales > Solanaceae > Capsicum > Capsicum pubescens. The sequence goes on from CM061545.1 coordinate 238,752,913, forward strand.
ATATCGAAACAAACTCTAAGCCAATTCATTGGAGATCAAATTCAAACGCATCATTTTATCTCTCTCATTACTTAAAAATACAAAAACAAACACACTCACTAGTTCAATTTCTATTTCACTTTATTAATTTAACACTGAATGGGACATATATTATTTGACCGAGAGAAATGTAAACTTATATTCTTTTGTGTAAACAAATTTTATATAGTTGAGCAATTGTAAATTGTTTCTTTAAATAAAAAATAACTACATAACATAATTGATATTTATATTAGGACCAACTTAATAAATTGATATCAATGAAGTAATAAACTACGCAACTACATATGTGGACCTATCTTCGATCATTCTAATTTCCTAGCACTAGTGTACAAAAGAAAATAGTTTGCCCATCTCGAGATCCACAAATCAAGAGTTCAAATCATGGTACAAAAATATCTATAAATAATTGAGGAATATGTGGTGGAATCTTAAGTGAAATACTACTGTTTATGATAATCTCACATGGGAAGGTCCTAAATCAAATAAATAGAACACTTGGCAATTAACAAAAAAAAAAAAAAAAAAGGACCTGTGCACTATGAAACAGCGCGATCCCCCACGTTACTAATCGCAAGTTAATTAAGCCTTGCTTTATCCATGCGCTACTTTTCTCCCCTTCCACGCACCAACCTTCGGCATATGCTCAAAATTGATACTCCCTTCGTCTCATTTTATGTGTCGTTATTTTTTTATTTGCCTCAAACAAAATATTACATTTTCTTATTTGATAACTATTTAATGACATCATTCTCATTTTATCCTTATGGATCCCACTTATTAAGAAAAATAATTAAAAACTAAATATTAAAATAACTTTAAGAGGATAATTTTGTAAACTTTACAAAATCATTACTTATTTTTTAAATTTAATGCCCGATTAAATGACAACACCTAAAATAGAACGGAGGTAATGCTATATTTTAGATTTGCACCATCAATGAATAAAGCAATCAAAGAACGCGGGCGCAACGCTGCAGATACTGATATCCATGTGTGTGTTAACGTGTTCTCATTACACTCCTCCTACCGTCTCTCTGACAACTTCTTAATTGTTTATTTTACTCTCACATATACACAAGTATTTTTAATTTGACATAAGAACACATAACAAACAACTTAAAATTATTAAAAATATAGTGTACATTTTTAACGAGTTATAGTAGTAATTAATCTTGTTACAGACTTACAGTAGTCATAAATGGCACAACTCTAATTTTCTTTGAGACGAATGCAAAGTGCAAACTATGGTCCAATTTTCGTCTATAAGCCGTACAATTGAAGCTCAAATTTTAATTCTCTTAAAAAAGATCTAAAGCTCGATGTAAAGAGATTATTCTTATACTTCTACAGCTTAAACTATCAAATTGTACTGTTTCACTACAGTTGTCATATTGGCAGTTTGGTTGGTGACTTTCAAACACATTGATAGAGTCATAAATTTGGCACAAACTATTATTTTGATATTTAAAGTGAAGGTTAATTATTTTAAACACATATGCACAGTTAATATGTTGCGTGTAGTTCACTCATCGAAGATGCGTAGAAGGCCTTTTTAAGTTGTGTGACATTCAAGTTGATCTTGAAGCTTGAACAGTAATATTAACTCGCACCCATTAATTTATACTTTCTTCCTTAGTTTTAGCCACTAATTTTTTCAATCTTAAGCTTCTTCAATGATAAAAAAATGTTGAGAAAAAAATTAGAATTGAATAGACATCTCTATGTAGATTATTTAATTTGATGATCGACTTGGTGCTAATTTTAGGGAAAATGACACTCCATGGCCATTTTAAAAATGAATAGACCAAGTTTGATATTTTATCAAAAAATAGTTAGTCGGATAAAGTATTTTCATTTTATAGCTATTTCCTAATTTGAGCCATTTTGGTCCATATAGTTCAGATACAGTTTATATATCATATTGATACAGTCTATATCAATACAAATACAGTTTTCAACTTGGATCATTCGGCCCTTTTAAAAATATTTCATTTTTTTTTTGCTATAAATTTTTTAACTGAAAAATATTTTTTTTTCATTGTTTAGAAATAATAATTAAATATAATTGTATAAAAATGATATAATTGTTATATAGAATATATATTTATATAAAATATATATATACATATATATAGAAATTGTATAGTTCTATCATATATGTATATGTATAAAATATATATATAAAAAAAAATATAGAAAGTGTATAAAAATTATATAATTGGTTTATAAGATGTTTAAAAAACTTGTACAATTATTGTACAAATTGTATATCGAAACTATATAATTTTCGTATAGAATATTTATATATATATAAGATATGTATAGAAACTGTATAGAATGGGTATAGAAACTGTATAAAACGAGCCAGTAAATTAAAATGGCTAGAAAATAAATTTAAATTTAATGGCTATTTTCATGAAATTAATTTCGATTGGGTGGCTATTTGTGTCCTTTCCCCTAATTTTATACCAACAAAAAGGCTCAATATTCATTTGAGAAGGTCACATTCCTAAATTTTATTTTAATGGTGAGAAAATGGTCTATAACCCCTCCAACCTTTACCTGAAATCTCAACTACACACTCGAACTTTATAAAAGTCCTATTACCCCTTTGAACCTTTTATAAAAGTACTATTAGCCCTCTGAACCTTTTATTTTTTATATTTTGTGATCCTAAAATGCTGACCTGTCCAGGAAGGTGTATACACTTCCCTTAGGCAAGTCTTAGGCGCGTGGGACTTGCCTAAAGTACACAAATCTGCATTTTTTAAGCCACGTGTAAATTCAATTTTTTTTTTTATTTTCTTTTTAAAAAATCCTCATTTGTTAGCCATTAAATCTTCCATCTTCTTCCTTTTTTTTTTTGCCATTTTCAAAGCTTGAAGTTTGGGTTTTGATGTCTACCATTTCAAAACTTTCAATCGTAACCTCCATTCTAAAATTGAAGCTTTAGGGTTCATAATTTTCTTCGAAAAGATTCAAAACAAAAAGTTTTTTTTGCTTTATACGTTTTGTTTCTTCTTCTTCTTCTCTTTCTCAAAACAAAAAGGTTCAAGAACTCATCAATGGTGTCCAAGATTAATTTCTCATCTTCCTCATCTCCAATTCATGGATGTGTCCAAATATAAAACCCACAAAAAAAATCCATTTATTTCACTTTAAACAAAAAATTCAAAATTCCATGAGCAATGATACAAAGTTACAAAAAAGGGATAAAAATAGAATTGATGAGGTTCGTTCTTTCTTCTCAGAAAAAAATCCACACCAATAAGCCTAAAGCACTAAATTTTCTTAAAGCAAAAAAACAAAATAAAAAACGAGAGAGAAAGAAAGAGCTTCCTTTGCAAAATCAACAACAACAACAACAACAATTTATTCGATCTCCGACGCTTCTTCCAACTTTTCAACTCCTCGATTCGACTCTAAACTAAGCAAATCTAAAATAAAATTAACAAGATATACTTTTTCATTTTCAGTTTCAAATTAAGAAGAAAGATTATTGTAGATTCTTCTTTGATTAGTTTAGATCTGATTCGAATCCTATGACTTGAAATTCACGTAATATTTGTTTGCGGCCATCTTCTTCACCATCTTGTTGACTCTTCGATCGTCAGAAAAATGAAAGGTGAAGAATTTACAGATAAGGGAAAAGAAAAGAGAAAGGAGAATGAAAAAGGAAAGAGAAAAGGGAAATATTAAAGGAAAAGGAAAAATAATTAATTTTTTATAATAAAAATAGAATATTAGGTGGTAATATTACGTGGACACGCGTGATAATCACTTACCAATACACATGTGGTTGTGAGTTTTTAAGGGGGTAATAATTTCAATTTTAAATAGATCAGGTGTGATGCCCCGAAATTTTTTTTCGTTAAGATCTCGGACGAAAATGTGTTGAATTCTTTTCTTTATTATGATTAATAATTTTTCCGTGTGGAATTTATGGATATGCGACCCGTCATCGCGTAGAGCATCGAATAAGCTTTCCAACGATATGTGGATCATCCAAAACGGACACTCGAGCGATGAGTTATGATCATTCCGATCTAACCGTGAATAGTGGTGAACAGTAAATGTGCAGGGAAAAAATACTGAGGCCAGACGAATTTTAGGGTCAACTTCAAATGATCATAACTACTCGTACATAATGATCTAGGTGAGCTACTATATATCAACAGAAAGCTCTGAAAGTCCTCTTTCTAATGAAATTGGTTTCATCCAATTTGACCATCGAAGCAAAAAGTTATGGTCGATCTACTTCAGCCTATCAAAACGGTCCACCAAAGGACAGATTTAACATTATTTAATTTTTAAGGGTATTTTGATCATTCCCACTCCAATCCATCCAGGTAAACCATGAATTTAAGTACATTAAGAGCATTCAATAGCTCATTTTTCTCCAAAATTTCCTAAGGCTCAAACCCCAACCCTACTACTCCAAATTTCATCATTCTATGTCTCTTGATTGAACCGTAAAAATTTCAAATTGATTTGGAATTCGAGTTGATCATGTTAAGGGCTTCGAGAAGCACCCTTTATTTTCGTGAATAAAGTTTCGGAGTCGGAAGTTCATATTCATCTTTCATTTTTAGGTATGTGGAGCTTTGAACAAGATTATCCTTTCGATCTTGTGCCCGGTATTTTTATTGAATTACATTGACATGAGACTTTACATGTTTTACCATGAATTGGAAATATGGTTTTATATCTTATATTATTGTCCATGAGCTATGGGATTATGTCATCCGATATGTGTATGATATTGAGATGGAATTATGTCCAAAAAGTATTTGATTATGAGAGTATGCTGATTTAATTTGTTAAGCCTTGATTTCTACTGTCATTCCACTATTTCCTTATTATGAATTTATAATTGATATTGGAAATTCTATATCCCTACTATGAGTTGATGTCTCAAGTACCTTTAAATGAGACTTGGATGGCAAATTGAGAAATGTTGATATTGAAGTTGCAATGAGTCTTAGTATTTTCCGGATGGTTTTGATAAGTTAAATTGTTGAAAATATTATGTATTGAGTCTTCATATCCTTGTCCAAATGTCGAGTCGATTATGGTTCAATGCATTGATACCTTGTCGATGTTGAGGAAGATTAAAATATTTTGAGCTAAAATGTGTTGAGTTAGGAATCCACAAATTGATATGATTTGATAAATGAGAAGGAGATTTGATTTGGTCTTTATGATAGACCCTTGTGATGTTGTGGTGGATTTCCTAACACGTTCTGAGCTTGTCGGGGAGTAGTACTTAGCACTGAGAGGGAAATTTGGTATTTCCCCAAACCTATGTGCCACCGTAGGGTTGTTTGATGATGATATTATTGGCCAGAGAGTCCGATTGTGATTATTGTAGTTTTAAGGTCGTACTCCCTGGCAAAGAGTATGACGTTCCCGCCAACGGGGGTTTCAAATGTTGGTATTCCACGTAGCTCACGCGGGGTTGTCGGTTATAGAAAACTCCCCTGTCCATAAGAGTCATGTTTATTGAAATACCGAGTCACTCCGAGTTTTGATGTGGTAAGTCAAGTTGCCTATGATGATCTATAATGATTTATGAGTTTTTTCTCCTACATTTCCTATCTAAGATGTTATGAGTAGCATAATTCAATGTCACTCAAGCCGGGTGTGTCATTATGGTCCGTATGTACGTTTTTATGAAATTTATGATATTATTTATATTTTGCATGCGCCCCCACATACTCAGTACGTATCTTGTGCTGACCCACATATTTCTCTATGGGCTACATTCTTACCATGATGTAAGTTCAGGTACTCAGTCGCAGCCGCGACAGTGATATCCGAGTGTCGCATCTACGTTCCTTCAGTGGTGAGTCCTCATGGTTCGAGGATCAAGTTGCTAGTTTTGGTGCTGTTGTTTTGTGATCCCTTTGGTCTGTTGAGTCAGTTGGGGGTTTGTCCCAATAACTCGTTGATTTTGTTGTATAGAGGCTATGTCAGACTAGTGTATTGTTGGGTTGGTTTGTGTATAGACATTCCATATATGTACAGTCTAACGATATTCCGTGTCATGTGCAATGTGATATGATATGTACTTATATATATATCCTTAGCGTAGCGTGTATGTTGTTGTGTTGGAACCCAAGTATAGTGTTTTGGCTTAAAGGGTTAGCTTGAGGCTACGTGTAGCCTTGGGCATCGTGTGGCATCTCGGGATGATATTTCGGGGCGTTACATCAGGGGGTCATAGGACTCCCCTAAAGATGAAGTGTGCAGTTGGGATTTTGAGCATAGGTTGGAGGGGTTTTAGACTATTTTCTCTTTAATGGTTAATTTGGTGCACCATTTTGTTAGGATTTTTGTCTTGATTTTCTTACCAGATTTAAGTTTTATTTTTCTTAGAAGGAAAATAAAAGTAATACCATAATTACTTTTAATTTCTTAAAAGGAAAATATAATTTTTTTTAATATTTGGCAAACCTCTTTCTTGAAGGAAAGATTTTGAAACTCTATAAATAGAAGACCCCCTTCTCATACCCCAACACAATAACATCCACAATGCAGTCTTTAAAGAGTCTTGTTTAGGGGGAGATTTTCTCCCAATAGTTTATAGTTTTCATATTTCTTTAATATTAGTTTTTTTGTGTAGGATAGTTGGCCAAATTATATCCAATAATATATTTTTTGTATATTTTTAATTGTCATCTGAATTATTACCGTCATGGTTTGCAAATTTTAAACTTTCGCATGACGCTCTCTCGATTTCGAACCCAACAAGTGGTATCAGAACTTATGGTTCAATGGTCCAGTGGTGTGGTGAGACGAGATTAAATAGGTTCAAAGCGGTTACTAATCAATTTGCAATCAATTGGATGATAATGGAGATTTTTGTCCAACTACATGTGGAGAACAAGTTTCAATCATATTTTCAACATTCCTGTTGCTGCATCTTTAAAAATAAAAACAAAATATGAATTTTTAACTAATTTTTAATCATGATATTTTAAACTTTATTTTTAGCCATGACAAGCAGTAGTTATGAAGATTATATCAAGAACGAAATTCATGCATGCGATGTGAAGAAGACGGATCAAGTGAAGAAAATCAAGACAAAAAGGGGAGATTTGTTACGGTTTTTGTCCTGATTTTCTTACCAAATTTAAGTTTTATTTTTTCTTAGAAGAAAAATAAAAGTAATACCATAATTACTTTTAATTTCCTGAAAGAAAATTTTTTTTTTTTTTATATTTGGCAAATCTCTTTCTTGGAGGAAAGGTTTTGGAACTCTATAAATAGAAAACCCCCTTCTCATATCACAACACGATATAACATCCACAATGTAGTCTTTAAAGAGTCTCGTTTAGGGGGAGATTTTCTCCTAAAGTTAATAGTTTTCATATTTCTTTAATATTAGTTTCTTGTGTAGGCCAGTTGACCAAATTATATTCAATAATATATTTTTAGTATATTTTTATTTGTCATCTGAATTATCACCATCTTGGTTTCCAAATTTTAAACTTCTGCATAATGCCCTCTCGATTTCGAACCCAACACATTTTTCCATGTGAAATTGAATTTCAAACTTAAAAGAATAGTGTTTCAGTCTTTTCGATTTAAAATTAAATAAGAAATCATAAATTCATTTTACATTGAAAATGAAAAGGAGGTGGATGGGTGTTCAAATTTGGGGTGGGGTGTTGGAAAGCCGATTTGGGGTAGGGGTTTGGGGGGAGCCAACGATTTTGGGAGTGGGGTGCTCGAGAAGAGGAATAACAAATGTCCTCATTTTATTCGTCATTTTACAAGTCATTAAGCGAATATAATATACACAAAATATATATTTTTGTTGATCGAGCAAAATGTATTAAAATGACACAATGAAACACTGATTTTGATACTTAAATTGAACAATGTCCACTTTAAATATCAAAGTAAAAATTTGTGTTGAGTTTAGGGGCCAAACACATTGACCTTTAAATGTTAGCCTCCCTGTTTATTTTTATTCATTAGGTATTATTTTAAAAATAAATTTTTATTTAATTATCAATCATAATGTATTAATATAAGATAATTATTTTTTTTTTCAAATTTTATCTTTAACATTAATTATTTATATTCAAAATTATTTCCTCCGTTTCATAATATTTGTTCACTATATTAAAAATAGATGTTTAATAATTCTTGTTCAATTTGAAAAATAAATGAATAATTTATTATTTTCTATTCATTTCACTTTGGCTATTAAGTACGATTCATCTCTCAATGCATTTCTCATAATATTAAATTTATTATATTATTTAATATTTATTAATTTATGTATTAAATCAATAGTGAATAAGTATTGTTGGAGGGGTGTGCAGTATGCTCTCCATACCCTAACCTGCAGTAGCTCCATCGTCTCCAGTGCCCGAACCACCGGAACCGCCGGACATGATGGCCATAGAACAACCAATAACCACCAGTGTCCCAACAACTGGAGACAACTTCAAGGACAAACTTCTCAACAAAGGTGGATCAATTAACAAGAATAACAACCACACAATGTGTAAACGCCCAATCATGAAATCTCATGGTGAAAATGTCGTTGACCTGTCGGAAGAAGACAAGATATGCGTATACCAGCCATAGAAATACTCAGTAATTGTAAACCTATTCAATAAGAGGCTCACACAAAACTACCTAACGATGAAATAACAGACTTATGGAAACCAACAGAGCCACTGATTCTCATTGATCTGGAAAATAATTTCTACACTGCAAAATTCAACTGACCGGAAAATATGAGAAAAACTTTACACGGCGATCCATGGTTCGTAACCAGACATTTCCATTCTGTTCGACAATGGGAACCAAATTTTTTCCCACAAGAGGCCACTCAGACGCACACAGCTATATGGCTTCGTCTGCCACAACTGCCAACATAGTTCTATGATCAAGCAATCCTAGAATGAATAGGATCAAAATTGGGGACTCTCTTCAAAATTGGCACCTGCACCTCAGCTACCCTGTGAGGAAGATATGCCAGGATATGCATCTAAGTTCCTCTGGAAACCCCCTTCAAGACACAAGTGACAATTGAAAGCCACCAACAAAAAGTGGCATACGAGGGAGAGGGCTTCTTATGCACCATTTATGGACGACTGGGACACATCAGCAAGAACTATACCCACGGCAGAGCGCGGGGAAGAATGGATCCCGTCCCCTCGGAACCAACCCCTAAGTTAAGGGTATCGTAAGTTGAGGACTGGCAAGTCGTCTCCTTTCCAAGGCGGAGGTCAAACTCAGGGACTACCTCGCACAATCATAGCTCCCCACCAGAGGTAACCAAAAGCATGTCCAACACAGGAATGAATTCTCCTATCAAACAAGTTGGTGAAGGAACCTCCGCACCAGAAATTGATAATTCTGCCATTTTCAACACTAACAATAACAACAAAATAATTTAAAAAGAAGGGAAAAAGAAAGAAAAAAGAAACAATAGTGACCTGGGCCCACAACACCAGCTAGCCAACCAAAATACTGCCAATGGCAGTCCTAAAACCAAACGTGTCCCAAATAAACCCATTAATTCCAACCCTCACATTAACTCCGTTGACTCCCCATCATTAAATTTAGGCGGCTCCAACCGAACCCCACAGTCTACTACCACACAACAGGCTTCAATGAAAGCCCCTGCCTCTGCATATTCTTAAGGGATAACCAAAATCGATACTAGAGATAATGATCACCCTCAGACGGTTGACATGACCAAAGTAGTCATGTCTAATAACTCCTCCATCTCCATCCCTTTAAGCTTCAGTCAAGGTAAATGCAACTTACCTTGCCCGCCTAAATCATCTCACGAAGTCCAAACCATCAACAATGGCGAACCTACCTTCTCAAGGCATGGAGAACCTGAAGGATCCCTTAATCTTTGTTTCAGCACCCCACCCTCCAACAGAGTTTCGACGTCCTAGGCGAAACTTATTCTCGCGAGAAAGACCATATCTCACTGCATCATTCTAGGGGATCAGCCAATAGTGTTAATCATCCAAGACTCGACATGGATGGCCTAAATAGTCAAACAAGGTATATATCAAATAGCAAAGGGACTGGGACAACAACTTTGGGCAAACATGGCTACAAGCCCAAATTCTAGGAACACTCACATGATGAACTCCAACAAGTTCAACTCCGTTGCAAGCCACATATTCAAAAGCCTGCCATGTTACCCCAATATCCCCTACCTCTCAGACATGGAAACACTCAACTTCATTCCATGAACTCTACTAGAGACATCTCCCCTACCTCCCCCAAGCAACATCATCGAGCAACAAAGGGCCAACAAAGGCAGAAAACCTAGGAAAAACAAAACCAGCCATCTTGGAAGAGCTCCGCCAAGCCAATACAGAAATGGAAGAATTCTTGGCAACCTTCATTGAAGCCAACGTCGACTACTTTATTCTGGAAAAAACCCTTCGGAGAAAGTTAGAAGAGCACTTCAACACAACTATTATAGTGCATTATTCTAAGTATATGAAGACTTACAATCTATCACTGAGGAACATGACATTGAAAGTGAAAGTTGCAGTCTTCTTAAGCCCATATGCAAATCCAAATCGGGCTCTCCGTCAGGAAAAGGGCAAGAGCCCAATTCTCAACCACCCTCATCCCTGCTGATACCATGAACTTTATTATTTGGAATACTAAAGGCACCAACAGCGCTAGCTTCAAACGCCAATATGATTTTCTTCTCAAACTCCACAACCCTGCAGTGGTTGTTCTGCTAGAAACCAAAATGGTTGATCACAAGAACTTGGTTGAATCTTTTAGGTTCGATGCTCACTTAGCATCAAGCGCTACTGGTAGAAAGGGAGGCATCGTCATCATGTGGAAAGAAGATATGGTTAAGATGCAAAACTTCTCCATCTCTCCTCAGGGGATCCACAATATGGTTAAGGTAACTTCCAATCCAACCCTTTGGTTATTTTCTGCTATTTATGCTAGCCCTGACCCCCATACTCGCACAACCCTTAGGGATGATTTTTTCAAATCTCAACTAACTTTTCTAGGAACTGGCTAATTGGTGGTGACTTTAATGAAGTCATGAGAGCCACAGAGAAACTAGGAAGGGCTCCCGTCAATAATATTAGGGTAAGTAAATTGTGGGATTGTCTGAACCAATCCAACATGGTGGACCTAGGTTATAGAGGTTGTAAATGCACCTGGACCAATAGGAGATATCGTAATAGGGCTAGTCTCATTCAAGAAAGGCTCGATAGATGCATGACAAATACTTCCTGGATAAACTAATTCCCAGAGGCATCAGTCATCCATTTGCCCAGAACTAAATCTGACCACTGCCCTTTGTTACTTTCTCTCTCTAACAGCCAGCATGGAACAAACCCAAAACTTTTTAGATTTGAACCCATGTGGTGTCATCACCCCTCCTTCAAGGATCTAGTCCAAAGCTGTTTTTTCCCTAACACTAATATCCATCACACTATCCATAATTTCCAGTCTACAGCCACAACTTGGAACCACAAAGTGTTTGGGAACCTCTTCACACGTCTCAAAATCATCAGATCCAGATTAGATGGCATCCAAAAGTCCAAACATTACCAAACCAACTCCTACTTGCACAATCTAGAGAATGAACTTCTCTATGATTATGATTCCCTGCTAAAGTGTGAAGAAGACTTTTGGAAGGCTAAATCTAGAATCAGTTGGCTCATGGAGGGAGATGCTAACACAGCCTTTTTCCATGCCTCCACAATAAATAGAATGAGGAGAAACAAAATCTCCAAACTTCTAGATGAGGTAGGAAATATGATCACAGGAGAGGAAATATTCCCATCATGGCTAGTAATGTGCTCACCCCTGATATGAAGGGGGCCTTTGAGGCCCCTCTAAGAAATTCTGAAGTCCTCTTAGCCATCAAATCATTTAAATCTCTTCAAGCCCCGGGGCCAGATGGGTTGCACCCCATGTTCTATTAGAAATTCTGGCCTGATGTAGACTCTAAGGTCATCTCCTTCTGCAAAGAAGTTTTCTCTATTTCTACTATGCCTTCTGAGCATAAAACTGCCACAAAAATCATTGTTAATAGAATCAAGCCTCTTCTCTAATCCATTATTGGCCCAACCCAGGCAAGTTTTCTCTCCAATAGGAGGGCAGTTGACCAGGCCATTATTGTCCAAGAATACATCACTCATTTTGAGAAAATGAGAGGGAAGCAAGTCAATATGATCCTAAAGATTGAACTAGAAAAAACCTTTGACAAACTTGAATGACCTTTCATCAAGGACACCCTCAAATTCTTTGGCTTCCCCAAGAACATAACCAACCTGATCCTCTCTTGTATCAGCTTATCCTCCATTTCCATCCTGGTAAATCGAAGAAAGATAACCTACTTTATTCTAGAGACATCAGACAAGGTGATCTTCTATCCCTCTACCTCTTCATACTTTGCATGGAGAGGCTTTCCAAAGGCATTGAAGCTGAAGTTAAGGCTAAAAATTGGACACCTATCAGCATATCCTCTAATGGTCCTAAGCTGTCTCACTTATTCTTTGCTGATGATCTCACTTTGATAACCAAAGTAGATGCTCAAAATTGTCATACCATTGGGAGAATCCTCACTATCTTCAGCAAACTATCTGGCCAAACCATAAATTATGGTAAATACAAAGTTATATTCTCCAGGAATAACACTCCCTTCAACTTCAGCATGTGGTCTCAAACCCTTAGCATCCCTCTGGTAACAACTTTGGCAAATACCAGGGTTTCCCAATCATTCATAAGGAACCCAGAAACAGTGATTTCCAACCCATCATTAATAACATAAACTCCAAGCCGGCTGGTTGGTAGACCAAGTTCCTAAACATGATTGGTAGAACAGCTCTGGCCAAATCAACCCTTAGTGCAATGCCCACTCATATTATGCTGTACATAAGAATTCCCAACCAAATCTCTGAAGTTTTTAACAAAATTCAAAGAGATTTTGTATGGGGATATTGCAATAACAAGAAGAAAATGCACATGCTCAGTTGGGACTATTACCACTCCCAAGAGGTTTGGTGGGCTTGGACTTCACAATGCTGAGCAGAAAAATATGGCTCTTCATGCTAGCCTAGCATGGAGATTATTCCATAACCCAACCTCCCTCTAGGGTCAGGTCATCCTTGGTAAGTATTTACACCAACCAGGGGAACTCTACCACCAAGAAACTCACCTCCAGAACTTGGAATAACATTAAAAGGGGCTGGAGAGACTGATCCCTATGCATAAGATGGAGGGTGGTCAAGGGGGATAGGGTGAGCTTTTGGGAAGACACTTGGATCCCCCATCTAAGCAGTCTCAGGAGCATAATCCAAGGCCCTATGACAAACCATCCCCCCCAGCTGGCCATTAAGGATGTCTATGTTAATGGCAATTGGGACCTCACTGCAATTCCCTTTGAAATTCCAATCACCATTCATCAAACCATCCTCGGCATGCCCTTTCATCTGGATGCTAACAAAGCTGACACTGTCATTTGGAACTGGTCTAACACTAGCCAATTCACAACTAGCAGAATGTACACTTAGCTAGCAAGGGCAACAAATAAGAACAACCAACCTGAACCAGAGCATTCCATCTTCCCAAGAATCTGGAAAGCCATGCACCCAACAAAATTAAAACCTTCCTATGGCTCCTCACCCACAAAAGACTCCCTACCAATGGATACCTCATCCATGTAGGCATTAACATCCCCTCCCAATGTCACTACTGTAATAATAATGTTGAAGATGTCGCCCACATCTTCTTCCAATACAATAAAATCATTCTATTTTGTAACCACATCCAACCCAAAAACAAGCACAAACCCCCTCAAAATTGGCACCACATGAATGCCTCTAATTGGCATGAAATATGGGAAAAACTTTTGACCAAGCAGTTCAACAACTGGCTAACATGGGGTACTTTTATTCCTTTCTGCCTGTGGGGCATTTGGTAGGGGTGTGCAAAATCGAACCGACCGATAAACCGAACAAATAAAAATATTATTCGGTTATTGGTTTTGGGTTATTGGGTTAACGATTTTTTATTGGTTTTATAAAAAAATTTATTGGGTAAACTGTTCGATTTTGGTTTTAGCTTATTGGGTTATCGGCTAAACCGATAACTCAATAAGGATACACTAAGTTATTGTATTATCCCTATTTATGTTATATATATAAATCTCTCTCTGTCTATCTATTTATATATATATATATATATATATATAGAGAGAGAGAGAGAGAGAGATGGAGAGAGAGATGAGTATGCACATATATATTATATTCACTACTTATTCACAATTCAATGATTCATAAAGTATTAACCTATTCAGGGCAACAAAGGCACAATATAAAGCTCAATTATTATCGTATTAAAAAACTTAAAGCATTTATAGCTTTCAACAATTAGGATTTAATTTTTATTCTAACTAACATTCAGTTCAAGTTTGAAGATTCTTGTAAACTAAAATGTATGGAGTAGGATTTTGGTGGTAACTAAGATTTTATTTTTTTATGTTAGTTGTTACTATTTCTATTTTATAAGTATTTTCTTATTGGTTAAATCGAAAATCGAACTGTTAAGGATCAAAAATCGATAAACCGAAATCGATAAGAAAATATCTTATTGGTTGGTTGTTGGTTTTACATATTTAAAAAAAAAAAAAACGATAAACTGAACCAATAACACATAAAATCGAATTGAACCGACCGATGCACACCCCTAACATTTGGTTGAGCAGAAATGACAACCTTTTTAACAACAACCGTAATGGTATACAAGTAGAGCAGGTCATTGCTGCTACAACTGAATACACCCTAATTAGCAATCACTCCCACAATCCCACTCTTCACAGCACTGAAACCATCAGTATTAAGTGGAATCCTCCCACTTCACGAGGAATAAAACTCAATACCGATGGCTCAGCAAAATCAAACCCTGGACCAGGGGGAATTGAAAGGGTCTTCAGAAATGCCAATGGGGAATGGATACTGGGCTATTACCAACACCTCCCCCAAACTTCCCCTACTATGGTTGAATTGTTAGCGCTTAGATGGGGACTCTTGATAGCTAAAACCCACAACATTGCCTCCTTTGAGATTGAAATGGACTCCACAACAGCTATTCACATGCTTAATCACGACCACCCACTTTATGCTAACACCACTCATAAGTGTTAGACATTAATAGAGGAGCTGAGAGCAAACAACCCCGATGCAAATCCTGAGGAAGCAGAATGCAGTAGCTGATTGCCTAGCACAGGAGGGGACTAAAATGAAGTTCTTACCAAGGCCTACTGTGGTGCATCATATGCCTTCTTTTGCTATAGATATAGAAAAAATGGATTTTCTTGGAAAGTCTTTTTATCGTACTGTTAAACATCTGGACATTAACCTACAAGGCCGGGATGTGGCCTTAACTCACTCTATTTTTGTCTCCTACTTCTGATAGGAGCTCTAACCCATCCCACTCCAACTAATGATTAATTAGTATAAACTAATGCTTTCTTTACCAAAAAAAAATGTATTGTTGGAGGAAATAACATTTTTCAATAGGCCTGCCTTTTTTTTAATGGTGCCTGGAATTCAAATGTGATAAAAGTAAAAATGAAGAGGTAGCAACATTACTAATTAATACTACTTTCCTCCATCGATTTTGTGTGTTGTCATTTTTTTAGTCCGTCTTAAAAGAGATAAATGGTATCTTTTCATGGCAAAATGACCTTCTGGACCCTTGTACTATGTCGGTTTTGTAAGTTGAACACTTCTACTTACATGGTTGTCATCTGAACCCTTCAACTCAATAAAATTCAACATTTTAAACCCTTTGACCGTTGACTTAATCTATGTGGCATTAAAAGTGTTGACTAGGCTAAAACGCGTGTAGTCACGCGTGTATGAGAGAGTGAGGCACATTTTTTCATCTTTTTAAATTTTAAAATAATTTTAAAAATTTCAAAAAAATAAATAAATTAAAATTTAACTTTTTTTCATCTTTTTAATTTTTAAAATATTTTTAAAAAATTTAAAAATAATATTTTTAAAAGATAAAAAAAAAAAAAAAAAAACTCCCCTCCCCCAGCCCCGTCCAACACCCCACCCCCTTCCCCACCGTCCCCCCACCCAATCCACTAGTCCACCACCGCCCCTCACCCCATCCACCAATCCAGTCCACCATCGCCCCCACCCCATCCACCAGTCCACCACTGTTCCCCACCCCATCTAGCACCTTCCCCCCCATCCCCCACCCCATTCCCCCGTCCTCTACCCTCTCCTCATCCCCTCACCCCATCTTCCACCCTCCCCAAGCAACACAACCACCACCATACTAGCGTTCCGCCCTCACCCCACCCCACTGCAGCATCACAAAAAACATGTAATCAATTCAAACCAAACACCATGGAATCAATTCAAAAAAAATAATCTAAAATTTCAATTTCATTTCAATTTTACCATGGAATCATAATCTACTAGCAAAATCTCAAAGACATAAGTTACTCTTAATTTAACTGATCAAACAAATTCAATAGAATCATCTACTAACAAAAAAAAATCTAAAATTTCACACCAAATAACTAAAATATTCAGTATATAAAATGGGTATTATGGATCTTGAATTCATATGAATATTTATTTTTTAAATCTAACAGTTTTAATTGCATTTTTTAATTCATTAGATGTAGAATAAAGAAAAGAAGAGAAACACAAGGGAAGAAAAGAAGAAGAGAAGAGAAAGAGAGTAGAAACAGAAGAAGAAAGAGAAAGAGAAGGAGAAGAATCGGGGAAAGAGAAAGAAAAGGGGAAGAGAGGAAGAAGGTGGGGGTAAGGGGGGTTGTTTTTATTTATTTATTTTAATATTTAATATTTTTATATATAAAAATAACGTGGAAGATGACATGGCAGCTGGCGTGGCGAGAGTGTATTACACTCACCAAAAAAGTGTTTAAAATATTACTTTTTCGTGGGTTCAGGGATCCAGATGATAAATATGTAAGTAGAAGTGTCCAACTTACACAATCGACATAGTATAAAGGTCCAGAAGGTCATTTTGCCTCTTTTCGTATTTGATAATTATTTAGTGATAACATCCCTATTTTATTTTTATTGAGTCTCACTTGATAAAAAAACAACAAAAAAATACTCCTTCCATTTCAAAATAATTGAATTATTGAGGTATTTTTTGGTGTTCAAGATAAGCGATTTTTTCAAAGCCCACGAAAACTATTGGAACTTTTTCTCATATTTATCCTTTCATTTGATGAGATTCCTAAGCACTTCACATAACTTAGGGAATAAGTTAAAAAATATTACTCCCTCCATTTCATATTAGTTGGCCTCTATGAAATTGACACACCCATTGAGAAAATATTAATTAGGGGTTTATTTTATCAAATTAATCTTATTAATTATGCTTTGAAAATATAAATTTAAGTAAATATACTTTGTTTAATCATTTACTGTTGAAGATAGTATTAAAAAAATATAATAAAATCATCTTGATTTCATTAAAGAGAGAATTAAACTGAAATAAATATTTTTAGAAAGAGGGTCAACTAAAATAAAATAGATAAAGTAAAAGATAAAAGTAAAAAGTACTTCTCAGATATTTTTATTAAAAATGTATAATTTCTTAAACTTTACAAATCATTACTCATTTCTTAAAATCTGTTCCTATAATTCAGGTACAGTTTATATATCATATTGATACAGTCCATATATAATACTGATACAGTTTTCAAATTGGTCATTCGGATTTTTCAAAAATATTTTAATTTTTTTTACTATAAATTTTTTAACAGAAAAATATTATATTTTTTCATTATTTAGAAATAATAATTAAATATAATTATATAAAAATGATATAATTTTTATATAGAATATATATTTATATAAATTTTATACCAACAAAAAGGCCCAATATTCATTTGAGAAGGTCACATTCCTAAATTTTATTTAAATGGTTAATTTGGTGCTCCATTTTGTTAGAGTTTTTGTCCTGATTTTCTTACCAAATTTAAGTTTTATAAGAAAAATAAAAGTAATACAATAGTTACTTTTAATTTTCTGAAAGAAAAATATAAAACTTTTTCATATTTGGCAAACCTCTTTCTTGGAGGAAAAGTTTGGGAACTCTATAAATAGAAAACCCCCCTTCTCATACCACAACACAATATAGCATCCATAATGTAGTCTTTAACACGATATATCATCCATAATGTAGTATTTAAAGAGTCTCGTTTAGGGAGAGATTTTCTCCCAGTAGTTTATAGTTTTCATATTTCTTTAATATTAGTTTCTTGTGTAGGTCAGTTGACCAAATTATATTCAATAATATATTTTTATTTGTCGTCTGAATTATCACCATCTTGATTTGCAAATTTTAAGCTTCTTCATGATGCCCTCTCGATTTCGAATTCAACACATTTTTCCACAGTGAAATTGTTCAAGCTTAAAAGAATAGTGTTTCAGCCTTTCCGATTTAAATTTAAATAAGAAAGTATAAATTCATTTTACATTGAAAATGAAAAGGAGGTGGATGGGTGTTCAAATTTGGGGTGGGGTGTTGGAAAGCCGATTTGGGGTAGGGGTTTGGGGGGAGCCAACGATTTTGGGAGTGGGGTGCTCGAGAAGAGGAATAACAAATGTCCTTATTTCATCCGTCATATTTTAAGTTTTTTTTTTTTTGGTAGGCAAGGGAAATATTATATAGATATACTAGATGTCACTACATAGAGTGGAGGAACACATAAAATATATATTTTTGTTAATTGAGTAAAATGTATTAAAATGACACAATGAAACACTAATTTTGATACATAAATTGAATAATGTCCATTTTAAATATCAAATTAAAAATTTGTGTCGAGTTTAGGGACTAAACACATTGACCTTTAAATGTTAGTCTCCCTGTTTATTTTTAGCCATTAGGTATTATTTTAAAAATAAATTTTTATTTTTAATTATCAATCATAATGTATTAATATAAGATAATTATTTTTTTTCAAATTTTATATTTAACATTAATTATTTATACTCAAAATTATTTCATCTGTTTCATAATATTTGTCCACTATATTAAAAATAGTTGTTTAATAATTCTTGTTCAATTTGAAAAATAAATGAATAATTTATTATTTTCTATTAATTTCACTTTTGCTATTAAGTACGATTCATCTCTCAGTGCATTTTTTAGGATATTAAATTTATTATATTATTTATTAATTTATGTATTAAATCAATAGTGCATAAGTATTATTGGAGGGAAATAACATTTTTCAATAGGCCTGCCTTTTTTTTAATGGCGCCTGAAATTCAAATGTGATAAAAGTAAAAATGAAGAGGTAGTAGCATACTACTTTCTTTGTTCTGTCATATTTTTTTTAGTCCGTTTTAAAAGAGATAGATGTTATCTTTTCGTATTTGATAATTATTTAATGACAACATTTTTATTTTATTTTTATTGAGTCTTATTTGATAAAAAAAACAACAACAAAAATACTTCTTCTATTTCAAAATAATTGAATTATTGAGGTATTTTTTGGTGTTCAAAATAAGCAAATTTTTCAAAGCCCAAGAAAACTATTGAATTTTTTTTTCATATTTATCCTTTCATTTGATGAGATTCCTAAGCACTTCACATAACTTAGGGAATAAGTTAAAAAATATTACTCTCTCCATTTTATATTAGTTGGCATCTATGAAATTAACACACTCATTAAGAAAATATTAATTAGAGATTTATTTTATCAAATTAATCTTATTAATTATACTTTAAAAATATAAATTTGAGTAAATATATTTTGTTTAATCATTTAATATTGAAGACCGTATTAAAAAAAATTAATAAAATCATCTTAATTTTATTAAAGAGAGAATTAAATTAAAATAAATATTTTTAGAAAGAAAATCAACTAAAACCAAATAGATAAAATAAAAGATAAAAGTAAAAAGTAGTTCTCAGATATTTTTATTAAAAATGTATAATTTCGTAAACTTTACAAATCATTACTCATTTCTTAAAATCTGTTCCTAGTTAAAAGGCACACATGGGACGGAGGGATTAGTATTATATATCATTTACTTTACTAAAATACAGACCTTAAATAGGAAGGATTATTATGACTTGAGCAGATGGTAGCGTGTTAATTCTGACCTTTACGCGGAATCGCATCTGATAAATAGTAGAAGAAGAGATACTCGTTGAGCACAATTCACAGCATTCAACTCACTTTCATTTACTCCAATTGTCGAAGAAGAATGGATCTGATTGACAAGGCGAAGAATTTTGTATCAGAGAAGGTTGCAAACATGGAGAAACCAGAGGCAACCATCACTGATGTTGATCTGAAGAGGATCGGTTTCGATGGAGTCTCTTTTCACGCTAAAGTCTCCGTTAAGAATCCTTACTCTGTTCCTATTCCAATCATGGAAATCGATTACGTCCTCAAAAGCGCCTCCAGGTATAACCATATTTTAATACTACTTAGTTTTTGCTGATAATATATGACGAATTGGACATCTATAATTACATCCGCCATTGTCCTAGAAATTTGATCCTGCAGTCAACTTCTTTGAAAACAATTGGCTGGAGACGGAGCATACATATTCCCTGTATAGTTGTGACATATGTATGCTCCGCAATTGTTCAAAGGACTTGACCACAAGTGGCTATTGTAAGCTGCATTTCGGTAAGAGTTTATTTTTACAGTTTGAACTTCTTGCCTCTTAATCACATGACAGCAACTCGATTATTCGGATGGACCATGAATAGGAGATAGAAAATGTGCGATCGAGGGAGAGTTTTTGGTAAATTTGAGAGTCAGAACACAGGGTGAAGTCGATTGTAGGGCCCCAACTTTAATCACAAAAGAACATATATGACTTTTTCTTGCAAAAGTTGTCTGTTTCTCCCACTATTTGCGTAAGATTTACTCACATTAAAAGAAAAAGGTAGAATAAAGAAAATATGATCAATGATTGATATAGAACAAAGGTATACGTGGTTCGTTCAATGACATACCAATAGTAAATTCATTCCGCTTCAATGGGTTCTAAATTAAATATACGAACTGGTCGAAGACGGTTGAAGTTCAACATTTATTATAAATACATAAAAAAAATATTTTTAATCAGGTAAAAGTAGTTTAATTTTCCTTCGAACAGGGGTGGAGCTACCCTTCAAGTAGGTGTTCATCCGAACCCCCTTCGTTGGAAAATTATGCTATATATATATATATATATAGTTAAAAAAAAAAAATTATGTATATAAAGTATATGTTGAACCCCCTTCGGCTAGTTTGTATGTTCACTAATGACCCCCCTAGTGAATATTCTGGTTCCGCCACTGCGAAGGGATATCTGAACCCCTGGATGAATGGTGGCTCCGGCCCTGGTGCGCATGATGAACAGAAAAACACTTTTACTTGCTGATTTTTGGCTTTTAATTTTTTACGCCAAACAGGTTAATATGTCCACCAATTGATATCGTGCGAATAGATACAGATGGTTCATACAACCGACGGCTAGTTTAGAATCGAAACGTGGTTCATTGATTGATATAATAAACTTAGTAGGCATGAAAGAAAATACTCTACTAATTGCTGATTTTATAATGAAAATTAGGGTAATAGCATCAGGAAGAATTCCAGACCCAGGGAACCTCAAGGCAAATGACTCGACCATGTTAGATGTGCCAGTAAAGGTTCCTCACAGTGTGCTAATTAGCTTGGCTAGGGACATTGGTGGAGATTGGGACGTCGACTATACACTGGAATTGGGTCTCATCATTGATCTTCCAGTCATTGGCAACATCACCATTCCCCTCTCTTATAGCGGCGAGTATAAGCTTCCTACTTTGTCCGACTTATGGAAGGGAGGGAAAGAAGAGGAGAAAAAGAAAGAAGAAGAGGAAGAGAAAGAAGATCCATCAAAGGTTGTAGAGATATGAAATGCCATAACTATCTAATAATATGGCTTCTATGTGCCTAATTTCTCTTCTATTGTTTTAATAACATAAAGTTTGTTGTACCATGTACCATTTGAAGGGTACAAAATTGACAACTTTATGCAACTCTCTTATCTTACATGACTTTATGCGTGTGTTTTTCTTTTTGCGCACAAGGTTATAAATTTGAGGATGTCAAGTTGATTTTTCATTCTTCCCTTAGAGGTATAAGTTATGCTACTCGTGTTACCTATTTACGCGTGAAAATTTACTGAAATATCACATGATCCTTTGGACATCTGCTACTGAGGAATGAATGAAATTACCAGGATTTTGAGTTAATAGTAACGGGTATCAAATGGGGTTATGATAGGTCGGATAGAAGAAGTCTAAATCCAATATTCACACACTGTATCTGGCATTATGATTTAGTTATCTTTCTCTAAGAAATGAATCCTTGAAAATTTTAAGGTTAGTATGAGTTGTTTACTTTGTCACAACTAATGACGTAAAAGATAAGAGATTTGCGGCCCTTGATTTTGGCTCTTAGACTGCTGTCAATCCTTCTAATATTTCTGTATGAATGATGCTGTTCTTGCCTTCACAAAGAACGTGACCACAAACTTAACTTTAGGAGATAGACGATCAAATACTGAAGGCACTCATCAATGACGCTTCCATTTTGATCTCAGGATGCTTGCTGAATCGCGAAACAATAACTAGACCCCATTGATTTGGCATAAACAGTAGGTACATAGGTGCCATTGTTGCAAAGGTGCCTGGTATGAGAAGTTCATCACGTCAATGACAAAGGACAGTGACTTTCACCTTCTCAATTGGACCTCTGTTCAAGTGCCCTTCACGACTAGCAACACGTAGAAGCTTTTGAATGTTTCAAGGTGTTGAGGCTACCTCATAAGTAATATATAGGCAGAGATTTTTCCATGTAATTTTGTCTGGCTGATGCCAATGATTGGACTTTCAGAACTGATAGAAAAGCTCAATTGTGAATCACAATTCTTGATTGGACGTGAATTCCACATCCCCTAATTTTAAAATATCTCTGGATTAGGAGTTTCCAAGGTTCTGAAAGGCTTGGGACATTGTCTTCCTCAAATAATCTATAGGTATTTGATAGTGAATCCAGTTAATATTACAAGTATATATTTAGCTTGAGGTACAAGTAGTAATACCTGTTGGCATCTACAGAAAAATGGCAAACTCTCCACGAACACAAGTTGAATTATGGTAATTTTGTCTATAAGATTTTTAATTCGAGAATCAAATTAGTCTTGACCTCACTGAGAAAGGGAAATTTTATCCAAACTATGAAATCAGATCTAAAAAGTACTTGTCTTGTCATTATTAATTCAACACACATTCTACTATTGTCATTTTTGTGTTCTCGCATTTTCTCCTATCATTTAATTTGTTCAATTCTTTATTAATGCTATAAAATGTTGACAAAAAAGTAGTATACAGCACTAAAAATGGATGCTGCTCTAAATGTTGCTCCCAGTAAACACCTTATATTTTTACACAAAATAAATAAATTAATAAATAAAACTATATCACTTAACTAGTTATTCTTTTTCACATGAATCATGATAACAACTTTTTTTATTGTGTTAAGCTTCTACATCACATGTCAACTAGATTATACTAATTTTAGTAGAAAGGTACAAAAAGATGGTACTATAACTTGCTGTTATTTTAGTTTGATTGTGATACCTCAACATCTAAATAATACTGATAATAGTTAAAACGTACAAAATTTGGTTGCGATATTATAGTTTGATTGTTAACTCTCAACTTTTAAACAAGATTAAATATAAGAATATATATAATCATAAATAAAAAAAATATCTTTACGAATTTATTCCTCAACTCTTTTTCTTTTGTTTCTCATTCGGTATCCGGTACCCGCATTGGAGTCTCGACTAATTCAGATCGCGCGTTGCAAGGCTAATTAAAATAACAGCGGTCCCAACAGAGTTTTCTTCGTACCCTTGACCTCTAGTTATTCCTCAACTCTTTTTATTGCACTCTTTCATGTGTCTTGTTGGCAATTAATGCAGCTATTGACTAAATGTATACATTAAAAAGATTTAAAATGGAGGAACTTTTTAAAAACTTTACAATATTTATACTTAAAAAAAATTAAGGCAAAATAGGAAAATTTCATTTTTTTTCATCTTAATTTATAAATTAAAAAATAATTTAAAATAAATATTTTTAGTAATGTAAATAAGCAAGTATAAATAACATAAATATCAACCCTTTTGGAAGTAATTACACTCTCTCCCACTTTTTTAATTACTTTACTCTCTCTCTCTATTAATATACATAACATAGCCGACATATACATAGCATTCTGTGTATATGTTGTAATTATTGTAATATGTTTATAGAGTTGAAATTTTTGGTAATATTAAAAACATAAGTTGTGTATTTGCGTAATTTTTAGAATAAAATGGCGGAGGGAGTATGTAGACTTTCAAATGTCCTTAAAATATGTTGGAAATCTCCCATAAATTGTTTGATGAATATTGAACACCTGTGGTGTGAGGGAATTGACTCTTTGGACATACTATATAAGCACAATTACTAAGGTGAGCATATCCTCCAACAACCAACTAACAATCCTCTCATTTCCTAGTGGAATTGTAGGTTTGGAATTAAGCGTTTGCTGCTTTCAGCTTTGCCACTATTCCAACATCATATGGGTTCCCATCCCAGCTAGTACTATTTTTTTTTATAATATCGAAGGTTCGAATAAAAATTACTGATATCTCACATCTCAATAACTCCTGTGGTATATACTGAATTTCCTTCTGATAATATAGATCAACATCCTTCTAAACTTGACGATTTTTATGGAGAGCATACTTAAACTTTTGTGTTGGCTTAATTACCTCCTAGAATAAGACATTTACTGTCCTTGAAAAATTTAAATGAAAAATATAAAGAACAGGAAGGATCAGTACCATTTTCTCACCTTTTTGTTTGTTCCTTTTCCATCTTTACGGTTAGGAGATCACTAGAATACAATATTTGTTACTCTCGCAGCCCCATTTTACGTCCATTCAAAAATATATACATAGAATATAATTTATTAAGTTATCCTACTTAATAAAAGTAAATTTTTTTTCCTTCTTAAATGTTATGCACTTTTCTTTAATATTAAGAATATAATTGGGAACAAAACTGAATTTGACCATCAACTTTTAAAATGATACTGTAATTTTTTTAATTAAAGGGCAATTAACATGAAATGGAAGGTGTATATATGTTTACTTTTTGACATTTTACTTGGAAGTCATTAATGGGTTTGTTACCTGACCACCATAAATTGTATGTGGGCAATTTCATAATGGTCAGCAAAAGTTCACTTCACCATTGTTTATTCTTTGACAAAAGAATTCTAAATTTGCTGGATTTATGGCGGAGTTAGAAGGCAACTTATTAGTTCGATCAATCTCAATAATTTAATCTTACAAATTTTAAACTTAAATTCAATTATAAGTACTTCCAGTCGTTATACATTTAGTAATCATAACTTTTAAATTTTAAATCTGTCTTTCAGCTTGATTATGTGTTTGCATTGCTATATTTCTAATAGTAGTAAAGACTCAAAATGATAAAAACTTTAGAGTCAACATTAGCAGGAGGATGAGTCCATCATATACCTAATACCTTCTCCACTCACAAGCCATTATATATATTAGGTAATTTCACACAAACTCGAAACACCAAAATCACACAAAAAAAAAATCATCTCAAAGACCATCATTAATCTCTCCCCTTGGTTTCAAGACTCAATAAAAATGGTGGAGAAGGAACAAGTCAGACCACTAGCTCCAGCATCCGATCGACCGCCGAGCAGCGACGACGACGAAACAACGTTAAACAAAAAAAGGTTTCATCAAAGAAGATGCTTCAAATATTGTGTTTGTGTATCTATCTTTATTTTCCTTATAGCCATAATACTCATAGTTTTGATCTTCACAGTCTTCAAAGTAAAAGATCCTATAATTACAATGAATGGTGTCACAGTTGAAAAACTAGACCTCGTTAACACTGGTGGCACCATTTTACCTATGCCTAAACCAGGTTCCAACATGACCATAAAAGCAGACGTCTCAGTCAAAAATCCTAATTTTGCATCATTTAGGTATAGTAACACGACCACCACCATTTCCTACCACGACACGGTGGTCGGAGAGGCGCGGGGCCCACCGGGGAAATCGAAGGCAAGGGGGACTACGAGGATGAACGTAACGATTGATATAATCACGGACAAGATTGTGTCACATCCTGGCTTACAAAATGATATTACTACTGGTTTGCTTACTATGAATAGCTACACAAGAGTTGGTGGGAGGGTCAAATTGTTGAATATGATCAAGAAACATGTGGTTGTGAAGATGAATTGCAGTATCACTGTGAATATTACTAGTCAGTCAATTCAAGATCAGAAGTGCAGCAAAAAGGTTAAGCTTTAATTAGGCTGTTAGTTAGTTAGTTAGTTTGTGTCATGATATACTTGCTACATCTTTTTTGAGTTTCCTATATTTTTGTTGTTCATTATAAGATGGTTTTTGGGATGGTTTAGATGTTACTATATTAATAACAATTATTCTCTATAACAATCAAGTTTTTTTATTTTTTTTGAAAAAAAAATTCACGTATGTTAGTCAAACAATATCTAACAAACGACGTTGTTATAGAAATATTTGAATTTACATATTTTGATACACTACAGATGGCATTGTGCGACTTAAGTGAACCTATTTTGCTTGCTTTGTTTTCTTGATTTCCTTTGTCCATTATATTATTCCTCCTCCTAGAGTAGTTATGAAATCCTTTTTGCAAATTTGTGTGAGTATGGTCCCAAATACTTTCTTTTAATTTCGTATGATCATATAAGTGACAAATTAAAGAAGATTTTTAGGGTAAATTTTGGTAGAAGGGGCAAGAAAAAAACTATCCTAATTAAGAAGGATGTTGACATCAAATGAGTCCATATTTTTAATGGTATTATTCGACAATTGTGGAAGACTCTCAACCGTCTAATTTCAGAATTATTTCAAACTACATTTATTAAACGAAGAAAATGAGTTTCTACTATATATATATATCACATCGGATCGACTTCTCAATAATGCCAAAGTCCTTAATAATGGAAGACTACTTGTTGTTAGGTAGTAGTAAAACATATCAAGTAATTTAAGTAGTATAAAATAATGTGGAAGATTGACTTTTTCATCATTTTCCTAAACCTGTTATGACAACTAATTGCCAGCATTATTACTACCCCTCCGTCTCATTATCGAAAATTTAAATTAATTTCATTAGTCTCCGAAATAATAGTCGAAATGAAAAACAAAACGTTAGCACAATAACATGCGGAACATTGTACTTGATGAAAAATCCTGCCTAGAATCTGAAAGTTATCTGTACCAAAACACTCTCTCTTGTTCTCCACATTAAAATATTTTTACGCTCATAATATAACTTTTTTTTTCCGTAATTAATGAGTTAGATTAACCTACAAGGGTTATTTTCAATATCAAGCCTAATATGATAACCTACAAATTATTAAAGTAGTGACAATACATTATAAACAGTTAAATTATGCATTGCTAAATAAAATTTCTTATATAACCTAAACTCATTTTAATAATGGGACTGCTGCCAAAAACGCCTTTACTTTTATGACATTTAGGTGACATTAGTACAATTGTACAAATAGAATAATAGTGTAATAATTGAGTTTAGTTGAACTGTTGAAGCTCCAAAATATCCAGTTTCGCGTGTAAAGGTAAGCTTTGACTTTGTTTTTGTAATTTTCTTTGGCTTAGTTAACTCTCTTGCATTTTTTTGACTTACTATCACGATTCGACTCTTTTTTATTTTTCATCGTCTCTATTTTCCCGAATTCTAATATACTTTAGATGATATATGCGAAATACTTATTTTATCGTGATTATTTACACCAAATCAATGCAACTTATTATAAAAAAAATTATTTGAAGAAGTAAAAATTTACATTAATGAATCATAGTAAAGTTATAAGTGCTTATATTATATGTAAATAACTTCAAATAAAAAAAATGTCTGAAGATTGATCTTGTCAGGTACCAAATACAAGGAAAAAATGCTGATGTAGGTCTTCACATGACCACACTTAAAGACAAAAATATCCAGAGTCGCACACAAATTTGTTAAATTTCCATCGCATACGTCTGAAGTAATGTTCAAATAAATAGACTTGCAAAAATAAACAAAAAGTTAACATCAGGTTAAATTACACAAAATTTAAATTTAAAAAATTATATTATTCATTTCTTATCTTTTTAAAATTTTACATTAAACCCCAGTTTTCAACTTTACTCTTGATACATATCAACAAAATCCCACATACTATTTTTATTTCACCATTAACTCATACAAAATATTTTTTGTTCCAAATATTACCCTCCCTAAAATCTTTTCTATTTTTTTTTTTAAATCGATTGATACATATATAAATTTATTTAGTTATTCATACATGTTTATTCTTTAATGGTGATTCATATGAATGATAAATATGATATCATTAAATGGGTATTATGGTGAATCATACGATTGATACAGTTTGTATGGTTTTAATGGGTGATACATATGGTATTATGGTGATTCATATGGTAGATAGAGTTATTATTTCAATTATTGGGTAATTCATATACTATTAATGGGTGATACATTTTGTTCACACTGGAGGAGAACGGAGCAGCCATCCCCATCACCGTAGCTCACTGTTCTGGTGAACAAGAGCCGGTCCACTGAAAAATGACTCACTCACCATCGGAAAATTCCATAACAGCCTACCAAAAAAACCCACCCCACCGGCATCACCAATAGTCCGCCGACATCATCAATTATTGGGTGATTCATATGTTATTAATGGATGATACATTTTGTTCACACTAGAGGAGAACAGAGCAGCCATCCCCATCACCAGCGTCGTTCCACTAAAAATTGAGCCACTCACCATCAGAAAATCCCATAACAGCCAACCAAAAAAAACCACTCCACCGGCGTCAACAATAGCCCACCAAAAGTGACCCCTTTGCGTCAATTCCGACGAAATTTTAAAATTTGAATCATCGGTGATGGGTGATACTTCAAATTTGAAATTTGGTCGAGAGAAATTACAGATTTTCGGTATATAGAAAATCCAGCTTGTAACTAATTGAGCGTGATTTGATCTGCATAATAAAACAAAATCCGTTACTTCCTAAAATAAATATCTAGTCAGTTTTAAATGTATTTACTTTTTATATGTATCACGTTATAACAGATGTATCACAATTTTGAAAAAACGGATTATATGATGTAATTACCCAAATAGTTAGATAAAATGTAACAACACTTAAACATTCAGAGATTTATGTAAATTTTCCTAAACTAAATGGTGGCCCAAAGAACAAGACCATTGATCTCAAGTTTCAATTCTATGTAAGAAGCCCAATTGATAAAAGCCCAAAACTGTTGAACCGTATAATTTGATTTTTGTGGGTTTAGTAGCTAATAAATAGGTTTGTTATTTAAGATTAAATTATATAAAGAAATTATAGGACAGCTGGAATTAGCAGAATAAACACATTAAGCACTCAAAATTACTACTTGTATCATATTGGGACCAGCTTTTATGAAAGTGAACTCTTAAATTACCTGATTGCTATGGAAAACAGAAATAATAATAACGATGAGAAAGACAATTACCCACAATGATAGCAACTTGGGTACTGATTGCTTCATGAATTTAATCATTTAGCCTTTCCAAATATTTATTATGTGTTACATGATCAATATATTTCCTTTATAAGTAATGTGATTTACGTAGCAACAATAATTAAACGTTACTCTCTTTATTTCTAAATATTTGTCACATTTTTTGTTGCATGTCTCTTAAGGAACTATGTATTTTTACCATCATGACTTTATATCAAATAATTCGGCTTATTCAGAGATCTTAGACTCGATTCCTGAGTTCAAAGTTGTTTTTTTATGAAAAATACTTGATCTCCAAAATAATATATTTTCAGGTGTAAATTTGGATTAGTCAGACTCGAAACGAATACCGTATATCAGGCGGGAAAAAAAACTAGGATCAACGAAAATTGATTTGAAGTGCATCATGTAAATTGTCTATTCCATATCATTCATCCTCAGACAAACAAGGATTATTTATAAAATATAAGATTGTCTGTTTGAATATTTGCGAACATTTCCTTTTTTCCCCTTTCTGTGTGGGGCTTTCCCTTGTTTCTCACTTATTTGATTATTAATAAATTTTTTAGATATTTTAATATGAAATGCCATAGACACTAGACAGGCAATGTTTGAAAGAGAGCTTTGTGTTTGACAAAAAAATAAGATACAAACAAAGAGAGATTTGAGATTTGTGATCATCTTTGTCTTGTTATAAGAAGCTGCCCTTTCAACATACGACAAGTTGAGACTTTTTGTGTGATCCCATTCGAACATTCACCTCCTTCTATTATGCAATATATGCAGGATCGAGGTAGACTATGATATACGAGTTCCCATAATTATAGCTTAAATTATATATATACTCATTTATTAATATTTGTGATCACTGTTTAGAATTCGAAACTCATAAAATTTAAATGAAGGATCCACTGTCGATAAGGAATATAGTAATTGTTCAATAATAGTGTATATATATTGATTGGTTGTAACCATTAACAGATGTGATGCATTTAATGAAATTGCCCCTTCACTAATCAGAGGTTTCAATTTTAAATTCAAGATTTGAAATTGAAATCTCCGGTTAGTCGAGCTAGCTCCAATGCAAGTACTAAATGCCAGATGAAAAAAACAAAAGAAAAATCATGATTTGCTGGAAAGTTTACTTAGTTTGACCAGATTCTGTTTGATATTGAAAGTCAAAGTGGGGAAATAAACTAGAGCAAGCTATATTTAATTCCCATCAATGGCATCTCAATGCTGTACTAGTTAAATTAAGGCAAATTCATAATTGTCTCAACTTAGATTAGGTCCTACTGGAGCGCACAGCTAAGCGCTGTGTTTGCATCTATTGTTTTTCTTATTACTCCCTCCATCCAATGATATTTGCTCGCTCTTTAATAGAACTAATTTAAACGCACATATCTTGAACATGTAACGTTTGATTATTTAAAATTAAATAATTTTATCTATTACGGAAATTTTTAATAAAATGTAAACGTTCAAATCACTTTTCAAAAATCTTCCACACTTTAATATAATAATGTAAACATAAAAATATACACATATATGTTTTATCAGTTCCAAGTGGTTAATGGATCATCGTTTTTGTGTTAGCGTACCTCTTTCCCTTGTTGCCACAGGATAAGAGAATCGCATCAATTTAAATCATATTTGTGTTACGATTATTTTTTTATTTTTTTTATATTTAAAATCTTTCCTTATTTTTAAAGTCTTTACAAAATTACCGATTATACTCTTATTACGTACTTAAAACTTTTAAAAACCTAATACTTCTTAAATTTTTCTTATTCTTATAACTTTACATTTTTTTAGATTTTTGAAATCTTCTTAGAATCAAATTTAGTTGATTTAGAATTCTTAAACTAATGGAAAAAGTATCGGTTGTCGTTAATTTTGAGGACTTCTAATAAAGAAAATTTTTATCATAAATATAGTTAATTAATTTTCAACTCTTAAATTAAGAATAAATATTGAAATTCTGATAACTTCTAATAAGGAAAGGTTTTTTTTTTTGTCAATAAGATGAAAGCATTAAAATATAAAAGTAGCCGACGCTATTAGTTCAGGAGCTCAGTTTGGCTCCATTACAAAAGTTGTTAGACGATAACTTATACATTTTTGGTAAGAAGGAACCTAACGAGAGTAGCATTTGTCTTCTATATCAGCTCATACATCATGAATTACAAAAGGGGGTGGGTTACAAAAACTTTACAATTGTAAAAAAAAGTCATCTTCGCTCCAGCCTTCGCCATGGTGTCAGCTACCCTGTTAGCTATGGTGAACGGGAGGCCTGCCTAATCGTCTTATCAAAGACCTGCAATCATGAATAATTGGGTTATAGAATAAGTTTCCTTTAGCTAGCCAATTTAAGACCTCTTCTGAGTCAACACAAATCTCTATTGGCCACAAGTTGTGCTCCTCTACCAGTAAAAGGCCCTGCCTAAGGGCCATGAGGTTATTGGAAGCATGGTGGAAGCTTTGGATGAAGCCCAGGACCCAGGTGCCCGAGTCATTCCTAACTACTCCCCCTATCCATACCAGGGTTCTCTAGCATGACCCATCTATCTTTAACTTGTAGACATGCCTGGGGGAGGGGTCCAACAAATGGAGATGGTAAGATGAGGGCTGCTAGTGGAATGCTTACTGATATGGAAGAATTCTACAGCAGCAGAGTAAGCTTGCTTAAAAGAAGAGGAGTAATTCTTGTTTTTTAAAATATTATTGTTTCTGGTTTTCCAAATGTTCCAGAGACAAAAAGGAAAGAGGGTGGCCAGTCCACTCTACTATCAAAACTGTCATTGTTGAGGGTTTTCTACGTGGATTCCCAGTTTGTGGGAGAGAAGTTGAGGCTGGTGATATTTGTCTCCTCTTGGTAATGGAGCACAAGGTCTCTACATAGATTGCCAGCATGATAGCAGTAGAAGAAGATGTGGTAGATGTCCTCTTGGGGGTAGGCATAAGAATGACAAGTCTGGGTGGTGTTGATGCCTCTTCTGTAAAGGGTAGCTCTAATAGGGAGGCTGTCATGGTTCAAAAGCCAAGAAAAAAATTTCAGCTTTTCAGGGATGGGACCTTTCCAAATCCAACCCCAAGAGTTGTGGTTGTTGTGAGGGGAAGCTCTCTTGGAGTGGATGAGGTTTTATGCACTTCTGCAAGAAAATAACCCAGATCCATTTAGAAGACACAAAGGGGTATCCTTCTGGATTGAAGAATTAGGGAAGAAAGTATTCCTAATAGTGTGGGAGATGGTAGGAGGGATTACAAAGGGGGGATTCCAGATTCTAGTTGCTCTCCTGCCAGATACTGGAAAGGGGGATGGCGGTGAAGTGGGTAGGTAAAGTCCCTTGAATGATGCTTTTGAGAGGGGGAAGGTTTGGGATCCAGTAGTCCTCCCAAGCATCAACTTTGTTGTCTTTACGGATGGACAAGCAAATAGCATCTCTGCAGAGCTTCCAGCTTCTTTGAATACAATTTAGGGTCCTAGAGCAACTGGGGGGTGGGGGGGGGGGGAAAGTGAGCATATATTTTATATTAGAACTGTAGCCCATAGGGTAGAGGGATTGGAGTTGAGTCTCCAGGACAGGCTGCTGAGTAAGGTGTCATTTTTATGCTGGTCTTTTGGATCCTTAGACCTCCCTCTTTCTTGGGCCTAGTAATAGTCTTCCAATTAACCATGTGCATTTTCTTTCTAGAATTGGTGGATCCCCAGATGAAGTTCCTCTGAGATCTGTCAATAAGCTTGTGGATTTTAGAGGGGAAAAGGATGAATGCATGACATGGTTAGGCATGCTACCTAGGCAGGATTTGGCTAGGGTGGTTCTGCCAGCCATATTAAGGAAGTTGTTCTTCCATCCTGCAAGCTTGGAGTTCATGTTATCCAGAAAGAAGTGGAAGTCTGCAAGGGTAGGCTTCTTATGAAAGGTGGGGAAGCCTAAGTATTTTCCAAAGCTGCTACTAGGCTTGATCCCTAAGATAGTGGAGAGGTTGAGTCTAGCAGCCTCACTACAGTTGTTGAAGAAAATCACCTTAGACTTGTTGTTGTTGACTTTTTGTACAGAGTGTTTACTGAAGTTATCAAGAGTGTTGAGGATGGTATGACAGTTTTGGACATCAGCTCTTGCAAAAATAGTAAGGTCATCAGCAAAGAATATGTGAGAGAGAGTCTAGGGCCTCTATTGCTAGTGGAAATGGGGAACCGTTTAAGGATATCCACTTCATAGTTAATTCTTCCTGAGAGAAGTTCCATGCAAAGGATGAAGAGGTAAGGTGACATGGAGTCTCCTTGCCTTATTCCTCTGGTGGGTTTAAAGTAGGGAGTTATGTTCCCATTCACCAGGACAGAGATAAAAGAGTAAGAGATATATGAGAGGATGGGTTTGGAAAGCCCAGGGGGAAGTTGAAGAAGACCAAGACTTGTCTGATGAAGGACCATTCAAGCCTATCAAAGGCCTTCTCCAAATCAATTTTAAGAATCATGTTGAGCTTCATGCCCTTCATTTTTCTAAAGTGGTGTAGGTACTCTTGGACAATGATGGCATTGTCATAAGTTCTCCTTTTTAGAGGAAACTAGCTTGATTATGACCAATTATGGATTGTAGCAAGGGCTTTAATCTAGCAGAGATGATTTTGTACTGAGTGTTGCACAATCCTATGGGTCTGAAGTGTTTCAGGGAGGTTGCATCCCTGCATTTTGGGATGAGGCAAATATAGGTGGTGTTAACAATAGGATCTATGGTCCAAGAGGTGAAAGTGATTGACAAAAATTCATGGAGAAGAGAGGCTATGGTAGACCAGAATTTTTGGTACATAAATAGGTGCATCCCATCAAGACCAGGAGCTTTTGTAGGAGAAAAGGAGAAGACAACCCTCTTAATCTCCTCAAGGCTGGGAATGGAGTCAAGACAAAAGTGAGAAAAGGGATTGAAAGTGCCTTGGTTGGAGGGATTCGTTTGGCATTTGAGGGTGGAGGAGAGGTGATCAGAATAGTAGATAGATTCATAGAAGGAAGTAACAGCCTTACTGTTCTCAGAGGGGTCAAAGATCCCAATAGCCATTCACCTGAAGGGAGTTAATTCTATTCCTTCTTCTTCTATTGAATCTAGAAGTGTGAAAGAATTTGGTGTTCCTGTCCCCATTAATGAGTCAGTTAATTCTGGATTTAAGTTTTCAAAACTCATTCTTTGATCCAAGATGTAGTTGAACTCTTTAGTAAGAGTGTTTTCTAGATTTTAAAGTAAGGAGCTTGTGGGGTAGTATGGAGACCTTTGGATACCTGCTAGTCTACTAAGAGATGGTTCTTTTTTTTAAAGATGTTCCCAAAGGTCTCTTTATTCCAGGCTCTGGCAATGTCTTCAAACAGATGAGTGTCATTGGTTAGGTTAGCTCCCTTAGAGAAGGAGTTATAGATGAGGCTACTGAAATCAGGGTGGTTACACTAGATGGACTCCACCTTGAAGGGTTTAGGGAGGGAAGGATGGGTTCCAGTGAGGTTGAAAAGGAGAGGGGAGTGGTCAAAGTAGATTCTAGAAATGTGGGTAACAGTGGCCTCAGGATAGAGATGAATTCATTGGTCATTAGTTAGACATCTGTCTAGCCTTTCAAGGATCAGGCCTTACCTGTTTCTATATCTCATATTAGACCAGGTAAATTTACTACCTCTAAAGCCAAGGTCTATGATGTTGCACTTATTAATGCAGTCCCAGAAGAGGGAAGACCTATGTATGTTAATAGGATTACCCCCAAACTTCTCACTGACCCTTAGGACTTCATTAAAGTCCCCTCACACTACCCAGCTATTGTTTTCCATGGAAGAAATAGAATCAGCTAGGGCTATGAGTTGCTCCCAGAGAAGCTTTCTAGAATTGAAATCATTACTGGCATAAATAATGCTAAGAAACCAAGTAGAGTTGAGGGAGCATACCTTAACAGAAGCATAGATTTCCATAGAGGAAATTGAGAGGCTAGTAATGGAGATGTTGTTCTCTTTCCACATGATAACAATACCACCCGAGCTACCAGAAACATTAGACTCTATGAAGTTGTGAAAACCCAAGTTACTATAGAGGTTCCTATGGTCCACCATCCTAATTTCAAGGAGATCCAAGATACAGGGGTGGTGGATGCTTATCATGGAATTACATTGCTTCCTAAATTCTACACCATTTGCCCCCTTAGCATTCCAGATTAGGTAGCTCTTCATTATTGGTTTCAATTTTTGGTGGGGGGTTGTCATGGTTTTCTTTCCCTTTCCCAAAGAATTGGAGGAACCAGCTATTTCTGAAATATTTCTCTTCCATAATAGGGGTGACACCTTGGCTGTGAAGTGTTACCCTATCATAAAGTTTGGCATATTTAGCTTTAAGTCTAGCTTGGTCAGTATTTGAGACAATAGAATAATAACCATCTCGTGGATAAGTTCTGTAAAATCTAAGTTTACAGTCCTTTCCAGAGTGAAGACATCCGTTTTGGGGATTCTCAGTTGAGCTAGAAGGCCTTCCAGTTCTCTGTTGCTCTCTCTCAGGGCCTCCATTGTCTTTCTTCTTTCCACCCTCTCCAAAGATAGGGGAATTGAGGGTGGTGAGGGGTTACCCATTTGTGCTAGGTGGGTTTGGCTTTCCCCAGATAGTGTCACAAAAGTTGGTCCTTGAGACATTAGAAGGGGATTTAAGGGTAAAAAGAAGGGGAGACAGTTGCTTATCTGGTTCATGATGGATGACAGGCTTTCTGGAGTTAGCTCCTCCTGGAAAGATGAGCCTATCATATGGAATAGGGTTGCCATCCAAACATTCTGGCCGTAGCTGGCCAGTCCCTGACGCAGGCATTCCATGGCTAGCAAGGTCAGGTACCTGGGGTCCTAAATGTAGAGAGTGACCTGTCTCCCCTCCAATTGGGCATGCAGTGGGACTGTTTAGTTGGAGAGGCAAACTTCCAACCATGAGGTTGGGAGGTGTTCCAGTGATAGGGCTTCTGTAGTCAAAATGATCATCTCGGATCTTTGATGATTGTCCATGGTGCTCTTCCTTGAAAGTATAGTTGACTTACATATTATCAGCAGGAGATATATTAAGGGGGAAGCTGGGGGGTTTGAGCATTGGTATTGACATTTGCATTTAATGCAATGTCTGTGTGATGGACAATGTCCATCAAATCACCCTGAGAATCAGAAGGGTCTTCGACGGGCGTGTGCGGATTTTCAGCTCCAGGCTTATGATTGTCTGAGCTGAGCTGGCTCTTGTAAGGACCATTGACTCCCTTCTTCTTTTTATTATTCTCTCCAACTATGATTAAACTACTGTTTAAATTAAGAGAGGAGAGTGAAGGCCCATGTTTTTCTAAACTGGGCCTTTTTGGGTTAGAAGAAGTAATGGGCTTTTTAAGGTCAAGTAGTTTGAGGCCTTTCTCAGAAGGGAGGTGGGCCTCAGGGGGTCCGTGTGGAATCTAGTGGCATGGCTTAGGCCTGGATCCAGGGGTGGAGCAGATAGGGGGCCTGGCTGTACGCCCATTTTGGCCTTGCCCCGAGGGGGCCCAGTTACCTGGGGTTGCCCCAGCTTGGTGCCGCCGTCGCTGTTAAGGTATGATGGGTACTTACCTGCCGCCGATTTCTCGTGCTTACCGTCCCTGGTAGTAGGGTTGGGCATAAAATACCAAAAATTGAATTACCGAACCGAACCGAAAAATTTGGTAATTGGTATTCGATAATTTGGTATTTGGTATGATATTTGGAAGTAAAATTTTAATATTTCGGTATTCGGGATTGGGTTTGGTACAAGATATTAATACCGTTTGATATTCGGTATTTACCGAATATTGAATATATACATACATACATACATATATATATATATATATATATATATATATATATATATAACCCAACCCAATAGACAATAGTACTAGTAATCTCAAAGAATCTCTTGAACCTTGATAATATATTCGTAAAAAACAACAAAAAGAATACTAAATAAGGTTTCTATTAAAGATATTTTTGAAGTTTAAACGTACATTTGCACATCTCCAACTTTAATATGGTATTACCAAATACCATACCGAACCGAAGTTTAATTTACCGAATATAGAACTATCAAATCGATATTTATAAGTATGGTATATGGTATCTATGTTCAAATACCGATTACTGAATTACCTAATCCAAATTTTGAAAATACCGAACCGAATATCGAATATCGAACGCCCACCCCTACTTGGTAGGTCTCAGTCGTGGAGCTGGATCATCTTGGAGGTGTTGGTTTTTTTTTTTCTTTTTTTGAAAGGATATTGTGTGCCATTCAGTTTCAGGAGTGGACTCTGGTGTCGCATCAGGGTCGATCTGATCGATTGGGGCTTGTTGGGAGTGGTAATTGGGGGAGGTATGACCCAAGTGGACACACGATATGCAGAGGATCCCATCCCCTTCGTACACTATCTCTTGATGATGACCCCCAATGTTGATAGTGGCCATAACCGGTATGCCCAATTGGATTTGGACGCATAGCCTGGCATAGCGACCTCGAAGGGTAGCAGAGGTGCATGCATCAATCTTCAATAGTTTTTTTATTCTCCTTCCCACCCTTTGGAGAATTTGAGTATCATAAAATTTGATGGGGAGTTGGGGGAGGCGTAGCCAGATTGCTTTGGAGTCGATTTGCGCCTTGCTTGGGATGAAGTTTGGTTCCCATTTTCTTACCGAAATGAAGGTGCCGGTAATAAACCATGGTCCTCTATGGAGTGACTTTTCTTGACTTTCTGGGTCTTCGAATTTAACCGTGTAGAAACCCGATCCCAGGTCAATCAGACAGATGGGGTGAGAGGTCTGCCATAGAGCCTCTAATTTGATTTTTAGATATTGGTGGGCAAAGTTTTTCTGAATTGGCTTAATTATCACCGAAAACTTCCTTGGATCATATAGTCGGGTTCTCTCTTCGACTGAGAGATTGATTAGGTCTCGTTCCAGTGGATTGTCATCCTCTTTTACGGAGATTGAATCGTTGGACAGAAGTTGGTTCGAGGTAACTTCCTTGTATGTCGGCTTACTTTCCACCATTTTTACATCACCGATGGGGATTGGTAACGAAGGGGAATTTGGATTCTGCATAACTGTGGTACACCAGAGTAGCTTGAGAGAAGGCGGACACTCAGTCTCTAACCCATCCCCTTTCTAGTTCAAGAAAATATTTTTACCATAAATATATTTAATTAATTTTCAACTCTTAAATATTAGAAAAAAAATAGTGAAAAGACGATTTTTTCTAAAGAAAAAAACTTTTAATGAAAGGCAAAAAGTTCAAACAATATTTCTAAGCCCTTCACACTTTTAATATTTTATAGATATAGATAGATTATAGATTAGTACATACCTTAATTAAAAAATTTAACAGGATAATTTTTTATATCACCCATTGAATATAATAAATTTAATACTTTATAAAATGTAGAGAATAATGTGAACACTACGAAATACAAAGAAATCGAGAAGCTTCCATTGGTTTTCTGGAGAGAAAATAGAGAAGATATTATTTCTTCTTTGGAAAAAAAAAATTCTCTCTTGTTCTAGAAGGACCTGTGGTCCTTATATACATTGGGCTAAGACCCGAAAATAACAGTGGACTGCTTTCACTATTTTCCTACAACACGTGGGCTTTATTAAATAAATAAAGAGTCTATCAAAGTCTATGTAGGATCCATTGTATTATAGTTAGTATTATCAACAATAGTAGTATTAACACTATGTACAACTATATCACCAATACCCCCCCGCAAGTTGGAGGAGGCCTGAACACCCAACTTGACCAAAATGGAATGGTGAGCAAGGCCAGTGAGAGGCTTAGTGAATACGTCAGCTAACTGCGAAGCTGTGGGAACATGTAACAGCTCAATCAAACCCTCACCAATTTTAGTACGAATGAAATGACAATCCACCTCGATATGCTTAGTGCATTTATGGAAGACGGGATTGCGGGCAATATGGATGGCAACTTGGTTGTCATAATACACAAGAATCGGAGTAGGAATAGGCACACCAAGATCAGCAAACAGATGCTGCAACCAAACTAATTCAGCAACCACTTTACTAGCAGACCTATATTCTGCTTCAGAAGAAGAAAGAGAAACTACAGGTTGTTTCTTTGCTTTCCAAGAAATAAGAGAACCTCCAAGTAGAACACAAAAACCAGTCACAAAGCGTCTAGTGTCAGGTTAGGCATCCCAGTCACTGTCACAATAGGCAACCATGGAAAAAGTAGGAGAATTGGAGTAGAAAACTCCAACATCAGAAGAACCACGTAAATACCTGAGAATATGCAAAGCAGCCTTCATATGAGACTGAGCAGGATTTTGAAGATACTGACTTAAATGTTGGACAACAAAAGAGAGATTCGGGCGAGTATGAGTCAAAAAATTTAGCTTGTCAACCAAACTCCGATAAGATTCAGGATGGGGAAGCAAATCATCCATCTCAGCTCGCAACTTAAGGGACAAATCGAAAGGGCAAGTAACAGGAGTCACAACAGCACAATCATACTCATGGAGGAGATCTGTAATAAACTTTCTCTGGTGCAATAGTAAACCAGTAGAAAGTGCACAAACCTCTATGCCCAAAAAATAGTTAAGAGTGCCCAGATTTTTAATTCGAATCTGGAAATCCAAAAAGAACTTAAGAAAGCTGATTTCTGTCAACTCATCACCAGATAGGATGACATCATCTACGTAAACAGCCAACAACACAACAGAGGTAGCAAACCTTTTGATGAATAGAGAATGATCATTAAATGAGTGGACATAACCTCTAGACTGAAGATCCTGTGAGAGCTTAGCATACCATTGTCTCGAAGCTTGCCGGAGCCCATAAAGAAATTTGTTTAATTGACAAACCAGAGGAACAGAGCCAAAGGGGCAATCAAGGACCAAACCAGGGGGAAGTTTCATGTAAACCTCCTCTTCCAAGTCACCATGGAAAAATACATTGTTGACATCAAGTTGGAAGAGGGGCCAACCCTTCTTGACAGCCACAACAATTAAACATTTAACAGTGGAAAATTTCATCACATGGGAAAAAGTTTCATTAAAATCCACAACACTATGTACAGCTATATCATCAATAAACACAGAGTAAGACTATTTAAAATTAAGGGGGTAATAAGCCTAAATGATAAATTATTCATTGATTTTTTTTAAAAAAAGTATTGTTAATATTTATTTTTATTAACTTGAAGTATTGTTGGACAAAGAGAGAGTATAAATAATTGACAAAAAGAAAGACGCTAATCAAATTCAAGTGCCTATCGCTTTAACTAATGAGACCCAAGAAAGATTTAAGTGAAGCTTATTAGAATTATAAAAGGTATTTTTATGATTTAATTAACATTATACTTCTTCGTTTGGATTTATTTGTCATATTTTAATTTAGTATATTTATTAAGAAAATTATAATTGGTATAGTAATTTTATCATATTACTTATATAGTTATATTAATTGACGTGTAGTCATATGTTTTAAAAAATAATTTAAAAAATAAGTAATTAACGTTAAGCATAAAACATGTTTTTTTTTGGGGGGGTCTGTTCATGATTTGTCAACAATAATAACAAATAAAAATAAAGATCAAATTAGAAAAATAAGCGACAAGTAAATTTGAACGGAGGAAGTAACTACGGAAATTATCCTGGCAATAATTACTTTATTGGAATTCTTTCTTATAGAATCTATTAATAATAATATTAATAATACCAGTTATGGACTTAAACGTCTTTTTTTTTTCTTGTTCTTTCAGAAGCGAATCGCTAGCAACTATGTGGTAAATTCATCTATTTTTCAACATTCATAATGGTATGTAGGTAAGATTTATAAGGAAGACAAGCTAATGGATCAATTAATATCATATGAGTAGACTCGATTCAATAACCTTTTCAACATTTTTTTCGTGAAAAAAGAGAGGAAAAGGCCTTAGTTAAGAAGTCTAAAAAAGATTCTCTAATACGACACAAATAATATACTCCCCCATTTCAAATTACCCGTTTGAAATTGAGATGACACATTGATTAAGAAAAATAATTAATAGCATGGCAAGTTTAGCATAGTGTCCCTATTAAATGGTGTTTATATTTTAATTAAAAAAAAGTAATTAATTAATGCAAAGGGTAAAACATGAAAAAAAATAATTGTCTCTTCTTGATTAATGAAAAAAGGCAAGTAAAATAGAAAATCAAATTAGAAAATTTGAGACGGGTAATTTGGGACGGAGGAAGTAAAACACATTCACTTTAATGGCACACATTTTGTGTGATAGTCGATTTCGGTTACATTCAAGTTAAATAACTAGTAAGTACTTTGTCCATCTCAAATCATCTGTCGTGTTTTTTTAAAATTATTATTTCAAATTCTTTATCATTTTAGAACTTCTAGATAAAAGTATTAATTTTTTTTTCAAATTTTCCTCGATCGTAATTATTCTTGAAGACTACATGCACTTAATTATAGAGTGATGAACATAAAGATAAATAATATTCAAAGTAAATATGCGTTAAGACCCAAATAAGGGTTAGATATTCAAAACTCTTCTTAGCTTACGTTTTCTTAAGAAACGTGTAAAAAATACGATAAATTACATATAATTTGAGACGGAGATAGTAGTTAATTATCAT
Organism: Capsicum pubescens; assembly: GCA_030864215.1. NCBI lineage: Eukaryota > Viridiplantae > Streptophyta > Magnoliopsida > Solanales > Solanaceae > Capsicum > Capsicum pubescens. The sequence goes on from CM061545.1 coordinate 238,795,312, forward strand.
CACAATAAAAAGAACGATTTTTAAGGAGTACAAAAAAATTCTCATATACGACACGAACAATATAAAAAATATACACTTTAACGACACACTTTTTGCACGTTAGTCGGTTTCAATTACATTCAAAGTAAATGACCAATAAGTACTTTGTCCATCTCAAATCATCTGTCGTGTGTTTAAAAAATAGTTATTTCAAATTATTTAACATTTTAGAACTTCTAGATAAGAGTAATTTTTTTTTCCAATTTTCCTCGATCGTAATTATTCTTGATGACCACATATATTTTAACTATAGAGTGATGAACATAAAGATAAAGACTATTCAAAGTAAATATATTTTAAGACACAAATAAGGGTTAGATATTCAAAACTCTTCTTAATTAGCGTTTTCTTAAGAAACGTGTAAAAGAAAAACACGAGTACACAACAGATAATTTGAGACGAAGATAGTAGTTAATTATCAGCGCAAAAAAAAAGATAATTTTTAATGTGTACAAAAAAAATTCTCATATACGACATAAATAATATAAAATGCATTCACTTTAACGGCACACTTTTTGCGCTATAGTCAATTTCAGTTACATTCAAGTTAAATGATCAATAAGTACTCTGTCCATCTCAAATTATCAGCCGTTTTTTTAAAAATATTTTTTAAAAATTATTTACTATCATTTTAGAACTTCTAGATAAAAATAGTAAAACAAAAAAATTGTAATTATTGTTGAAGACTATATATGATTTGATTATAGAGTGATGAACGTAAAGATAAATACTATTCAAAGTAAATATATTTTGAGACATAAATAAGGGTTAGATATTCAAAACTCTTCTTAATTAGCGTTTTCTTAAGAAGCATGTAAAAGAAAAATATGAGTACACAACAACTAATTTGAGATGGAGATAGTAGTTAATTATCAACGCAAAAAAAGACGATATTTAAGGAGTACAAAAAAGATTCTCATATACGACATGAACAATATAAAACGCATTTATTTTAATGGCACAATTTTTGCGCGATAGTCAATTTCAATTACATTCAAGTTAAATAACCAATAAGTATTCTGTCCTTCTCAAATTATTCGTCATGTGTTTCAAAAATAATTTTTTCATATTATTTGTCATTTTAGAAGTTCTAGATAAAAGTAATATAAAAAAATCAATTTTCTTCGATGGTAATCATTCTTGATGACTACATACATATTAACTATAGATTGATGAACATAAAGATAAATACTATTCAAAGTAAATATATTTTAAGACACAAATAAGGGTTAAATATTCAAAACTCTTCTTAATTAGTATTTTTTTAAGAAGCGTGTAAAAGAAAAACATGAGTACACAACAAATAATTTGAGACGGAGGTCATAGTTAATTTATCAGCGCAAGAAAAAAGACGATTTTTAAGGAGTACAAAAAGATTCTCATATACGACATAAACGATATAAAATATTTTCACTTTAACAACACACTTTTTGAACGGTAGTCGATTTCAATTACATTCAAGTTAAATGACCAATAAATACTCTGTCCTTCTCTAATCATCTATCGTATTTTTAGAAAAAAATAAAAAAAATCATTATTTATCATTTTGGAACTTCTAGATAAAAGTAGTAAAAAAAAAAATCGATCGTAATTATTCTTGGAGACTACATATACTTTGATTATAGAGTGATGAACATAATGATAAATACTATTCACAGTTAACATATTTTGAGACATAAATAAGGGTTAGATATTCAAAACTCGTCTTAATTAGCGTTTTTCTAAGAAGCATGTAAAAGAAAAATATGCACACACAATAAATAATTTGAGACGGAGATAGTAGTTAATTATCAGCGCAAGAAAAAGATCACGGTATTTAAGGAGTACAAAAAAAATTCTCATATACGTCACGGACAATATAAAACGCATTCACTTTAACGACACACTTTTTGCGCGATCATTAATTTCAGATACATTAAAGTTAAATGACCAATAAGTACTTTGTCCATCTGAAATCATCTGTTGTGTGTTTTAAAAATAATTTTTTCAAATTATTTATCCTTTTAGAACTTCTATATAAAAGTATTTTTTGTTTTTGTTTTCCTCGATCATAATTATTCTTGATGACTACATGCATTTTTACTATAGAGTGATAAATATAAAGATAAATATTATTCAAAGTAAATATATTTTAAGACACAAATAAGGGTTAGATATTCAAATTTTTTCTTAACTAGCGCTTTCTTAAGAAACGTGTAAAAAAATACGAGCACACAATAGATAATTTGTGTAACACCCCGTATTTAAGTACATGTATTGGCGTATTCAAGTACGTGATTGGTCTTATTTATATGGAATTATTTTTTTATTTTATTTATACCGGAATTTGCCCGTCGATGGTTTCATACGAAGGTTATTGAATAAGCTTTCCAACGATATAAAGATTTCCAAAAACGGATAAGTTTCGGATATAATCGAGCACGTTCGAAACTATAAAACGGTGGCCGGGATATGGTGAATAGTAAATGTGCAGGAAAATTTCCTGCACACAAACTACTGAGGCCTGCCAGTTTTTTGGGTCGACTTTGAACGATCATAACTCCCTTAATATAATGAACTGGGAGAGCTACCACATATCAAAAGAAAAATCTTTGAGTCTTCTTTCCAATGCAATTAGTTTCATCCAAATCCAACATCTGAGTAAGTAGTTATACTCGTTTTACTTAAGCCTATCAAAACAGTTTTTGAGGGTCAACTTCAAACAATCATAACTCCTTGTACAGGACGAACTGGGTGGCCTACTTTATATGAAATGAAATCTATTTGAATTATCTATCCAACGATACCAATTTCACCCAAATCCGATATTGGAGCAAAGAGTTATGGTCGATTTACTTTAGCCTATCAAAACAGTCCATCATGGACAGATTCGGATTTACTTAAATTTTTAAGGGCAATATGGTCATTTTCCATCACCTCATGGACGAAAATTGGTCATTATATACATATAATTAGCCTAGTATCCATCATTCATCATCCAATTATTGAATAATAAGGAACCCTAGCCTAATTTCAACTCCAATTATCTTGTGATTCAACCGTAGAAAGTCCAAATTGATTCCGTAGTTGTGTTCACCGTCTCGAGGGCTTCGAGAAGCACCCCTTATTTGTGCCAACAGGACTTCGAAATCAAAAGGGCCATTTTATGGTAAGGATGTAAATTATGTTGGTGTTATTTATATGGATATGTATATATATATATATATATATATATATATATATATATATATATATGCATGTGAGCATAAGAAGTATGTTATTTGATTGTTGTTGAAAGATGATTGGGAAATGATGTTGGATTATTCTTGTGCATGGTTGGATTATGTTGAATTGTGAAGGGATTTGGTATTGATGATGTGGTATTGAAATGATGATTATATATATATATATACACACATAAACCTATTGTTCAAGTTGGTTTTTGGAATGTTTTGCAAATATTGGTTGTATGGAATTATGGAAGAGAATTGTGGTGTTGGGTTGCTAATACTAGATGCCAAACATTTCATTGTAGATAAGTGATTTGTAAAGGCGGGAAGTTGTGTTGAATTGGTATCCGAATCTACGACGAGGTATGTAAAGCATACTCTAACAATGTTCTTTGGCATGAAAACACCAATGTTCCATCAAATAAGATTCCGAGGTTGTCCAAAAACATGTATTGTTCTACATTACCAACGAAGTTGTTTCCATTCTATAAAGTGTAAAAATGTTTCATTGATATACAAAAAGACTCCTATTTTATTGTTGTGATGTTGATGATTCTGAAACACATTGTTGATATACCAATAAGTTCCTACTTTATTGTTATGGCATTGATGACTCCAAAACACTTCATTGATGTGCCAATGAGTTCTTACTTCATTGTTATTGCATTGATGGTCTATTTATATGTCTCCTATTGATGTATCATTATTTCAAAGTATCAAAAATGTGGTGGCGACCGAAATAACAATCTCAAAGATTAATTGAACTAAGTGATGGAAGTTCTCTCTTATCGGGTGGTATCCCAGGGGCATAAGCCTAGCATGGGTCGATCCCTATTTATGTGTTTATGGGTGGTATCTCAGGGGCATAAGCCTAGCATGGGTCGAGCCCAGTTGATATGTACTGGAGGCAGCCTAATGGTCACAGTACAGTACAGTAATGATTACAAAGACGATAAGAACGAAGGTAAAGTGATTGAATAAATGCAATGTACAGGTTGTCACAAGTTCTAGTAAATGTGGTCCACTCCTATTACGCTTTATTCACTTGTTTCTGATTTCTATTGAGCTCCTATATCATATGTGATTATCTACAGCTTTACATACTCAGTACATATTTCGTACTGACGTCCCCCACGGGGGACCTGCATTTCATGCTGCAGGCACAGGTACCTCATCTCATACACCGCACAAGTAGGAGTCAGGTCATACAAATATTGTTGGTGAGCTCCAGTTTGCTTCGGAGCTTTCCGAGTCGGCTCTTTATGTTTTGTTATTGTACATGAGTCATGTGTGGGCGGGGGTTTGTCCCGACCCTAGTTATGTCATGTATATCCTAGAGGCTTTGTAGACATAAGGAAGGGTAAAGTCATGGAAGTTTATATAGTCATGTTATATTTGTATATGTGGTGGCCCCGACGGCCAAGTGTTATATATATATATATATATTTGTGCGTGTTGTGCTGATACAGGTAATTAGATTCTTCTATATGCAACGAAGTGCTGTCCAAATTTTTGGTGACATGTAAGTGAAAGTACAGGTATTTGAACGGGTTCTCCCGGGCCTTCTCGGCTTCGGGTGCCAGTCCGTCCCGATGGGATTTTGGGGCGTGACAATTTGAGACGGAGATAGTAGTTAATTATTAGCACAAGAAAAAGATGATTTTTAAGGAGTACAAAAAAGATTCTCATATGCGACACAAACAATGTAAAATATATCCACTTTAACGACACACTTTTTGCACGATAGTCGATTTCAATTACATTCAAATTAAATGACCAATAAGTAGTCTGTCCATCTCAAATCATCTGTCGTATTTTTAAAAAATATTTTTTTTCAAACTATTTATAATTTTAAAAGTTCTAGATAAAAGTAGTAATTTTTCTCTTCGATCGTAATTATTCTTGAAGACTACATATACTTTAATTATATAGTGATGAACATAAAAATAAATACTATTCAGAGTAAATATATTTTAAGACATAAATAAGGGTTAGACATTCAAAACTCTTCTTAATTAACGTTTTCTTAAGAAGCATGTAAAAGAAAAATATGAGCGAGCACCACCAGATAATTTGAGACGAAAATAGCAGTTAATTATCAGCGCAACGAAAAGATAGTATTTAAAGAGTGCAAGAAAGATTCCCATATACGACACAAACAATAGAAGTTTATTTCTGTTACATTCAAGTGAAATGGCTAATAAGTACTCGGTCTATCTCAAATCATTTGTCGTGTTTTTAAAAATAGTTATTTCAAACTATTTACATTTTAGAACTTCTAAATAAAAGTAGTAAAAAAAAAAATCGATCATAATTATTCTTGGAGACTACATATACTTTGATTATAGAGTGATGAACATAAAGATAAATACTATTCAAAGTAAATATATTTTGAGACATAAGTAAGGGTTAGATATTCAAAACTCGTCTTAATTAGCGTTTTCTTAAGAAGCATGTAAAAGAAAAACATGAGCACACAACAGATAATTTGAAACGGAGATAGTAGTTAATTATCAGTGTAAGAAAAAGACGATATTTAAGGAGTACAAAAAAATTATCATATACGACACAAACAATATAAAACACATTCACTTTGACGACACACTTTTTATGCGACAGTCGATTTCAATTACTTTCAAGTTATATGACCAATAAGTACTCTTTTCATCTGAAATCATCTGTTGTGTTTTTTAAAAATAGTTATTTCAAAATTATTTACATTATTATAGAACTCCTAGATAAAAGTAGTATTTTTTTTCTCAATCTTCCTCTTTCGTAATTATTTTTGAAGACTACATACACTTTAATTATATAGTGATGAACGTAAAGATAAATACTATTCAAAGTAAATATATTTTAAGAAATAAATAAAGGTTAGATATTAAAACTCTTTTTAATTAGCATTTTCTTAAGAAGCATATCTATATCTATATTTATAATCTATAATATATTAAAAGTGTGAAGGGTCTTAGAAATGTTGTTTGAACTTTTTGCTCTCATTAAAAGTCTTTGTTTTTGACAAAATTGTCTTTTCACTATTTTTTCCTAATACTTAAGAGTAGAAAATTAACTAAATATATTTATGATAAAACCTTTTCTTATTAGAAGTCATCAAAATTAATGACAACTAATACTTTTTTCATTAATTTAAAAATTCTAAATCAACTAAATTTGATTTTAAGAAGATTTGAAAAATCTAGAAATAAATATAAAACTATTAAACTAAGAAAAATTGAGGAAGTATCATAATTTTAAAAGTTTTTTGTGCGTATTAACAATATAATCAATGATTTTGTAAAGATTTAACTTAAAAAACAAGAATAGATTTTAAATATAAAAAGAGAAAGAAAAATAACCGTGTCATAAATATAGTTCAAATTGATACGTTTATCTTAGCCTCCGATGGGACGGGAAAGAGGTACAGCATGACAACGCAAAAGTGATGATTCATCAATCACTTAAAACTTCTGGTGGTAAAATAAATATGTGCTTACATTAAAATATTTTATGTTTACATTATTATATTAACATGTGAAAAAATTTTGAAAAGTGATTTGAATCTTTATACTCCATTAAAAATTTCCGCAATAAATAAAATTATTTAATCTTAAATAATCAACTATTACACCTACGGTTAAACTAGTAAAAGAAAAATACGAGTACACAACAGATAATTTGAAACGAAGATAAGTTCTCATTGCAAAATTCCAACTACCTAACATGAGCAAGATCAAAGATTTTTCTTTTTTGCAATTTAAGGAAAGTTCTTCCTTTAAAGTGTAAAAATTACATGGTTCCATCACCAATTGCCACTATTAATGGGTATGACCGCATATAGATCCTTGATCGAATACCACTCTAGTAGATGTAAATATTGCATTTTTACATTAATCACGCTTTGTTATAAAATAAACATAAAATATCAATATTAAATTTAAAGAAGAAAAAAAAACTTTAGAAAATTTTACTAGTATTTTTATTTTACTACTTTCATATATCAAAAAAAAAAAGTACAAAAGGCTGGCTTCAAGTTGGCAACTTGGTCCATTTTCTGAGATATTCAAATCCAAATTGAACAAGTAACTTCAAGTTGGAGATTTGGCCAACTAATTTAGCTATTCAAATTTGAATTGAACAAGTAATTCTTGGTGTTCAAATTCAATATGTCACTCGACATCCATGTTACATAACACACTTGATTGTATGTTGGATCTTTTTATAATTCTCACTTTGTTAATTTAGAATTTCCCTCCCCTCTTGTAACTTACTGAGAAAAGAAGAAATGACATACTGATTCAAGTTCCTACACAGATTTCCTTTGGATAAGCTTCTCAAAAATTAAACAGTTGAACTAGACATTTCTTCAAAGTTGTTTACAGTCTACATTATATAATCAAGCTACTTAAAAAGCAAACTATAGTAAGTTCTGTAATGTGTAATCCACAGACCACATGTATGAGTTAGTGATTCAATCTTTGTTATTATTATTTATTAAATTTTCATGTATGATATGATTTACTGTGTTCACTTAAAAGTCTTCAACAGGTAACTATTGAGTAAATTTGGATCGACAAGTTAGAAGAATGGCAGTTGATGGTATGGGAATCAACTGTTTATATACGAGTTATTAAATCAGGTTTGAAAATTAAGATAGATAATTTATGAGATCCATAAATATTGAATCAAATTGCAATGAACACATAGATGATAGAACCAAGACTTAAAATACACTAATATATGTTTGGTACTTTAATAATTGAATCAATACAAATAACCCTTCACATTTTCATCAACTCGAATCTTATTCTTTTATGATTAATATTACGAATTAGCCTCACTCTTTCGGCCAATGACTTTGCTCAATTTAGCTTATTTAATATGATTTTGAGTCGTACGACACATGTTTATTGCTTATTCTCAATGATAATTATAATCTCTCTCTTTTTCAGAGTTTGTTTACTCCAGAAGATGAGTCGTCTAGCACAATAATTGCCTTCTCAAATTTTTTATGCCAGCTTTTATTTTCAAAACATACAACAATAGATTACTTCGCTGATATCTCTAGTTAACACCTTCAAGAGTATAGCAAAAAGGTTGGAATTTCTTTATTTTTTTATTAGAGTCATATATCTGAGAACATAAAAAGAAAATTTGATAAAAAACATTTTATCCAGCAATAAAACTAAAATTCTCACGAAAGAAATCTATAACATAAAAAAAAATGATGCACGAATAAATTAAGACGATTCAATGTCTAAATAGCCAATATTATGAAATTTCGTTTCTTGATGAATTTAGTTAGATAAATTAGCTACAATGTATTTAGAGTTAGGCTGGAGAATAATAATAAAACTTATTATTATAATTATTCACATATCATATGTAAAAATCTAACATTACAATTGTTACCACAAACAAAAAGCAAAACACAAGATTGTTATTCGTGGGTGTTCAATATTCAATTAAATATTTTTAAAGTTTCATTATAATAATTCAATAATTATTTATTAAAATAAATATCAAATATCAATCCTTAAAATTCAGTATGATTTCAACTTAGTTTAATAATTTAATTTTCAATGATTTATATCTGAATCTAAACAACTCAAGAACTTATAATCATAATTAAATAATATAAACTTTAAATTTAAATATATGTTATTGATTTGATGTATAGATCAAATGCGAGTAAGTTTTAACCACAAACAACATAACCAGAGCAATAGTCAGCATCAACTCCCCGTATATGTTAGTCCATTAATAAATGACCATCTCTGTTTTCCAAACTACACCATTAAATGCCATAGCTGCCACTGCACTTATTCTACCCACCCACCCTTTCACTTCCCCTAAACCCCTTCCCCTTCCTTCTCATGGACTTTATCACCCTTCCCTTTTTCCCTTCTCAATGTCCACCACTTCCTCCTCCCTCCTCCGCCGCCAACCCCCACCCCCACCCCCACCTATAACCTACCCCCCACCTATCTCCAACTACTCCCTTTCTCAAAACCTCAGCACCATCGGCCTCGGCTACGCAATCGCCATAGCACTCGGCTTCCTCGTTCTCCTCTCCACTGTACTCCTCGCTTCCTACATCTGCTGCCGATCCGCCGCCGCTCGCCGTCGCCGCCGCCAACTCCGAGAAAATTCACGAAACCCCAACAGCAACCACAACAACGTGGAAAATGGAATTTACCTCCCTCGGATCATATTCGTAGCGGAAGACGATGAAGAAAACGACGAAGGTTTGTCGCAAAACGCAACGTTGGGGCTTGATCAAGTCGTTATCAACTCCTACCCGAAGTTGGTTTACTCCAAAAGAAACGGAAACGGAAGTGGGAACGACGTCGTTTGTCCGATATGCTTGTGTGAATATAGAGATGGAGAAATGCTGAGGATGATGCCGGACTGTAAGCATTATTTTCATGTTATGTGTTTAGACGCCTGGTTAAAATTGAATGCTTCGTGCCCAGTTTGCCGGAATTCGCCGTTGCCGACGCCGTTATCTACGCCGTTGTCGGAGGTGGTGCCTCTTTCTCAGTACTCCGATGGCCGGCGAAGACTATGATTATTTGGAAGTGTAAAAAGAGTTTTAGTTAGGTAAAATGAGTCACCTTTGGAGCTTAAAGTTTTCATTTTTGCCCTCTTTCACTATTAGGGTAAAATTATGGTGGTTGGAGAGGTGGAATTTGCTTTGGTGTTGTGATTTTTGTGATTATTTTTAATTGGTGATTACACAGAATGGATGATTGAAAATATCAAGCAAAACAATATGGGAAATTCCAGTGGCATCAAGTTTCAATTTTGATTTTTAAATTCATGTGAGAGGGTGGAATTAAGCTCTATGTAATCTAATTCATTTGCTCAAAGTATTTTCTAATCCTAACATCACATGAATTTAGGTCATTTCTTCAGGTTCTTGCTTTGATTTTCTACTGCTAAGTGTTTTCTTTATCTTTAACCTTAAGTCTTGGATTTGAGTTTTCCTAATACAAAGTTGTATTTGTTAAGCAGTGTGGCAGACAAAGACTATAGTGGAGCCGCAAGTACTTCTTTATGTTAATGTCTTGGGATCGAGTTCTTCTATTATAGAGTTGCCTTTGTTAAGTAGTACCAAAATTCGGATTTAGTTAGGGTTTTAATGTGAATACTGATGAAAAAAGAGCATTTTTTCAGTCCTCTTTGATATGTTAAGCCTTTGAAATCATTTTAGAGTAAAAATTTTTCAATTGTCATTGAGCCAAAGCAGACATGTGACATTCACAACCAAACTCAAAGCAAATCACCTTTATTTAATTAGGACTTTCAAATCTCTATGATGGGAATCGAATTCTCTCCAATGACACAATAAAATCATTGTAATAAAAATTAAACTAAATAAAAGAAACGAGGGTATCAAATTCCCTTCTCTGGCACAACAAAATTTTTAGTGACAAAAATGAAATAAGAAAAAGGAGATTAAAGGTGCATTCCAGTCATAAAGATGGTGGGAGGTGGGACTTGAAATGGGCTTTCAACGAACTTTTGGTGCCTGCTTTATTTTTCAGGTTTGGTTGGTCTTTGTGAATGCAAAATTTTCATGCACATACAACGATACGAAGATGCCCTCTGCCTTTTATTTTTCCAACCCCTCTAGAGCTATTAAAGGAAATAATTTTTAAAAAATAATATACTAAAGGAAATAAAAAAAGAAAAACCTCCTGCATCTTCTTCTGCTTCTCTCATTTCTATAAAGACTTTCAAGATTTACTTTTGGGATTGGTGTTGCTTTTATCTAGTACTGGTATCGCTTTTCTTCCAAGTCCCTATTCTATTCGCCAATATAAAATGGATGCCTTGTTGACTTTCGTACTTCATTTTGTCTACTTGTTTATATATTGTGGCATTGCTTCTGCAATTTTTTTTTTTTGAACAGAGGACGGAGGATCTATTTAAAATAATATTTTTATGCCTACAAAAATAGAGGTAAGCAAGACCCCACTTATAAGACTATGGTGGGTATGTTGTTGTATTTGTATTATAGCCCATCACATTGAAATGACAATTTTTCGCTACTCACTTATCTTGCTCATGCTAGTTTAAGAAATCCTAACATGGAATTCCCAGCTTATCATTTATTATAAACTTCAGTACTACTCTTAAATTTGAGTTTTTTTAATAGAAAGTGCACTTTTACCAACAAACAAGCTATCACTAGTAGTAGCAAATGTAGCCATTTGGCTATTGCGCATTTGACTAATCGAAATATACATTTTGTGGGATTTTTTTTCCCAACATGACATCACCTATGCTATGTACATGCTACTTATACTAAGTTCATGCTCGTTGTTGCAAAATGATATTGCATATACATACCAAGTTCATCCGCCTTTGATTAATTATGAGGTTAGACATTTTTTAGAATTACTAAAGTTTTTTTTTTTGCTGATAATGCAGACTGATAAGGAAAAATTACTTCCCCCAAGAACCTGAAGAGTACATCATAAGTTAATGCAACATGTGGACTCTGATCTCAAGATCTTTATAGTAATTAATTAATCTTCATAATATCCAACTCAAATCCATTTGATTAGTCGGTCAAGAACGTGATGCATTTGTTCATGTTATTGCTCCAATCATTTCTTTCTCGATTAGCTGTCACATTACAATATAATTTCTTCAATTCTACAGAGAAATTTATCGCTTTCATAGTACGAAGACTCGATGCGTAAATCAAATGTCATAAAGAAGTTGGGAGCAGGGCGAGGGATACACAGGTTAATCTTCATACTTTGTATTCTTGCTCTTCTAATATGTATGGCTACTTTTTCCAAAATTTATTCTTTCAAATCTTTTCTAGCTTCAAATTCCTTCTGCAACTGTAACAGTCTCATCAACTCTTGTACCAATAATCACCACGTCGAGTTAACTCTGGATACCGTAATCCAGAAAATCCAACATGAAATTGACATTTTACGACAGCTTCCAAATGAAAAAGTTTTCGGAAAACAGGCTATTTTTCTAGCAGATATTTTAAACCTAGTCGAGTCAGTACAAGTGTCACTAGTGCAAAATAGTGAGCCTGGAGCAGTGTTGCATTCTTTATCAAGACAAACAGAACAGGCCAATGGGCCTGCTGAATATTTCATAACTGAAGAAATCCGAAAGTACGTGAGGATTAAACCAAACAGGTTGAAGAAACAGAACTTTATGGGGGCTAATGGTACATTCACTAGTATTGGTCATGCTTGTCTCTCCATGAAATCAGAGCTTGAAGAGTTCATGGATTATGACGTTGGCGAAATGTGTAATGATGATTGGAGATTAGCACAGAAACTTATGGTTCATGGATGTGATCCACTACCAAGAAGAAGGTGTTTTGCTAGAGCCCCTCAATTGTACAATAAGCCGTACCCTATAAATGAATCAATTTGGAAGTTACCTGATGACAAAAATGTTCGATGGAGTCAATACAGATGCAAGAATTTCACTTGTTTGGCTGGAAATTCAACTGCCAAAGGTTTCTTCAAATGCGCGGATTGTTTCAATCTTACACATCATGAATCTCCTCGATGGATTGTTCATTCGTATCAAGACTCAAACTCAAGAATGACAGCTGATATATTGATAACAGAAGTACTTAGTTTGAAGCCTGGAGAGATCAGAATTGGCCTGGATTTCAGCGTTGGCACGGGTACATTTGCTGCAAGAATGAGAGAACATAATGTGACTATAGTTTCTGCAACAATAAATCTAGGTGCACCATTCAACGAAATGATTGCTCTTCGAGGGCTAATCCCTCTTTACATGACGATAAATCAGAGGTTACCTTTCTTCGATAACACTCTAGATTTGATTCACACTACGAGGTTTCTTGATGGATGGATTGATTTTGTGCTGCTGGATTTCGTGTTGTATGACTTTGATAGAGTCTTGAGGCCTGGTGGACTTTTATGGATCGATAGTTTTTTCTGTTTGAAGGAAGAGTTGAATGATTATTTAGAGGCATTCAAGATTCTCAGGTATAAACAACACAAGTGGCTTGTTGTTCCTAAGATAGATAAAGATGACAGTGAAGTGTTCTTCTCTGCAGTCCTAGAAAAACCACCTAGACCTTTCCGATGAACTATGGCTATTTCATACAATAATGTTGGTACTGATTTTGTTCGTCGGTTTATACATTTTGATCCAATAATATTAGATAGGATACAATGTGAGTTTTACTGTAAAATTGTCAGTACATTGCAATGTCACCAATAATTGTTGTACTAATATAACCGAGATTTCTTTGTTTTAATGTGATGGATTTTTAGTGAGATACTGGCAATAGTCGTTGTGCGTTAGTGCTAACGCGTGACCGATTTATTTCGATCAACATAGACGATACTGTATGTAACAAGTTCGAATATGCAACCAAAGCGCGGTAAGTTTGAAAGAGACCCAAAGGTGTGGGTGGCCTAACGTCAACAAAGTGAGTGAAAATGGTGCAAGGGCAAGGTTCATGTTAGAAGCGAAATAATCAAGTGTCATGCGGGAGCTAGCAAAGCAAACCTCTAAAGACGCCGCACAAGAAAACATGCGAGAAATACATCAAAAGAGACACAACGATTTAACGTGATTCGATCAATTGATCTACATCCACAAAATGAGATGAGCAATCCAGTATCAAAGAGAGTACAAAATCTCGATAGAGACAACCTCACACAATTCACTCAGAAAGTCAGAATAAAGAGGTGATGCCGCAACACTTGTGTCACACAAATTCTTCGTCCAAACAATGCCCTCAAACCCCTAGGACTATATTGTGGATGATACCAAACTAAAAGAAAAGAGTCTCTATTTATGGAATTTATAAACTTTCCTATAAAAATAAGAATTAGACAAATATGGAGAATATATTTTTCCTTTTCTTAAAGGAAATTCAATTATGGTACCTAAAAGAACATCCAAGTATGATAATAAAGTCAGGACAAATAACAACAGTTCAAATCTCTCGTGTCAAAAACATTAGGTGATTTCTTGCTATTTGGCAATGAGTTTTCATTTCGAAATTCAAAGCACGGGAAGTTTCATTTTTAAGAACTCAGCAGCAGCTAACAGCAAAATTGGTCCATGCTATTTTGACACATGAGAAGGCCCATTCAAAACCTTAAATCTGGACATCAGTTGTAGTTTCTCCAAACATAGTGGGACTGATCAACACACTATTTCGATGGGCCTAATTTGTAAATGGGACTGAAATGAAGTGAGAACTGAGAAGTGCTTGGATAAATTTTGGAAAAAACTGACCAAATTCCAAAGATGGCACTACTAGAATTGTTAATTTTTTTCCATATTATGGTGTACTAAAAGCAAGTTGGTCGACTATTTTCACCTTGTTAATGAGCGTGGATTAGCATCTCGAGGTCCTTTCATTATTTTCCTTTTCCTACTCCCAATTACTTTTTCTAAAAAAAAAAAAAAATCCAAATTATATTGTATTTCATCACCAACACGTCTAATATTTCGTATTAAAGTAAACTCTAAAATTAAATTAGACAACTATAGAGAAGTCTATTATAGAATGTAAGTTTGTGAGCATTTTACTTTTAGGGACCACTTTGGTACTTTGTTGTGCTGTTCTACTGTCCTCTTCTTCTTTCTAGTACTACTACTTTAATTTGCTGTTCTTCTCTTTTCTTCTTCTTTACCTTTTCTTCTTATAGTAGTTTGTAGATGTAACATGTACTGTAAAAGAGTACTTGCTCTGAAAGAAAAAAAGAGAAAGACAAAATACAATAAATAAATTAGAGAAAAACAGTGCTGGTGTCACTTTCTCAATCTAATCTTGGAGCCCACAATGTTATACTAAAGTCCAATCTCCACCGCCAAATCATCAAAATTTCTTCTTTTTGGTCGACACGTGTCCCCCACTCATCACTAGTCGCCCCCCGCCCCCCGCCTCCCTCTCATAAATGGCCCTCACAACTTATGCCACTTTTCAACACAGTCCCCATCTCCCATCAAATTTAATATGGATTGAAACATGATAGAATATGCATATTATTTTATTACTACTTATTTTTATAAAGTTGAAAGATTGGTTTTGATAAATTTTTTAACTTAAAATAAATATAATTAAAGCACGGTAGAAATAAAACATCAATAATAAAAAAGTAAGATGAATAAAATAACATATAACAGTGAAAATTAATTCAAATACTCCACTACTTATATTAGTGGGTATTTGATGATAAAAATTAAATTTTTTGATGTCGAAGTTTATTTTGTGTTTGATCATAAATATAAATTAAAATTATTTTTTACCTTTTATAAGAAAAATAAAAGTGAAAAAAGTAAGTAAAAGTGAAAAAAGTTAAAGTATTTAAAATTCTAATTATCAAACACAATAATTTTTATTAAAATAAAATATTATTTTTTTTTAAAAGAAAAATCTCATCCCAAACACCCACTTAATCTATTGTTGTTCTCGATAGCTTTAAGATTTGTCATGTCATATTTAATTTTTTTTCAAAGTACGTGCATTTTTCTTAAAAAAGCTGTATAATCCACCACTCAAATTTTTTCATTAGTGTATGTGGGCAATTACATTTTATTAAATTTAAATTCATACAAAATTTGAATTATATTAAATTTAAAATATATTTATTTCAAATAAATATTGAGAATAAATATAATTAAATTAATTATTTAAGTTCAAACATGTATGAATTTAAATAAAGTCCAATATTTATTGGGCTAGTTCATTAATTTAGGCTACAAATGATAAACTTACTTTACTAAGCTAAAATGTTATTTTATTCTAGAGGCTCAAATAAGCGTCACGTGTCGAATGACGTGACATGCCAAGTCAAGTGAATGAGTCAATAGACCATGTCACATATCAAAATAATGCAACACGCCTAGTGAAATCAAAAGCCCATAAAAGGCGCCTCATCACTTGAATTTGATTGGTCAGAGGAAGTCTATCTTCATCCTGACTTTTCCCTTTTTACAACTCTATTTGATTTCATAATTCAGAAAAAACCCACATAACTCTAACAAGAAGTAAGAGAAAACTCATAGATCAAACGATAAGTTTTAAACCCTTGAATTTATATTTGAAAAGCGAATTAGAGGATTCATAAAAATTGTAACGCTCACATATTAAAATTAATAAATTGATTATTACGATATTTTTCTTGTCTCGATTATTTATTTTCGATCTCGAAAATTTTATTGTCCAACAACGTAATCGGGTTTCTTCTCTTCACATATCTGAATAATCTTAATCTCACTACTTTAATTCTTATATCAATCATCAACACCAAAATTTAAAATCCAACCTCATAGTATCAATCATCAACGTTTCATTTTAAGATCAAAATCATAATATTATTAAAATTCAAAAAATCTCTGTATAATATAAAGTTTCTTATAACTTGTACCTTTAGCCTATAACGTATTAATATTGACTAAATATCACACAAAGTACAAAAATTAATTATTCATATAAAGAACGGAAAAGGTCAAAAATACTCCTGAATTATTCGAAATAAATTAAATGTACCTTTCATTTGTTTTTGGCTCAAAAATACCCTTTTGTTTGCTTTTTCGGCTCAAAAATTCCCCTCTGGTAATTTTTTGACTCAAAAATACCCCTCAATTAATTTTTTGGCTCAAAAATATCCTTTTCTCTAACGAAATGCCATCAAACGCACCACGTAAATTGAAAAAAAAATTACTCAATCAGTCCACATCAACATACACGTGAAAAATCACTCCATTTAATCCACCTAACAATCAACCCATTTTATTTTATTTAAAAATTCAATCTGACCCATATTCAAAGATTTCGAACCAAGAGGCTAAATTCAATTCTTCAATTTTTTCCTCATATCATCCCTTTCACCGCCTTATATTTTATTATTTTATATTTTCAAAGTTACGAGACTCAATCGAGTAATTCTTGACCCCATCAACTTGTGGTTGTCCTATATTGCCACTAAATTTTCACTCTCCAAATTTCAATCTCGTCTCTGAATTACCATTCCTCTCACTACAATTAAGTTTTTCATTAGAAAAATTCAGATAGGATATCTAGTAGCAATATGAGCTCTTGAAAATCGGGTCAACTATTTGAGAATCTAATTGTTTAGGGTCGACCCGATTAAAATTCGATTCTTTCGGATCAATAATTTAAGGACCTAATTATTTTCTAATTTTTCTCCTTGATCAATCCGAAATATTTGAACCCATTACATAGAAAATAAGCAATCAATTTTTTCAACCTTTTTCCTCTTGAGCCGAATTTTTTTAATATGAGTGGGGTTGGATCTTTTAAAAAAAAAAAATGGATTGATGGTTAGAAAGATTATATGGAGTGATTTTTTATTTGTGTATATTGACATGAATTGATTTTTTATTCGCAAGACGTGTTTGGTGTCATTCTCTTGTAGAGAAGGGTATTTTTGAACCACAAAAAATAATGAAAGAGTATTTTTAAGTTAAAAAATAAATAAAAAATGTTTTTAATTAATTTCAAATAATTGAGGAATATTTTGAATCCTTTTTCATATAAAGAATTAAAGATTACAAATATGAAAGAAAGCAATTAAGAAAATCGAATCTTTGCAAAGACATATTAAAATAATGTAACTTATGAACGAGTGATTGAATTTGATTTTTTTTTTTTTTATCATGCATCATTGAAGTACAACTTCAAATAAATAAAAAATTTCCACCATTAATCTAATCTAATTGCTATATTTGGACGAAAAAAAAAAGGGAGGGGGAGTATTTCAAAATTAACCAAATTTAGGTTCGGAAACCCGATCCCGAGGCTCGGACATTCCTCGTTCACTTCACCGTTTAGAAAAAACATAAATATCAATTTCTTACTATATCACTCAATACACAATTTCTCACCAATACACTCTTCCAATATCTACTTTACTGTTTGAATCGGAGCTCCGAATCACAAAAATGGCCGAACACGTTGACAATTCGGATCCTAAAGGAGAATCGCTGATGGAGAAGATCGCCGACAAGTTTCACGGAGACGATTCGTCGGATTCCGACACTGAGAAGAGGAAGCCGGAAGTAAAACCGGAGGTTGAGCCGGTGGCTTCGGAACCGGAGACGTTGAAGAACAAAGTTTGGAGGTTATTCGGAAGAGAAAAACCGGTTCATAAGGTTTTAGGTGGAGGCAAACGTATGGTTAATTTTTCTGTTTCTCTGCCTACTTAAGCTTTTCTATGCTCGTATATTTAGTAAGGATGAAAATTACTTTGGATTTGGATGGTGAGAAATGATTAGGGTTTTGAAGGATCTTAATGAACATTAAGGTGCATAAAACATGTTTTTAATAGCAACTGAGCGATCAGTAGTTCAAATACTTTACGTATATATGCTTTTTTTCATTGTGAAGTTTTTTTTTTTTTTTTTCGGATGTATAATTTGTTCGGGTATAGGGTTTTTGGCGGATCCATGAGTTCATATAGTTGTTTTTATCATGCTGTTTGTTTGGATAAAGTGAGAAAAAGTTGAAGTTTCGTGTTTCTCTTTATTGGAGATATTGGAGTTCTTATTTAAGTGATTGTTGCTTGAGGAATTGATGAGGGTTTAGGGTTTATACAGTCTTTAGATCCAACTGAACTATCGTGCTCGTGCAAGTGCTTTTTTTAAAAGTAAGTTGAGCAAAACAAAGTTCAGATATTAGGTTAAAGGTTCAATTTTTTGAAATGAAATGATTGGTGGTTGAGGTCTTGCATCTTGTGACTATGGTTTAGGTTTCTTGAGGTATCTTAAAGAATATTTAGATATGTTGAACTTTTTATAGTGCTTGTATATGCGGTGTTTGCTCAGAGTAAGAGCTTCCTAATACCTTTATTTTGTTCATTTGCTTATTAGATGGTTGGAATATTTGGGTTAAAATGCTTGGTGTTGAAGGAGCTAATTATGGTTTAGAGTTTATGGAGTATCTTCAGGAATCTTCATATACAAAAAAAAACATGTTATCTGAAAAAGGGTTACCAAAAAAACAACAACAACTTGTTCACTTACATGTGGGTTTGTTTTGAGCAACCGAAGACCATTAGTTCTTTGTCTGATCTAGGATGAGCATGTGGATGCTTTTCATGTTTATTGGGATTCTTCAATATTTGAACTTCGCATCTCTTTATCTGTGAGGTTCTTGTAAAACTATTTCATTTATGTTGCTAGTTGCTGTGTGCCATTTAAGTAAAGCATATAGGAGTCCAGGTTGTGTGTGAAAGTTTTTCCTTCAATTAATGCCTCTAATATCTCATCATGTGGAGATTTTGACCTTGGAAATATTTGTTTGAATGTGTACTGATTGGTGATGGCAATTAGTTGTGATTGAGGCATAGTTGAGTGATTGATTGAAATGTGTCTCATTATTGCAGCTGCTGATGTATTCTTGTGGAGGAACAAAAAGATATCTGCTACTGTACTTGGTGGAGCAACTGCTATCTGGGTTCTTTTCGAAGTGCTCGAGTACCACCTGCTCACTTTAATCTGCCACATTTTGATCATCACTCTTGCAGTCTTATTCTTGTGGTCAAATGCAACGACCTTCATTAACAAGTAAGCAAATATCTTACTTTAAACTTGATGCTTCAATTTATATTATCACTCTGCTGAGGACGTGTTTCTACTATCTTGACAGAAAATCTCCTCATATTCCAGAAGTCCACCTTCCAGAGGGTCCCATTCTTGAGGTGGCTTCTGCCCTGAGGATTGAAATTAATCGTGCTCTTGCTCTACTGCGAGAAATTGCGTCAGGGAGAGAACTGAAAAAATTTCTTGCTGTAAGTATTATCACTTCCATTACTCTTCCCCGAATGTAGTTCACTGGAATCCTTCCTGTTATTGGTCTGCCTCTGTTAATGTGACAATAAGCCTGCCTTCATCCACCTCTGGAGATCGTTTGGTGTTCATCACCGTTCGATTCCATCTTATATATGTTGTTGGTGGTGTCTGTTCTAGTTGATAGATGCATCTATGTCTTCTTCTCCTCATCTGTGGCAGGACTGTATTGGTTCCAAACTCCCTGCTCCTCTTATTGATCCTGACTTGTTAGACAGTTTTTAGGTTCTGTTGTACTTTTAAAGACTTAACAAAACATAGTAGGATGTACAGTTCTAGAGTATGTATAATATAAACCAGAATCCACTCTAATTCAGAGTTTAGTGGTCGCCGAGACTTTTAGCCTGTTCCATTCATGCCCTGATGCTCGTTTAGAAGGCCAAATTGCTCTTTTCCATGTTTGTTAAGTTACCAAAGGATTCATTATATCAATCTGTTAAGTTACCAAAGGTGCTTGTTTCCATTTCCTTCAACATAAAGTTCATTTCTGATCTTATATGATAGTAGCACAAAATAGTAAACATGGGAAATCTCTTTGGCGTTTATTCATCTTTGTTGAGTAAACATGGTAAATCTCTTTGGCGTTTATTTACCTTTGTTACTTATGTTACCAGGTCATTGCTGGTTTGTGGATCCTCTCAATTGTTGGTAGCTGGTGCGACTTCTTGACACTGTTCTACATATGTAAGTCAAGAAGTTTCGTAGATGTATCTATTTTATTGCCTATTTGTCACTGGTCTTCTTTTTGATGATCCTCCTTCCATTTTGCCAGCATTTGTGCTCCTCCACACAGTCCCTGTTCTCTATGAGAAATATGAAGATAAAGTAGATCCACTAGCCGAGAAAGCAATGCATGAGATCAAGAAGCAATATGCTGTGTTTGATGCAAAGGTTTTAAGTAAAATTCCAAGAGGACCATTGAAGGATAAGAAGAGAGAATAGACGTGGTGGAGCAGCGTTGTTTATGCTAGAGAGACTTGGATAGCTGCTACCTTTTCAGAATGTAATAGTTTCTCTTGTATTTACAATGGGGCTGAGTGTAATATTTACCTATCTTTGGGGTTCTATTAACAGGGGATAAATCTAGAGACGGATCATTTGGGAGGATTTAGTCTGTTAGGTCTGTACGAGTGTGTATTTTGTGCTGTACTTTCGCAACATGTCGGTATGAGTGCTGCCAAATTTACGTTGTGTTCTCGTGCACCTGTTCGTTACGTTGTGTTCTCGTGCACCTGCTCGTATCTCTCACTTTTGTCAATGTTGGAAGGTCCAGCTTATTGATCCATAGCCGATTTACATTGTGTTCTCGTGCACCTGCTCGTAGCTCACTTTTGTCAATGTTGGATGGTCCAGCTTATTGATCCATAGCCGCCTAAAACAACTTTGACCAGGTTATTGTTCAGTTGGCTGAATCCAGAATGTGATTCACTTACCGGATTTGGGCTGGTCTGCTTGGAAATGATTGTTACTAGTTTGTTTAACATTAAGACGGAGATAAAGATAGTATAATATTATATTCATAAAAATAAAAGTCAGAACCGCAAAAGCTACATTTATCTTTTTTTTTTTTTTTCCTTTTGGTGTGTGGGTATAGGATAAGGAATGATGCTATAAACAGATGCCTATAGGATAAGGTTTTCATTTTCCAAAAAGAATTGATTGAACAAAAGAATTGCAACACAACATTACAAAAAGAAGCAAAAATTATATACCTCCTATTAGTTACAATAATGCGTCAGTATCTAGGTAGTCTTGAAATCTCATAATTGGTTTCCAATGGCGTAAGAGGTACCGTTGAGAACTCGGTATCAGATTGTTCAGTAGGCAGGATAACTTGCCGTGAATTGGGTGCCAAAGGGGGGAGGTTATGCTTAGGAGAAAATTGTGGTCTCGAGGGAACAAAGGAACCACCAGCATTATTTGACCTATGTTCTGCTGGAGTTGCATCTGCACCTTTGGTTTCATCTTCTGTATTTTGATTGTCAGCTTCAGCAGCCTCATTTTTCTCTCTTTCGTTCTCCTTGAGAAGAAAATCAACCCAGAGATCTGCAAACGATGACTGCATGACAGTCCAGAAGCAAAGCAACAAAAGTCAAATTTACGGACCTACATGCTAGTTGTTGCTTATTAGACTAGGGAAACATGTTCAAAGAAACTAAAAATGCTCATTTGATGATATATTTAAATTCTATATGCCACCAATCAATATGTACACCCTTCCCCTTTCTCCAGCAAACAGTAAAATAGTCAAAACGCATGCACAAAAACATTTGAACACAATGAAAAATAAATCAAAATGAGGTCTGGTAGCATGGAGATGAAAAGAAAGCCTACAAGATGCAACAATTAACTTGAGCTGGACTACAGGGGAAAACAAAGAATGCACACTAACAGTACATCAAAAGTAAACTTACAGTCTTCCACAACAGCAAGTGGTAAGACATGACATGTTTATTTTACAGTTCCATAATATGTGGGTCCAACTTTACTAATTCAAATGGATAAGTAAAACAGATGACAGAAATGCCATTTTCTGGAAGTTGATAAATTGGAAGAATGAGTATCTGGGGCTAAAGAAAAGTAGTAGGCCAATGTCATTTCAATTAGATGGCTTTTCTACATGACAATCTCCACTTGACAGGGCACAGTCAAAGTAAAGGTAAGTAATAATGATCAGAGAATAGGAATTTACATGAAATTTACCTGATCTGATGTTGTACTAGAAGGTGCTGAATTTCCACCCAAGATGCCACCAACTAGTCGGCCAGGGAGACCCAAGACACCCCGGACCACACCTTTACCAGATCCTTGCTGAGCCATGCCTATCCTCTGCTTGTCTTCATCAGAGAATCCTAGCATACGAACCATAAGATCCAAAACCTAAAAAAAGATGAAGTGACATAAATATAAGAATCAAACAGAAACTTTTTGTCCTATTTATCCAATAATTCTCCCACTAGGTCTCTGAAAGATATACCTACAGCTTGTCGAAAACATGACCCTAGATAGGCGGAAATGGAGGTCGAGGATTAGGATAGAAGGTTAATAGGTAGAAGAGCATTCTCTAGTTTCCTTATCAACATCGTTATCATTACTCTCCTACTATCTTCTTCTTCAATTTCACTATTACCTATTGTTTTCATTGCTTTGGTTACCGTATTATTTGTTGTTGCTACTGTTCGCTTTTCCATTTGTTTTTGGCATATGTTCTTCACTACTATATTTCCTTTTGATAATTGAGTTTGAATGCTTCACTTGAGCCAAGGGACAGGCTCTCTAACTTCGGAAGTTAGGGGTAAAGATGCATACACCCCACCCTTCCCAGATCCCGCTTCTGACTATATAAATGTACTCGCACCAACCTAGTGCTAGATATATATATTTTTTTCTTATCAACATTCCACATATGCATTACTTTACCTGTTCAAAAAAAGAAAAAGAAACACAAAGGGGGTGTGGGGTGTGGATCTTTAGGATGAAAATGAAATAACTAGCATGAGAGGAAATGCAATATTCATCCAAGCCCTCCCCTGCCTCGTACTAGTAGAGTAATTATACGTACCTCTTTGCTATGATTCCTTTGGAAGTAAGTCACCAGTAATTTGATCACAATCCGCCTGTATATCACACGATTTTGTTTTAAAATATCTCAAATCATTTTAAGGTAGTTACAGCAACTGTAATTTAATACTAGCTGAGTACGGGAGAGATGATAACGTAGGATAAGGACCTAAAAATGGACCGAGAGAGGATGTTTCTTTGACTATGGAAAGCAACAGTCTGATGTAGCATCTCAGGTTCAACCATAATGCTCATGGGCGAAATGCCAAAAAATTAATACGTAACCTAGAATCTAAATATTGAGCCAACACATGACAAATCATTGCGACTTCATAAAATTGCAGCAGCAATTTCATAAATTACTAAGTATAGCAGATTATAGATGCATATAGCAGCGCTTCTTCCATCAATTGCCTTGTAGATCTTATTTCTGTATGACTTAACTACCTTAGTTTTTGCAGCAAAAATTAAAGGTTTAATGACTACAGGGTTCCACATACCAAACTATATAGAAGTGGCAAATCTTTTATTACAATATTCTCAAAGTAAAGGGGTGATCTTCGTAGATAAGGTGACTATTAAAACAGGTGTAATACATGGTTATCAAGCCTGCTATATACCAGTTAGAGTATTATTTTATTTTCATCTCCATCTTTACTGTAGCAGCAAAATATTAGAACAGGCAAAATGAAATTGACAAAGATCTCACACGTGTTTCAGCTTTATAGATTTTGATGTTAGAATCATGAGACCAATGTTAGACGAGATAAAAGATCCAACCTTCCATGGTTTGACAAAGTCTCACCTGTCGACATAATTATCAGAATCCAATGACATCCTATTCAGCCTGGTCATGCTCTGTTCAAGAGCTCGCCGCAGCTTTTCGTTGTCTTGCTCAAGCTTATTCATACGGCCACTCCCTTCAGAAAGTCTTCTTTCCATGTCTGAAAGTTTCACCAACACCTCTTCCTTCTCCTTCTTTAATATTTCTGACTCATTGTAAGCATCCTAATGGGAAGCGTAAATTACATTTGGAAGAGAAAAATAGAAACTATGAGCCAGAAGATTGGATAAAGTTGTGACCATATGCTTTTAAATTGGCTCTAATGATGCATAAATTACAAAAGTTTCTATGCATTTCTTCTGGACTTGGTATCCCTATGAACTAGAAGTTGTGAAATATATAAGCTAAAAGATATCCGGTTTAAGTTTTAATTCATGTTTATGAGATGTATGATAAAGCACATCTTCAGTTCAAATGCTGTCCTCAGGGCTGTCACATCATAGGAAGTTATGAAAGCATAACGATTACACAATTTTACTACTAGATCAATTCATGTAAGCTGGTAGGAGGTGATACTCTGATATTTGTTGTCACACCTAAGAATTTCGACAAAATTAGTGGCCACAAGTGTGCACTTATCCTGGAACGCATTACCAATATCCAGACACCTGCTAATTGCCTTAGTCGACAAGTTTTTACTACTACTTTCTCAATATCCGACTGTTTTGTGTTCCAAAATAAGAAAGTGCTCGCCTCTATCTTTGAAGAGGTTACCTCGGAAACTTGCTATGAGAATAGTAACAAAAAAAATTCTAGGATAAGAGTCTCAATTGAAGTTAAGTCTCCAACTGATCTGCCTACTATTTCTCACCATTTCATGTGCCAGTGGAAATAGTTGGGAACCATCTAATCAAATCGGAGAAGAACACTAGGCAATGTCTTCCCATTTGTCCAAGCCATGGTGAACAGTACCCGGTATTTGTGCTGGTGGAAGATAGTATGTACTCTGTGGAATTAATTGAGGTGACAAGCCGGCTCAGACGCCATGGTCATCGGAAAAATAACAACAACAACTGGGAACAGTCTTTGGAATGGCATTGAGGGAACACAGAAGTACCATCTGATCTGATGGGAGAAAATGGGGCAGTTCAATTCTTTTAGGTTGTTTTAGCATCAATGATTTCACATTCTTTAAAAGCGGTTCAGGGAAGAATGAATTTGACAATTTTGCTGATGAACCTGATCATTTGTTGAGGAAATAAGAAGGAAACTTATTGTCATAAGAAAAGGCAGTGATAGCTATGATTGGTTCACTAGCAATTTCTACAAAAACATGAAAATAGGATCTAATTTTCACCAGCGAATTTGCTTTAGGTTGATTCTTATTGTTGTGACAGCTTTTGAAGATGTCTTTCCCTCTCTTTTCAGCATTCACATACAAAAGCATAGCATTGTGGCAGATGTTCTCACTTGAAAACATAATGGTAGTGTTTATGTGTTGATTTCAAACAACCTGTTTGAAGATTGGGGAATGAAGCAGGTGAATGAGTTCTTTCACGAAGTTGCAGCATGTCACTATTCAGCAAGTATTGACGATAAAATCTTCTGGAGTAAAGAAAGGGGAGGCGCCTCTTCGTCAAATCTTATTACAGTATTAAAGTGTCTTCTATTGATAGTAAATTGCGGAAGAGGACAAACTTCTTTATCACTAAATGCTTCAACGTGTGAATAAATCATCTACTACAGCACTGAAAGATTGCTTTGAATCTATCTTCTTGGGGGTCTATAGGATTATTCCAGCTTATATTATTTATCAGCCATAATTGAAGATCCAGCACATAATAAAAACCAGAGGAAATCTGGTTCTTTTTGGATCTGGACAATATGGACGGAAAACGAAGGGGTTGAGAATCCTAACTTTTTAATCAATTTTTTGGTCAACCCCCAAGAGTATCGAAACTTGGCTTGATGTAGTGCATGCCTTTAGTCTCACCTAGTTTGTACTTCCCTTTTCTATGGCAGCCCTGGTGCATTATTGTATCTCAGAACTATTATTAATATTTAATGCATAAACATATATTTGCTAAAGAAAATCTTAAAGAAGTAGGAAAAGCTATCTTGAGATTTTCTAGTTTTCAAAATAAAATACCATATTCTATCATGTTAAGTCATTGTATATGATCACTAGATGAAGTTCTGATTTAACTTATTTATGCAATAACATTTTTTCTGTAAGACTTGGTTTAGAAAGATCTAAATAACCAATCTTTCCATTCAAATAGATGTACAGACATAATAATTACTCTTTCTAGGAACACATTGAGACTGGGATAATACCTTCAGACGCGCTGAAAGTTTATGTGATTCCTCCTTTGCCATCGCCAATTCTTCTCCAAGCCGTTCCTGGATATATCAAATTATAGAAGCAAAAATAACACATAAATTAGAAAGAGAAATTGGTTTGAGAATTATGTGTTTGTTTTGCAGCATAATAGAAAGATACTACTATACCCAAGCCCCAGGGAATTGGTAAAGTTAGTTCACCTTGGCTTCAATCTCGGCGTAGTATTGGCCAAGAGCAGTTTGTAGGTTAAGGACTTCGACATTTTGGGCTTCCATTGTGTTCAAACAGTTGGCTAATTTTTTATTTAGCTCTTCGATCGCATCCTTCGACTTCCTTAATTCATTATCATTAAGGGTTCTGACATCTTCTTGACCTGCAATTGCTTGCTTGAGAGCTTTCTCCAACTGCAATAGCTGAGCTCGTTGATACTCATTAGTTTGACGTAGTTCTTCAATAATCTTGCTGTCCTCATCCATCTTTTCTGATTCTTCCATTTCCTGCAAGCACAGAAGCATGAATGACTATCTCGTATTTTAGCCACAGAAAGCTTCTACCGGTTTCACCCACATATATTCTTGGAAAGAGAATATAGCATGAGAGACTAAAGCATCCACAAATGCAGATTATCAATAGAAGGTTAAATTGATTATAACATGAGATATTAAGAACACTAATGAGACATTTGATGATTTAGTTATTTTCCAGTTGATAGAAGGCCATTCCTCAACATGGAGAAGAAAGCATGTACACTACGATGAAGTCTAACATGGAGGTCATTACAACAGCTGAGGACAAAATTTATCAAGGAAAAAAGTAAGTCCATCAAGGGCAGAAGAGACAAACAGTAATACGGATGAAAGTACATACTCCATCTACATTAACATGCAATAACATCACGAAATAATAGATGTAAATAAGATCAGAATAAAAAAATCATCCGACATCGACAATAAGAAAGCTAACTCTGCAAAGAAACTCAAAAAACCTTCTCAAGTAAATGCTGTTTGAGACGTTTTAGTTCTTGCTGTGCTTTGTCCCTTCCCCGGCGTGCTTCCTTCAATTCATTCTCCAAATTTTGCAAAGACCTCTTCATTTCATCCTTTTCAGGAAATACCTCCATCGGATGCACCTTCTAAAACAAAATAGTAGATTAGACAATACAAAAATAAAGTAGACAGTAAGGTATTGAAGAAAATTTATTGAAAGTCCAAAACGTTATGAAACAAACCCACCTCACTTATGCTATTTATGTTACTTCTATCGGCTGAAGAAACACCAGTTGCTTTCAACGAAGCTTCTAACTTATCTTTCTCTTTCTGCAAGAGAGAACGTTGAGGCATGTCTAAAGTCAAGATTTGCCAGTTTTACATTGATAAACAAGAAACTACAAAAAAATACTTGAAATTTCTCAGTGCGCAAAAGGAGGAGACTCACAAATGGAACCAAAATT
This sequence comes from Capsicum pubescens, assembly GCA_030864215.1. Classification (NCBI taxonomy): domain Eukaryota; kingdom Viridiplantae; phylum Streptophyta; class Magnoliopsida; order Solanales; family Solanaceae; genus Capsicum; species Capsicum pubescens. The sequence goes on from CM061545.1 coordinate 238,823,547, forward strand.
TGTAAATGCCACAATACTAACCTTAAGATTACTATTTTCTTTTTGCAGTGTTTCTAGCACTCTTCTCAGACCATTTCTTGCATCGTTTGATTCTTCCTTATCTCTTTCATGAAGCTCCATTTGCAACTGTTTTAATTCAGATACTTTATGAGACAGCTCAGTATGGATTTTTGTCATCTCCACAGCCATCTGAGATGCAATTTACAGAGAAAAGGAACTTATATCAACATTTCAGCAGAAGCTGGATTCATTAAGGCATGCAGAAAAGACAAGTCAAAAACCAGCACAACTTAGCAAAGAGTGGAACAATGTTAAGCAAAGCCATAAAATTGGGGTACACACACACTGCCCATGTTGTCATGCATGAAGATATATTGTGAACAACCAAAACGTTTGTTATGCAGTAAGTGAAGATACAAAGATGACAAAAGATATTGGTATACTCTAGTAGACGCCAAAGTACATATTCAGCCTCCAGTTACATAAGTTTCTCTCAGAGAATATCCTCCAGTCGTATAACTTGAACACAGTACATTGTCAAGGTGATTAATTCTAATTTGTCTTTGATAGATAAATTACAAGCTGGAGATGTAGGATAATCTCAAAATGGCAGGTTGTATTACCAAATACAGTGACTGCTGTAAGTAACTCAAAGGCCAGGCTAACCAAGATACTAGTGAAGACACCGGATATGATCCAGCAAGATCATATCAAATGGAATGAAAAAAGGAACAGTAAAATATAGAACTTAATAAAAAGTGGAACTTCACAAGTTGAAGACTTGAATATATCATTCTATCAAATAATGACCATAGAATGTAAGAAGGCCACATATGCATCAATACATAAAAAGCAAAAGTTTAGCACTCACTTTATCCCTGTCCGCTTTTAAAGAGTTCAGCTCTTGTTGCAATGTCGAGCTCAACTTCTGCTCCTCTAAGAATGAAAATGGTTTCAGACTGCATTATCAATTGAACCACTTGAAATTATAACATCGATATTCTCAAGAAGTTAAATACCTTGTAACCTAATTAGCATATTTGCCAGCTCGGTCCGTTCTTTATCAAGCTCCATTTCAAATTGCTTTATCTGCAGCTCGTGAGATGCATGCATGGCTGACAGAGATTTATTTTTCTCTTCCAGCAAGTCTGCAAGCTCCTAGAAGCATTAACAAATTTCTGTGAAGTTAGTTAATCAAAGATACAATCTAGTAACGAGGGACCAAAAAGGGAACTAGGGGGACAAAGGTGGGGTCAAAGTGTCATTACTCATTATATTATCAAAACCTCGTTTATATAGCACTAGTGCCTTAAGTAAGGACAAGCAAAGGATATTGAATCTTGTAAATTGCTCTCTTTATCCCCAACCAAATAACCTAGAGTAATTTTCTAAGCTTATAAGATGTGAATGAGCAATTTGCTAAGCTTATAAGGAATGTAATCTCCTTTAAGAATCTCTACAGTATGAGGCACGTTTGTCCCATAACAATAGCATAATGCCGCTGTTGTGCAAAGCAATGAGTTCTTACTATTATAACAGCGGACATTATTCTATTTTAATAGTTTACAGTGGACGATTTTTTAACAACTGAGAAATCACTGACAGCTAGTGGCACACGGTTCAAACCTTGGTGGATAATGGACCCAACCCTTCATTCTTCTCCACTTAATATCAATTTTTTTGTTTGCAGTAGGGTTCAAAATGGAGACGTCCACCTAACCAACACATCGCAGGTTGCACTCTTACCACTAGAGCAAAGCCCTGGGGGCGACAATGGACATAATTCTGAACGCCCACATGAAAGGGTGACCCAAACAGCAGCTCATCGTAAGAAAGAAGAAACAAATCTAGGCTATTTACCTTTTCATTGCCAAAAGTGGTTCCATTGCTTAGGCCATCCTGCTTCGGAGAAAACCCATTGTTTGTTCGGCTTCCAAAGGAACGGTTAGCTATAGCTTTGCTTTGGCGGTTTGGAGATTGATCACTGCTCCCCTAAACAAAACCAGCTAACATCAGCCACTACCCTAATACAGTGAGTTGATATCTGTGAACTTGAACAGAAATTCAGAGCAGAATAGTTCTGTCATGCAACAGCAGGACATAAAAGGTGAAGAGGGGGAAAGGAGACAACTAAATATATCACAGATTAGCACGGTTCTCCATAAACTAATACGAAAATAGATGGTAGAAATTATATATGTACATATAGGGCAAAAGATTTGAAATTCCTTTATAATAATTTGTAACTACTGTCAAGCCCTTTATGGTAGGGGTAAGGCTCCGTATACACCACCCTCCCAAGACCGCAATGGTGGAATTACACTGGGTATGTTGTTGCGCTGTCTAGACATTTAATAGTTTTTTTAATCAAGTAGCCCCTTCAACTATAATTTTGGTAATATAAGGTGAAACAAGTAGCTCCTCCATCCATAACTAGATAACAAGTAAGGACCCATTGATCCCTGATATAAACTCAGGTTATGGGAACTCCTTGAATTTTCCTATTACTGTTCTCGGACTAGTTATTGCTACTTCTCTATATTCTTTATGCCTTTCTTTTAATAAGGATCATTCATGTCATTTATATTTTTAATATAGATTGCTATTCTTCTGTGATACCCACGGCCCACGAGATAACCTTTTGCTCTACCATTACCATATGCTTTCTCTAGGTCAACGAACATCATCTGAAAATCTTGGTACAGACTACATGTGTTAAAAACTAATCCACCATTACACCTCATAATTGATACTAAGCACCATTCTCAAATTGGTGCATTTTACTTTTATAGAAACCTTAGTAGGTAAACATCAGGTGAGCTTTTTAATAAAGAGGATATTCTTGGCCCGGGAAGAGGAGACAAGTAACACTAGGGATATAGAGGACAATTATCTCAGGCCATTCAATATTGCTTTCTCCAGAATAAACAATAACATAGAGAATGTTTTCGACAATTAGCTATAAATAAAAAATCACTTAAAAACAATCATCTGTATGGACATACCGAAAATCATTAAACACTAAGCAGCAGAAATGATTAATTAAAAAAGAAAAGTTCTATTTACGAAATGCCAATTTAGAAGAAAAGAATTATTCCTGGAGTAACTACCTTATGCATGTTTTTCGATGCACTCAGGGGAGAACTTGATTGTACACTTTGCTTCAATGAACTATTTTCTTCATTTAACCTTGAAACTTGATCCTGCATAAGTAACTTTTTAAGTTGCAAAAGTATAATGACAATTGTGCAGCAAAAGTCATGGAGCAAGTGTCGCCAGACAATTGAAAATCATGATTTTGCACACATCACGTAACACACTTCTTCTTTTTCTTCTTTTTGTTTTTGGGAGAAAATATCAAGTAGCAATATTACAAAGTTCAAATCACATGTTTTATGGAATATCAAAGATGATTTTTTAACAAAATTATCCCAATGTTCTCTCCAACTTCAACTACATCTTTGTAATATTCAATTAATTAAAAAACATCCTTATATTTTTCAAAACTGACCAGAAACATCCCTCATTAAATTTTTCATCCACTTCAAATAGAGCCTATTGCTTGTTACATAACTTCCTGTGTCTTTCTCTTTTCGAGACAAGCTCTTCATTCTGTCTTCAAATGGACACCAGAAATAGTCATCTCAAAGTCTTTCTCCAATGAGAGGAATAAGAAGGTCAAGAAATGGCAACAGGGGAGATAGTTAAACTCCAGAGGAACTCACCAAACTGGGCTAAGAAAATTGAACTACATATTGAGAATATAGAACTAAGATTTTCCCTACACATGAATTGGTGGCTCAATCCTTCAATTATAAACTCAGAAAGAAGAACAATGGGATTATGAACACAAAAAGAAGAACAGTGGGATTCTTTAATTCTAGAAAAAAAAAAGAACAGTGGGTTTCACTACTTCCAAGTGGGTAGATATAGTGCTGGTTATGTCATGCTATCATGGGTTGCTTAAATCACTAAATTAGAATTGAGAGACAATCACAGGGGATTAGGCTGGTCTTGCTGAAGGCAGCAATGAAATGTCCATCACGTATCACTTCATGCAGATCACGCAAGGACTCCATCCATCATCAATGCAACTCTAGAAGAAACTTGGTGTCTAGGTTCCCAAGTTGATAACACCTCCTCCTCCTCTTTTTTTTTTTTTTTGGTGTGTGTGTGTGTTTTGGGTTTTAGGGTGGGGGGGTTGGGGGGATACACTTGTGGAGGGCTATTTTTCTTTCGATCGAAATGCCTGTCGAATGTATTTGGATTTTGACATGAAACGAGAGTTACTAATCTTCCTAGAATTTGCAGCTAACACTCAAGCGCACCAGTTATGCTAACCTTCCTCGCAAATGTTCAGGAAAAGATCCAATGCCTCAAAAGAAAAAGGGTCTGCCTTCAATGGATCCTTCATTCTTCTTCCAAATCATCTTTTTCTGCGGTGAGATCTTTCACATCTCACTCTCCAGAGAATACAATTGTAAGTTATTCTTTCTATCATGTGCTTTTTCTATTTGCTATCTTCCTCGTTTCACTAATCAGTGAAAACCTCTATTTTCCCAATAATTTTTACATAGTGTAGAGAAAATTTTCAATATGGTTTAAGCTATATCATAAACTTGCTTGCGATTCTATGTATTTGCAAAGAGTAACTTTTTCTCTAGGTTCAGCCAAGGAGTAATTAGCAGTTTTAGGAAGAAGTCAGATTTTTATTCAAGGAAGGCAGAGATGAAAAGAGGGCTTGTGGGAAGAAGGGATAGAGAAAAAGATTAGCACGTGAAAAACAACAAGCTCTGTTAGAAGTGGATAAAAAGCTTAACATAAGGATTGGTGAGTTCTGGAAAATTTTAAGGATGTTCAATTTTATTTTTTTTGGTGATTTGAAAAGTTTAAGGATTCTGCACAACATTCAAAGCACCTTTCTCCGGTAAGAGTGCTTATTCCCACATCTCTAAAAACAGGGGAATCACAAACCCAAACACTAACTCTTTCAGTTGAATTTGGAATACTAAGGTTCCTAATAAAATCAAATTCTTCCTCTGGCTTCTCTCGCATAACAGCCTTCCCACCAAGGCCACCCTCTATCAGAGAGGTATTGACATCACCCCTTCCTGTCATATATGCAATCATCAGCTTGAGGACATTCATCATCTTTTCTTTGATTGCTACAACACTAGAGACTTCTGGATAGACCTCATCCAGAAATCCAATGGAACCCCCCACCCCCACCCCCAAAATCCCAATATGTTCTCCACTCTGAACTGGGAGAACACTTGGACGAACTTGAGACATTCCAGTTTTGATAACATCATCACCTAGGATGTTCTCCTCCCTTTCTGCATATGGAGCATCTGGAAAACCAGAAATGATAATGTCTTCAATAACAAGAGAAACCAGTCTTCCTTCAAAGATGCTTATGCTGAAGCAATGGAATTCGTCCACCCTAGTGACCCCACGAATCCTCATCCTAGGACCACTATCACTGTAAGATGGACACACACACACACCCAACAAACATAACTAATACAAGATGAACGCTGATGGCTCTTGTATTAGGAATCCTGGCAAAGGTGGCATTGAGGGAATAGTGAGGAATAGTGGAGGGGACTGGATTCTAGGTTTTCTTAAAAGCTACCTTCATGCTACAAATAATCTTATGGAACTACTTGCCCTTAGGGAAGGCCTCAAGCTAGTGCTCGAGCACAACCTCAGACCCATCAAAATCAACATTGACTCGAAAGAGGTCATTAACATGCTTCAAAAAGGTAACATGCTCTATAATCCCATTATTGATGAGTGCAGGTTGATGATAAGAAGTTTGGGAGGTCCAGCTGTGCACCATAGCTTTAGATATCTGATATCTTGGCAAAGACGGGAGCAGCTCTGGACTGTTTTGAAAGAACTCAAGTTTTTGTGGCACCACCAATGTTTGCAGCACATAGTACTTGGGTAGACACAGATGGAACTAGTTATGAAAGAAGTGTTCCTTGTAATATCAACTCTAATGGGCTATGCCCCTCTGTTTTTGTAATTGAGACAAATTAAGGCTTCTCTGTTGCTGTAAAACTCGTTATTTACTTTATTGCAAGTCTATTCTACCAAGAAAAAAAGTTAAAGGATGTTTTCTATTGAGAAAAATATTTTATGGATGTAACTAAAGTTGGAGTGAAAATAATTCGGATGAATTTAGTCAAAACTCAAATCAAAAATAGTTACCACGGTATACGGGGTCATTGTTTCTAAGCATGCAACAGTATCATGATCATTTTCTTTTCTAAAGAAAGAGTTGCATTAAATCTGGGCCCTTCAGCAGTGTCCCAAAATAGGTCCAAAGGACCGTCTTGGGCAATCAATTTCAAGTAAGAAAGATTTAATAAGTCTAGGTAACATTAAGAATTTGAAGTCCTAAGCATGACACTGAAACTTATCCAATTACTATATAAGAAATCATGTCAAGCTGAAGAAAAAAAAAAAACTTTACCTCTTTTTCTTTCAATAAAGCAGCATAATTAACTGATAATGCTTTGATCTCAGCCTCAGATTCTTTAAGTCTCTTAATTTCAGCTTTGTATTTCTCTATCTGCAACAAAAACAGATAAAAAGTGCCAAATTAATTATGTGTCACCTTATGGAATAGGACCAATGGATTTTAAACAACCATAGGTCCCGATAAATTGAATTCACCCACAACAAAATTAGACTCCAAGCAATAATTGTATTTGATCAGCCCTTTCCTTTCTCAACTAGAGTAAGATGTCTTGGCAATTTATTGCATTAATTAATAATGATGTTGAAAGAAAAGGTTATCAAAAACTAAGAAGAATTCTGATGAACAACATTTAAAGATACCAGCTAGAACATATAACTAAATTGCAACTTAAGACAGCACAATCAGTTCTCTTATTATTTCACCTAGCTCATCAATATTTTATACCAACCAAGTTTTAGAAGTAAGGAAACAATCCAGCTTCAGAGATAATATAAGACTACCACACGGATAAAATAGATTGTTTCTAATCGCTGTAACATTTTGTATGCATTGTTCCACGTTAGTGCGACACTATTAGAATCACCAAATTGACAAAACAATTCACCTTTAGAGCTAGTATAAACTCTATCGAAACTGATTGTTCTTAATCAGTAGATTATTTTTAGTTATCCAACAATTACAACCCAATAACATAAACAAAACAGGTCTTGCAAAATAAGAGAATCTTGACGTGTGGAGCCTTATTCAGCATCCATGACATTACCCGTGCCAATGAATCCCATCCTAACCAACATAGTATATATCTCTTCTCTCATAAAACTAAAGGATAACTAACATGAAAGTGTAATGAGGGCATATTTTTGGCCAAAACATTCATCTATGGAACTCCCAATGCTCTTTCATGCACACAAGAATCAACCAATCAGCTAACCCTCAATCCCAATATAGTTATGCTTAATTGTATGAATCCACTATGGACACTTTGCATTATTCAGGTAGCACCAATGTGAAACCAAGAATTTGGCAAAGGGTGTGCTAATTTTCTTCTTAGCTGTGTTAAGCTGGGTGTGTAAAATTAAATGTACGCTCTAACATTAACCTTTGTACACCACATAATTTTCCGATGAAAGGTGTGCACCGTCCTTCGCCTATGGTGGCTCCACCCATGGGTAGCACATGCCTAGGTAGAGACATCCTTACAAAATGATACGGTTAGACTATATTTAAATTACGTTGTCAACCTACCACAGGTCTCCACCTTCATCCTAACTCAGGCACTAGCTACAATTTGCGGAGCTCACATGGACAGTCTCACGACAATATAACCAAACTCAAAATTATCAATATTACACAATCAATCATTATACAATCCATAAAAGTGTGTATCTTAGTGATCAATGATACGGTTTGAGAACCATGAGGTCAAAAAATTCAAATCCAAACAAAGGTGCGCGCAAGCTGGCCTGGCCACCACAGTTATCAAAAAAGACAATCTATGAATAACTTAACCCTTTCCAGGTAATACAAGGAGGAAAGCGCTGTAGAGGCACGCTACAAGCTCGAATCCTAAGTGAACCAAGTCTAGTATTCCAGTGTGGACGGCTAAATGGACGAGCCATTATCATACGAATGCCCAAAAAAATAAAATGTGGATCCTTTTTCCCACTTATCTAACTAAAGTGAAGCATTTTACAGCATTAACAAATACATCAAAATAATAAACATCGACTTAACACTCAAATCAACTACACCTCAATCCCTGATTAGTTGTAATCGGCTAAATGCATCAATTTTCATTCTAATACCACGTAATTAGCGATTCCAACCAATAAAAAATAAAAAATACCTCATGATTGTGAGGAGAATCGAAACCATTGGCAATTGGAGAATTAAATGTCGGTGACTTAGAACGAGTGAAATTCCTAGAAATTCTCCGATTAGATACCGAATTATTACTATCCGTTCGATCACCGGAATTGTAAATCGAAAGGTGTTGATCATCTTCATCGTCCTCGTCGTGAATTTCAAGTGCGATCCTATTGAGATTCTCCTTAAAATTATCGATTGAACTCCACATCTTTCCAACCTAAATGCCCCAAATTTGGTTTAGGAATAAGCTCGGACAATTATCCGAATGATAGGATTTAGGGGTTGGAGAAAATCTTTCTGTTGCAAATTTTAATGGAAGGAAGGTTAATTTTAGGAGTTTTATATGGTAGATCTGGAAAAGAAATTACAATCAAGTTCTTTTTATTTTATTTCTTTTTTCATAAAAACGTGCTTTGTAATTAATTATGCGTCAGAACTCAGATGCACACCTACAGTTTTTTTTTTTTTTTTTTAGAAAAATACGTACTCATCAACCTATCATATTTACATAAATTTTCAACAACAACATATTCAGTTTATTCTCATATAATGGGGTCAGAAAAGGGTAGAAAGTATGCAATGCATACCACTAACTCAGATGAAGTAGAGAGCTATTTTCGATAGCCCCATCTTAGAATCGATAACAGTATAACAAACACAAAAGCTAAGTACAAAATAAACTAACACCGCTAGCAACAAGATAATACTACAACCACAAGATAAAAATAAGAACTATCTAACCGAAATCATAGACATCACACAGCACCACAAATAAAAAACTACAGACACAAAAGAACGTTTCCTTGTAGTTACCGACGCACTCCCACCCTCCAAACCCTGTAATCTAATCTGCGTCATCCACACCTTTCTATCAAGGATCATATCTTCGTAAGTTGTTACTGTGCCTAATCACCTCTCTCTAATATTTCTTCGGTCTACCTCTATCCCACCTAAAACCATCCAAAGATATAATTAGTTTTTTCATTCTTACAAAAAACTAATTATATACTTCATTGGATATATTGAGAGCTAAATATGTATGTCAATTAATTCAAAACTTTTAAAAAATATATTGAAAGTTAATTATATTTCTTTAAAAAGAAAAAAATATATTTTCGTTGAGTATAACGGGAACTAATCATATATTTAGACAAATTCATAATTAAATTTTTTAGTAATTATATAAAATATCAAAATTTTATATAATTAAATTTCAAACTATCGAAATTTACGTCATTTGCCTTAGTTTATTATACCCTCCCTTTCTTTCATAATTTTTTTTTTTTGTTGCTGGCTTGCTACATTTTGTTTAATTGTAGAAAAATTGTCAAATTTATACTTTTACTATGTAAAAATGATTAATTAATATAATTTCTTATAAAAATTATATCCTAACTTAATCAAATGGCTTAGATATATTTTTCTTCCGTTGACTAGTCTCAATGGATATTTAATTCCATGGGACACTAATATTTTAGGTAAACACCACATAATATGTCAATTCACCATGGCTAACTCATTTATTATTGATTGGCTACTATAACTTTCACTTTGTTGGTGAATTGTTTTTTCATTCTAATCCTCTAGCATACATTTTTCCTTCTACTGCCCCATTTTTTCTTTTTTAAAAAAAAAGTTACCCTTTTCATACTGACACTAGCATCTGCCCCTCTATTACTACACATTAAAGTTTGTTGTAAATACTACATATAATACAAGTTTATTATAATATATTTAGAAAATATATTTACACCAAAAACTACAAAAATGTACGTCATATATTGCAAAATGAAAGTTATGAAATATTGTTAATTTTGAACAAAATCAAGATTCAATTACTCAATAGTCTAATGACTTATCAAGTATAAACATTTTAAATGTTATAGAAAACCCACAATGCATATATATACAACACAAATAGAATTATCATTTTTTCCCTTCCTATCCTATCAAAAATTTTAATGATATTTTCACTTATTTTTTAACACGAGTTGAATCTTCTGCTAACTCATATAAAAAGTGATGATAATCACTAAAACTAACATCACTTGTTAATAACATCCCTAAAACTAACATCACTTGTTAACCAAAAAAAAACAACACCAATCTATTTTGAGCTCCGTCACAAAGCTATTATAATCAACCATTTGAGACTTAACAAGTACTATTAATATGTATCAACCATGATTTTAACATGATTATATAATTTTGTAAGTATGATTTTAATTCAGTTTGATATAACTTGTGTTACAGATGAAACATTTTTGTCATTCCAAAACTTCTTTTATTGCATGCAATTTCTAATTACTGTATTATATAGTTTAGTTGGGTCTACATAGAGACGGATCTAGGATCCGGACTCTCCGGGTGTCAAGTAAAATAGTCAACTGATACATTTACGACGTTTAATCAACAATGCTTAATAAAAAAATAAAAAAATGACGTGTTGCTGACCAAGATAGAACCCACGACCTTTGACCCACAAAAGTGGCACTTTACCAGCTGATGCTTAAACCAAAATAAATAAATAAATTAAAAAATGATGGGTTGCTGACCAAGATAGAACCCACGACCTTTGGCCCACAAAAGTGGCACTTTACCAGCTGATGCTTAAACAAAAAAATAATAATTTTAAAATGATGTGTTGCTGACCAAGATAGAACCCACGACCTTTAACCCACAAAAGTGGCACTTTATCAGCTGATCGAGATCGAACCCACGACCTATTACCCATAAAGATAACACTTTGGTATTGTGCCACGACCTATTACCCATAAAGATAACACTTTGGTATTGTGAGTGACAGATTTAATATTTACTATATCAGTGTCGATATATATATTGAATATTGCTTAATGAAAAAAAAACCTAAAAAATAAAATATGTTGCTGCCCGAGATCGAACCCACGACCTATTACACAGAAAAATAACATTTTGCCACTTGCACTAGACAGTGTTTTTTGATATTATGAGTGACAAATTTAATATTTTAATATATCAATCTATATATATAATTATATATATATAGAGTTTCCATCGAAATTTGCGGATGACGTGCCACCCCACCGACCGTCATAGATCCGCCTACAATTAGTCATTTGTTGATCATATCAAAGAGGCAAAGGGCTGTTGTAAACTTGAGAAGAAGTAAAAGAGGCTTTCCCAAAACTTCATGGGTCAAATTGAAATTTTCACAAAGGTAAGTAGCAAAGCAAACGGCCTTATATAAAGCGAGAGATACTAATGCGTATTTTTCATCATTGTGGGAAACGTCAAAACCCTAGGGTTATGTTGGCGGCGGTAGCTCTGCCGGCAGCAATAGCAGTGGCCATCGTCTATTTCCAATACCTATATTTTTTATTTTCTCTTCTTGCTTGAATATCTTGCTGCTGCTATGAAGAGAAGCGAAGAAATTATCGGATTACGGTGATGTTTTTTTCAACAAAAATAATCTCCGTAAGATGAGGTTCTATCTTCTATGGTTCGTATTCACTGAGCAGATTTCTCTTTTGCTTACTTCAACCTAACAGCTACTCATTCATATGTTCAGTTAAAAAATTCCATTTAGTATCTGTTTTTGTTTAGATTAATCTGAGTGCTGAATTTAGATACTGATCGAAGGTCCTATGGACGAAGCGCAAAAAACGCAATGCGTTTTCGGCCAAGTTTGCTTTCGGATATCGATTTCGGAACCCGGATCTCCGAGCCTGAATTGTTCGGGTTCGGATTTGCTTCATTATCGGATCTGATTTCTGACATTTGTATTTTTTTAGATTTGAATTTTCTCCGTATTTTTGAAAGCGAAGGTTCCCAGCGGAGAGGGTAAAAACTCTAGAACGAGTCCTCTCTAACACTATAAACACAATGCCTTCGCAGATTGAACATTTGCCGAATCGTAGGAAGCTCCAGATTCCCCCATTTTGGCGCTTCTTGAACCCTCGGCTAAATTTCTATTCATTTTCCCTAGTTTCAGTTTCGCTACAGTTTCACTTTCGTTTGAGGTTCACTGCTATGAATGCTGAATTTGGAATTTGCAATCACTAATTATGCATTTTTCAGAAACTATGTACTGCATTTGTGCACATGAATTTTGGATTAAAGAACATGTTAATAAACAATTTCAGTGTGGTCAAAGAAAGAAATCCGCACAGTAATATCATGAACGAAAATCATACGTGCAATGTGACTAAATCTAAATATAGCATTTTAACAAGATGAATTTCAACGAAATGCTGAATATGAATTTTGAAATCAATATTTTCAATTTCCAAATGCGAGCACATTAATTTCAAACACCCAACTTGAGCTTGTTTTGAATTCCATCCGCCTCCATAGGACAATTCACAATTTATCAAATCCAGTTTTGAAGCTTGGATGAAAATTGAATTGAAGTGCATCTTGTTAATTATGTTCTAAAAATGATTAAAGTTTATTTCCTGACATTTCATTAGAACAGAAGCATGTAATAATTTTTTCAAACAAAATGACTTGGTGACATGGAACAACACTTGAAATAAATAGGCTACACGAAGAGAGATACCCCTTTCATTTAAACAAATTAAGATCTCCTCTTCGGATACTAGGTACTAGTTCTACAAAGTAACCTGCTTTTAAAAATGTTTTTGTTTAATAAATCACTACTTCCTTAAACTCTATTCTAATTGAACATCTGAATAAATATCATGCGATTAGTTGAAGTGTATATAATGTCAATGTTGAATATGAAATGAGAGTTACTAGCACAACGATTAAGCTATTTAAATACAAAAATGCCTCTCAAGTAAGTAATTCATGTATAACTACTTTTCATTAACGTTTGCTTGATGATTATGCACGGTAAACACAACACTCCCTTCATAATCAATCACAATATAACAATTGTTTTGACTATTATTCAGCGTAAACAATTTCTACAATACAATTCCCCACATAACAAAAAACGACCTCAAGTAAATTATCAATACTAGCAATTCTTCACACAAGGTACTTATCAATCGAAGTTGAACACGTACAAACAAAATGCTCCTAATATCATAATAATAACAATGGGTATCAACGGCTGAGCAAGAAATTTATACGAGGATTCGAAAAAACTGGTCGAATGCCACAGTTGAGATTTGAACTTGTGATCAAAAGAAATATATTAACCCCTTTTACTACGTAATACACTAGAATTTTTTTTTATGTCAAGGGATTCAACAGTTTGAATAAAACCAAAAAAATTCGTTCCGAACCTTTTTGCATCGATGAAGGAAATTCATCTTGAATCCCCCCAACTAAAATCTAGCTCTGCCCCTGGCGGACGCTATACACATCAACAAAAACCTGTATTGATAATTGTGAGACTGACAAGGCGAACGTTACATCCATAAATATCTAGCTATTATGGCAATATCAGCTCCTGCTATTTTGATCCCCTAGAGAAGTCCATAAATAGTATATCTGGTCTCCTATCATTGTCTTCCATGAACAGTATTATACTTAAATCAACCCTGTCGAAACACAAACTGTCCCTCATGCTTGCCCTTGGGGTTCAGTTAATCACAATGAGAGAAGAGACAGAGAAATTAGGTACATGCCTTTTTGTTCGTGTTCTGATGTCCTCCACAAGTATCAAAGACGCAATGAAGAAAGATCACGGATATGTTAGTAGCATAAACATCAAACCAGGCAATCTGCAAAGCGACGCTTCTGCACTATGAAATCATTTATAAAAATGTCACTTAGGCTTCGTCAGGTAGGATGCCCATATCTCATCTGCTGGAGGCGGTGGCTGGACCCAATGCCCAGGTATTCGGCTGCATCCAAAGGCAGAGGTTTTGGGAGAGGGGGGTTTGTTAGATATGCCTGACATATGTGGTCGTAATTTGTCATGACGAAATGGAACAAATTCCATGTGTTATTTAAAATGAAAGTCTAAAGAAAATTATAGTGATAAAAAGGAGAACATAGTTCGTGGCAGAAGACACTTCAGGGTGAAATAGCATTGACGTCTGTTGATCAGTGGGTCAAATAGCGACGACTTCACATTTCAAATACAAAAGGACATAGCTTTCAATGATACAAAAACACTGCGAGTCAATCGCCAGACTTGCTGGATTACTGCATAGAAATGATTTTCCAACCTAATTACTTTTCTTTTAGTGGCTGAGTTAAAAATGTTGAATCACTAAGTGAACTGCCAAAATCTAGAAACTCCTATGGCGGTAACAAGTAGTATATGATATCTAGACAAGTATTTCAGGGTTAAAAAACGTGATTGATTTTTTTCTTTTTGATAAGGACGTGATTGATGTGAGCATCGAGAGAATAATATCTATAGTGAATGAAGCTAAACTGCAGATGTCCATCTGACAAACAAATGCAATCATGAGAATTTCCTTTTCAACCTTTTTTCCTCACACATTTGTTGCTTGTCTTTGTGTGTTAGTGAAAACCTTGGTAAATATGGAAATGACTAATGCAACTTTTTCTATTTTGGACTAAAAGAAAAGAAACACTAACACGATTTAGCAAGATATTTACCTTCCTCCAGGTCTGATGTATGCATCCCATGTTCTTCTTACCTGCGTAGAAGAAGGAAAAGGTTTCATGTCATCCAAGCCTTTAATGTGTCAAGCATAATGAACTTTGGCATTTCTTCTTGCAAAAACAACTCATACATCAACATATAGAAACAAATAGAATGGGCCTTCAAATCACAATGATAAAAGACATGCAAATTTACTGTAGGAGTAGAATTAACAAGACAATAGCCAAGTTCACCTCTATAAGAGTTCCCAAATCATGATTACTGCCATAGTAATAGTGATAAAATTCCATTGGTAGATTTGCCACAGAACAATGTAAGCTGGCTGATCGTAGCCCTTTAGATTCACCCTTTTCCAATTCATTGACAGGTGCAGGACCTGATTTATCTTTATCCTCAGTCACTTGGTCTTGATTTATTTTATCGCCACCAGTATTAGCATGCAGGTCACCAGGCTCCAGTCTTTGACTTTGAATTGTTTTCCTGGATACCTCAGCAGTTGCAATTGCATCCTTAGCAGCAGCTGTATCAGCTGCCGCCTTTGCCTGTCGCTCTTCTTCCTCAACTGCAGCTCTTACTTTTTCTAGAAACTTGTCATCCTCCTCAGGGAGAAAGTGACCTATTCAAATATAAACAACGATGTTAGAAAGTAAGACTGAAGTGTTTGGGGCCAAAGGGGATAAGGCTGAGGGTAAAAAAAAGTGAAAGCATCTTTCATAAGGGTTTCTACTCTATCATCCCGTAAAGCCAAATGATTACAGGTTTATAGAAAAACAGCAGCAACTCTCACTCTCCAGTTTCTCTGAGTATCGATGCTAAAAGATCAGCATATAAAAATAGTTACATACAGATGGCACATTAACTGAATATTTGGGTTAAATTCTTCATAGAACTTGAGGAGCCCTTAATGATTGGGAGGCTGAGAGTTGCAAGCCGACTTATGCTGATAAATGATTTCCCTCGAACTACTAACACACCTGACAGACCAGTGTGGAAGTTTCACAGCTAGGGTGTCTTCACAGTGAGGTCCTGCTATTGGAGGAGAAATACTAATCATCTACAGATTATGCGCACGTCATGGGAGTTGATTTGGAAAGTCAAAAGTTCCCCTAAAAGTCTCTTGTTTTGTGTGATTAGCATGCAGAAAAGCTTGTTTGGCTCATGAATTACTACAAAGAAGAGGTAGATAGATTTGCTCAAGGTGTTTTATGTGTGGCCAGGATGCTGAAGTAAACAGACATCTGTTTCTGCACTGTAAAATAGCTGCAAATCCGTGGATATGTTCTTGTGTTTACTTGGAGTGAGCTGGGTAGTTCCTAAGACCACTAAAGGTATGTTAGACTGCTGGAAAGAGATTGGAAGAAGAGAAACAGAGGAGGACAGGTGGGAATTGATTCCTGCAAGCATCTACTGGACACTGTGGAGGGAAAGGAATGCAAGATGCTTCAAAGACGAAGCAACATTTTCAAAAATCATAACGAATTGCATTAGTCTTTTATATTTTTTGGTGTAAACAAGAAACAAGAAATGGTGGGGGATATAGAACTTTTATGTTGATTTTACAGGGAAATTGTAAAGCTCCATAGGCTAGTTCCTATGTTTTCTGTTTTTTGCCATATGGGCGATGTAAGCGCTCATTCTCATCATTATTTGGATGATGTCAATTTTGTGAATAAATTGTTACTCTTTCCTCAAAAAGAAGAACTCAGGAAGCAAAAGCGGAAGCTGCCTAATGATAAACACACAGTTGCAGCATTAAAAAAGAAATTATAATCCCAACGCGAATCTACTGATTTTTTCACCATTTTCATTTTCCCAGTGAGCATCTCATAGTTAATGAATAACTAAGACTCATTCATTACAAACTGTTTCAACAATCCATGCGTAACACTGTGTGCTTTTACTTGAGAAGTGCAGAATTCAACCCCAAATAGTAGTGTCCCACTAGAAACAGAGTAAAAATAATAAATTCAAAAGGAAAAAGATCAAACAAGCTAGGATAAACTAAAGAAACACAAAGATAGATCAACATCATTAGGATATTTACCTTGCTTCTTCAACTTCTGAACCCTGATGGAGCGTAATTCTTGCAATTTCTCTACTATCAATGCCAGCTCAAGCTAAATGCAAAATCGAAGCGACTCAACATCATTATACCAATAAATAAAGGGCATACAACATTATATTACTACGGTTGCCATCTAAAATAAACCATAAACCAACCTCACATAACTTGTGGTATTGAAACGAAACCTTTTTTTTACTGGAAGAGGAGCAGGAGCAAAACTAAACCACACGAAACACTGAACAGGATGGTAAATATGGTGCCACACCATGTCAAAACTCTCACAAGTTTCTACAATCCTTAAGCAATTTCAACAGTCATGTCCAGTTGAATGAATAAGCAACCATCATTCTCACCTCAGATTCTAGTCTCCTTTTCTCCTCTTTTGCTTTATGCTTTGCTATTTCCTTCATCTTTTCAACCTGCGCATCGACCCTAAGTTACTGAGCAATATGTTATGCAATTGAGCCTTTACTGTATGCACAAAAAAAACTGCACGAACTATGTTTTGGTAGCTCGGTGACACTCGGAGCAAGTAGCCCAGAAAACCCAGAAGCATTTATTAGTCATAGCATGACATCATAAAATAGCATACATAATCCAATAGAACCCAATACTGGTTGTTTTAATCGCACATAGTGGAGAGCAATGTATCCGGTTATGGAAATCTGCAGAAATCCAGTAGCTATATAATTACAAAATATGTAGAGGATTTAACGAAAAAATTATGACATTAACAAATAAGTGATTCGATTAGGTATAAAGACATGGTAGTTGCTGTAAGGATCATTTTCTCTTGACTTGACCTGACCTGTGAAATCTACATTGTCTCTATGAACTTTTCAATAAGTTATAAAAGATAAGGAAAAAAAATATATGCAGAATGGACAACACTATGCCTAAAGTCCAAGAGTTCTCACAAGCTTTCAAACCCGGCAGTACAAGCCAACGCAGAGGAACACCTCTACTTTTTCTAGAACAGGATGGAGATTTTAAAAAAGTATTTCTTAGTAGTTAGTACTCTGCAGTTTCAACTATCAATACCTTGCGTTTTGCAATATCCTTGGCTATCTCTCTAGCCCTCCATTCATCAGCTTCCATATCAATTTGGTCATATTGCTCTCGCTCCTAATGATAAGTGTGTCATCAGAAATTAGAATGCAAGAAGGAATAACACAAACACCTTAGAGATTAAACTTCCAAAAATTAAAAACACAAAAAAAGTGAACGCAGTAAGATAGGAACTATAGCACCTTTGCTAGCTTTTCTGCAACGCGTTTCCTCTTCCTCTTTCGCCAAAGTTTGTTCCTTTTGTACTTGTGCATTTTATTTGCTAATCCAACTGTTGCAGATTTTTCTTCCCATGGGGCCATCTCATCTGTGACAACTCTAAAAGGTTCCAACTGAGCACTCAATTTTGACATTAAAGCATTAGCCGCTTCCAACAATAAAGATTCTTGGCTTTCCATATTGATCCTAGAATGCTCCATAAACTTCACATAACTATCAACAGAGCCTTCACTAGTTCCATTTCCTGAACCCTCCTCAGAATTTTCTTTCTTGCCTTTCAGCCTAATTAACATTTCCAACTCCTTCTTCCTGCTCAAATATTTCAAAATTCAAAAACCCAGAAGATACACGGGAGCACATAAACTATCATATTCATATACAATAGTGTGTATACTACTGATTTGAAGTTTTAAGCTTCAGTTTTGGTATCAGCCCCACTTTGGCCTTCCAAATCCAAAAACCGAGAAGACCAAAATGCAGACTTTAAATTAGTATTCAACAATGCATACATCCTAGTGTTCCTGAATTAAGTTTCAACCCCATCTTCCTAGTAACTGGTAAAGTTGCTACCATGTGACCAGGAGGTCACAGGTTCAAGCCTTGGAAACAACCTCTAGCAGAAATGCAAGGTAAGGCTGCGTACAATACACCCTTGTGGTGGGGCCCTTTCCCGGACACCGCGCATAGCGGTAGCTTTAGTGCACCGGGCTGCCCTTTTTATCTTCCACCCTAATTAACATTACCAGCTCTTATTACCTACTCAAAGTAATCTGAAGTAAAAACCCAGAAGGACTATACAAAAACACTATCCACTGACGTGGCAAAAACTGTTTGCAAGGGACCCCATTAAGAGGGTAACGCATTGAACACTGTGAGGTTCTCCATTTGCTCAAACTCTGACACTTTGGTTAATGCAAAGTGTCAGATTGCATTCACTAACGCAAATAATAGTGCTTCTAGATCAAAGTTTTAGCCCCAATTCTGAACCGTCACCATTATTTCACTTTTATTACTCTCCCTCTTATGCTTTTACGTGAGACTATTTCCTTTCTAATCTATTGCCAAAAAAAACATGACACCTTTCTATTTCTAGAACAATTTAACCGAGTATCATTTTCAGCTCCTTCGGACTGCTCAAAACGCAAAAAGACCTTAAGAGTAACACATACGAATTACAACAACAACAACAACATACTCAGTATAATCCCACAAAGTGTGGGTCTGGGAGGATAGTGTGTACACAAAACCTAGCCCTACCTCAAAAGTAGAGACGCTGTTTCATAGACCCTCAGCTCAAGGGAAAATTAGTCCAAAGCAGTCCAGAAAAGAACAACAACAACAGATAGTAACAAGGCAGTAACTACAACAAAATAATATAATAGGCGAAGTACAAGAAACAATAAATAATACTAACAGAAATCGAACCATAAGAAACTCCAGAGCAATACTACAGTCTACAACAACTAGTATGGACTAATAACAAGATCACACACATTCAAATTCACATTCACATCCAATAATGTAAATAATAGTAGTTAATCATTCAAAGTTTAAAGCTTTATGTTACATACAAAGCTGTTGCAAGCTTCACAGTGTCGTGTAAGTTTCTGAGGTGATCAACCACATTGGAGGTATTCCAGAAGGTACTAGAAGCCGGTGGAAAAGCCGGTAATGGAGGAGGTAACGGCCGTCCGAATGGCGGTGGCCCCGGTTGATTCATCGGGTACTACAAATTTACACCGAGAAATTAAAATTAAAATCATCTGAAAATGCTATAAAATTGAACACATTTGACAATTCAAAGAATAAAATTACCTGCATCTTAGACTACAAGTGTTGAACCCTAGCAGATTGTGTAAATCGATAATTTCAGGCAGCAAATTGGTTCTGGATTGGCGCCTTCTGTATCTTGGTGCCTCAGAGATGGTAAAAAGGGTTCAAAAGAAACAAATTCAGTTAAATAAAAAATATATCGGCATAACAACAAACAAGTCAGGATGGCCGAGTGGTCTAAGGCGCCAGACTCAAGTTCTGGTCTTCGAAAGAGGGCGTGGGTTCAAATCCCACTTCTGACATTCCTTTTCCCTTTTTTTTTTTCGTCTAATTATTTTTTAAAAATTTATTACTCCCCTCCATCCTTCATTACTTGCTTATTTTACTTTTTACATGTTAAGAAATCTAACAATTTAAATTTTGTGCATCGTTAGTGTACAAAATATTTTACACTGTCAGGTAAACTTGACTTGTTATTGCTTGTTACGTAACTTTTTTTTTTTTTAATTTTTATATAAATAATTGGGTAACGTGTAACAGCAGGTCAAGTTAACTAATAATATAGAATAGTTTTCCCACTTCTGACATTCCTTTTCCCTTTTTTTGTCATCTAATTATTTTTTAAAAATTTATTACTCCCCTCCATCCTTCATTACTTGGTTATTTTACTTTTTACATGTTAAGAAATCTAACAATTTAAATTTTGTGCATCGTTAATGTACAAAATATTTTACATTATCAGGTAAACTTGACTTGCTATTGCTTGTTACGTAACTTTTTCTTTTTTATTTTTTATGTAAATAATTGGGTAACCTGCAACAGCAGGTCAAGTTAACTAATAATATAGAATATTTTGTACACTAACGGTGCACAAAACTTAAACTCGAAATGTAATATAGGATAACTATTGTAAAAACAGGATGTGTTTATCTCACGTCTAAAATTATCTTTTAGAAAAAACTTTTTTCTTTTAGTTGTTTTTTTCTAAAAAAAAATATGACGGGTCTCTAAAATTAAGGAGGGATGATGAAAACAGGGAAGGAATTTGGTTGACTTGATACCCTACATTAAATAGAATTCAGAGTGGAGCTATAACAACTTGTTCATGCACTTTATTTTATTCTACTTAGATTATTTCTTCTTTCTTGCATTTCTACTTCTTTGGCCAAATTCTAATTAAAAATAAGATGTTTGCTAAAGTGTTAAACTAAATGGCAAAATGACTGCACTACAAAAACATATATACTAAGTAATAACTAATGGAGAGGTAAAAGTTTATTTGTGTTTAGAACACAACAAATGAAGACGTGATTTTTTTTTTATATACGTGTTTACAAACTATGATTAAATGATATATATTCTTGTTCTTCTTTTACGAGATAATTAAGATTTAAATAATTAATTGGACATAAACTTTGAAAACAGTCTCTTTACTTCTTCGGAGGTAGCGGTATGGACTGCGTACATCTTACCCTCCCCCAAACCCCATTTTATGGGATTACACTGTGTTTGTTGTTGTTGTTGTTGACATAAACTTAGATGTGATAAATATTTACCGTCAACATTGGAATGCATTTTGAAAAGATGAAATCATTTTTTTGCTTTGAACAATCATCGAGCATGTCGGTTCATTCAAACAAGAGAGTACAACGATCCTTTTATTCATAGTACCGTAAAACTATTTAGGATTTTCCATATTTCATTTCTTTTACTCCAACTTCTAGGAAGATTGTTCTAGTATAAGCAAGGGCGGACCTACCTATTAGGAGGGCATGCACCGCGAACAACTATCAACCTTTAAAAAAATTCTGTACATGTGTATATATATACCTTGGACGACTATCATATATTTTAAAAAAAAGATCTCTCAAACATTATCGGATGGATTGGGTCATTTGATCAGGCTGCCCGCTGCCCCTTAGTCCTTTGAGCCCGGATCTCCGCGATGTTCAAATCTTGAGTCCACCTCTGAATATTAAGGGTAATATGTTGAATTCAAATTCATTTTCATTGTTCTCCAGATACTTGACAAGAATTTCTGGACTTAAAATTGACACAGTTGGAAAGCTGAAGCATCTGTTTTTTTCCCATTGGAGATTTACTAGTGTTAATACATACTGAAACTGATGTGACTTGATCAAGCTAGTATTTGAACAAGAGTCATTTGGTCCCCAACTGAGATTCGTACAAGTCCTTCTGTAGTTTTGTCATCATCTAAATTGATTCAGGCATTTCTTTCTTGACTGATTAGTACACTAACTAGTTCATATCTAGCATTATTGTTGATACAACGCATCCAACACTTTTGGACAAAACAATATGACCCGACAACTAAAGACATCATCAAACAGTAATGTCTTTGGTCCCCTAATTTTGGCTAAGTTAACTGATGCCAGAATAAGTTTTTACCAAAAACATTCACTGCTTCTGTGCTAGCTACAGTTACCTACTTCCTAGTTGTTCTTTTACTTTGGGCTATATATGAACATTAGAGAGACATTTCACAATGCCCATGGACCTAATTCCAGTAAGCATGCCATCAGCTTATGATGACAAACCAACAAAGCAAAGACAGTAGGTGTTAATTTCACCAACTTCAAGTAGACACGTTTCTTGAGTTTGCATATTAAACTTACATATTGAATGGGATCTGGCAAACAGGTTAGCAGATCAATGCATAGTTTTCCAACGACCACGCTTGTCCCAGGGGCTATCAATTGACGTTCTTTCATCGAAAAGTACAGTGTAGTTAAGGAATTTTTTAAAAAACAAATAATAATCTATCATGTATCACGTAGATTCAATATGTTGAACTCTTTTGGCTTATTTTTGTGGTTATTTAGTTATATTTTGACTCCAACTTGTTTGGATGGTTGTTATATATGTATCGTTTTAAATATTATATTATATTATTCTGATGAACACAATATTTGAATAAATAGTACTTATTATGTTATGTCGTTTCATAATGATATGCACCAACAGTTGGAAGAATGACCTTACATTATTTAAAAAAAAAACACAAATAATGAAGACATGTGGTAGAGTTATAACTAGATAAAAAGTAGCGAAAGTAGAATAAGGTTACTAAATATAAGGATAAATTAAAGTAACAATAGAATCAATCAAATTAATCGGTGGTTACGTAAAACTATTTTCTCATGGTTATATAACAATAAATTTAACAATATAAATATAATAAAACTTGAACAACAATCAAAACAAACATTGCCATTCTAACTGGCTGTCACAGAATCCAATAGCTTCTTAGTATTCTTTATCCACTTGTGTAACATGAGCACAATTGAACTCACATAGTTAATTACAGTAATAAATTACGTATACGAAACCGCTTTGCCTAACTTTAAAATGGCCTAATAAGTTTGGCCAAAGCAGCTTTCAAAGTGATTAGTGAAGGTGGAGGAACATAATATTTAGCTATGTTGTTTGGACTATTAAAAAATATCATTACGTGCATGTTGGATTCTTCAAAAGCAGAAGCGGAGCCAGAAATTTGACGAAGAGTTTGTAAATTTTCTTCTGAGTTGCGTTAAGGGTGTGCAAAATTAAATGCACACTCATAATAACTAAAATTTAGTCTTATATACACACCATAATTTTTCGACGAGGGGTGTGCACCTGACCACCCTTTGATATAGGATAGGTGACTCCGTCCATATTCAAAAGTACGTATTTTTGGAGAATCCGACATGAGTACCGCAACATTTTTATAGAGTCAGAGCAACCTAAATATTTAGCACATGGGTCAGAATTACTCTGGTAAAGTATAGATACTCTGAATTCAACCAAATGCTTGCTTTCTAAAAAGCAAGGACACAGTTAATTTGGATTTGCAATTTTTACCTCCAACAGTGCAAATAAGGCATGAAACAGCTCCACGATTGACAAATTTAAGCCATGTTTCAAGGTGTACAATTTGGAGTAAGTGATGATGAGGTGGTAATTGAGACAAAGGATGCTAAAAACATTTAGGGGGGACAACTAGCTAGTATGTCTAATATTGGACGTTACGTTGGTCCCCTCTTCAAAATCTCAAAAAGAACCAAAAGAGCCTAATTTGTGGTGTTTCCCCTTCTTGATAGGGGTGCATACATAGTTGTGAATCTTAGGGATAAGAAAACAAATTATGTGCATGAAAACAAAACAGTGATGGGGATAAAATCTTGTATTTTCTCCTAACAAATGCCACTCATGGGACCCTGTTGTGTCTTGCTTGTTTCCTTTACCAACTCAACATTTCTGTCTCAATTCTCAACGTGGAATTAACTTCCTCTTTAAAGAAAGTTCTAGCAGTATGGCAAACTTTCCGGGGTTCAGTGTCTCACTTTGGATAGCAAACCAGTTAGGATCAAGTTCACGTCTTCATGTATAGGAGTAGACGTAAAGTTGTTGTCATATGATCATAAGGTCACGAGTTCAATTCTTGAAAACATCCTCTAGCATTAAGGTTGCGTACACTTACACCCTCGTGGTGGGACCTTTTCCAGAATCCTGCACATAACGAACACCTTAGTGCGCCGGGTTGCTAACAATTTTGACAAATTTAAAAGACAAGAAAGTCTGCTTCGAAGTATATTCAAGGTTATTTCTGAGTATATACCAAAACATAAGGGACATTTTTTTGTCATTTTCTCTATAATGTATCCTAAATATATATTTTGGAACTCTATGGTAAATATCAACAAAAATTTACTTGTACCAGGTGATTACACCAAACTACATTAATTTAACATGGTTAAATTGAAAACTATTGTGATAATTGTGAATTGATTAACCATGATTTTGCGATAAAAATGTATGTGCTCGAAGATATATCATGTATTCATTGAACGGGTGTAAACATCATGTGTGTTGGTAAACTTTCATCATAAATATCCTTGAAATGACGAATTTAGACTTGATTTAGCAGGCTTGATAGAACTGTAGTTCATTCTCCGGCTCTAGTTGAGTTTGAGGTCCCTAGCGCCCATTTTGAGTACTTTTCGTCGCGCCCCTACCTCTAAAACGCGAGAATAGCAACTTTTTTATGGTATTAATTACTTGCGTCTAAATTATGAATTCTTCAATTCCTCGACATCTCTTAAATTTCTTTTTAAGAGGTTGGTGGTATGGAGGGGGTTGGAGGGGCGGTGCTGCTGACGACGTGAGGCATGTGGCATTTTGTGAATCAAAAGATTAGTTGGTGTTCATGGAGGTGCTATGAAATTTTTTAACAAAACTAGGCATTGAAAATGTGATATCATACTCCATTAATTCAACTAATATAAAACTCTCATATGTATGTAGTACTACTATATACACTTGTAGTGGTGGGCCGCCTGCTATCAAAATCCTCCCCAGCTACTCCACAAAATGTCACAGACCATCTCCAGTAAAGAACAAAAAGAGGAAAAAAAAATAAAAATGAGACCATGTGAGGGTCCTGATGTCGTTTTACAACCTTATCCCCACAGGCCATACCATATAAAAAGATTAATCTAAATAATGTATATTCAACCGCTTAAACTAAAAATAGTAATATATAATATATGTATAATTTCTGAGCCGGGGATCTATCGGAAACAGCCTCTCTAATTCTTCGGAGGTAGCGGTATGGACTGCGTACATTTTACCCTCCTCAGACCTCACTTTGTGGGAATACACTGGATTTGTTGTTGTTGTTGTTTGTATAATATATGTATAATACACGTATAATAGTGTATAATCTATGTATACCGGTTAGCCAAAATACAACAATAAATGAGAGCCCTATTCAATACTATATCATTCCAATTATAGCACCATTCTTGAGTTTTGATATATCTAAGAACTGATACCTTTATGATATAGTTGTATCACTGGGGACAGATAAATTTGGATCAGAAACTTCAAAATGATAAACTAAGATTATTAACTTTGTCTACATAAAATAAGAAGATAGTAGCAGTTAAATAAATCCTAACTATAACTTTTTTTTTTTTTTTTTCATTTTCACCTCAGAATGTACAAAATATTGAATCTGAGTGATACATGATAGATTATTTGTATGAAGAGACAAAAATCTAAATATACATCTGAGAAAAGAATTTAAGGATGAACTTCAACATCTAGAATTGCTTCTTCTGGTCGAAATGATCATCAAGATCGATATCATGCTCAGTTGACATACCAAATGATCTCTTACAGTGCAGAATTGCATCAGAAATTGCGCTCTCCATATCGCGCCAAACATCAGTTGAATGATCATTGGATGGTCTTTTTATAGGGGAATAAGCCTCATGTGGTGAATTAATATTGCTCCAGCTTTTCACCTTTCTCAAACTCTTAACTCTTCTACTACTACTACTACTTCTTTGGTTGTTATCATTTCCACCCCAATTGACAACAGAATAAGATTTCAACATTCGACAAGGAGATCCCTGAAATGATGTATTAGTAGTAGTAGTACTCTTGCAGCTTTGAATTTCACTTACTTTTCTTTGAAGGTCATCAACTTTTGCAGTACTTTTTCTTGAACTTACTATCCTTTTGGAGAATGGCCTGACGAATCCAAACCACTTAACCAAGATTCTGCGCGAAAACTTCCTCCAATTTTCAAGAAAATCAGCTTGACTAGTTGCGGAATCTGAAAGCTTAGAGACAGGTGTGGGAGGAGTACTAGTTGAGGGTACTGATGAATTGGTGTTGAAATTATTGAAGGCTTCGCGAAAAGATTCAATCTTTGATCTGTCAAGATACCGAGGCATGATATGTCCATCAAAGAAGATTTCATCAGCATGAATAGATTCAGAAACAGGATGAACATCAAAGTTGAAGTTTTGTGCTTCTTCTAGGAATCTTTTCGAATAAGCGATAAATTTTAACTCTTCATCAGGATCATCATGATCATCATGACTACTATAAGAGGGTCTAGGGGATTCTGTTAGGCCATCAATGGATGTTTTTTTGTTCAACAACCAGCTATATGAAAAACTCTCTGTCGCAAGAGGTTGTTGGGAATTTTCCATAGTGAATTGTATACTATAATATGTGAAGAAAGGAAAAGGGAAATGAGATGCTTATATAAAGAGTTTACACTTACAGGTTACCGCTACAACAGATTAAAATACGTTGACACTTACTGTTAATTTTTTTTTAAGGTGTCAGCGTATATAAGTTAAATCCGTATAAAAATAAATGCTTGGCTGAGAATAGAGGAACTCACGTGAGCTTATTTTATAGTGACATCAAAAATTACAAATTGCATAGATATTTTATTTAACAAATTTCAGCAGCAACACATGTTGTATTCATATCAAACAAGCAACTAATTATTTGGACAATTCATCTCTTTTTGTTTCTTTTTTGTTTTGTCAAAGTAATCATCATATTTACGTAATCACTTTATCTGTTGAATTCCTTTTTTTTTTTCTTCTTAGTTTTTGATGCATATGCAATGCAGTACCAAATATTATCACTGCCGTCCAACTAAATACAATATTAATATTTGCAAAAACATAAATGCATAACTGCAAAGAATTGTTAACCTATGACCCTAAATCAAGAATTTTAGCATTTACTAAATTCCTAGTGATAGCTCCACTTTGGAGCTATGAAATTATTTAAGAAAAAATGAATTAAAGTATGGATCAAGAGGTCACGGGTAACTGATAAAGTTGTTGTCATATGACCAGGAAGTCACGGGTTCAAGCCTTGGTAAGACCGTGTACAATACACCCTTATGGTAGGGCCCCCTTCCCCGTACACCGCGCATAGTGATAGCTTTAGTGCACTGGACTGCCCGTATGGATCAGTAAAATGCAATGAGGTGTTCCAGCTCTAGAAATATGTTTAAGTAATCTGTAATTTAAATTTAGTTCTTCCTATTCTAATCTAAGAGAGATTAATTTAAGGCTTCTTTGACCAAAATTTTACTAAAGGCCAATTTGATGACATATGATACTCGTTTTCTGGAGGAATGGCAAAAGGAGATATTATTAAAAAACTTGCAAGTATTAGCAGACATATTGAAGCCATTGGCCATGCTTTAGATAGTGATATTATTTGGCCCTTTGCAATTTTTAATACAATAAAAATTGCAGCTTACATGCTTCTGGTAGAAAAATGATGGTTTTAAAAGTATTAGTATTTTCTGTATCTTGACTGTTAGGACTTAAATAGACAAAAGAAAGCAATGAAACAATAGTTTAGCAATATATCAGTGAAATATTCAAAGACCAAGAGATAATGATCCCCCCCCCCCCCCCCCCCCAGATTGTAGCCAAAAGGTTTCAAAATGCAACTAAATGAATGGCTAAATTGAAGTCTTATAGATAAACAAACTATATTAAAACTTAGTTAATGTTGACAGCACAGGGTTTTAAGAAAATTCAATTCTTGATAATAGCATTTTGTTATGATTCTTTTTTCAATAGAATCTTTTGCATTCACACGTTCCGGCGTTTCCATCACTTCTTACTTAATGATTAGGTCGGAATTCTATCACAGAAGTCAGAATGATATTTGCTTCTTGAGTCAATCTTCTGAGTCTTTATAGGCTCGAAGATGCCAATTTTTCATCTGATTTCTGGTACGAACATGCATTGATGCTTTATTAGTTATTACAGTGAGTTATAGTCAATCGCCTAGGATGAGGAATCCTGTCTTTTGTAGGAAAAAAATGAGGATGCTTTAAACGGTTAGATGACTTTCACTTTAATGAAAATAAGCTCTGGAGTTGTGATGATTGTATCTTTTTTCTGGTATACATTACTGTAACGACTAAAAGAATCTTGAAATTGTAAGAAAAGGAAAAGAAGTAAAGGAAAAAAGAAGAGAAAGAGCAGACATAGACAGAAAATGGGGTCCCTAGTTTGTTGGGAGAAAAAGCAGAATCAAAGGCTAGGAACTATTTTACAAAGGTCCCCTACTAGTTTTTGCACAAAGGAACAGTTGTTGTCTGCTGAATATTTGCCTATTAGTTAGGTGCCAACTTTTTTTTGCAAAAATAGAACAGCATATGGCAATATCAAAGCCAAATATCAGTCATCTCAATCAGACATTTTGCATTATGAGAATTCATAGTTGTCTTTTCTGACCAAACAAGAAAGTTTTTACTGTTATGTATCATGATTAAGGCCACAATAATCAACACAAGAATGGTGAAGTACAGTTTGAGTTTCAAGCCTCATCTTGACAGTGAAATCTTCACAGGAAGTAGACACTTTTTCTCGTCAGTTTTATCGGCTTACCATTAGATTAATGACAAGAGGGAGTTGCTCGGACGGTAAAAAATCCTCACTTCCAACCCCATGGTTGTGAGTTCGAGTCACTAAGGGAGCAAAAAGGTGAGAATTCCTAGGGAGGGTTAAAAAAATGATTACCATTAGATTACTCCAACATCTACTTAACAGAATATTGACAATATAAGGCTTTAAAATTCGTTATATAATGGATATAGATCCTTTCATGGTTCACTCATAGTCAAGATTATAAGTAAGTTTTGAGAAAAAAGAAAGCATTATAAAAAAAAATCCATATCTTACTCTTGCATGCTTCAACAAATATTATTCATTCATGGCTAAGATCACCAATCTCTTTCTTATTTCAAAATGCTTCATTGAGATAGAACGGTGCAAGACATGACATTTATGCTAACGAATATTATTCATTCATCTCTCAGTTCAAAACTCAGCATGTTTTCGCAGAGTGTTTTTTCATGAAGGTGTATGCATAACTTCAATAAAATCTGGAAGACCTCTTACCTATCATCACTGTTTGAAGTCCACAATTTTGACACCTTGACGCGTCAACTCCAGAAAATGTGTACCAATAAAATCTAGCAGACCTCTTACCTCCAATCATCTATCAAGTTCTGCGCAATGTTATATATAATAAGTTATCGTTAAAATTAATGTGTTGCTGTATAAGTAGTTGGAACTCAGTCAAGTTATTATGTATCTGTATGTATGTGCTGAAGTATTGAACAAGTGAATAACAAGAAATATCAACAAATATTTCTGCTACAGAAACAATATAGCAACTCGTTTAGTAAAATTACTATTGTTCCTTCTTAAGTTGCTATGATCCATGCCAGACTTCTAACAGTGAGTACTTTCTGGCGAAACTAACAGTTACTATCCTTATTTTCAGATTTTTTCTTCTTTCTTCCTCTCTTTGATGAGTGAAGTGATGAAAGTGTACAAGTCAGATTTTTTCTTCTTTCTTCCTCTCTTTGGTGAGTGAAGTGATGAAAGTGTACAAGTTACTCTATAATTTGGATAATGAACTTATCAGGATTTGAGATGTTAAACCTAAACATTACTCTTCCTATATGCAGGCACTTGGTCTATACACTAGGCTAATGGCCCTATTAAATTCATAGTTCTCTTTTATAGTTTACAATATTTAAGATTTAAATTCTTAAATCTAGTTTTTCAAGTGAGCTAGTTTTATTTAAAAGGACAAACTTTGCCTTAGTTTTGACATTTGGGATAAGAGAAGGGGAAAAGACAACATAATAGCAATTGCAGAAGCACAAACCAAAGAGTAATCCTCAAATTTAAATAAAATTAATAACTACTTAACCGTGAAGCCACGCTTTACTTAGCATAAGCACAAAGTAGCAGTCTGAGTAAGTAAAGTTTCATCCTATAAAAAGCAACGATCTAATGATCTCTAATGCAGAACAGCTTTATAGATTTTCCTATACAAGTCATTTCAACATCTGGCAAAATCAGCAAGGAATGGAACTCCAATCCGATAGATCACTTGCATTATTCTCCGTAGTAATTCTAGTACTAGCAGCTTCTTGTGATGCCGGTGGAATTGCAATTTACTGGGGTCAGAATGGAGCTGAAGGAACATTGGCGGAAACCTGTGCCACGAAGAACTATGATTTCGTGATCATAGCTTTTCTGCCAACCTTTGGAAATGGTCAACAACCAATGATAAATCTAGCTGGCCATTGTGATCCAAGTGTTGGTGAGTGTACCAAATTAAGCACAGATATAAAATCCTGCCAAGCTGAAGGAATCAAAGTGATGTTGTCAATTGGAGGCGGCGCTGGGAGTTACTATCTTGCTTCTGCTGATGATGCGAGGCAAGTGGCTACTTATCTTTGGAACAACTTCTTGGGGGGACGTTCAACAAATCGTCCACTTGGTGATGCCGTTTTAGATGGAATAGACTTTGATATTGAAGGAGGAACCAATCTGTACTGGGATGTTCTTGCCAAGTCTCTTTCTGCATATAGCAGTATGGGCAAGAAAGTGTACTTAACAGCGGCTCCTCAGTGCCCATTCCCTGATGCTTGGATTGGAAACGCCTTGAAAACAGGCCTTTTCGATTATGTTTGGGTTCAATTCTATAATAACCCTCCTTGTCAATACAGTTCTAGTGATATTAGCAATCTTGAAGCTGCATGGAAACAGTGGACTGCCGATATCCCTGCCACAAAGATTTTCCTCGGCTTGCCAGCCGCTCCAGCAGCTGCCGGGAGTGGATTCATCCCTGCTGGTGACCTCACTTCTCAAGTTCTTCCATCAATAAAAAGCTCTTCCAAGTATGGTGGGGTAATGTTGTGGTCAAAATACTACGATGATCAGACCCATTATAGTTCTTCAATCAAGAGTGATGTCTGAAGTTCTGAGCCATATCTCAGCCTTTACTAGTGACCAAATATGTTCTGGTACTATACATATATAATACGATAGCCTGTGTAATCATTCATGTGTTATATGTATTTAAAGGGAAATACATTATCAATTAAAGATTGTGGTCTTCTCTCAAGGCCAAGATAAGTTATAAATTCTGAGAAAAAAGAAGACATTACAAGCGTCCATATATTATGTTTTCATGCATGAACATATATTATCCATTCATAGCTAAGACCAACTGTGTTCTGATATGAAAATGATCTCTTGAGATAGAACGGCGCAAGACATGCCTTATATACCAACAAATAATATTCATTCATGACTTAGCTCAAAAGGCAGCATGTTCTGACACAGTGGCAGATGTCCTGCCTATCATCGCTGTTTGAAGTCCACAATTTTGACATAGTTTCATCATTTGGTATAAAAACACACAGAAAACGCACCAATAAAATCTAGCAGACCTCTTACTCATCTCCTAGCAATTTGTGTGCAATGAATGTTATAGTAAGTTATTGCCATTCGAGCTCAGACTTCTATGCTTTATCCCTCTCTTTGGTGAGTTGGGCTGGGCCTCATTGGAAGGCATTTACTCTAGGAAACCAAAAATAGATGTTTAATGGCCTGCATATGATTAGTAAAGAGAGAATTTCATAACAAGTTAATATCCCCGTCCTGTCCAGTTCTCCATTTGTACATTGGTTTAAAGATATGCCTATTTCATTGTATTCATCGAGTACATTAGCAGCACGTTACAGTTTAATGAACCTTCTAATTTAGATTCGGACCAAAAACTCTGCAATCATAACTAGGTTTACTTTGTCCAACCAAAGTCCAAAAACTAACCAAGTTTTGTCTAAATTTCTCTGTAGAAAATTTCATTCTTTCAGATGCAAGAATTTGTAGAGTTGTGTGCGAGTAGCCTGAACAAGTAATATTCCTTTCTGGTACTGAACACGTCCTCGACATGAAAAGACAAAGTTCTAACCACTATAGCAGATTGGATAAAAGTCATTCTTCATAGTATACCTCTTTTTATAAGCAATTCAAGAATTTATTCTTCCGAATGCTCATATACAGGCACTCGGTGTATGTACTAGGCTAATAGTTCTATTTGATCCCTTCTCCAGCTATGCATTTTAAGACTCAAGAACTTCAATACTAAACCATCAATAACAGTATAATTTCCTTATTCTGTCTAACCAAGTAATATTCCTGATAACTAGAGATAATGAAAATTCAGTTTCGTATTGACAATTTTCAGAGCTGAAGCAACGGTCCATTTCATTGAGAAGCTAGTATTTGGAAGAGGAACTGTGAACAAGGTTTACAGTTTATAAGACTTTTTAACATTTTAAAATGTGAGCTAGTTTTTTGTAAAAGGAAAAACTATGTCTTTGTTGTTTTTTGTAAAAGGAAAAACTTTGCCTTTGTTTTAACATCAAAAAGACTTGGCGAGAAGACAAGGGGAAAAAGACAAACATAATAGTCCAGAAGCACAGACAAAAGATCATTCATAGAATTTGAATAAATCTGAGAACTACTTAACCGTGAAGCCACGCTTTACTTAGCATAAGCACAAAGTAGCAGTCTGAGTAAGTAAAGTTTCATCCTATAAAAAGCAACGATCTAATGATCTCTAATGCAGAACAGCTTTATAGATTTTCCTATACAAGTCATTTCAACATCTGGCAAAATCAGCAAGGAATGGAACTCCAATCCGATAGATCACTTGCATTATTCTCCGTAGTAATTCTAGTACTAGCAGCTTCTTGTGATGCCGGTGGAATTGCAATTTACTGGGGTCAGAATGGAGCTGAAGGAACATTGGCGGAAACCTGTGCCACGAAGAACTATGATTTCGTGATCATAGCTTTTCTGCCAACCTTTGGAAATGGTCAACAACCAATGATAAATCTAGCTGGCCATTGTGATCCAAGTGTTGGTGAGTGTACCAAATTAAGCACAGATATAAAATCCTGCCAAGCTGAAGGAATCAAAGTGATGTTGTCAATTGGAGGCGGCGCTGGGAGTTACTATCTTGCTTCTGCTGATGATGCGAGGCAAGTGGCTACTTATCTTTGGAACAACTTCTTGGGGGGACGTTCAACAAATCGTCCACTTGGTGATGCCGTTTTAGATGGAATAGACTTTGATATTGAAGGAGGAACCAATCTGTACTGGGATGTTCTTGCCAAGTCTCTTTCTGCATATAGCAGTATGGGCAAGAAAGTGTACTTAACAGCGGCTCCTCAGTGCCCATTCCCTGATGCTTGGATTGGAAACGCCTTGAAAACAGGCCTTTTCGATTATGTTTGGGTTCAATTCTATAATAACCCTCCTTGTCAATACAGTTCTAGTGATATTAGCAATCTTGAAGCTGCATGGAAACAGTGGACTGCCGATATCCCTGCCACAAAGATTTTCCTCGGCTTGCCAGCCGCTCCAGCAGCTGCCGGGAGTGGATTCATCCCTGCTGGTGACCTCACTTCTCAAGTTCTTCCATCAATAAAAAGCTCTTCCAAGTATGGTGGGGTAATGTTGTGGTCAAAATACTACGATGATCAGACCCATTATAGTTCTTCAATCAAGAGTGATGTCTGAAGTTCTGAGCCATATCTCAGCCTTTACTAGTGACCAAATATGTTCTGGTACTATACATATATAATACGATAGCCTGTGTAATCATTCATGTGTTATATGTATTTAAAGGGAAATACATTATCAATTAAAGATTGTGGTCTTCTCTCAAGGCCAAGATAAGTTATAAATTCTGAGAAAAAAGAAGACATTACAAGCGTCCATATATTATGTTTTCATGCATGAACATATATTATCCATTCATAGCTAAGACCAACTGTGTTCTGATATGAAAATGATCTCTTGAGATAGAACGGCGCAAGACATGCCTTATATACCAACAAATAATATTCATTCATGACTTAGCTCAAAAGGCAGCATGTTCTGACACAGTGGCAGATGTCCTGCCTATCATCGCTGTTTGAAGTCCACAATTTTGACATAGTTTCATCATTTGGTATAAAAACACACAGAAAACGCACCAATAAAATCTAGCAGACCTCTTACTCATCTCCTAGCAATTTGTGTGCAATGAATGTTATAGTAAGTTATTGCCATTCGAGCTCAGACTTCTATGCTTTATCCCTCTCTTTGGTGAGTTGGGCTGGGCCTCATTGGAAGGCATTTACTCTAGGAAACCAAAAATAGATGTTTAATGGCCTGCATATGATTAGTAAAGAGAGAATTTCATAACAAGTTAATATCCCCGTCCTGTCCAGTTCTCCATTTGTACATTGGTTTAAAGATATGCCTATTTCATTGTATTCATCGAGTACATTAGCAGCACGTTACAGTTTAATGAACCTTCTAATTTAGATTCGGACCAAAAACTCTGCAATCATAACTAGGTTTACTTTGTCCAACCAAAGTCCAAAAACTAACCAAGTTTTGTCTAAATTTCTCTGTAGAAAATTTCATTCTTTCAGATGCAAGAATTTGTAGAGTTGTGT
The DNA here is from genome assembly GCA_030864215.1 of Capsicum pubescens. Lineage (NCBI taxonomy): Eukaryota > Viridiplantae > Streptophyta > Magnoliopsida > Solanales > Solanaceae > Capsicum > Capsicum pubescens. Next base: position 238,858,726 of record CM061545.1, read on the forward strand.
GCGAGTAGCCTGAACAAGTAATATTCCTTTCTGGTACTGAACACGTCCTCGACATGAAAAGACAAAGTTCTAACCACTATAGCAGATTGGATAAAAGTCATTCTTCATAGTATACCTCTTTTTATAAGCAATTCAAGAATTTATTCTTCCGAATGCTCATATACAGGCACTCGGTGTATGTACTAGGCTAATAGTTCTATTTGATCCCTTCTCCAGCTATGCATTTTAAGACTCAAGAACTTCAATACTAAACCATCAATAACAGTATAATTTCCTTATTCTGTCTAACCAAGTAATATTCCTGATAACTAGAGATAATGAAAATTCAGTTTCGTATTGACAATTTTCAGAGCTGAAGCAACGGTCCATTTCATTGAGAAGCTAGTATTTGGAAGAGGAACTGTGAACAAGGTTTACAGTTTATAAGACTTTTTAACATTTTAAAATGTGAGCTAGTTTTTTGTAAAAGGAAAAACTATGTCTTTGTTGTTTTTTGTAAAAGGAAAAACTTTGCCTTTGTTTTAACATCAAAAAGACTTGGCGAGAAGACAAGGGGAAAAAGACAAACATAATAGTCCAGAAGCACAGACAAAAGATCATTCATAGAATTTGAATAAATCTGAGAACTACTTAACCGTGAAGCCACGCTTTACTTAGCATAAGCACAAAGTAGCAGTCTGAGTAAGTAAAGTTTCATCCTATAAAAAGCAACGATCTAATGATCTCTAATGCAGAACAACTTTATAGATTTTCCTATACAAGTCATTTCAACATCTGGCAAAATCAGCAAGGAATGGAACTCCAATCCGATAGATCACTTGCATTATTCTCCGTAGTAATTCTAGTACTAGCAGCTTCTTGTGATGCCGGTGGAATTGCAATTTACTGGGGTCAGAATGGAGCTGAAGGAACATTGGCGGAAACCTGTGCCACGAAGAACTATGATTTCGTGATCATAGCTTTTCTGCCAACCTTTGGAAATGGTCAACAACCAATGATAAATCTAGCTGGCCATTGTGATCCAAGTGTTGGTGAGTGTACCAAATTAAGCACAGATATAAAATCCTGCCAAGCTGAAGGAATCAAAGTGATGTTGTCAATTGGAGGCGGCGCTGGGAGTTACTATCTTGCTTCTGCTGATGATGCGAGGCAAGTGGCTACTTATCTTTGGAACAACTTCTTGGGGGGACGTTCAACAAATCGTCCACTTGGTGATGCCGTTTTAGATGGAATAGACTTTGATATTGAAGGAGGAACCAATCTGTACTGGGATGTTCTTGCCAAGTCTCTTTCTGCATATAGCAGTATGGGCAAGAAAGTGTACTTAACAGCGGCTCCTCAGTGCCCATTCCCTGATGCTTGGATTGGAAACGCCTTGAAAACAGGCCTTTTCGATTATGTTTGGGTTCAATTCTATAATAACCCTCCTTGTCAATACAGTTCTAGTGATATTAGCAATCTTGAAGCTGCATGGAAACAGTGGACTGCCGATATCCCTGCCACAAAGATTTTCCTCGGCTTGCCAGCCGCTCCAGCAGCTGCCGGGAGTGGATTCATCCCTGCTGGTGACCTCACTTCTCAAGTTCTTCCATCAATAAAAAGCTCTTCCAAGTATGGTGGGGTAATGTTGTGGTCAAAATACTACGATGATCAGACCCATTATAGTTCTTCAATCAAGAGTGATGTCTGAAGTTCTGAGCCATATCTCAGCCTTTACTAGTGACCAAATATGTTCTGGTACTATACATATATAATACGATAGCCTGTGTAATCATTCATGTGTTATATGTATTTAAAGGGAAATACATTATCAATTAAAGATTGTGGTCTTCTCTCAAGGCCAAGATAAGTTATAAATTCTGAGAAAAAAGAAGACATTACAAGCGTCCATATATTATGTTTTCATGCATGAACATATATTATCCATTCATAGCTAAGACCAACTGTGTTCTGATATGAAAATGATCTCTTGAGATAGAACGGCGCAAGACATGCCTTATATACCAACAAATAATATTCATTCATGACTTAGCTCAAAAGGCAGCATGTTCTGACACAGTGGCAGATGTCCTGCCTATCATCGCTGTTTGAAGTCCACAATTTTGACATAGTTTCATCATTTGGTATAAAAACACACAGAAAACGCACCAATAAAATCTAGCAGACCTCTTACTCATCTCCTAGCAATTTGTGTGCAATGAATGTTATAGTAAGTTATTGCCATTCGAGCTCAGACTTCTATGCTTTATCCCTCTCTTTGGTGAGTTGGGCTGGGCCTCATTGGAAGGCATTTACTCTAGGAAACCAAAAATAGATGTTTAATGGCCTGCATATGATTAGTAAAGAGAGAATTTCATAACAAGTTAATATCCCCGTCCTGTCCAGTTCTCCATTTGTACATTGGTTTAAAGATATGCCTATTTCATTGTATTCATCGAGTACATTAGCAGCACGTTACAGTTTAATGAACCTTCTAATTTAGATTCGGACCAAAAACTCTGCAATCATAACTAGGTTTACTTTGTCCAACCAAAGTCCAAAAACTAACCAAGTTTTGTCTAAATTTCTCTGTAGAAAATTTCATTCTTTCAGATGCAAGAATTTGTAGAGTTGTGTGCGAGTAGCCTGAACAAGTAATATTCCTTTCTGGTACTGAACACGTCCTCGACATGAAAAGACAAAGTTCTAACCACTATAGCAGATTGGATAAAAGTCATTCTTCATAGTATACCTCTTTTTATAAGCAATTCAAGAATTTATTCTTCCGAATGCTCATATACAGGCACTCGGTGTATGTACTAGGCTAATAGTTCTATTTGATCCCTTCTCCAGCTATGCATTTTAAGACTCAAGAACTTCAATACTAAACCATCAATAACAGTATAATTTCCTTATTCTGTCTAACCAAGTAATATTCCTGATAACTAGAGATAATGAAAATTCAGTTTCGTATTGACAATTTTCAGAGCTGAAGCAACGGTCCATTTCATTGAGAAGCTAGTATTTGGAAGAGGAACTGTGAACAAGGTTTACAGTTTATAAGACTTTTTAACATTTTAAAATGTGAGCTAGTTTTTTGTAAAAGGAAAAACTATGTCTTTGTTGTTTTTTGTAAAAGGAAAAACTTTGCCTTTGTTTTAACATCAAAAAGACTTGGCGAGAAGACAAGGGGAAAAAGACAAACATAATAGTCCAGAAGCACAGACAAAAGATCATTCATAGAATTTGAATAAATCTGAGAACTACTTAACCGTGAAGCCACGCTTTACTTAGCATAAGCACAAAGTAGCAGTCTGAGTAAGTAAAGTTTCATCCTATAAAAAGCAACGATCTAATGATCTCTAATGCAGAACAACTTTATAGATTTTCCTATACAAGTCATTTCAACATCTGGCAAAATCAGCAAGGAATGGAACTCCAATCCGATAGATCACTTGCATTATTCTCCGTAGTAATTCTAGTACTAGCAGCTTCTTGTGATGCCGGTGGAATTGCAATTTACTGGGGTCAGAATGGAGCTGAAGGAACATTGGCGGAAACCTGTGCCACGAAGAACTATGATTTCGTGATCATAGCTTTTCTGCCAACCTTTGGAAATGGTCAACAACCAATGATAAATCTAGCTGGCCATTGTGATCCAAGTGTTGGTGAGTGTACCAAATTAAGCACAGATATAAAATCCTGCCAAGCTGAAGGAATCAAAGTGATGTTGTCAATTGGAGGCGGCGCTGGGAGTTACTATCTTGCTTCTGCTGATGATGCGAGGCAAGTGGCTACTTATCTTTGGAACAACTTCTTGGGGGGACGTTCAACAAATCGTCCACTTGGTGATGCCGTTTTAGATGGAATAGACTTTGATATTGAAGGAGGAACCAATCTGTACTGGGATGTTCTTGCCAAGTCTCTTTCTGCATATAGCAGTATGGGCAAGAAAGTGTACTTAACAGCGGCTCCTCAGTGCCCATTCCCTGATGCTTGGATTGGAAACGCCTTGAAAACAGGCCTTTTCGATTATGTTTGGGTTCAATTCTATAATAACCCTCCTTGTCAATACAGTTCTAGTGATATTAGCAATCTTGAAGCTGCATGGAAACAGTGGACTGCCGATATCCCTGCCTCAAAGATTTTCCTCGGCTTGCCAGCCGCTCCAGCAGCTGCCGGGAGTGGATTCATCCCTGCTGGTGACCTCACTTCTCAAGTTCTTCCATCAATAAAAAGCTCTTCCAAGTATGGTGGGGTAATGTTGTGGTCTAAATACTACGATGATCAGACCCATTATAGTTCTTCAATCAAGAGTGATGTCTGAAGTTCTGAGCTATATCTCAGCCCTTACTAGTGACCAAATATGTTCTGGTACTATACATATATAATATGACAGCCTGTGTAATCATTCATGTGTTATATGTATCTAAAGGGAAATACATTATCAATTAAAGTTTGTGCACTCTTTATAATCCATCAACATTAAAGACGGAAAAAAAGAAGAACATTGTTCTAGTGTAATCAAAAGGTAAAATAACTAGAGGAACTGCCATAACAATAGGACTACCATAAAAAAATGTGTCTACTGAATCCTGTCGAGCTTATTTCACTTGCAAGATCTTGTAAAATAACTTTCCCGAACTCACCATGACAATTTTTACTCATCGAAAATATCAGGCAATCATAACGAGCACAACATTTTCTGATCGCACTGTCAAGAAGATTTTGTAAGTTAAAGCTATGAACTTGTGATTATACAGGGTAAATAAGAACTTATATCCCATTTGTTTTAGGTGATTTAGTTCTCCCTTGTATAAGATACTTCTCTTTGTTTTTACAAGACAAGACTTTTGCTGCTGGACAAGAGCTAAAAGTAGAAGCTTAATGTTTTTTCAAGTCATTTATTTCATAAACAACATATCACCACAATAGGTGAAGTGACAAAAAAAGTAGTTATGGTGAGAGTTTTGTGATTTTTATGTACCAATGCAAAGTTGTGTGAGCTTGATGAAAAAGAAAAAAGTACACAAAGGGTAGGTAAAAAAATATTACTGTAATAATATTTTAGGTATAAAAATATAAGTAACATTCTTTGGCTGATGAAAAAATAATGTCCACAATAACTTTAAATAATGAGTGTGATTACAAGTCTTGTATTTATAATCGATTTTAACTACTAGAATTATGTATGGATAATGCGAATAAGGGGTGGGCATTCGTTTTTTCGATTCGGTTTTGGTTCTTTTATTTCGGATTTTTCGATTTTCGGTTATTAAATTAGGCACACCGAAAATCGATTTATGTGAATTTCAGTTCGGTTTTATTTCGGTTTAATAATTTTGGTTTTTTTATTTTGGGCTTGATTAATGGGTTAAATTATGGAGTATTTGTGAGTTGGACTATTTTTTAAACTAAAAATTACACAAATACACAACTTACGTTTCCAATATTACAAAAAATCCCAACTCCCTAAACATATTACAAAAATCCAACATATACACAGAATGATATGTATATGTCGGCTATGTTATGTATATTAATAGGGAGAGAGAGAGTAAAGTAATTAAAAAAATGAGAGAGAGTGTAACTACTTCCAAAAGAGTTGGTACTTATGTTATTTATACTTTTTTTAAATGTTAATCACTTGTTTTAATAACCACTTGTATAAAAAAGAAGTAGCTCTCTGAAACTGTAAAGTGTAAACATCAACAGAAATACAACAACAACAAACCATTATAAGAATAAGTTATATTATATTACGGGTGCTTACTTTTAATTTTGGATTTGGGTTGTAGGGCTAATCGACTTGAAAATTGGAATGGGTTTTGGGCTGTATTAGAAGACTATTGGTGTTAGATATCAATATCATACATAGTAAAAAAAAAAAAAAATATATATATATATATATAATATATTAAAGAAAAGTATATTAAAATTTTCGGTTTAAATCGAAAAATCAAATTATGTAAACCTAAAAATTAAAATCCGAACCAAAATATCAAATTTATATAATAAAAAAAAATGAACCAAAAATCAAAATCGAAAAATCGAAATAATTTAGTTTGATTCGGTATTTCAATTTTTCGGTATTTATGCCCACCCCTAATGCGACTTAAAGGTCAATATACAAAATACGACTTATTAATATTAATTGTTGCAAAGTGCCATTTTATTAGTATTAATTACTTAAGTAGTATTTAAGTGGCGAAAATATTAGTTTTGGACATTTATTCAAGATATTTCCGTGGATAAAACAGTCCTAATCTCTAAAATATCTCCCATCACTCACCAATAGGATAATTTTCTACCGTAACCAAACCCCATAACTATTTTTCAACTATATTTCAATTATCCAATTAAATTAAAAATTATTTCAAAATCTAATCTAATCTCCGATGGCCACTCTTTTACCGTCGCTGGAACTTTCCTCATTCTCCGCCGCCGGTCACTTTCCGCTGAAGGTTTCTTCTTACATAAACCCTAGAAATGTGCAGAAACTTACTGTCTCTAAGTGTGGAAATAGGGGTGCTAGGGTTAGGGTTGGGGTTTATTCGAAATTGAAGGATTTAGAGGAGTTTCCGATTTTGAATTTAGAGAATAATTTGGGGGTTTACGCACAGTTCTCTGCTCATGTACAGACTAGTACAACGTCGTCGACGGAAGTGAATGAAGAAGAGGAGGAAGAGAAGAGGAATTATTATTTGAATACGGGTTATGCTATTCGGACTATTCGAGAGGAGTTTCCTTCTCTATTTTATAAGGAGCTAACCTTTGATATCTACAGGTTTGATTTTTTTTAATCATCTATTTTTTTGTGATTAGGAGTTGTTGATGTTACCTTTTAAAAAAAAAATCCCTGTTTTTTGAGCTAATTTAGTTGAACAAACCTTAGCTAGTAGCAAGACTTGACAATTATTATAAAGTGCAGTCCGGTGCATTAAAGCTACCTCTGAGCGCAGAATTTGGGAAGTGTCGGACCATAAGAATCTATTGTACCCACCCTTACCCGGCATTTCTGCTAGAACCTGTTTCCACGGCTTGAACAGTAGCTTTACTAGTTATGCCAAGGTTCTCCGTCTAGGTTGACAGCTATTATAAAAAAAAAATAAAAAAAAGGGTGTAACTATGATGAAACATGTGTACTGAAGCTGAAATGGGCTTGAATGGAGTGGAATTGATACATAAGGTTTCTGTAGCTGACATTAACTAGTTTGGCATGTAAGTAGATTGATGCAGCTGCTGATCTGGGTCGCTTGCGCTAGCAATAACTCTAGAGATGAGAAATGAAAATTTTTAGTAGATTTGGGTGAATTGCAGCAAGAATCATTAAGCTATTCATAGGAAGGATCATATAGATTCTAGTTGGATCACGACAAGACAAATAAGTGTTCATCCTACCCAAATTTGCAAACAACAGATCACGGTTGTCCTCCTCTCCCTCGGAGAATATACGGAATGAAATTGTTCGCCTTGGGTGAATCTCGATGTTGTAGGATCATGGCGGGTTAGCAATAGCTGCTTTGTCAAATCACTGTGGCTTCATACGTCACTCTTTCAACCAGTAACCCACAAAGAGACTTCCTAGGGCTTGAAGTATCAAAAGAATGATCTCTTTCACATCTTCTATATTTTTCTTTTGAACTGGCTAGCACCCCAACTGCCTTGGGTTGAGCAGCTGTTCTCGTTGTTGTTGATCATGAGTTGGGCAGGCATAGGCTCTTTTCTAGCAGTTTACTTGAGAGGTTACATAATTAAGATGTAATTATTAGATCATTATCATCTAGATGCTGCAGTAGCAGTTTGAGGGAAAAATAATACAGTAAATTTGCATGAATAACCTCGGTTAAGTGAGATAAGTTTATGTGTAAACACATATGCATCTATTTGTTTGGTGTTAATATCCGATGCAGGTAATTTTTCCCCTTTTTATTTTGATCCACTTCCTTGATGCTGCGTGAATTGCATATGCATGTAATATGGAACGTAATTTAGTTGTGAATTAATGCATGTGTGATGACATTGTATCCAGTGGTGACTTCAGTAGAACAATGTTGTAGGTGCTAATGGTGCTCTTCTGCTCTCTGCAGGGATGATATTATCTTCAAAGATCCAATCAACACGTTTACTGGCATTGATAATTATAAATCAATCTTCTGGGCCCTACGATTCCATGGCAGGATGTTATTTAGGGCTTTGTGGATTGATATTGTTAGTGTTTGGCAGCCTGTGGAAAACATGATAATAATTCGGTGGACTGTCCATGGCATTCCCCGTGTTCCATGGGAGAGCCATGGTCGGTTTGATGGTACTTCAGAGTATAAGCTCGACAAAGATGGGAAGATTTATGAGCACCGGGTGCACAACATTGCTCTGAATGCACCTCCAAAGTTCCATGTACTTGCTGTGCAGGAACTAATTGAATACATTGGTGGTACCTCAACACCAAAGCCTACTTTCTTTGAAATCTTTTCCCCTACCTCGAGAAACATTGCTCCAGTAATGAAATTTTCATGGCTGAGGCGGCACCTGTGCTCAATTCTATCCCCCTTAAAGAGAATTGAAGAGGACCAATCAGACCACCAAACATAGCAAGTGAAGTGCCAAAAAAATTTGGTGAATTTTCGCACTAGATTCCAAACTTGAATAATCCATATAAATATATATGTACTACTACTAATATACTCCCACAGGCAGCAAAAACGTATCTGGAGTTCTTTTCTTTCTTTTTCTTTTTTTGGTTTCTTCGGGAGGGCATCATCTACTTCTCTCTACTGTATGCTTCATTTGAGCTCCAGCTATTTGTCTTGTGTTTGTAAACTCAGAATGTTGTAAATATTTGTATAGTATATATAGCATTCCACATGGTTGCTTTCCCATCCAAGTTTTAGTTCTGCATTTTGTACAGTCTTCTCTTTCTAGCCAAATGTTTAGTCAATATTTTGTTCCTTAATAAATTCGAAACCAAGGAAGGGATGATTTGACACCCTGTGTCACGGGCTCATTCTTCACTGTGTCAGCGGCACACAATTTTGCCCGTGCGGCACCCATGGTTCCCCCAACTATGGGCCAGCCTTCCTCATTTCTCAGGCTTTAGCACAATCCTGTGCCTGTGGGAAGCTCGCCTCAGAGGTTTGCTCCCTTTGGTGCCGCTCTATCAACATGTCGGCTGACATGGCCAACGTATAAGCAACTCTTGTGGCGCACCTTTAGTCTTTGGATCTCATCCATATGCGCTCCCGGGGATGGCTACGGACATACTCGTCCCTCACCTGGACCTGAGCATCGCTATAGCGTGCACAGTCCTATCCTCAAGCTTGACAATGCCTTGTGCATGTGCACTTGGCCTTTGCTTCGCCCGAGTAGGGCAACCTTCAATCCTTGGCCTTTGTCTCAGGCGTCTTCTTTAGACATGCCCTCTCATGTCTTATGGCATAGCCAAACATAGCCCACGCAACTTGTATCCAACTTCCGTAGCACAGTGTCGCCCCACAACTGCGCATCTAGGCCAACGGACCCTTGCTCGCTTGGCTGAACCTTGACCAAGCTCACAAGTTAGCTCACGAGTCTCTTGGGGAGAGTATCTCGATTGCTCTATCGGCTTGGAGGCATCCTTCCATCACTTAGACAGCCCGCGGGGCATGTCGGTTCATATAGCCAACCTCTAGCCTTGTCGGACGCCCAACGCTAGTCCACCCGACCATGCGTTGCCCATAGGGTTCCCGAGCCCTATGAGTACCTTGCGCATTCCTTTGACATGCCAAGGCAGGCCCTTGAGGTTGTCCCTCAAGGCAGCACACTTGGGGTGGTCATCTGACGACACACCCGGGGGAGGCTGGTAGGCTGTCACCATGTATACCCCCCTCATATATGCTTAAAATAAATAATCCTAATGTCCGTCACTAGACATCATTTTGCCCGAGAATCATACTGGGGCTTAGATCATTCATCCGACCTCCAAATTGGGTGTCGTTTGTTCCTACTCCTTTCTCTTGACTTCCTTCACACCTCCATGAAGTTTCACCTCATTCCCATACGCATGGAACGAGTTATGGCCTTCGGACCAATCAGCAAATTACGACAATGCCACTGGACTTTGACCAAGTCAAGCCCCTATCCAAACGGACTCCAAATGACCCCAAATTTGGTAAGCATACATAAGGTACCCTTAATATCAATATTCTAAACCGGAATCCTTAGATTCCACTTGTAGCTCAAAATGGCACAGCGCTGACATCGAACACCGCGCACGATCCTGACCATGCCTCCGCCCCCTTGGGCTCACACTAAGCCCTCTCCAAATCACTTTGGCACTCTTAGGACATGTCATGCAACATATATAGATGCTTGTTGCCTCATGTTATGCCCCTTTGCCTCATCTTCAACTTCGGCATATTCCCTCAGCACATGCCGCCTGCATAGCTGACAAGGTTGCGGCCTGGTTGGCACGCACAATTCTGGCGGGTGACAGGCCCTAAAACTTTGGGGCGTCACACCCTCACACACCTGAAGTAGTCATTGTCCTCAATGACATGCAACACCGACGACAACCCGAAGTCTGCACCCTTGGGGATTTACATCGCGACCCCCAAATCCTTGTGTGTGGGAACTCTTGCGAGCTCCTTCTTAAAATTGGAGTCAGGCCCCTTCCCCTTCTCCCCCAAGTTTTATCTAAGCGTGCACTCCTCACTTCTGCTCGGACGGTGTCTCCACACCTGCACTCTCTGGTGACTAACTTTGCGGTGACCTTAAGTCATATCCGCCCCATGCTCCTCACAACCTTCATCTTGTCCGGGAATCTGTTTCCACCCTGGCGATCCTACTAGCCCATCCATACCTGGCATGTCTAGCCCTTCGATCCTTTGCCTCTGGTAGACAACTATCTTCCCTCCTGGACTTTTACCGTTTCAGCATAACATATCTAGGTAGGCATCCCTCAATGTGGCATCTTTGCCAACCATTCCCTTATGGTCCTTATCTTCTTTCCTTGAGCGACGTCACTGGCGGTAGCCCAAATTACGAACTTTGTCCCAATTATCATTCACAACAGCCTTTGGAAACCCATGCTTCACCATGGCACCTTCTGGCATCTCGTGTGCTCCGCTCCCATAGACACCTCGCACTCTCTTGGGACGTACCTTTGGCAAGTACTTCTTATCTCAAAGTGTCGGCATCTTGCGCACTACTCTTGAATAGGAGACTTCATCCGAAATTCTCTCTTCCTTCTGCAGTCTCAAGACGCGTCCGGGGTACCCTCGTACCTATGGCCTTTGGCGAGAACTCCCTTGGTTCACCCATCTGCGGCCTCCGACCCACTCTTTTACTCTTCGAGAAGAACCCATCCTCGAATTTGGAACCCAATTCATTTTCAGCGCTTTAGTTAATCCCACTTTGACGACTTTCCTTACCCATAGTACTTTGGCACAACACCTCTCCATGAAATGGTTTGGTTTATGCGTGTCACTCACACACCTGATGGCTTTACCTCCACCTGACTTTAACGCCCATCTTCCCGCAAAGAAGCCTGCACTCAGGTCCTTCTTTATGTTTATCGCAGCCCAATGGTCCGCTTGGTGCTAGCCTGGTTCTTGCCTTGCATAGCACTCTCTCCAACTGCAAGCTCTGCTTGCCCATGCCGTAGGCTTCACTGCCCACTCATCCTGCATGGCTCTCTTCTGTAGGGACTCTCCTGTCACTCCTCGCAACCCATTGGATGGCTAGGTTTAGGGACTCTCCTGCCACTCTTCGCAACCCATTAGGTGGCTAGGTCGTTCCGACCTTGAGTCCGACTTCCTTAGACGGACCCCTTCACATGTCTTCCGGCAAGGCTCAAGTCCAACTTTCGTGGTGGACACTCAACTTGATGCCTTAATTGCATCCATGGCAAGATCTAAGCATGATCAAGCCCAATGTTTATAGTCTACGACTTCAACTCTCTTGGAACATGGCTGCACGACCTGGCAGACATGGCTCATCCTCTTGACCACCCGACTTATCGGCATATCCCCTTCTTTAGCTCAGCTTAGACTCTTTCATGGCTGATAACCCTGGCTCGTCGCTTTTTATGAACAAGTTATTTGACTGACAAGCTTCTGAGGCACTTCACCAACCTTGCTTGACGTCCTTGTCAAGTCCATGCTCTCTTCTGACCATAGTTGTCAACATACCGCTAACAGAGTTTCTGACGAACTGACGGTTCCCCACAATCAAGGACATTTGAGCACCAGCTATCCGATTGTCCAACTTTGTGGTTCCACTCAAACAGTATTGCACGATGACCACACCTGTTGGTCCAACGTGCCTCCATAGAATCCCTCTGCATACGGTACCCACTGATTTGAAGTCATCCCTTTAAGGTTTCTCAATCACTCTCAGATGCTTCGAAAATGAATCAACCCACACAGACGAAGGCGAAATCAATGGCTGTGACATGGCGTGATTCTGAAATTATGATCCTTGGTTGACATAGTTAACTCAAGCGTTTCAACATACAACCAATTCCCTTTACAAGGTAGCATCGTCTCAAACGATCTTCATGAGCACGAAGAATGTCAATCTATTCTTTGACGTGATCGCTGCAATGACATCCACAATCTGCTCTCAATTCTACGCTCTGATACCACTTGCGTAGCAAGTGGTCTTGCTCTGATACAACTTGTCACGGGCTCATTCTTCACTGTGTCAGCGCCACACAATTTTGCCCGTGCGGCACCCATGGTTCCCCCAACTATGGGCCAGTCTTCCTCATTTCCCAGGCTTTAGCACGATCTTGTGCCTGTGGGAAGCTCGCCTCAGAGGTTTGCTCCCTTTGGTGCCGCTCTATCAACATGTCGGCTGACATGGCCAACGTATAAGCAACTCTTGTGGCGCACCTTTAGTCTTTGGATCTCATCCATATGCGCTCCCAGGGATGGCTACGGACATACTCGTCCCTCACCTGGACCTGAGCATCGCTATAGCGTGCACCGTCCTATCCTCAAGCTTGACATCGCCTTGTGCATGTGCACTTGGCCTTTGCTTCGCCCGAGTAAGGCAACCTTCAATCCTTGGCCTTTGTCTCAAGAGTCTTTTTTAGACATGTCCTCTCATGTCTTATGGCATAGCCAAACATAGCCCACACAACTTGTATCCAACTTCCGTAGCACAGTGTCGCCCCACAACTGCGCATCTAGGCCAACGGACCCTTGCTCGCTTGGCTGAACCTTGACCAAGCTCACAAGTTAGCTCACGAGTCTCTTGGGGAGAGTATCTCGATTGCTCTATCGGCTTGGAGGCATCCTTCCATCACTTAGACAGCCCGCGGGGCATGTCGGTTCATATAGCCAACCTCTAGCCTTGTCGGACGCCCAACGCTAGTCCACCCGACCCTGCGTTGCCCATAGGGTTCCCGAGCCCTATGAGTACCTTGCGCATTCCTTTGACATGCCAAGGCAGGCCCTTGAGGTTGTCCCTCAAAGCAGCACACTTGGGGTGGCCATCTGACGACACACCCGGGGGAGGCTGGTAGGCTGTCACCATGTATACCCCCCTTATATATGCTTAAAATAAATAATCCCAATGTCCGTCACTAGACATCATTTTGCCCGAGAATCATACTGGGGCTTAGATCATTCATCCGACCTCCAAATTGGGTGTCGTTTGTTCCTACTCCTTTCTCTTGACTTCCTTCACACCTCCATGAAGTTTCATCTCATTCCCATACGCATGGAACGAGTTATGGCCTTCGGACCAATCAGCAAATTACGACAATGCCACTGGACTTTGGCCAAGTCAAGCCCCTATCCAAACGGACTCCAAATGACCCCAAATTTGGTAAGCATACATAAGGTACCCTTAATATCAACATTCTAAACCGGAATCCTTAGATTCCACTTGTAGCTCAAAATGGCACGGCGCTGACATAGAACACCGCACACGATCCTGACCATGCCTCCGCCCCCTTGGGCTCACACTAAGCCCTCTCCAAATCACTTTGGCACTCTTAGGACATGTCATGCAACATATATAGATGTTTGTTGCCTCATGTTATGCCCCTTTGCCTCATCTTCAACTTCAGCATATTCCCTCAGCACATGCCGCCTGCATAGCTGACAAGGTTGCGGCCTGGTTGGCACGCACAATTCTGGCAGGTGACAGGCCCCAAAACTTTGGGGCGTCACACCCTGCCCTCATTGGTCCCTTCAATATTAGCCGTATTTGGACAACCCAACTTCGATAATAGACACCTAACAAGTTGCAACTTTGTATAGATGAGTAGTTCACGCTTCATATAATACACCAATAATGCTCTTATTCTGCTCATAACAAGAAGTCAGTAAATGCTCTAATTATGCTCATACCAGTCAAATGAAGAAAAAGAAAAAGATAAATATATTTGTAGTGCTAATCTAGGCACTAATTTATTTACTTCCACAATAATCTCAGAGATTCAAATGTTCGATTAGCAAATAGTATGAAACTATCTCGAACAGTAAATGGAATTGCGTGGCATGATTGTTTTTTTTACATATCTATAATAAATTAAAAGTGTGAAGTTTTTAAAAAAGTTATTTGAACTTTTTACCCTTCATTAAAAGTTTATGATTTACATAAAATCGTCATTTTATAATCTTTCTTCAATTATTATATTATTATGTTATACTATTTAAATATAAGGAATCCTACATATAAAAGAAAAAAATATCTTTTGAAAACTTTTCCTTATAAAACACATAAAAACAACTAATTGCCATAAAGTTTCAAAAAAAAAGAAAATACCTTATATAAATTTTTTTGACGAAAAGCAAAACAAAAAACACGTTTCATTAAATTTTGAGAAAAAAAATTCTTAAGTTTCCCAAAATAAAATCATAATTGTCCTAAAATAATATTTTTTTTTTTTTAAAAAAACGTTCTTTCTCTTTTAAAGAAAAATTTCCTTATAAATCATAAAGTCATACTTTCTATATAACCTAAATAGCTATTAAATTTTAAATTGTTTAGGTTTGAATCACTTTTAAATAAAGATTTCTTTCTTGCCAATTGAAATCTTGATAGTATCTGTGTTTAAAAAATAAATCTACTTGTTATTTGAGGTAAGTTTTTTTAGTAATTTTAATATTAGTATATTCTTGAAGTTTACATTAAACAAATTATCATGTATTCTTCGTAAAATTGCTAATTGAGAAGCTGTTTTTTTTGTGTGTGTGTGTGAGATTTGAGATATTTTACGATTGTAGAGAAAATTTTGCTTGTAATTTGAGGTAAGTTTTCTAAAGTTTTAGTATGTTCTTAATGTTTACAATCTCGATGTATGTATGATTAAAGAGATAATTTTTTTTATGATTTGACATAAGCTTCCTAAGATTTTAATTCATTCTTGAAGTTTACAATAATAAATTATCATATATTCTTGATAGATAATTGTTAATTAACAAGTTTTTTATTTTAATATTGAGAATAGTCATGATTGAAGAGATAAATTAATTTGTAATTTCAGGTAAGTTTTCTAAGATTTTAGTATATTTTTAATGTTTAGAGAAATAAATTGTAATGTATTTTAATTGACATTTGCTAATTGAAAAGTTTTTTTTTTTTTTTTAATTTTAGTATGTTTTGAAGTTTAAAATAACAAATTATCATGTGTTCTCGATAGATAATTGTTGATTGAGAATTTTCTTGTGATTTTTGTTCATATTGACTTATTTACGATTTTGACCCGATTTCTTGGATGCTAAATTCTATCACAATAAATTGGTTAGTCATTCTACTTCTATATGATTTCTCTTTTAAAATTTAATACTATGCAATTGTTTCAATTGTCAGTAACGACATATTGTAGTCAAAGTGATTTTATAAAATTGAATTCATTGAAGTGGGGTGCACTTGCAAAGCGCGTATCCTAAAGTAGTAAAGAAAAAAGGTGGTACCATTCTTAAAAACAAAGCATTGACGCTCTGACCAAAAAATTGGTTAAGTGCACAAAGTTCCTAAACCATTCTTAAAAACAAAGCATTGACACTCTTGACCAAAAAATTGGTTAAGTACACAAAGTCTAAAAAGCCATACACAAAGATCAAAAAAACCAAACAAACCAATAATGTCAAAATCCTAAACCATTACTGAACAAAGGATTTAGAGCTTAAGTACTGTACACCCACAGTTTAAAACATAAATTACTATGGATCAATAACTAAAAAGAAAGGTTGAATCAGTCAAATTACATCACATTCATTCAACACATTGTCATGATTGTCAGTTAAATAAATGTTGGGTGCTTTTAATGCTATCAGAAACCATAGGGGTGCTAATGATAATTCAGTAAGTATCTTCCCCCAACTAGTTCATATGGAGCATGTTAGCCATGTGGAGGTGCTCTAAAGACGAAAACGACATATTCCCCTTTACTTCATAAAAAAAAATATTCCATTGAAGTCCATAGAGTCGAAGACCAAGACAATCATTAAAAATAAAACAAAAAAAATTACATATTAAATCAGTATTATATATGAATAAGTTTTGATATTAGAATTACTTAAAAGAATAAAAAATAGTTGTTGAAGAATTAATTATTAAACACTCCAGAGTCCAGACAGTGATAGTACCCTCTCTTTTTTTTTTCTTATGTTTTTTTTTTTCAAAATAGGAAATTAATAGAAAAAAGTACTTGATGTGGGTTGAACAGATAAATGTATGAGATGTGATTTTCATATAAATATTTGTCACTAATTATATTTAATTAATTTCATGCAAATTACTTTTCCTCCTACAGTCACTATCAAACGATCTCAATTTTAGTATTATATTTGACACCAAGGTGCACATTAAACCATTTGCTAATTTGAAAATTTTAGTAGTGCACTGATTGATAAATATATTTTGGTGAGAATTTGATTTGTCATTTATAATTTCTCACTTATTTTTTCTTTTCATCTCCTCTGTGTATATTAAAACAAATTTGATTTAAAAAATAAAATAAAATAGTTTGCTCTTTTCATTAAACCTGCAGATATAAGAAATTTCAATACCTATGAGTACAGCTGGAACAAAGTAAGAGAAAAATTATTCTTATTGTGCTCTCGGCTCGCGATTCTCTCTTTTTCTGGAAATTTCCCATCAAAATATTGATAGTTAGTTGTGATAATTCCATATAAGCCGAAACATGCAATCTCATAATCAACTAACCAAGTAAATATATAGTAAATGTTATCACTGTTTCAAGCAGTAAAATAAATTTGTTATGATTATATTAAGTTTTGAAATAAATTTGTTATGATTATATTAAGTTTAATCCAAGATTTGAAAGCTCCGGGTGCCACCTTATTTTGAACAATAACATATACTCCGTATGATATTTTAGGATAGTAGAATCAATATTCAAAGAGTAAACTATAATTATATATATCTTACAAGTGTTAATATTGCTTGTCTGGTTGGTATTGTCAAGTGTTTTGTAAAGAAGAGTTTACGGGTTCTATTCTTCATAGCCACACTATGTGTTTTTTTTAAGAGAAAACAGACAAATGCTAAAAATCATTCTAAAAATACAGGATTTCGAACCCGCATTGTTGGAGTTAAACCCAACAATTTCAACCACTTTGTGGGTGTCAAGTGTGGTGCCACCCCATACCTTTTACATAGATCCGCCCCTGTTACTAAATAGACAACTATGAATGGTACTTCTAAGCTCCAGGTTGGTAATCAATAATCATATTAACTTGCATTATTAAACCTTAGTTATTACTCGTATAAATCAAAGTAGTAAATATTACTCGTATAAATCAAAGTAGTAAATATTTAATCTCCTTACCTTCAATTTGTTTGTTCGATCTTATCAATTTGTTTGTTCGATCTTATCTTGACATGAAGTTTTTTAAAAAAAAAAGTAAGAGTGAAAGGTGAAGAACACACCCAAAATATCAGTTTTGTTAGTTTTTTTCCTGAACTGTCATTTTTGTTAATTTACTAATTGAATTAGGGCTGCTTATCGGGTGGATCGGACGGATAAATATGTTTAACGGTTCGACTTATCGGATATTGGTTTTTAAATATACTAATCCACTAGCCAATCAATAAGATATCGGTTGGTTCGGTTTGGATTAGTAATTATCGGACAGTTAACGGACAGTGTATTGGATCAACCATTTCATGTTTTCTTCTTTCACTTTCACAATTTCACTCACCAATATATTAATCTACCACAAAACTATTTTTCCTACTCTACTTAAGCTTACAATTCTATAAATTAATTCACATTGAAAAATGCATAAAAACTTAATTTTGAGGGTGCATACACATAAACATTTATTTAACAAATATTAACCAAAATATACTTCAAGTATACACATTTATATATTAGAAGTGAGGACTAGCCTAGTATGGTCCAAACTCCAGACTAATGGGATAGTAGATTAATAAGAAATTTAACTCACAAATCGTATCAAGTCATATAACTATAATGCCTGTGAACTAGCTAATAAAACATGTAACTCTCTTGTCATAATTAAAAGTCCAAAATATAGAGTAAAACAACTTATTTTGGTTTGATCTTTAAGGAGCAACGTTTTGATTTGATCAATTTTAAGGAGCCTTAGAATATTAAATGGAGCTTTGGGATTAACTATAGGTACTTTAAATTATATAGCTAATGGTAAAAAATAATTATAATTGTTCTCAACGGGTTAACGGTTTATCCAATAGGAAAATTGAGTACCCCTGCACCGATAAACCGTTAACTATAAAATTTTAATTTATTTTTCAATCGTTAATTCGATAACCCAATATCAATAAATTGATTTTTTGGTTGGCTTATCAGTTACGGTTCGATTTTGAACAGTCCTAAATTGAACAAATCACCAACTAGTTAACAAGTTGGTGATAGTTCACTAAAAAACTCAAAAAAAAGTAGTTGGTGATCAAAGCCGGATCCGGACTCTCTGGTGCCAAGTAAACTTATCGATAGGGGAGGTGTTACCTTCGATGAAAGATGGTCAGATGCACACCCTTCGTCGGAAAATTATGTGGTGAATAGAGGTTAAATGTTAATCATAATGAGTGTATATTTAATTTTGCACTCTTAACATAGTTGAGAATAAAATATACATATTCTTGCTGAATTTCTGGCTTCGCCACTGCTTATCGATTAAATTAATTAAATTATTCATTTTTTGATGTATAGGACAATTAATCAATCAATTAAATAGAAAAAAAAAATAATAAAATGACAAAACTTGATCTTACTTTGGTATTATGAGGGACATATTTAACAAATGTTGCAAACTGGATTCACACGACCTATGGGCAACAAAAGTGACGTTTTGCCACTTGCACTAGATAGTACTTTGGTATTATGGGTGACAGATTTAATATTTGACTATATCAGTATATATATATATATATACCTATATACATAGAGTTTCCGTCGAAATTTACGGGTAGTGTGCCATCCCACGGCAATGAATAGATCCGCCCCTGTTGGTGATAGTTCACTAAAAACTTTAAAAGAAAAAAATAGAAGACTTTAGATATGTTTTAAATCATTAATTAACTCAAAAAAATTAAATTTTTTTAAAAATTTTGCAACCTCAAACCACAAATATACAAAATATATATTAACATATTTTCTTTTTAAACAAGTCACATGGAGAATCAAAGAGTTGCAAAAAAATTACTAATAGATATTTATTTTTTTGAAATCATAGTAGTCAAGTTAATTTCTTATATTGTCATTGAACTATTGATAATATTTGACACAAGTTATTTTTGTATTTTTTATGACAAAAATGTCATTGAACTATTATTTTATCTCTCATATTATCATTCTAACATATTAAGCTACTAAACTCACTTAATTTTCTTAAGTGACATTTTAAATTCAATTTTAATGACACGTTCATTGAAATATACAACTCAATATATAACAAAAAATGATTTTAGTATAAAGGCAATAAGCAAATTTTATTATAAAAACAATAAAATTCACCAAAATAAAATAGATTTTAAATAAAGACAAATTATACACGGTGAAAATAATTTATTTTTTTTTAAAAAAAGAGATTTTATAGCACCCATTTTTAAAATTTTTTAAGGAGTCACTCTCTCCGTTTCATATTATTTATTCACCTTTCTCTACACGTCCCATAAAAAATTATAAATAAGAAAAATAATTTACTAATTTACCTTGTAATTTTTTAATACATTCTATTAGTATCTTCATAAATACCAAAATTAATAATATAAGTTTTTTTTTGGAAACTTTATTATATTATACTTTCAAATGAATTAATATAACGATGAATAATAATTTAATTTTAGTCCTATAAATCGATAAGTAACTTAGAATATATGAGACAAAAAGATTAGTTAATACTCTCCTTGTTCTTAAATAAGTGAACAAAAGCAAAATGTAAATTAAGATAATTTAATGTATATGTTTTAAATTTTTTATATTTATTTTAAAAATTTATTGAATGCATACATATTAATAAAAAAATCAGAATTCATAAACTTTAAATTCTGATTCCATAAGTGAAACATGTAAAGAGAAAAGTCTATAAACAATATGAAATGGAGAGAGTATACTTTTCTTTTAAATGGTCTTATAAAATTTTAAGTATTTTTTTATTTTTATTTTAAAACATCTCAATATGTCTAATTTTTATTTATTTAAAAATGTATATTTCATTTTGGTGGATTTTATTGCTTTTTATATTAGACCCATTTTTTATTATGTGCTTGGGGTGGTATAATCTAATGAATTTTTATTAAATTTAAACTTAATTAAGTGAGTTTATTAGGTTAAAATATTAGGATGACAATATGAGACATAAAATAATAGTTCAGTAATATTTTTATCATAAAAAAATAAAAGTGACTTTTGTGGAATATTTTCAATAATTCAATGACAATATAAGGAATTAACTCCATAGTAGTCCCTTCATTCAGATTTACTTATAACGTTTTGATGTCATACAAACACAGTTATTAAGAAAACAATGATTGATACAGTAACTTTATCATATTATCATTATTAATTGATATTTAATAATAAATATTAAAATTAATTTAAAGAATAAGTAATTAATATTAAGAGTAAAATATATATATATTTTTTAATTTATTAAAAATAACAAGTAAAAATATTAATTAAATTAAAAAAATAGTGACAGGAGTAAAAATTAAACTAGGAAAAATAAATTGAAACGATTGGCAGGATTATTTAATGATTAGTTTGGTGTAAAAGGGGTGATGATTTTGTAGATTGGGGTCCACTGAGTATGTGAGTCAAGGTGGATGGAGCAGCACAGTATGAGTTGAACCACCACAATAAATAGGAACAACGTCATTTTCACTTGCAATTAACTCCTTCAAAATTCCAATACTAATTAAACAATTCCCGGGGATTGCTTCACACACACACACACACACACAGACTCCATAAATTCTCCTCCCACCACCACCTTCCACTGCCGTGGCCTACCGTAACCCCCCTTTTCTTAACTCCTAATCCATCTCCAAACAATTATTCTCTCTCTAATCTCTACTTTCTTATCAATATAAAATGTACTGTTTCCTGTTTCCATATCATTTGTTGATCCACTAATCTGGAACTGGAAGTTTTTCTTTCGTTTTTTTTTTTGGAGAATTTGTGTGGTTTTTGGAAGGGAAGTTATGGAAGTAGAGCAATTGAAGCTTGAAAATTCATCGGCGATGACGTTTGATGAAGTGTCAATGGAACGAAGCAAGAGTTTCGTTAAGGCATTACAGGTTTTCGCTTTCAAATCTCTTTTGTCGATTTCGAGATCGGATCTGGTTATTCTTTCAGTGTTTGCTTGTATAATATTATTAGCTGTTATGTAGCTGTAAATATTTTATCTATTTAAATAATTCTGTTGACTTTGCAATTTAAATTTTCGTCTGCTTTGCGAGAAGCTCAAACCATAAAATAAATTATTACTAGAATTAAAAGGGTCAAAAACACCATAACGTATTCCCGGGTTTTTTGTTTCCTATTTGAACTATAGGTGTGTTAGTTTCCTAGCTGAACTATCTCCAAATGTTTATAGAAGTTCAGGTAGGAAATGTGAACACCTTATGGTTGAGGTGTGTTTCAATAAACAATTGGAGATGGTTCAGGTAGGAAACTATCACACCTATAGTTCAAATAGGAGACAAAAAACCCGGGAATACCTTACGGTGTTTTTGAGTCAAATACAGGGTTTACATCAAAGCTACCGGTTCGGTAGTCTACCCTCTGTCTCCGCCCCTGTGCACATATTTAATGGGGTTTTAATGCTATAATTATGATTACTGTATATATAGCACGACTTTTTTTTTTTCCAAATATATAACACATTTAAAATAGTAATTTTAGGCCCGAGTAAAGCAGTATGGTTTCACAGATCATATAGGCAAACCAACCTTCTTTTTTAGGATCAAGGAATTTTTGGTTGATTGATATTGATATTCTTCAATAAGTGATTGATTGTTATTCATAATATAGGGTAGCCTCGTTCACTAAGCCCCCGCTATGCATGGGGGTTTCAGGGAAGGGCAGGACCATATTGGGTCAATTATATACAGCCTTACCACGCTGTTTCGGTGTTTCCATCTCAACCATTTGCCAACCTTTGCATGAACATTGTTCTAATTCCATGATCATATGTTGCCTTTCTTAGGAACTCAAGAACTTGAGGCCACAACTCTATTCTGCTGCAGAATATTGTGAGAAGTCCTATCTTCAAAATGAGCAGAAACAAATGTAAGCGTATTCCCATGAACATAATATTTTCCATTCAATCTTTCATGCTTCTCTTCAGTTTTACAGCAAAAGTAGGTAGAAACAAATTATGTGCATAGGCTCTTTGATCCTTGGTTGTATGGGCTCTTTTAGCCTTCTCAGCAAGAATCTTTCCTATGCCTAGGAGTTAGGGCGATCTCCAAAATGCTGGTAACACTTATTCTTGGTCATGCTGCATTCTTTCATTGCTCCTTTGTGTTCATACTCTAATACTACTTGTTTTCAGGGTTCTTGATAACCTGAAAGACTACGCTGTAAGAGCTCTTGTCAATGCTGTCGACCACCTGGGAACTGTTGCGTATAAGTTAACCGACTTGCTTGAGCAACAAACATTGGATGTTACAACCATGGAGCTAAAGGTCACTTGTCTTGATCAGGTAAATTCTGGAACTTCCCTAATGCAAATCGTCTATTTGAGAATTAAGCAAGATAGAACGGTTTTTATTTCAGCGACTTCTGACATGCAAAACATACACTGAAAAAGAAGGACTCAGGCAGCAACAGCTATTAGCTATCATCCCAAGGCATCACAAGCATTATATTTTGCCAAGTACAGCTACTTTCTACTCCTTATTGCATTTTTGTTAAAGCTCTTTCTGTTTTCTGTGGTTGTATCCTCATCCCTTTTGCCTGACTTGCACACTTCTCTCTCCCTCTCTCATGATTGACGTGCAATTAGATTCCGCTGGAAAGAAGGTGCACTTCAGCCCTCAAGTTAAGATGGATTCGAGGCAACATTTACAAGCAAAACCGCGCCTTTATCCTTCAGGTGGCCTGACGTCTTTATTATACTGTCTCGTTCTCGTATTCTCTTTGGCATTGTATCTCGTTGTTCTTATCATATGTTCTGAATTAGGTACACCTGCTGCAAAAACCCTCTCTTGGCATCTGGCAACAGAAACCAAATCGACATTGAAAGGGACTTCACGTACTTTTATGAGGTTAGTGGTGCTATTGATCTTGAAAAACTTTGAAAAGGAGATTACTTTCATTTTTCCTGGATTATATTATAATTTCTAGAGGTTGTGGAGATCTGATCTTTCTTTGCCTTTGCAGTCCTGAGGAAGCAAAAGGTTCTGAAAAAGCATCTGCCGCGTTCAACTTGTTAGGTATGTGAAGGTTCCACGTTCACTTGTGCTTTTCGTGATGATCCATTAGCCTCATGGCTTCTCACTGTCAAATGTCAATTTTCATTGAGCAGATGAAGAGAATACCCGGAAGAAGTCATATGTAGCTCGTCCTCAGTCGCCGAATGTTGGTCCTGCTTCAAGTCTAGCTATGCAAACATTGGGGGTCACACGGCAGGTAATGCCAAATGCATTAATTGGAAGAACAGTACCATATAATATGTTATCTATATCTATCTCAAATAATATGTATTATGCTATCTGTTCCTTATATTACATGCCATCCAATATTGTTTTATCAAAAACAAATAAAAATGTCATGTTATCCATCCCGAAACTGCACGAAGTGTTGTTATATGCCAGCTGCTAATAGCATCAGACACATCAATTTCCCTTCTTTCACTGGTTATTGATGCTTCCTATAGTACTTAACAAGTGGTTTAGAAGAAAATGAAGTTGATCCACTTCCTATACTTCCGTAAGTAGTGGAGGAACATTGATGATGATCATAGCTGTCATTGAATAAATTTTGTGCTAGTAGTAACAAAATGTATCAATTTCCGCTCCTCCCTGTGTTCTTTTTATCTTTCTGTTTACTTCAACAGTTGTCTATTTGCTTACATATCAAGTTAGTGATCACATGAAATTCGTCTACCATTTGCAATGCAATTGATGAAGGGGTCTAACCAAAATGTCTATTATGCTATAGGCAGCATGATCTTGAATATTGAGCTCAAAGTTTGTTCAGAAAATTATTGTACATACATAAGTAAATTCTCCTTTGGAGGCTCTAAGTAGAGTTAGAACTGGTGTTTGTATGTTAAAACTTCTGGTGTTTCCCCTTGAACATTGATCTCAAAGTTTGTTCAGAAAATTATTGCACATACATAAGTAAATTCTCCTTTGAAGGCTCTAAGTAGAAGTCAGAACTGGTGTTTATGTGTTAACACTTTTGGTTTCTCCCAAAAAATTGGTTTGGCTTGATATAGAGGGGACCAGGGATTTTCTTCTTCCTTTCTTTAGCTATTTAAATCTGTAATTTAGTCGGCTCCTTCCTCCTTTTTCTTTCCCTCAAAAGCATTGCATAACAGGTGAACATAAGGGTTCAGTTTCATTTGTAGTAGAGTTATCTGGATTTTAACTCGGGTTACTCCTTCCCCTTCTTTTAAAAGCACCACTTGAAGGGTGGAAAACTAATGATAGAGAAAGAATTTTCAAATTATTTCATGAATATAAATTTATTCACACAGTTGTCGTTTTATCTACTTCAATCTATGGTTTGTCTATGTAAAGCCAAATAAGTATTTTTACCGATCAACAAAAAATATGACCAATAATCTAAAAGATGTATGTGCTTGTTATACTATGTATTATTTTCTAGAGGAAGTTAATGGACCCAACTTTTCCACTTTACTATAGCTTTTCTTTATTTAAATTCAGTAAGTTAATGTGTTTGGGGCGCACTTGCATTGTGTAAACCAAAGCCAACCTCACTTAAAGCTAAACAACCAAATTTTAACTCTACCTTGATAATCATGTGATAACTGTGAAGTTGCAGAATAAGAAATACAATTCAGTGGGAAGAGGTTTAGACGACTTGGTAATATACGGGCGTGAGTATCATTATTTAACATTGTTATCTGGGGTTCATATATGATTGAAATACGAGCATCCATGTAATAATCGTCGAAGTCTTGCCATCTGTCGTTATACTTGTTAATCAATCAGACAACTTAACAACTAATATTTTAGTTAGTATCATCTCTGCTAAAAATTTTATTCCAAGGGGTAAATATGCACTTTCACTGGAGAGGTGAAATCTGAACCTGGAAGATATATTTTGGGGTAAGAAAAGAGAGAGCAATGACTTGTTTGGTATTAAAGTTGGTTTGTCTGCCATTTCGTTTCATCTCTTTTGATGTAAAATACTTCTGACCGACCGTCTATATGCATAGACAGTTTGCTGCTTCTCTTTTCGCGGTCTATTTTAATCTGTAAATATCTTGTATGTTCTGAAAATTTCGTTCGTTATTGCAGCATTGGTCTTGGACCTTGTTTGGTCTTAAAGTCTGTTTGAAGTAGCGTACTTAGATTGTGGAACATCTAATATGACCAGACCGAACTTGCACATCTAAACTACTTTCTTTATAGCTTAAATGAAATTTTGCCTTTGCAGAGTGCCCTGGAAGGTAGCAAACCTCTAACACCATACAGATCATTTGATAATCCAAGACGGGAGATTATCCGTGCACCTAATCGCAGCAGGAGTATGCTCTCGGCTTTCTTTGTCAAGCATAAGGCACCTAAGTTGAAGACCAGTGCTGTCTCATAATCTACACGCTAAAATGAAAGCAGGAGGTGCATCCATCTAACTTTCCATCTGTAAAAGAGAAGCTGTACTAAGCCATCACCCAGGAGAACACCTACTTTTAAGATCATTCACAAGTTCACCAAGATCATAGGCAATTCGTTTGGTTTGAGAATCAATAAAGAGCAGTGTGTATATTTGTAAGGTAAAAGAGATGTTAATATCTGGCTTCTTGTAGAACATATTGTTGGAAATTGGAATAATAATTCTCTTACTGCATTGTTTAGTACTCTGAAGCCGAGTGATCAATCCTCAATGGTTCCGTATCAATCGCGTTTGGATTATCCCTTGCGGGGAAAATTCGGACAAGTTTCTTGAGAAACTTTTCCAGAGTAAAATAACATAAAGACGTGTTGGGATATTTGTTAGTTCTCGAAAGCTTATGAATTTATTGAAAAACATTTAAATAGAGAAGTGAGGATTTATATAGTTGATCTTAATTTGTTTGGAAGTGAGAAGTGGTTATTTTGTCAAACTTCTACCCAATTAAACATGTATGTAAACGTAACCAACAATAACTACGGGTAATTGTTGTAAAAATGAGATTGATTATTTGAAACATTACTGATTGAATGCCATAACTGTAAAAACAGACGGATTGAGAAAAATGTAAAATATCTTATACAGCTGTGTATATAGGTTTAATCTCTTTAATATAGTACCTCGAGACGGTATTGAACCGTAAACTTGTATGTAGAAAATCTGATCAAAGAATCAAACAAAACAAGAAATTCCATAAACTATAGGATTAACTGTAAAAAATAACATCTAAATTATCATTTTTTTGAGTTTTACATCTTAACTATCTATTATTTTCTTTAGTTATCTAAATTAATGCTTACCTCAATATTGAGTTGATCAAATATTTATCCTCAATCAACAAAACAAACACATACGCAGGCTAACTTAGCATCCAAGTTTGTTTTAATACAAAAGAGTATTTGCTGAAAAGATATGGAGTAATTAGGTAGTAATATCTATTGAACTCATAAAAATGTGATCGCTTTGCGTTTTTTTACCATTCTTCTTCCTTTGGGGTGCACTGTGTTTTCTCTTAGTGCAATTATATTCAATTCTAGTCCCATCTGAGATCTGCGTCTGATCTATACTGTTTTCCCAATCTCCTTGTTACTCCACACTGCTTACTTCTCTTCTCACAATTCATCATTTTCTTGTAATTCAATTTTGCCAAAATGTCATCAACATCTTTGCACCAAAGACCTCTTCACAATCCTCTCACTGACCCAAATCTATTATCCCCACCATCTTCTCTAACTTCCCAAAAACCCACTTCATTCCTTCAAAGTCGCACTACCCTTTTCCTCCTCCTTTCTCTTTTGGTTATTCTCGGCGTTTTTTACCCATATATTCAGTTTCCTCAAAATGGGTTACTTTCTTATACCTCAAAAACCTACAGCCCTTTTGAATCCAAGTGGCGTGACTATACCTTGTCTAAAGCTGCTGCCTTTGTGGCTAAGAATAATACACTTATAGTTTGTATTGTTAGTGAAGCGTATTTGCCGTTCTTGAATAACTGGTTGATTAGTATCGTGAGACAAAAACATCATGAGAAAGTGCTTGTTATTGCTGAGGATTATGCTACTTTGTTTAAGGTTAATGAAAGGTGGCCTGGTCATGCTGTGACTATTCCTCCTGTTTTGGAGTCCCAGGCTGCTCATAAGTTTGGATCTCAGGTACCTTTCTGAAGCTTTTTGCATTTGGGTGTTATTGTGTTTAGAGAACGGGAGCTTTGGCGTAACTGGTAAAGTTGTTGTAAAGTTGTTGTCGTGTGATGTGCAGGTCAAGGGTTTCAAGCCGTGGGAACAGCCTCTTGCAGAAATGCAAGGGAAGGCTCCCTACAATAGCCCCTTCTGGTCCGGCACTGCGCATAGCGGGAGCTTTAGTGCACCGAGCTGCCTTTTTCTTTTGTTGTGTTTAGAGAACCTCTAGCTTTTGAGAATCTCTAGAAGATTTTTTTTTTATTACTAGAATTGGAATGAAAAGGGCTCAAATTTAAAGCAGAATATATAAAGGATGCATATTACAAAACCTCAACTAATTTGAGATTGGACATATTTGATGGATTGATGGACTTACAGCTGATTTTGTTGCATTTCCCACTATTTTCCATTGGTTTGAATAATTTTTAGTTTCTGTTTCTATTATGTTTGTCTGGGAGAAAATGTACAAATAGATACTTACAGTTTTGTAGGTGTGATGTGTGTGAGAGTGACTAGATCCTTCCATTAACATTTCTTCATTATTCAGCTGAATAACTCCTTAAAATAGGAGTGCTGAGGATTGAAGTTTGAGGATAAAAATAATTATCAAGAACATTGTGTTCCCATTGATCCTTCACTATCTGTCTTTGTCTCTTTGACTATCCTGAATTGATCTTGTAGTTAGATTTAGAAAGGAAGCCTTTTTAAAAGATTAAAGAGGGAACAGAGCTTTCTGGAATGTTGTACTTGCTTGCGTTAGTTATTTTGTTTCTACTGAAATAACAGTGATGGTTCTTTTTTTAAGGGATTCTTCAATTTTACGTCCAGAAGGCCTCGACATCTTTTGCAAATTTTGGAGCTTGGTTATAACGTCATGTACAACGATGTTGATATGGTTTGGTTAGCGGATCCATTTCCATATTTGGAAGGAAAGCATGATATTTACTTCATGGATGACATGGCTGTGGTGAGTGCTGAAGAAGATGCAAATGCTTTACTTTTTCCTTGTATAGCTTTGATAAGCCTAATGGTTGAGAAGTTCTTTTGAGAAGGTTCTTTTTTTTCTCTTTCTTTTGAGAAAGAAGTCGTTGAGAAGTTAAATTAAGAATGTGATGATGCATGATTGAATATACTGGCTTATTTTATTGTGGTGGAGGTTCTTAACTTGCATCTTCTTGGTTCACTCTAAAATTATCTGATTTTAAGCATTGTGGCAAACTACTATTTCCTTTTTCTTTAAGTTTTAACTTCTCTACTCTTTTTTTACTGGGAAGATAGGTCATCCTCTGGTAGTTTAGATAATTTTAATTTGGTTCCATCATAATATATTTATTGCCTTTCTAACTCCACGAGATAGGGGTAAGGTTTGTGTACACTCTATATCCTCCCCAGACCCCACTTGTGGGATTTCACTAGGTATGTTGTTGTTGTCTTGACATTGTGAATTGGACTATTAGTGATGAAAAGTCTTCTCTCTTCCTTTCTTTTGGAACACCAGGTAAAACCTCTGAATCACTCTCATGGTTTGCCACCTCCAGGGAAGAAGGGTCGACCTTACATCTGTAGCTGCATGATCTATGCTCGACCCACCAATGGGGCAAAACTAATTATGAAAAAGTGGATCGAGGAAATGCAGATCCAGCCATGGACCAGAGCAAAGAAATCCAATGACCAGCCTGCTTTCAACTGGGCATTGAACAAAACTGTTGCACAGGTGCATTGCTTTCTTTTATTTCACATTCTACTTCCATACTCCAGCACCTGCTGCAAAAAACTTCATTTGTGTTGGAATACCTTGTTGCCTTTTCATTTCATGACTTATAGATGTTGGTTCTTCCATGGGTCATTGGTTTGTTTCGACAGACATGTTAAAATGTTAGGTTTATTTCAGATCGAAAATTAACCATGATCAAAACTTAAAACTAAGCTAGTTTCTCAAGTACCACTGTTATTCTTTGAAGTCCAACGATTTAGGAAGGTATGGCCAACTTCCTTTTATGTTTTAACCCCTCCCTTTCTTCTTCTGTCCCTTGCTTTCCCCCATTTTTCTTTGTAGTGTGTCCCAGTTGAATAATTATAGGCTGAGTTTTATGTGATTGAGGTTGATAGAAGAATGAAGATATATAAGAAAATAACCTGATCGAAGCAGTTGCTTGGATCTTGTTTTGAAGGCAAATTAATTGATTGTGGAATTAGGCAGCATTTCTGAAATAAATGAGCTGCTGTTTACTTGCTGGGTTGGATGAAGTGGAGGCTCGCCTCGGGAGTGTTGTGCGATAAGAAGGTCCCACTTAAGCTTAAAGGCAAATTCTACAAAGTGGCAGTCCTTCCACCTATGCTATATGGAGCAGAGTGTTGGCCAGTCAAGAACTCCCACATTCAGAAAATGAAGGTGGCGGAAATGAGAATGTTGCGTTGGATGTGTGGTCTTACTAGAGGGGATAGAGTTAGGAATGAGACAGTCCGAGAGAAGGTGGGAGTGGCTTCCGTGGAGGATAAAATGCGGGAAGGAAGGTTGAGATGGTTTGGGCATGTGATGAGGAGGGGTACGGATGCCCCAGTCCGCAGGTGTGAGAGGATAGTGTTGGAGGGTTTCAGGAGGAGAGGTAGGCCGAAGAAGTACTGGAGGGAAGTGATTAGACACGATATGGAGCAGCTGCAGCTTACCGAGGACATTACCCTAGATGGGAAGGCGTGGAGGTTGCGGATAAGGGTAGAAGGCT
The DNA here is from genome assembly GCA_030864215.1 of Capsicum pubescens. Taxonomy (NCBI): domain Eukaryota; kingdom Viridiplantae; phylum Streptophyta; class Magnoliopsida; order Solanales; family Solanaceae; genus Capsicum; species Capsicum pubescens. The sequence goes on from CM061545.1 coordinate 238,889,421, forward strand.
AGGATGAGTGCGTGAGTTGTAGCAAGTAGGTAGGAGCCACTAGTCAGGAGGGCCCAGGTGTCCCTGGTCTGTGAATGTTTGTTACTACTAGGGGGGTGTCGTATTCTGGATGCCCTAATCGCTTATCTCTTATTTATTGCGCCTATTTATCTTATTTAGTATTGCTCGGATTTATACTTTATTTTATTTTTATTTTAGTATGTCTTATTCCTTCTTATGTTATGCCATCCATCATGCTTCACTGCTTCACTACGCTTTAGTTACTATTCACTACCTGGAGCCGGGGCTCTATCGGAAACATCCTCTCTACTTCTTTGGAGGTAGCGGTATGGACTGCGTACATTTTACCCTCCCCAGACCCACTTTGTGGGAATACACTGGGTTTGTTGTTGCTGTTTACTTGCTGCTATTTCATAATGATTGTTATTTTAATGATCTGCACCAGTTTAGCTTTTCTATATTTTCTAGGAAGCTCACCCATGCTATTCTTAGGGTCATACTTGTAATGTAGGTCCAAATAGGTAATTGGTAATTGAGCACAACTCTCAGGAACCTTTTGAATCTTAGTATGCTCTTGCCTACAATAGCCAGAAAAGGACTTCAGGTGGTGAGAGTTAGTCGAGTGCCAAACCCTGTGCTACTGCTTTGAAGAGCAGCTAAATCGACTTGAACCTGTGATAGAGGATGTTTCCTCTCGCCTAGGAGCTGAGAGACATTCAACAGCCTTAGAAGTAAAAGGGGGTGACTGATTGCTTATGGATCATCAGCACACTGGCTAAAAAAGTACATAAGGGATACTGTTTCTATTTATCATGTGAGCTAGTCTCATCAAGATTGATGAAAGAGAATGAAATGGAAGTAGCTTTAAACTTATTGGCAGACTGATGCAACTAAAATTACTGGATCAAAATGTTGTCCAATTTGAGGTTATTTTAGATTCTATTTGGTTAAGAGAATAAGATATGGTTGGTTTAGTTGTGTGTTTTTAGGACAAACTAGGAATCATTTAGTCCTCTCTTTGTCTATTCTGCAAGCCGCTCCAGTTCAGTAAAAATAAAAATTAGACAGTATTTTGTCCAACCCTCAACGGGAATCAAACTGGAATAGGTAGATGAAAGCTAAAAGATAGAAGTGTGATACAATGTATCACAAAATATATATACAAAAAAGAGAGATATCTCAGACTGGGGGATGGCTACCTGGAATTCACCTTATTGATGAGGGTTCAATTTCCCACCTTGTAATCCCCTTCCTCCAACCTTTTTAAGAAAAAGGATATCTCAGACTGGATTATGAAAGTTGTCAAGGCTCTACCCTATGCAAATCCGGCATGAATTTATCTCATCCAGTTACCACAGTCTTGGAACATGAATATGGCACACACTAATATCATCAGAGTTTGGTTTTCTGTGAAAAAACTTAGCAAAGCAAGACCAGAGTCTGATAATAGCTCTTTCAATCATCCATTTTCTTCATTTTGTGGCCACAACATATGACTCTTCCAACTTATTTAGGCTGTTTCTTTTCCAAGTCTTGCAGTCCTTTGCCTCCCATACTTGTTTTTTTATTACTTATATTTCATTTTTCTTTTGGTTACTATTTTCGTTAACTTGTTTTTATGATACATGACGCTGTTGCAGGTTGACATGTATTTGCTTCCGCAGTCTGCATTCCCAACGGGTGGTCTATACTTTAGAAACAAGACTTGGGTGAAGGAAACCAAGGGAATGCATGTTCTTCTTCATAATAACTATATCGTTGGTTTTGAAAAGAAGACAAAACGTTTTCGTGATTATGGTCTCTGGTTGGTGGACGAGTATAGCTCTGAATCCCCGCTTGGCAGATTAGACTAGATAGGAAGAGAACAGAAAGAACTCATGATGTCCTTATGGCAACCAAACGGAGCAGTGATTCAAATAGCAGCAGTTCAATGTTCTCGCTTCCTCTAAAGCCGTCGGAAGTTTTAGCGGCTGGTGCACATGCCCTAGCTATGTCTCAATCATTGAGTTGAGTTGATATTCTGGGTTGGTTAGTGAACGATGGGGTGTTCCTTCCTAAGTGCATAGATTTTTTGTAATTCCACCCTAGATTTATCGAGAACTCTGCTATTGTTTATCTAATGTTTTGGTTTGTTGTCTATGTAAAATGAGTCTGCATTAGGGACTCCAAAAATTGCTCTACTCTTCCTTTTGTTATACTCCAATATTGTTGTATCTATTCAGTGTACAAGACTCAGTAACTTTGTGAAATACTGAATGAAATGTTTGGTAATATTGCTCCAGAGTGCTATCATTTTGGTTGGTGAACAAAACAACCCAAGCTTGAACAGCATCTTTAGTTGTTGTGTTTTACTGAAGTAGTGCTTGTAATTTACAAGATTCTAAAGATGTTTTGATAGGTTACTATATACTATAACATTTAGCGCAAGCTTTGTCATATTTAATTAATTTCATATATCTTTTGAACGAGACGAAAGATTGAAGTTAATTTAGTGCCAAAAAAAAAAAAGAGCAACAGAAATGCGTCTGCCGGGAGTCGAACCCGGGTCTATTGCTTGGAAGGCAATTATCCTAACCGTTGGACTACAGACGCGTTTGGTATTTGCAATCTGCCTACATGATTTAAATTAGGGATGCATTTTAAATTATCTACCATATGAATCATCATAATCTCCTAAAATCTCTTCTATTTTTTTTAAAAATCTATTGATACATATATAAATTTATTTATTATTCATACATGTTTATTTTTTTTAATGGTGATTCATATGAATGATAAATATAATATCATTATATGGGTATTATGATGATATTTTTTTCAATGGTGATTCATATGAATGATAAATATGATATCATTATATGGGTATTATGGTGATTCATATGATAGATACATTTTGTATGATTTTAGCGGGTGATACATATGATATTAATAGGTGATACATATTGTGTTGTGGTGATTCATATGGTAGATACAATTATTCATATAATATTAATCGGTGATATATATGGTATTATGATGATTCATATGGTAGATACAATTATTTATTTCAATTATTGGGTGATTCATATATATGGTATTATGGTGATTCATATGGTAGATACAATTATTTATTTCAATTATTGGGTTATTCATATAATTATTTATTTTAATTATTGGGCGATTCATATATATAATATTATGGTGATTCATATAGTAGATATAATTATTTATTTCAATTATTGGGTGATTCATATGATATTAATGGGTGAAAGACAATTTATAAGTTTTGCGTATATTTTATCCTCTCTAAAATTCACTTATAAAAACATATTGAGTGTATTATTATTGTTTATCATGGCAAAAACTTTGAAGAAGAAAACCTAGTGTTTTAATATCTTGGTTTGTGATTTGGATTAATTGTTTGTGTAATTTGTATACTTTCAAATAATATATACGGGAATTCAATGTTCGATTTAAATTCCAGCAAAAAACCAATAATTTTGAATTCAATAAATATTATTGGAGTGGAGGATCAATGCACCCGACGAATGAAAAGGTTCACCAAATTTAAAATTAAAGACGAAAAAAAAGAGAAAAAGGACAAAAAAAAAAAAACTAATCTTTCATAATTAAAGACGAAAAGAGACTCACATAATTAAAATACTTAAATTAAATCTAAAAAAAGAGAAAAATTAGATATCTTTTCTTAAATAAAAGAATACAATGAATAAAAGAAAATCTATTATTTCCTTAAATAAATATCTTGTTAGTTTCAAATGTATCACTTTTTTATATGTATCACTATATAACATATGTATCACATTTTTAAAAACTGGGATAAAATATAATTAACAAACTAATTAAAATTTTATATAATATCACTTAAAGATTCAGAAATTTATGTAAGTTACTCATAATAATTTTCAGTGGATATAATAATAGGAATATATCTCACGAAATGCTGTCACTATACTGAATCAATTATAATGTCCCCATAATATAATTAATGAGATATTTTTTGTCATGCACTCAATGTACTCTATACGTGTTAGTATAGAGCACTTAGCTACTAGTGTCGGTTTACAGTTTACTAGCCACAACCCACAAGGATTGATTATAATTTATACATAGTGTAGTCTATTCGTTACTGTTCCAATACCCACAAGCCACGACGACAAATTACAAAATCCTTCTGTGCTTCTCATGCTTGTTAGTTGCAGGCGCGGCTCAACTAATGTGGTGGTCTAAAATAAAATTTTAATGAGAAATTTTATGATTTTATATAAAAAAAAAGAAAAAAGTTATTCATAGATTTTTCAAAAATAATTTAATATATATGTTGTGTAAATATTATTAGATCATACTTATATATTGTAGAAGGTACACACATTGTTTTCAAGATTTCAAATATCTTTAAAGAGGTATATCTATAGAGAAATTTATATTGACGAATGACGATGTGGGATAATTTAAAATACTCTCTCTGACCTAATTTATGTGACACTTTTTGCTTTTCAAGATTCAAACATTTGATTGTATGCTTATATAGAATCATTATAATTGTACAATAAAATTATTTATTACGAAAGAAATAACTTGTTTGATTCTCAAAATTCAAACACAATCACATAAATTGAGATAAAAAAATATATAATATATACACATGTTATAAAATTTTGGGGCCTCCAAAATTAGGGGGCCTAAAGCAGCTTCATACTTTAGCCGGCCCTGGTTAGTTGTTACATTATGTCATTTTTTTTTTTTAACAATCCGTCTAGTGTTTGGTTGTACATTTAAATTTTACTAAATTTAAATTTGTTTATTACAGATATTTATATTGCAACTAATGAATTTGAATTTGCGCATATTGCAAGAATTATTTCTAGAGCAATGTTCTTTATAGAAAATTTTCAATTCTCATTCACGCATTAAAATAGCCGATTTCTTGGGGCAGGCCTATAGGAATTTTTCATTTTCAGGGTTTTGAATCAGGTTTCGGAGTAGAGGTGAAGGAATCTTATCATCTCACTTATTTCGTGAAACTATTTGTTGAACACTATTTAGACTTTTAGCTTGTTTGGTCAAAACTATAAAACATTAATTATTCTGAAAATGTTATTTGTTAAAACGTTTTTGAAAAAATATGTTTAATCTATAATAATTTGTATTTGCCTAATTAATTTGAAAAAAACACTTAAATCAATATTAGAGGAGCATTTTGTGGTTGGACAGGCATCCGGAAAGTGCTTCTAAAGGAGCAACTATTTTTTCAGCTTCTCAAAAATAATTTCCACTATAACTCAAAAATAATTTCCACTATAACTCAAAAAAAACTTATTATTTTCATATAAAATTACTCAAAAATGCCAATTCTCTACGAATATTTATTTAAAATAGCAAAATAAATATTTTTGACTTTTTAAAAACTTGATCAAACACGCTATTCATCTAAAAGAATTTTCAACATTCCTAGTAAATCGTAATCCACTATTATTTAAAATGTATTATCCACTATTGTTTAAATCTAGCTAGTAAATATGTCTCCTTGATAGATATTTTTGATTGAAATTAAAAAATAATATTTAAGTTTGGAAAAGTGTATTTTGAGTTGAAACTAGGAGTGTCTTTTTTCTTTTTTTTTGGGAAAAGACATCGTTTCCATCCTAAATTATATCTGAAAAGTCAAAAACACACCTAAACTATACTAGTGACCTTTTACACACCTAAACTATAAAAAAGTGATATTTTTACCCCCCTAGATCTGACGTGGAAAAAACATAATTAATTAAATAAAAAATGACGCATCTACATAAAAAAAAAATAACGAAAAAAATAATAAAAAATTTAAAACTTCCCTCCCCTACCCCAAACATCTTCTTCTTCTTCATCACCCCCCCCCCCCCCCAAACATCTTCTTCTTCTTCATCACCCCCCCCCCCCCCCCAAACATCATCTTCTTCTTCATCACCCCCCCCCCCCCCAAACATCATCTTCTTCATCACCCCCACCCCAAAAATCCAATTCCACCCCAACCAACAAATCTTCTTCATCACCCCCACCTCCAAAAAAATAATTTCTTTACACCCCATCCTCCACTTTCATCAAAACATCTTCTCCTTCATCACCCCCACCCCAAAAATCCAACCCCACTCCAACCAACGAATCTTCTTCATCGCCCCCAACCCCAAATAAGCAATTTCTTCACACCCCATCCTCCACCTTCATCGAATCAATATCAATTTCATCATGAACAAAATCAAATTGAATTTTCTATCTAAACGAGAAAATTTTAAATTTTTTTATCACACTTCATCAAACACTTGACGAAAATGCCATCTTAATCCCACTGACTTTTGTACAATTGATTTCTAAAATTATCTATTGAATAATAAATTATGTCATTGGGAGAATTTTGATTTTCAATGTCTTCTTAATCCCACTGATTGCATTTTGATTTTCAATTTTTTGCTTCTCTCTTTGAATTTCACCTTCCAATTCAAATATGACAACAACAATGAGACTTTGATGTTTGCTAAAGAGAACAAAAGTATAAAAAAAAAAAATTGTAGGTGATGAAGAACATTGTTAAAAGTTACGCTTGAAGTTCCTTGGTTTGAAAGAATTTCTAGATGATAGCCACTTCACCAATTTGAAATCTGCTTTGGTTGCAGAGAATGTCTTGTACCAACAGAGACTGGGCATTGAAGAATTTGGACATTGAAGAAAAAATAAATTTACCTCATGGAGGATTTGGACAGTGAAGAAGAAGAAAAAAATTAAATTTAAAAGAAAAAAGAAAAATTTATGAAAATAATAAATTTATTATTTTTTCGGATGATGCTGACGTGGCGCTGATGTGGCAGCGCGTGCAAAACACTACATCACATGCAAATGGTGTAATGTCTGACAGGGGGTAAAAAGTATCATTTTTTTATAGTTAAGATGTATAATAGATCACTAGTATAGTTTAGGTGTGACTTAAACTTTTTAAGTATAGTTTGAGGTGAAAATGATGTCTTTTTCTATTTATTTTTTTCAACATGCTATACAGCCAATAAGATGTTGAAATTTCAAGAGAAAAAGAAGGTAATCAAGCATATACAGCCATTAGGGACTTTCAAGATAATCATGACACTGTGAACACTATCAACTAATGAAATGTGAAGTTTCTTTATTTTGGTGAAGGTGATGATTACACTGAATATCAAGATTGACTTTGTCTAATTATATATGTAATTTATTAGATTCTTTCACCTTTTGATTCCCAAAGCTAAGTAGGATCCACTTTAGAAAAGGTCATAAATGGAAAAGAGTCACTCGCTTCGTTCGTTTTTACTTATTATTTTTTGATACGATACACTTATTAAAAAAATAATGATTGATATTAAAGGTATACATGATCAAATTAGTTTGATTTTTTTAAAATATCAAACCAAATCAATAAAATTTAAATTTTTCAACTTCAAATTTTTTAATTTTTTTGATAAACTCTTCAGACAAACATATAATTAACTTGTGCTTCAATTATTTCTTTAGTTCTAGATACAACTATCTTAGGTGTTTCTTGAAAAGATAACATTAAATATTAAAAAGAATAATGGATTTAGGCTATGTATTTATGCAGGGATGTATAGTTTATATCCAACATTATTGTCATTCCTTAATTGAATATTTTTGTTAGTATTGGAATAGTTTTGAGCTTTATTTGAGTTAATAATATTTAGGAAAAAATACAGAAACTAGCATATTTAAGACCTTAATTACAATAAATAACAATATTTTTTCAAACTTACAAGTTATAGCAAAATCAGCAATATTTTAACCATTATATTAAAAAGTGTGTGGGTTTCACCCACTTTTTTACCCTTTCTATTTTCACTCTACTTTTTTCAAATTTTTTCCCTTTTTTCAAAATTGTGCCCTATCATAAGTTGATGTTTACAGTATTTGCATGTTATCTTTTCATATAATTTATATTTTTTTTTCTTCACTTATTTTTTTTTTTTTGGGGGGGGGGGAGGAGGGAGGGGGGTAGTTGAAAGGTTGTGGATACGTTATTTGATGGAGGTCTGCTGTAATTTTTCATACGTTATTTGATGAGATTTTGTGATTTTTTTATTGAAAGATTGTGGATTTTTGTGTTAAGTTGATTTATACTCCTATTCAGTTGAACAGAGAAGTTGGCATAGAAGAGGTGAGATCGAAGCATTGACGAGCCGAAAAATATTGAGGAAATCATAAAACGAAAAACATTGAGAAAATCTTCATCTCCAAAATCCCAAAAAGTGTAAAAGTATGTGAAAAAGAGAAGGTCAAACAAAAATGAAGAAAATGTATTTTTTTTTAGTTGTGCATATGTATATATGAGTAATACATATGTATTTTTTGAGTTATGCATATATATTTATGAATAATACATATGTATTTTATCAGATTGCATATGTATTTATGACTAATGCATATGTATTATTCCAGATATGCATATGTATTTTTGAATAATACATATGTATTTTTTAGTTATTCATATGTTTTTATAGTGCTGCATGCTATATTTATTAATTTGAAAATATATTTTTAGTTCTGCTTAGGTTTTTATAGATACATATGTATTTATGAATGATACATATATACTTTTTCGGTGTGCATATTTATTTATTATTAATGTATATGTATTTTTTCAGAAATGCATATGTATTTTTTCAGTTATGCATATCTATTTATGAGTATTTTTTATTAATGCATATGTATTTATGGATGATGCATATTTTTCGTCATAATGATATTTTTGATGTCTACATCATGAAAAAAAAATGTGTAGTTCAAGTGCAATTAGGCAAATGTATTATGAAACTTTTTGTTATAGAGATTTTGTGTCCTATATGTTTATATATACATATGAGTCAGATATGTATTTCTGTAAATACATATGCATATATATATATATATATATATATATATATATATATATATATATATATGTTTTGTATTGTAAATACATACGCAAATCTGTATGTCTATATATTTTGTATATTTTTTGAATATGTATATGTGATATAGATATGTGTCTTTTAAAAATAAAAGCAAGAGATTGAAGAGTAAAAAAAAAAAAAAAAAAAAAAAAAAAAATCCAAAGAAAAAGAAGTGAAAAACGAGAAAAAAAGAGAAATAAAAGTTAGAAATATAAGTGTAAAAATAAAAGCAAAAATAAAATAAATTGAAAATAAAATAGCGAAAAAGAAGAAGAAAACGAAAATAGGAAAAGAAAAAGAAAAATATGAGTAAGGAAAAAAAATTGAAAATGGAAAAGAAAAAAAAAGCGAAAAAGGATAAAAAAAAGAAGAGAAATTGAGGAGTCAAAATAACGTGGAAAGAAAAAAATCAAAAGAAAAAAATAAAACGATAAAAAAAAAAATGAAAATAGGAAAAGAAAAAATATGAGAAATCAAAAAAATAAGAAAACGAAAAATTAGAAAAAAAGAAACAAAAAATAGAAAATGATAAAAAAAAAAAAGAGAAATAGAAAAGTCATATTAGGAAAATGAATCTTGATAATTAAATGTAACATGAATTAAGGACGGTTATTTTCCTTATATAACTTTAACTAATGTGAGTTAAAATAGAAACCACTATTCAATTTGTATATGTATTTATATACCAACATTTTACTTAAATACAAAATACAATTTGTTATTTTTCGTAATTATGAAACAGTAGCTATAAAAGTTATAATTATAGTTGTTACGTTGCTACTTTTGAAAATTTCTCTAATATTTATGGGCTATAAAATTTCTTGAACCATTCAGAATTGTAAGTTTAAACTTGAAAGAATACGTTGAAAGATAAAAACAATGATAAAATTTAAGAAATATATATAAATTACATCACAGTAAATATTTTTAGCTATTAAATTTTTTTAAAATTTTTATAAATGCAATATCAAGTTGGTTCGATTTGGTTGAACCTTTTTAGTTAAAATCAAACCAAACCAACTATAGTTGGACTTTTTTTTTTCAACAACAAACTAAATCAACAACAACAACAAACCCAGTGAATTTCCACCAAGTGGGGTCTGAGAAGGGTAAAATGTACGCAGTCCATACCGCTACTTTCGAAAAAGTAGAGAGGTTGTTTCCGATAGACCCCCGGCTCAAGATCAAGAATAGTTAACACAGTCAGAGTAATACCTGAAGCAGAATGGATGGCATAATCGAGATAAGAAATGAGAAATAATACAAATAGAGCTAAGAGAGCCATGAAAATAAGAGCAATATGAAAGTAAAAAACAGTAAATAAGAAATAATAAAAGGTCACCCCCTCGTAGTAGCATACACTAACGGCTCCTACCAGTGAGCACAGTCGTAAGCTTACTAAGCCGGCTACACCAGAGCTTCCTAACTACTAGCTATAACCCACACACGCATTAACCTTCTACCCTAATCCACGACCTCCACACCTTCCTATCTAGAGTCATGTCCTCAGAAAGCTGAAACAACCCCATGTCTTGCCTAATCACTTCTCTCTAGTATTTCTTCGGCCTACCCCTACTCCTCCTGAAACCATCCAAAGCTAGTTTTTTTTTTTGGTTTGACTCGATTTGCGATTTGATTTGATTTTGTTCATCCCTAATTGGTATGATGACTTTATCATGGTGCCCCTATTAATTGGCGTTTAATAATATGTATTGAAAATGATTTGCAAAATAAGTAATTAATACTAAGGATAAAACATGATATTTTTTTTCTTTCTTGATTTGTTAAAAATGACAAATGAAAATAAAACTCAACTTTAAAAAATAGTGACAAGTAAAAATAAAGTTGAAAATGTAATTAACAAAAGAATCATTAGAATTGTACTCAATAAAGAAAGACAAATATCAATCCCACAAAAATTTAAACTATCTAGTTAATATAATTAACAAAAGGATTTATAGAATTCTAGTCAATAAAGAAAGACAAATATCAACCTCACAAAATTTAAAATATCATAGTTAAAATTATTGACAAACAAAGACAAGAAAATTGAATAACACCCGACTTATAATTATATCTTCTTTTTTTTCATTGGATGTTCGGTATTTCATTTAATGTTCGATTAATTTAAATTCACGTTAAAAGATTTCACTTTGAGGATAAAATATTTCCTATCAAAGACGATTTAATACTAAATACTCAAACCTTAGATCTCTAACTAAAAATCGATAAAAGAAAATTTACCACACCATTATAATTTTTGATGGTCCACTTATTGCTTCATGAATATATGCTAACTATTAGCATGATATACAGATATAGCTACCCAAAATAGAAAGTTGCTTATTTTATTTAGAGATAATGGCCAAAAGACCATCCAAGCTTTACCTCAAATCCCAACTACACACTTAATCTTCACAGGAGTCCTATCACCCCCCTGATCTATTTTTTATGTATTTATTACCCCCCAAATGTTAAGCTGGCACGGAAGGTGAGAACACCTCCTCTAGGCGCGTTGGTTCAGTCCCAACAACTCCAAAAGTAAGAGTTTACCCTTCCACATGTATAATACACAACATTAATGATTTTTTGATGAAATAAATCATGAAAAATGGCTCTCTCTCTCTCTCTCTCTAACGGTCTTCTTCCTCTTCTTTATAACACTCTTCTCTTTGTCCACCATCTGCCTTCATCTTGCTCCATTTTTTTTTTAGATTTTATTTCTTTAACCTACGTTTTAGATTTTAATTCCATTTTCTACTTGAATTCTTGGAGTTTTATTTTGTAATTTTGTTCAACTCTAAATTTAGGGTTTGTAATTTGATGATAGATTTTGTCGGAATTCATGAAATGACAAATTCAAAATTGAATAAGCTTTGTATGGACGAATCAGACCCAATTCTCATTGTTGTTGTGAGATGCAAACATGGTATTTTGCTTGACTTGCAAACTTCATGGTCGAAGTCTAATACGGGAAGAAGATTTTGGTCTTGCCCCTACTATGATGTATGTATTTTGCTGTTACTTTATATTCAAATTATGTTAATGTACTGATTTCTACAAAAAATTTCAGTCTAAAAATGTAAAAAAAAATTATGGGGGAACAAAAAAAAAGTGGATCCAAGATCAAATTTTATCATTTCAAGATTGGTGAACAAAATCAATGAGTTAGAAGAAGATTTATGGCTTAAACAGGTCCAAATTGATAACTTGACGTAGGAGAAGAGGCACAATGGAAGATGGAGATGGTGTAGGTTCAATAGAAAGATTTTTGTATGTATTTTGATTTTTGTTGTTGTTATGTTCATCAGCAGCAAATGAACTGAAAGTAGTTGCTAGATTTGGTCTAATATGGTGTAAATTTTGTATACCTCTCTCTAAATATATCATATTATGTTATGTTATGTTATGTTGTCTTTTGCCTAGTCGTACTTCATATGTTTGTTTTTGCGTAGTTTTACTTCTGATGTTTGTTGTGCTGCTGCTATGTTATTGTTTGCACTTACAAAACTATGTCTTGTGTCGCTGCTATGTTATGATTTACAGTTACAAAATTGTGTCCTGTATTGCTGCTATGTTATTATTTACACTTGTTGTGTCTTGTGTTGTTGCAATGTTATTGTTTACACTTGCAGAGTTGTGTATTGTGTTGCTGTCATTTAAACGTACAAACTGGTGTAATGATAATGTTGTTTAGGCAAAGCACTGTTCTAATGCTATGTTTTTCTTTACGCTTAGATAGTGCGATGGTAATGTTGTGTTAACATTATAACAACATCACCACCATTTAAACAACACAACAACAATGCCTAATGACAACATTCATCAACAAAACATTCCAACTTCACACATCATCATTCATACCAAAATATATTCACATTCATAATGCCTAACCATTAGGCAACATTAGTCAACAAAATACAGTGCTTAAATTATTTTCCAACACTAAAATAAAATTATTTTCATGTCAACTGAACTAACTTAAAACAGTGATTAAAATACATCAACAACACTATAATTTCCATGGCATGTTGGACTGTGAAGAAACGGTATTTTGACTTGGATGGTTTGAACTACTTCCCACTTTCTTCTTTCTTCTATTCTCTTTAAGTTCTTGTAGTTTTTTTTATTGAGATTGCTGATTTGCCATTCCATTTTAATTTACTGATACTACTTGGTGTATAACTAATGTCACCAGTTACATCAGCTGATCTTTCCACCTTTGCTTGACTAGTAGAGTATATCTTACTGCTAGGCATGCCAGGCTACAGGAAAGGATAAAAAAGTTTAAGAATCAACATATATCAATGACTTATAATTTACAAATGATATAACAAAGTAAGAGACTTACATTTAGGACTTTAAAGCCATTTTCAGCTTGAAACACACCCTTTCCTACTACTCTTTGCCTTTTGAATGGAGCAGTATTTCTCCTACCACTACCCATTTCTCTTTTTGTAGTTCCAGCTATTGAAGATGATGTACAAAAATCAGGAGGTGCAAAAGAGGATGCTGAAAAAATAATAGGTACTGAAGGTGTTGTAGGTAGAGGAGTTGCAGTAGCACCTACTGAAATTGTTCTTTTGGGTCTCCTTCTTTCTTTTTTCGCTTGTGGAGGTTCAGTAATGGCTTCTGATGAAGTTTTCTATAAATATAAAAGGAATGTTATGAATTGAGAAAATTAGAACTAAATTCAAGCATAATATACCTTTGGTCTGCCTCTTCCCCTACCTGAACTATTACTTTTTCCTTGAGAAACAACATTAGGTGCTTCTGGTGAAGTTTTCTACATATAAAAAAAATGTTAACAATTAGAGTAGTGTTATAACATAATGAATTCATGTGAAAAAATTACCTTTGATCTTCCTCTTCTCCTGCCTGAACTATCTTTTTTTCCTTGAGGAGCAGCATTAGTTGCTTCTGTTGGAGTTTTTTAAATATTAAAAAAGAATGTTAACAATTAGAATACTGGTATAACATAATGAATTCAAGTGAAAAAATTACCTTTGGTCTGCCTCTTTCCCTGCCTGAACCAATAGTTGTTGCTACTGCTGGTGCAGTTGGTTCTGCCGATGGTGCTCTGTGAGGACAACCCCTTTTGTTGTGGCCTCTAACATAACACACACTGCATGTCATTGCTAGTTCAGTTCTAGGCAATTTTCCTGACTTCTTTGTTTCCCCAACTTCCTTCTTCCTATTCTTAGCTGGCCTGCCAGGCAAGGTTGTGATTTCAGGTGGTGCAACAACAATGTTTGACGAAACTGGCCACATTTCCATGTTTGTAAGTGGTTGAAAAACATTGGCATAAGTCTGCAAATATGTTTCCTTACTGTAGCGCCTGTCAATATATTCATACAGAGGGTACTTTTTGAATAATATTGCAGCCACACCATGTGCACATGGTATGCTCTTTAACTGCCACACCCTACAACTACAAGTCCTTTTGACCATATCAACTTTGTGTTGACAAAGTCTTTCTTTCACTTCAAAACCAGCAACTCCATTAAACTGAATGGTACAATCCATAGACCTGTTGATGTTTTTCTCTAAAACCTTTAAACACATTGGAGAGTAATTGGACTTCCAAGTATTTGGAAACTCCCTTAAAGTGCCTATTCTTGTCATCAGCTTTACTCTGATTTCTTCAAGCATGGTAATGATGGTCTTGAGCCTAGCTGGTAAGATCCATTCATTAAAACACTCTGACATGTTATTATCCACAAAATCATAGTTTACTTCAGTGTTGAATTAAAGCTTGCACCAATAATTAATGTGAAGTACATTAAGTCATTAATCATTTTTGCAGGACCTAACAACTTCATTTTCTATATGTTTTTCCTCAATTGAGACTCAAATGTACTTTTGGCTATCCTCCAAAACTGTTGTCTTCTTTGAAAACCTCTCTATTCCTTAGCCCAATTAGCTAAGATGTGCCTTGCACATCTTCTATGCTCAGATTGAGGTAACACTTGTTCAATTGCAGTAAACAGTCCCTACAATACAAAAAATTTAATAAAAAAGGTAAAATTACTACATAATTACATTTACTTGGCTAAACTAGAAAAATAAGTACACATAATACAGAATATATACCTTCTGCATATCTGTAATCAATGTGACACCTTCTCCTTCTTCAAGTCCCAGGTCATCCTTTATGCACCTAACAAAGTAAGGCTCATCACCTAACAAAGATGTGTATCTTCATCTAACTCAAAACTATCCTCATCAGAACTTGCAAAGTAAGGCTCATCACCACCCAACCTTCCTTCATGACTTACTTTACCTGTTTCAGTGTCATGAAACCCTAGATCTGGTACTGCTTCACCTACTGGTACCTCTGCATTGTCAGTTGGTACTCTCTATTTTCTTTTCCTCCTTTGAAACTTTCTCTTTTTAGCTCTCAACTCCTTAACCCCCTCATGTACATCACTACCATACTCCTCCTCATCATCATCTCTAACTAATTCTCCTTCTGATTCAACACTATCCTCAGTAGAATAATCAGAACCCTCTACTTCTTCTTCTGAGAAATCACTTCCAGCAGGACCAACATCTATATCATCAACTGCAGCAGCACTACTTGCAGCAACACTAGGTGCATCAGCACTAGGTGAAGCAACACTAGTTGCAGCAACACTAGGTGGAGCAACAGTAGATGTAGCAACACTAGGTGCGACGGTAGATGTAGGGACACTAGGTGCAGCAGTAGGTGCTGAAGCACTATATGCAGTAGCACTATCTGCAGTAGTGAAATGAGGTGTGGTAGTTCAAAAGGATGAAGTTGAAAAAGAATTAAAAAGGTTCTCCTCATTTATATGGTCCTCACCTACCATAAAGTTAGGCCTATTATCAAAAGATGCACCAGATTCCTCCATATTCTCAAGACTTCCATTTTCTAAGAATTTTGGGAGGTCCACAACAATTGGTTCATCCACTAAATGCTTGACAAATACATCTACTTCATCTCCATTTTTCAAGGAACATATCATTTCAAAAATATCCATATCATTATCCACATCTACCAAAATGCCACTATTAGGTGGTTTAATACTAAAGGTGCATGTTGTGCTATATCCTAATTTTCTTATATAGTCTCTCAATTCAAAATATGACATCTTGTCAACATCAACATCTAAGAATTCTGTATTTTTTTCACCTTTGTAAATCGGTTCTCCACTACTTAAATCTAACACTCCACCATGGTACCATCTTAGAATAATCAAAGTAAAATCACTCATGTTTGACCTGATGACAATAAACACTCAAATAAGACAAAGAAACATAGCAGATATATTATCGAAAATCAAGCATCAACAAACTTTAATATAACTACATCATGCTTAAACAATGAAGAAAAAACATAAATTTATATCACATTAGTCTCTATCACATTATGCGACTAAGATGAGAAAAATAAAAATTGATTACATGAAAATTGTTCTACTTCGGTACAAATTGAACACCTAAACAACAAAATAGTTACATGCACATACTACCACACACAATTTATTTCTTTATTTTTCAGATTAACAGTAAATACTAAAAAAGTCCTAATTTTTAATGAACTCACTAAAACATTAACAAAAACCCTAAGTAGAGATGTCCTTAAGAACTTAATATGTTGTTAATTGAAAACTTAGACAACCTTTTTAGCAAGAAACACAACTTATTTTGCACATTCTAAGCAGTCACCATATGCTTAGGGCAAACCATAATTAACAATGACAATAGTTTAGGGGAAAAATGACTACCTCTACTAAGTTAATGCTGCAATCGATGACTTGATCTTCGAAAATTCACAAAACTTTATTAGTAACATAAGATTCACAAACCAAAAAGGCTAAATTCGTATGTAAAGGTGGGAGAAAATTCGTCAAGGGAAGAAAGAAAGAGAGAGAAGAGAAGAGAGAGGAAGTTGAAAGGGTGATAATGGGTCCATTTAAGTTTTAGGAGGAAAATGACCTGGAAGACATGGGACCCGCACGTGTAAATACGAAGGGGTTATGAATTGGTTTATGTTGTCAGCTCAGCATTTAGAGGAGGTAATAAATATATAAAAAAATAGATCAGGGGATGGTAGGACTCCCGTAAAGATTAAGTATGTAGTTAGGATTTGAGGTAAAACTTGGACGGTCTTTTGGCCATTTTCTCTTTTATTTATGTTAGAGTATTTGTACCTAGTCAAGACAATATGGATTTGATTACTTCCACCAGATGTGGATATATATATATAAAAAATTTGAAAGAGAAAGTCGAACTTGTCTTACATATATATATATATATATATATATATATACAATATTACGATTATCTTGGCATCACTTCAATTAAACTAGCAACAATTGGTTAATAATACATTACAAACTTTAAACAATTAAATGCTACTTTTTAAACGAATCAATGCAATTTATTTTATTTCATGTCCCAATTTCTCTGTCGATATTACTAATGAAAACCGCACAAGAGGATTCATTCATTCATTTTGCTATGTAAAATATGTTATTGCAAATAGTTAGACATTTTATTTCCCTTAAAGATTCCTTTTCATTGTCAATAATGTAATTTTCCCATTATTTAATGCATTTCAAATACTTACAAATAGGGGGTCTTCACGTTCAATAATGATCTAATCTCATCAATTTCAACAAGCTAATGTTTACAAAATAATAAAAATGACATTTTCTAAAAAGGTAGTTGTAAATTTCTTCTCTAATTGCCATAATTCATTTAAAGACAAATACCTTTTTTTTTAATGACCATTCTTAGAAAAAAAAAGAAGGTAATAACCGAATTCATTCAAGTGCTTATTGAATCTCTTGCCTAAATTGCGAATTATGACGCTCGTTTCATTAGCTATTTCCATGGTTATACAAGAATTAAAAAAAAAAACGTAAATCCAAAAGTACACATACACATATTTACTTGAGATATTTTGGAGAAAAATCCTAAAAAATATTAGAGAGTAATCATGTATGGTTACAATTAATATCCTTTTCTGATGGCTCTTTCCATTTGACAACATCCTATTTTTTTTTTTTTACATCAGCCCAATTATGCGAACATCACAAATTTTCGAAAATAAAATTCATCAAGTTATTTGTCAATTTTACCTCTTAAATTATTATGTTACTACATTATTTTTTAGCACCACTATTATATTATATAAGCCAAATTAATATTTTGAACTCCGTCCAATATCAAATATTCACGTAAAATAAATATATATAGTATATTTTTAGTAATTTAATTTTTAAGAATAGTCACAAGAAGAGTATTTTATTTTATTTTATTTCCCAAAATATATACTATTATCCAGCAAGAAAATAGGTCATAGCCCATGCTTCAATTTCACTTGTCGGACAAACAAACCCCTCTCCACTAGGCACTCAATCTCATATCGCACTAATTTCTCTTTCTCGTCTACTTGTGTCTGTTCGAAAAATTCAAAATATCGTGTCTTTTTTCAATTTCTCACATATTACACACTCCCTTTATCCTAAAGTTTTTTTTTAGTAAATACTCGTTCGAATTCAAAATTTAATTTGACACATCTATTAAAAAATAATTAATATAATAAATTTATTAATTAATGTTTAGTGTGTACATTGAAAAATAAATAATGAATACTACAAATAAAAGATGAAAAAATAATTTTATTAAAAATAGTAAGTAAAAAATAATATTAATAAATAACATAGTTTAATAGTAATTTTTACTATTGGCAATTTAACATGTTGTACTTTGACCACTTACCATTTATTTTAGATTATTAATTAATGCTATTAAAAAAAGGGTCCTTTTCAAGTGATATTATAACCATTGCAACAAATTACTTTTTTTTCTCCCTATAGAATCTTACCAAATTAAGCTACTAATATCAATTTACTTATAGTAGGTTCTTTTAGTAATTCACAATCTAAAAAACTTTTGAGTTTATTTTTAGTGTATAATAATTTGTGTGTATATATATATCATGGTATTTTTTTATTTTTTTTTAAAAATAAAATTGTATATATGGTTGACGACCAATGACACAGTAGCAGAACAATCGCATGTGGTCTATCTTAAATCTGTTCCTTTTCCCTCTTTTGCTCTGTTCTTCTTTCTTACATACATAAATAGCTGTATTCTCTTTCTTTCCTTGTTCATATTTATTAAATTTAATTTACAGTGATTAATATATGCAGATCTTTTTTATACTGTATTAAATATTAATGTGAAGCTGCTTCTTTAAAAGATTAAAAAGAAAAAAAGGATTTCTTTAAAGCTGCTAAACTCACAAGCATCTTCTTGATTTCTTTAATGGTAGAAAACAAACCACACTATCCTTATTCTTCTTTTTGACTTCACAATAAATATTTTACTTAAAATAAACCAAAACACTACTAGTGAAGTGGGTTAGCTGTGTTCTTGATTTTTTTATTTTCTTTTGCTTGACTTGTATGAGTTGGTCTGTATAGATTTTTTTTGAAGGGATGTAAATGGGGTCTCTTGAAAATGGGGTTTCTTTGAAAAAAGATCAGAATTTGCTTCGTTCTTCATCAGTTACTGGTAGGAATAGTGGTGCATTTGGTCAAAGACAAGTCAGATCGAGATTTGCAAGATTCTTGTTTGTTAACAAGATTAATTATCTACAATGGATTTGTACTGTTGCTGTGTTTTTCTTCTTTGTTGTTCTTTTCCAGATGTTCTTGCCTGGTTCTGTGATGGAAAAAGCTAGGAATCTTGGTCAAGATAGTGATGTGAGGGGTGGGGATTTAGCTTTGTTGAAAGAGTTGGGGGGTTTGGATTTTGGGGAAGATATAAAGTTTGAGCCTTTGAAGGTTTTAGCTAAATTTCATGATGAAGTTGTGGAGGCTAATGGGACTGTTGCTTCAAGGACTGTTGTTAGATTTGGTTATAGAAAACCTAAGCTGGCTTTGGTAAGCATTAGTATTCCAGTTCAATTCTGTAAAGTTAATCTTGATTTTACGGTTGTGTACTTGGTTAAGTGCTTTTCTGTGTTTTTTTGTTCCTTTTGAAGTAGCTTCTGATTTATTCTGTTTGTTGTTATATAGGTGTTTGCAAATTTGTTGGTTGATCCATATCAAATAATGATGGCTAATGTTGCAGCTGCATTAAGGGAAATCGGCTACGAAATTGAGGTAACTCTTGTGATTTTTACTTAAGGATCGTGTAACTGGAGGCAATGCCAGCTGCTATGAAGTTAACTAGGTGTTGGAACCGATACGAAAGTTAAGAATGCTGTGAATGTTTTGCTCCAAGACTAGTGGTAGTGATAACGTAATTAGGATGTCTGAAGCTACGGAATAAATCAAAGTTGCCCCTTCTTACAAGAGATTGCCATTGCTTTTGGCACTTATGACCTTCCAAAAATCTGCAGGTTCTCTCAATTGAAGATGGTCCAGTGAGGTCCATTTGGAAAGATGTAGGAGTTCCAGTCGTCATCTTGAACACCGATGGGCATACAAAGTTCTCCTTAGATTGGCTAAAGTATGTACTTTTTGTTATTTTCTAATGATTGGATAACTTTTGATTAATGTTGGTGATTACTGATGGAAGAAAACTTTTTGTCTGTAGCTGAAGAATCATTTTACTATTTGTTATATAACTTTACGAGGCTTCTTGAAATTATCAGATGTAATTTTGTCTTCCTTAGGTATCTATTTGGAGTACATGGCATGCTGAGTTATATTGTTCCCTTTGCCTTTATTAGATATTTGAAATATTTCACCACTAAGAATCCATGTATTACCAAAAAACTGGGAGTGACACAGTTTCTGATTATTTTACATGCTCCATGTAGCTACGATGGCCTACTTGTGAACTCTCTTGAAGCTGTCAATGTCTTGTCTTGGTAAGCACTTCTTTTATTTTCAGTATCAGTCAATCAGATATCTTTCTTAATGTCCTGTTGGTTAGATACTTTTGTGATTTTCCTTCTATCATGCTTTGCGGAGCATGTGAATTGCTACCTTACTGTATAGTATCTATATAACTAATTCAACTCATTTATTGTTTGAGATTACCAAAGCTACACACGAGTATAAAAAAACGAATCCTAGTTAATTTATGTTCTGGTTCGGGCGGACAGAAGTGCTGCCAATGTCCAAGTTGGGGCTCTTCAGGAGTGATTCTGTGAGTGTTTTCCGTGATTTCGTAGGCTGAACATCTTCAGCGCCCTTTTCTTTTGGTGGTAAATGGCCTAATTATGGATTTTGGTTTGTGAGGTGCATATCTGGTGTAATTTTCTAATTTATTTTAACGACAAAAATCTGGATTTCTACTTATTATGACTGGATTTTCTCAAGCATTTGGCTAGGTCCTATTAATATATGGTCTGATTCTAAGATGTACAACCATGCATTTAGAAACGTTGTGGGTGTTTATCAGTATATACTATATCGTCTTGTTTTTATTTTTAAAAAGAACTATTATGTCTTGTTCTGAAGATCTGATAATTTTGAGTTCCAGAAAAGGGTATGTCACATGTGATATGGCATAGAGACAGTCTTGTAGAATGATCATGTTCTAAAAAGTATTCCGATTTCTTGCGTATCTCTTTTTCAAAGCATTTGTATTTATGTTGCACTTTCTTAACTATGGTGATAAGAAGCCTGATTTGCCTCATTTTCCTTAAACTTAGCTCTCTTTCTGGTGCTTTTTTCCAATGATATTTGTGACAGTGTAATGCAGGAGCCTTTCAAATATGTACCTTTGGTATGGACTGTTAATGAACTCACACTTGCTTCTCGGCTGAAGCAGTATATTTCAAGTGGGCAGAACGATTTAGTGGATAACTGGAGAAAAGTCTTTAGTCGTGCCAATGTTGTGGTCTTCCCAAACTACATCTTGCCGGTACTGTTCTTTAATCAAAGATAGATCTCTCCTTTGTCTTGATATGTGTCTAGTTAGTTCTGTGTGAAAGATGATTTGCACTCATTTTATGTGTTGATATTCTGTAATTTACGTAGAGTTGTCTTGGTAGAGGTCATCTCACAGACTCACATATTATATTGCCTTCCCAAAAAGTAACATGCATCTAGAGGTATGATCTAGTGGTCAATGAAGTGTAAGGAGAACCATGAAGTGTTCTGCCTAAGCCTTGGTTGGTAGAATTACCCGGTACTTGTGCTGGTGGATGGTTGCAAGAACACTCTGAAATAGTCGAGGTGTGGGCAAATTGTCCCAGACAACATCGTCATCAAAAAAAAGAAAAATAATATTCCTCCCCGCCCAATTTATGTGAAGATGTTTGACTGGACAGGGCGTTGAGAATGGAAGGAAGACCTTTGAAACTTGTGGTTTAAAAAGTTAAATTGTTACCAAGTATAGAAAGGTGTCAATTCTTTTTGTGTCTGGCCAAAAAGGAAAGAATATTACATAAATTGCTCAATCATCTTTTCAAAGTAAATATAATTTGTATGTTCTCTTCATCAACAACTAAAATTATTCTCCTGGTGAAATGGGTGAGTTATTCAAACTCCCTTTTGCATTCTCATGCTTAGTTCTTTTTAATGAGGAATCAATATTATCTGTATCCTGACTATGAGTCATACATTATCTAGATAGGTTATTCAGAGTGCGATGCTGGAAACTACTTTGTCATTCCGAGTTCTCCTAAAGAAGCGTGGGAAGTTGATACCTTCATGGCTGTATCCAATGATAATTCACGAGCTAAGATGAACTATGCACCTGAAGACTTTGTTATTGTGGTTGTGGGGAGTCAGCTTTTATATAAAGGCCTCTGGCTAGAACAAGCCCTTGTTTTACAAGCTTTATTACCGGTTTTTCGTGAATTAATGAATGATGGCAATTCAAATTCCCGCTTCAAGATTGTTGTACTGACAGAGGGCTCAAATACCAACTACAGTGTGGCTGTGGAGGTAAAGGATCTTTTTTTTTCTTTTTCTTGTCCTTGTCTTGGTCTGTATAATGTAGCAGTTTGGATGTCTTTAATTTTTTTGGTTCCTCTCACATGTACTGTAGTAACTTGGCTGTGTGATTTCCATAGGCTATTGCGCAGAACTTAAGTTATCCCGAGGGAATGGTGAAGCACGTTGCTCCTGCCGAAGATACAGATAGAACTTTGAGTGTGGCTGACCTTGTCATATATGCATCTCTCCGTGAGGAGCAATCTTTTCCAAACACTTTGCTAAAGGCAATGTGCTTTGGGAAACCTATAGTGGCTCCAGATCTACCAATGATAAAGAAATATGTAGGTATCTTAACTCATTAAATGTTCCATGGATTTCAAACTTTTGCCTAGGTTGCCATATACATCTTTGTTGTTGTGGTTGAGAACATATATTGCTACTAGCAAGTTATTTTGGGCCTTGAATCAATTTTTGATTTCATCCATCATCATGACACACTTAGCTCAACTACAAGAATTCATCCCGTGCATGGGAAAGTGTTTGAAGATGATCACCTAAAGAAATCTTTCTGTTCTGATAACTTAGTTTTTACAAGGATGGAAAAAATGATTTAGCTATGTAAATGCTCACACTTGTTCTTTTGGCAGACTGGTAATGGTTAGTATTTGATATTCTTTTAGACACTCATAGCTTTTCTTTGGCCTAGTTCCAACTTTAGTTTCTCTTGTATCCTACTCAAGACTTTTATGTTTGATTTGTCTTTATCGCACCAGTGCACAAAGCATTTGGTCACACATATCTCCTACTGATTTATTTTTATTCTATTATTAGGTCGATGACAAGGTGAATGGCTATCTTTTTCCAAAAGAAAATGTCAACGTTTTAGCACAGATCATGTTGCAAGTAGTATCAAATGGTGAACTGTCACTTCTAGCCCGCAAGGCTGCTTCAGTTGGACAACATACTGCAAGGAACCTCATGGTATCAGAAAGTGTGGAAGGGTATGCTCTGTTATTGGAGAACATTCTCCGATTTCCATCCGAAGTTGCATATCCCAAGGCTGTTACTGAAATTCCTGAAAAACCAAAAGCAGAATGGCAATGGCAACTTTTTGAAGCAATCGAGACAAAATATTCTCAGAACAACACTTTGAAGACCACAAGATATTTGAATGAGTTTGAAAGGCAATGGAATCCGACTCAAAGAGAGGGTTCTGCAGCCATGGTGGAAAAGAGTGAGGAATTTCTGTATAGCATTTGGGAGGATCACACAAATACTGAGATAGCTAATGTGAGAAAGCGAAGAGAAGACGAGGAGGTAATTGATTTTTGGACTTGCCGTTGTTTCCTTAAAATTTTCTGTTTGATCTCCCTTAAATACTTGACTTTGTGACTGGTAATTACTTCTACCAACAAAGCAAAAAGAGTTGTTTTGTAACTGCGAAAATCTGGAGATTAATGGTACTTTTATTGTTTTGCATTTAAATTCGATGCAGTTGAAGGGCAGAACTGATCAACCTCGGGGAACATGGGAGGAAGTGTATAGAAGTGCCAAAAGGGCTGATCGGTCTAGGAACGATTTGCGTGAAAGGGATGAAGGGGAGCTTGAAAGAACTGGTCAACCATTGTGCATTTATGAGCCATATTTTGGACAAGGGACCTGGCCCTTCTTGCATAGTACATCACTTTATCGTGGCCTTGGACTTGTGAGTAATCTTGCTTCTAAATGGCTTCACATTTCTCTATAGCTTGCTTGATAGGTTATGTATGGAGCAAAAAGTATTAGTTCTCTCCTTACATTTTATTTTTCTTTACTCAATAACATGGACCATATACAAAGAAAACTGAAATTTTGTGCTATTGACAGAAAATTGAATTGAAGATTAGCAATCGTTTTTATATGTTTCTTAAAAAATGACACTTCTGCAAAGCCGGTCACCAGATTGCTTTATATATCTGGTGTTTTTCTTTTTTCCTTCCCTTTTATTAATTCCTCAGTGGTAAATCTTTTCAGAAATGGAATTTGACAATTTTCTATGTGAGGGTTGTTTCTTTGGCTTATGAGTGTCATGACTAAATCTCCATTGAAATTGTATCCCAACCTGAGCAAGAGAGAAAATGTGACTTTGCAAAATAACATGGTATTATCCCTGATTGGTGGAAGTTGACTATTATTTTCATTTAGTGTTGATGTATTCAGTTATGATCTTTCGATGTAAATTTACTTCCAAAACTTTTGATTGTCTGATTCATTATCTCTTTGAAGTTGGTAGATATAAAAAATGTGATTCATCAAGCTGATGTGTATCTGAATTGGCTCATTTTCAGTCAAGCAAAGGGCGACGACCTGGTCATGATGATGTAGATGCTCCTTCTCGGCTTCAACTTCTAAATAACCCTTACTATAGAGACGTTCTTGGTGAATATGGAGCTTTTTTCGCTGTTGCTAACAGGATTGATAGGATACACAAAAATACCTGGATAGGGTTTCAATCTTGGAGAGCAACAGCAAGACAGGTATATATTCTTTATATATGTTTCTGCTTTCATTTTTGTAAGGCAACTTGTTCTTTTGTTAGTGTGGAAAAATATGATAGCATATTCATTAGTTTAGACGCGGCTCAAATCCCTTTTGTGCAATAGGTTGTTTTAAGCATTATTTCACTGTACGGGAGTTGGACTGTCTAGATTTCTCTCACTTTGTCAGCACTAATGAATTGCCTTTTTGATGGACGAGTTTTGGTTGCAACTATCTTCATTTACCTTCTTGATGTCAACTAGCTACGGGAATGTTGGTTCACATGTTGACCCATTCCTTTCGGTCTTTATCAGGATAACTCATATAAATTTGATTTCAGAGGCTTTAACCTCTGCACTCAACAGATTCATTAACTAAGCTGTCCAAACATCCTGAAACTACTTCAAACCTATTGAAACAGTACTCTATACCTTGAGTAAAGAGCTGCAATATCACTGTTCAAATTTAAATTCATTCAACTATGTCTTAAGAAAAACAAAGGTCCAGATCATCATTGACATATGCATCGAAGTCATAGTTGTTAGGACATTGAGTGAATGGAATGTTGTCTTCTTATATGGCCTTGGACAATCCTTACCTCATTATCTAGTTTTTGGGGCAGAGGTAGGACAAGGTCTATTTTCTTAATAATATTTACAATGCATCTTATGTCGTTACCAAGGCCTTATAGGTCTAAGAGAACAGGATTTGTTCAAGTTAGACTATGCATAGAAACCTAAATATGCCTATCAAAAAGTACTAGTTCAGTCAGACTACTCAAAGCATGGGAAAAACATGGTTATCTTTGAAGTGCAACCTAGTTGTAAAATGAGTTCCAACTCTTTCCAAGGAAATCGGACTTGCATAGATGAGACCAATAGTTAAGTTCTATATCCAGCTATGTTGTGGGCTTTTGTCTGGATGCTGGGTCATCCTTGTCTGTTGTCTCTCTTCCAGGAAATAAGCAAATGCCTTGCCATGAATAACTATAAAACGTAGCATTACTTGCAAATGAATAAAATACTCATGAAGTATGCACATACTATCTCAAGTATTACACCAGTCCTGTTGCTGACGAACTTATAAATTAAGGTCTAACTGAATGTCCTCTTTCCTTTACTCTTTTGGGTGGATAAGTGACTAATCTGGAGTCCTTTGGTGAGTCTATATTCTTCCAATCTCTTTAACTTAAATTTCATTTAGAGTGCGTTACAAAATAGGAGTTTGGATCTGGACTCTACCTAACTACCGTCCAGTGTGACTTGTCAAGTAAATGAATGCTAATTGATACTAAATTTACTGCTCCAGCTGAAGCTTGTCAAGATTTAAATTGCCAGAGGTTCTTCACTTCTGCCTTGAACAGAACAAGGAGTATCTTGCCGACCTTTTTCTGAATATCTTTTAGTCGTTTGGTCTTGCTTGGCAATTGAATTAAGTCATCTGATGTATTAAGTGCAAATCACATTACTGTACCCATCGTGTTTTATTTTGATTTACAATTTACCCCAACATTGTTACATAAACAGCAATCACTGTCCAAGACTGCTGAAAAGTCACTACTTGATGCTATTGAAGCACGAAGGCACGGTGACACACTCTACTTTTGGGCTCGTATGGATGTGGATCCAAGGAACCCACTCAAACAAGATTTCTGGTCATTTTGTGATACTCTTAATGCTGGAAATTGCCAGTAAGATTCCCTACATTATTTAATTTATTTTCCCATATTGCAGCACCCCTGCTTCATAATAAAAACTTTTATTCGATACTGTTGGTGATGTATTACCTAATATCTTTTACGTCATCTATTCTAGGTTTGCTTTCGCTGAGGCACTCAAAAAGATGTATGGCTTAAAGCAGAATTTGAGCTCTCTTCCTCCCATGCCTGTGGATGGAGGCACATGGTCTGTCATGCATAGTTGGGTTTTGCCTACCAAGTCCTTCGTAGAATTTGTTATGTTTTCAAGGTTTGAACAATTTTGTCTCTGCAAGTCATAGTTGAATCCTGAGATTGGGCCCCTGAATTGATTTTTTCATTGAATGATCTCTTAAAGATGCCATCTTCCTTTGTAGGATGTTTGTTGATGCACTCGACTCTCAATTTTACGATGATCACCATCGAAGTGGCCGTTGTTATCTTAGTTTGACCAAGGTACTGATGCTAATTTGGGAGCCACAACATTAAAATGTGAACAATTTTTGATGTCTACTTCATGTATCCTTGCATGGTAAAGAATTTGCTTACTAAGCTCATGTATCTGTGACCTGGTTTTTTAACAACTTGCGGAACGAGCTAAAGGAGGAGCGATCTGTCTAATAATTAGAGAAGTATTGAAATAGAACTCTTAAAAGAATATCTTGAAATTCATTGTCTTACCGACATTTCGTGGAATATTCGGTTCAAGTTCCCCGCGTTAAGTTGCAGATTTGCTTCATTGGGAAAATTTTCGTCTTTGATATTGTTATGGACTTGGCTTGTAATCATCAATTTTTTCTGACTTCTCTCAGGACAAGCATTGTTATTCAAGAGTCATTGAGATGCTTGTAAATGTTTGGGCATACCATAGTGCAAGAAGAATGATGTATGTGGACCCCCAGACAGGCTTGATGGAAGAACAACATAAACTAAAAAGCCGTAGAGGCAAAATGTGGGTGAAATGGTTCCAATTTAACACTCTTAAGAGCATGGACGAGGAACTGGCTGAGGAGGCGGACACTGACCGCCCAAAAACGAGGTGGTTGTGGCCATCAACTGGTGAAGTTTTCTGGCAAGGTATCTATGAGAAAGAAAGAAATTTAAAAAACAAAGAGAAAGAGAAAAGGAGGCAACAGAGTAAGGATAAAATCAAAAGGATTAAGAATCGAACTCATCAAAAAGCATTAGGAAAATATGTCAAGCCGCCTCCTGAAGAATTGGAAAATTCAAACACAACGACAACAGCAACAGCAAGGCGTATGAGGTAGCATTAGTCTACAGTTAGTATGTCCAAAGTTAAATAGTCTAATTCAGTTGATATATTTTTTTCCTCAAAATCCCTATCATTTTTTCATTTTTGTTCAGAGGGATGCATCCTTCTGAGAGGGTATTGAGCATAGATGCATCCTTCTGATATTGTTGTCAAGCATGTGCATGTATGTTGTTAGTGTTCCTTTTCTCCAATTTTTTCTTTTTCATTTTGAAATTCTCTTATTCTTTTTAGTTCCCATCACATTTTTCTCTTCCTAGCCTTACTCATCCATATAGGAGAATGAGAAGGATTGATTTGTCAGCTAACAGTCACACGCTGAGCTTCAGCAATTGTACGTGTTGTAACTTAAGAAAAGTCTCAATACCTTTCTGCTAAGTGAAATTACATTGGTTACTTGAAATGTAGCTTAAGTCAGTAGTAGTTGGTGTGAAATAAGATGTCACTGCTGTTTTATATATACGATCGTGATTGGATCTGTTGAACTGGAGATTCGTGAAAGTCAGTAGTAGTTGATGTGAAATAAGATAATGTCACTGCTGTTCTTGTATATAAGATTGTGATTGGATCCGTTGAACTGGAGATTCTCACGAAATCGAGTCATTTTCTAGGGAAGAGAAGATCATTCCCGTCATCGAAAAGCTTAAGTTGTTAAAGAAAGCACAAAGTTATGAATTTAATACTGACATAGCATGGTAAAGTTGCTACTGTTCCATTTTGCAATCTTTTTTTTTTTCTTGGAGGAATAGCCTTTTGAGTCAAGGCACGGGCACGGGCACTGTTTTTTTTTCTTGGAAGAATAGCCTTTTTTTTTTCTTGCAATCTTCCTGTTGAAACTTTTGGCAGTTCCTGTTGCTGACTACTGTTTTGGCTGAGTGAATAAGTTCTCTTTAGGTGCATAGGCAGCATGTGGTTATTTGCTTTCAAGTTTTGTATGTTTTACCAGTCAATATTGATCTATTAACAACTGCCACGCCAGGCAGAAGCACAAACTAACAGTAACATGGCTTCTATTTTGTCTACAAGTGGTATTAAAGACGACTTTCCACAACCATTCAGATTCATCTCTTTCCCTATAAAAAGCATGTAGCTTTGCTGCATTATTACCACGAGAACAAAATCAAAGATCACATTGAAAACCAGTTAGAACATGGCAATCAAGGCTTCATTTTGTCTGCATTATGTACCAATATTGTTGATTTTAGCACTAGCAACAAGGTCTGAAGCAGGGGGAATTGCTATCTATTGGGGACAAAATGGCAATGAAGGGACACTAGCCGAGACTTGTGCTACAGGGAACTATGGCTACGTGAACATAGCATTCCTCTCAACGTTTGGCAGTGGTCGAAACGCGATGCTCAATCTTGCAGGCCATTGTGATCCATACACTCCAAATGGATGCGTTAGCTTGAGTTCTGACATAAAATCTTGTCAATCCAAAGGAATCAAAGTCATGTTATCGATCGGAGGAGGAGCAGGAGCATACTCAATTGCCTCCCCTGGCGACGCTTATCAAGTCGCTACATATCTCTGGAACAACTTTTTAGGTGGAAAATCGACCGCTCGCCCTCTAGGAGGCGCGATTTTGGATGGAATCGACTTTGATCTAGAGAGTGGAGAAGGACCATATTGGGGTGATCTTGCTAAGAATCTTGCAAAATATAGCAAGAGAGGCAACAAGAAAGTGTACCTAACTGCAGCCCCACAGTGTCCATTTCCTGATGCTTGTGTTGGAGGGGCCTTGCAAACAGGAGTTTTTGACTATGTTTGGGTGCAGTTTTACAACAATCCTCCATGTCAGTACAATCAAGAAAATGTTACTAGTTTTCAAGATTCATGGAAACAATGGATTTCATCAATTCCTGCAAAGAAAATATTTCTTGGATTGCCTGCTGCTCCTGATGCAGCTGGAAGTGGATTTATTCCAGTTGGTGATTTGACTTCTCAGGTGCTTCCAGCTATAAAGGGTTCCACCAAGTATGGAGGGGTTATGCTATGGTCCAAGTATTATGATGATCAAACTGGTTATAGTTCCTCCATTAAAAGTCATGTCTAAATATTTCTACTGCTATCTTAAAAGCTGCATATTACGTTCTTTCGTTTTAATTTATGTGACGCACTTTGATTGGATATCGAGTTTAAGGGTGTGTTGTGTATGGGTGTTTTTCCTTTTTCTTATATTAGTTGGTCACAATTTTTTGAAAATATTTTCTTTTGGAAATCAAGTTACTTAAAAAATGATGAACATAATTTTCATAATCCTATTAGGAAAGTGCACCTGGACACACCTCGTTTTCATCCCTACCCTCGTACTGAATGCTGAACACCCTTTACCCCTCACCCGCACGATCCGTTATTTGCTTAAATTATATACAAATGCTTTTAAGATAATTGCATGTATATATATATATATTTGTGTGCTATGAATCTCTCACTAATAATAAAGAAGTTTAAAAATGAATTAAGTTTAAATTACATTACACCACCACTTATCTTTACTAAACTATATAAAATTCCTATCTTTCTTATTTATTGCCTAAATCCATTTTTCTAATAGCACTGGATATATCCACAAATCTATAAATTTTCAGATCTATAAATTAAAATTATGTATTTCTCGTTGGTCTAGTTAATGTATTATATATCTCGACCAAATAGTTTCAGATTTGGATGTATTTCAGTAATCAAATTATGTAACGCAACTTCAAAATTATGTATCCGGATGTTAATTATATATCTGAGCAAAAATAGAGTAATTAATTGTTATATTCTTAAGTTCAAAATTATGTATTCGGATGCTAATTATATATTCGAAATTTGCAAAATAAGAGATTATTTGTAATTTAATAAAAAGTGGAGATAAAGAGCAATTAGATAAAGTTACAGAGATTTATGTAAGTTTTACATTAAAAAAAAAGAGTTAATACATAAAAATGACCCTAAACTTGACACCAAATCATAACTTTGACCTTAAACTTTGATAGTGCACAAATAAAACCTTTAACTATTCAAAACCTGAACAAATATGACCTCTGATTTTGCAATCCCACGCGTGAGTCTCACTCGCGCCTACGTGAAAAGGTAATCCAATCGCACGGTGCCACGTCGTTAAAAGGGCCGACTTGGAGAGAGATCATATTTGTGCAATTTTGAATAGTTAAAAGTCATATTTGTGCACTGTCAAAGTTTTGCTTTTTGTGTTAAAAAAACGTTGTTTTTATTATTATTATTATTATTATTATAATAATTTATTTATTTATTTCTATAGTAGCAACACCTAACTTTTTTTTAATTTTAAAAAATTATTATTATTATTATTATTTATTTCTATAGCAGCAGCACCTAGCTTTTTTTTAATTCAAAAAAAAAAAACAGCTACTAGCAGGGATCGAACCCGCACAGTAGGCTGAAGGAAGCGCCCAAGAAGAACAAATAACACCATTGGGCTATCTAAGTGTCTTGTTTCATGTGGTTCAACATTA
Source organism: Capsicum pubescens (assembly GCA_030864215.1). Lineage (NCBI taxonomy): Eukaryota > Viridiplantae > Streptophyta > Magnoliopsida > Solanales > Solanaceae > Capsicum > Capsicum pubescens. Next base: position 238,921,211 of record CM061545.1, read on the forward strand.
ATATACGTACATAAATATACATTTTCTATCTTATATATATACAAAGTAATTTTTTTACCGAGGGGGTTCGGGTGAACCCCATGGCAACCACGTAGGTACGCCCCTCGTTAATTTAATATCGTTTAATTATGTTAATTTGATAATGTTAATTTAATATATTACTACTACCAGCCTTAATAACATTAATTTAATAACGTTTTATTAAAACTATAATTTTTTTTATTATTAGTATAGTTTCATCTTTAATTTAATAATTAAATAAATAATATTTAGATATATTATATAACTTAAATTCGTCCTCTGCTTTATAATATATATACATACCCGCTCGATTTTTTCGTATGAGGCTGACCTGCCTAATTAATAAATCTTCAATATTGCTCTTTTTTCCGCAATGGCAAAAGAAATTAGATGTCATTTTCATCTTTGAGTTGAAAATAATGAAAAAATAATAGTGAAGAGTCATTTAAAGGTCATATTTGTGCAGTTTTGAATAATTAAAGATCATATTTGTGCACTGTCAAAGTTTAAGGTCATATTTATGTATTATGCCCTTAGATTTTAAGCTGGACATGCCCAGTTTTGCGTGTTAAACACGCGTTTTACCACGTAGGATTGAAGGTCATATTTGTGCAGTTTTGAATAGTTAAAGGTCATATTTGTGCATTGTCAAAGTTTAAGGTCAAAATTATAATTTGGTGTCAAGCTTAGGGTCATTTTTATGTATTAACTCAAAAAAAAGAAAAGGGAAAGGTATTTCTTTTTCCATACAGATTGAAAAAACAGTGGATTACATAGGACTAAAAAAAAAGATTATATAAATTGGGCAAAGATAATAACTATATGTGAAATATAATGCCATTTTCTCCTAACAGTTATATTTATCTAAAAATTTAAATGATAAGTCACAGAAATATTATACTCCCTCAGTTTAAAAAAGAATGATCTAATTTAACTTGACATGAATTTTAAAAAAATAAAGAAAACTTTTAAATTTTGTGGTATTAAATTAGAGATATGTCAAATATATTAAAATGTTTTTCAATCTTGTAATCTTAAACATGCTTTGTAAAAAATTACTAAAAAAAAAGAATTATTAGTTTTTAAATGAATCGAATAAAAATTAAAAGACAGCTGCTGATAGAAAAATCTAGAGGCGAAAAGGAAACTCTGGATCATTCTAACTGGCCCTTATAAAACCAGCTACATTATCCTTCAAAAATTACAAACCAATAGAATACTGCCAACTCATTTAAATTCCACGTGTCATTTTACTAGCTCAGCAGAACATGGGGATAACCTGTATCCCACCGTATCCAATGCTCTCCCAGCTAGAAAAAATAATTACGTGTCAAGAAAAGAGAAAATAGGGAGACATCTTAACGAACGTTGGCGCGCGAAACATCCAGAAAGACGTAGAAATTGTCGAATCCAAAAATGGGGCCTTTGTCATTTCACAGTATAAATACGAAAATGGTTAAGTTAACTGATCAGATTCGAAGAAAAAAAGATTTTCAGAGCAGTTATTATAAAGAAGAGAGAAGCAAAGTTCGAGCAGTAAATATTAAAGTTGGATCGATTTGTGCTGGAAATTGAGTCATTTGGATTTGTGGAACCGATTGGACGGAACTTTTATTCTTTCTTAATTGTAAGTTTAGCCTTAAATCTTTTTTGTACTTGGTTTCTTTTCGCCTTTTCTCTGTATTATTGCTCTGAAATTAAGGTGGAATATTTGGTTTTGATTTATCTATATGGAGTTTCGGGTATGTCTATGTTATATGCCCACCATAGCTCTGTTTCCTTCATGTTATTTCACTGCCATTTCGTGGATTTTCGAATTTGTTTGATGTAATTATGTCCCAGCTGTTTTAGTTTATGTGACGACATTTGATTTGATGTGAAGTTTAAGAAATAAATCACTACTTTCGAAATTTGTGGTTATTTGATTTGAATCGCGTGATTATAAATTATTTCATTAATATTAAAAGAGAAATTTTTAAAGTTATTTTTATTTCTAATTATAAAATTGTGACATTTTCTTCAAGACGAAAAAAAAAAAAAAAGAAAGAAGGAAAGTGTGTGGACAGAGGTAGTAGTAGTTTGTAGATTTTAGTTTTGTAAGCTAATGAGAGCCAATTTAGTTACAATTTGTAACAAATTGATAGTTGTACTTATCGTAGCAAATAAAAAGAGCTAACTTTGGATGCATTAACCATTATAATCCGAACTCGACCATCTTTTTGAAACGTGGGTAGTTTTAGGATTCATGTATTTGACCAAAACTTGTTTGGAATTGAGAGGTAATTATTGTTGTTGTTGTGTCATCTTGTTAGTTGGCTTCAAATCTAAAGAGTAAAGATGGATTGTTAACCGATAGTGATTAGGACTTCTTGGAGTAGATTTACTGTTTTGAGCAAATGAGAGGATTAAAGCAGCAGCGTTTCAGATATCTTCCAACTAAAAAAAAAAAAAAAAGAGGGTTTATGGAATTTGCCTATATTTATTTGATATTGTTCCTAAATGTTGTTTCTTTTGCATGTATTGAACTAGTAATTGGACTATTTCTTGTTGTATAACTAAATATGTGTTGTAGTTTCCAAAGATTGATTAAATCGTATATACTGTATTAATACAGATGAAGAAAAATGTCGATGTAAGAAATCCTCTGCTTCACTTTGCTTGTATTCCTTCAATTCTTTTCTTTCTTGTTTGAGCATCCACTGAAGTCTCTGTATACTTCTTTTTCATAGGTCATACTGTATACACTTTAAAGAGAAGCTTAATTTGGACCTGCATTTGAACCAAGCTACCAAAATTTACTCCCTAGATATGTATCCCATGAACAGGTTCATGGACTCACATCCTTACCAAAGGAACCAAGGACCTTACAATCCTTATTATTGTTCCCATTTCGAACCGAATCCTCATCATATGAACATTGATCCAACTAGATCTACTTTACCTTATGAATCTTGGCCTTGTGGTGGTAGTTATGGGCATCCTTATCCACCACAGTGTCACAGTTGCTGTATCCATAACTATTCTCCGAGCCAGTGTGGCTTCAGACCTCCATATCCTTACCTTCCACCACCTACCTTCAGCAACTGTAGTTATCCTACATATCCCATGATGTATCCTTCTCATTATGCTCCTCCACATTTTAATATGGAGCAGCCCCGATATGAATATGAAAAGAATATGGACAGAGATCATCACTGTTGTGGTTGTCCAAATCATCTATCTAGTAGTAAGAAAGGAGGGAGCAATGTCAAGATAGAAGAACATGACCAGGATAACTTGGATAAGAGAAATGAAAGTAATGAGTCCTTGGTTCCTTTCGGGTTCAAGAATGGTTCTTATCCGGTTGTGTGGTTACCACCTGATGACATGAAGATTAGGGAGCGCATGAAGCCTAATGGATCCAATTGTAAAGAGCAGGAGGAGAATCCGCAAGTTGTGAAGCCCTTTGGCGATTTCAGGTCCTTCCAACAACCAAATGTCTGGAAAGTATGGCCTCCTCATCATGGGAACAACTCGGAATCACCAAAGCAAAAAGGAGATTTGCCGGGAAAACAACATGATGATGATGCGATCAGGCAGCAGTTTCCATTTCCGATAATCTGGATGCCTTATAAACTCGAGGAAGACGCAGATAAGATTAACAAGGAGACTGATTCCGGGCCCATTGCTAAGCAGGAGCTAACCTCCCCCTCAAAATTAACCAAACCAATGATACATGATTCTGAGGACAGGATAAGCAATTCTAAAGAAAATGAAGTGAATAGCGGAAATGTCATCCGTGGAAAGGGACTGAATAAAGAGGCAGTTGTGAAAACCATTCCTGTAAAGCAAGTGGAGCAGAATGAGGTGGTCTTGAATGGGAAAAAACAGGAAGCTTCCCAAAGGCATGATAGTGATGCTAAAGAGAAGAAAACCACTCAAGATGGTGGTAAAAAGCAGTCTTCTTCTCCTACAAAGTCATCCAAGTTGCCTCCTGTTTGTCTTAGGGTTGATCCCCTGCCTAGGAAGAAAAGCAGTAATGGCAGTTCTAGGTCTCCCAGTCCTCCTGGTGGGAAAGGGAAATTGGTAGAGTCGCCCAGTGACAGCTCCAAATCTCCCATCTTATCAAATGAGGATGAGAATGTTCAACTAGACAAATCATCAACCACAAGCATGCCTGGCAAAAGCGTAGAAGTGGAGCCAAGTAAAAGCAAAACAAAGGTTTTTGAGGTTGCCCAAGGGACGACTAAAGAAGATAAACTTCAGGATCAATGTACTGTTTTCCCTGATCTGAAATGCCAGACAAATGAGCTAAAAGATCAACCTGATAAAGTAGCTGCAAAAGCTCAGTCAAGCAATGAACGACATCAGGCCAGAGAAGCAGCGAATGGAGAGGCAGATGCAGGCGACAAGATGAAGCGAGAAAAGAAGAGAAAATTGTCTGATGATAAGGCGGCTACCATGATTCAGTCGGCATACCGAGGTTTCAACGTGAGGAGATGGGAGCCTCTGACGAAATTAAAGCAGATAGCCAAAATAGAGGAGCAGATGGCTGGGCTTAAAAACCGAATTCAGGCAGTGGAGAGCTCAGCTGACAATGGAGTCGACAACCAACAGAGAACTATAATGACAGAAGTCATAATGGGTCTTCTGCTGAAGCTCGACACTATCCAGGTATGTCAATGACATTAATCACAGGAACCATCATGTAAAATGCAATCTGTCCTCTCTATCCATGAAGTCTTTGTTTTATTATTGTTACTTCCTAAATCAGCTAAGATGAAAGCTGTTATTGGTTATGTAAAATCAACTGGATTTTTATTGCTTTGGTCTTTGTATAATCGTTAATCTACTGCTTAATTCACTTGAGGTTTGAGGGGTTCCATGTACATGTCGCCTAAGTTTTTTGTTTGTGATTTTTATGTCTGATTTGGTTCAGTTTGTGGTTATTAAAAAATTTTCCGTTATATTGAAGTAATTGAAATCTCTTTTCTATTCTGTGCCAGGGGTTGCATCCAACTGTTAGGGAGTATAGAAAATCTGTAGCAAAGGAGCTTGTTAGCCTGCAGGAGAAGCTGGATCTTCTGAACTGTATGAAGCAACCGGCAGAAAGTGAACAGACTTTAACTGCTACATCTAGTGAGGATACATGCACGGCGATGGAAGACAACACTTCCTTGCAGCAAGGCCTGGAGGTGCAAAATTTAAAACGGGATGATGATTTAGCTAAGGGAAATGAAGAAATAAAGTTTGATTCAAAGGGACCTTCTGAAGAGCAGCCTCTTTGTGTGACAGAGAAGCTAGCCAACTCTCATGATGATGTAGGCAATGCAGAGGTACTGATGGGAAAGAAAGAAAATAAGGATGTTGGTGAGGTAATGTTGGACTTTTCTGGTGGCAATGCAGTGGAGACAGGAGATGGGGCATCAGAAACACCTTTTGAAGCGGAAGAAAAAGCAGATGATAAGGTACTTGATCAGAATGCAGCAGTAGTTGAGCAATTGGAAGAGCATGATGAATCCGAAAAATCTTTGCCAAATACTATTCCATTTTCTGAAGAACTTTCAAAAAGTTCTGCTTCAGAGGTCGCACATTGTGGTTTCAAGAATGATGACGGTGTGGATGAATTGGAAGAACTCCCTCGAGGAGTCCTTGATGAAGAGACCAATGTTCAAGACGCTGCTGAAATCAGAAAAGATGAAGTCCTTCAATATGACAAAGGAGACCTTACTGCACATGTCCCTGAAGGAAAAGTCTCTGATACAGAGAGTCTAGAGCACCACCCCTCGGAAGCATTGGGTGAAATACCAGTCATTGAGAGGCTGGAGAATACCCACAGCAGCAACAAAATAGAGGAAAATACAGTTCTGGAAAGAGATGCAGCAGTACTAATTGACATTCCCAAGCAAGACAGAGAAGATGCAACGTCATTAAATGAAGATGAGAACATCTCTGATGTGGATGATAAGGTTGCTATGGATAAGAATGACAAGGAACTTGAACAAAGCGGTACTGCATCAGATGTTTTTTCCCAATCACAGAAAGGCGCAATCACCACAAAGCAGCCTACAGATTCTACCAACATGGAGCAATTGGAAATAATTGCAGGTCTGCAAGAAAAAATGCAAAATGCAGTAGACAACGATACTGAAATCCTTGATTCAGGGAAAACCATGGAACAAACAGCAGAGCCTCAACTATCCACTATTACCAATGATGAAGTTCAAGAGTATCACTTCCAGGATAAGCAGAAAGTTGGGGAGGAAAATATGGAGGTGAAAGGTGAGGAATTTTCAGCCCATGATGCTGTGGTTTCTGTACCCGATAATGAAGGCAAAAAGCATAATGTGGACGTTGAGCAGAGTCATGAGCAGCAGAACCTTGAGATACAAGAGAAGGAACCAGTGGCTGTTGATAATGCTGCACCTGTGACCAAGGAACCAGTGGAAGGAAGTAAAGCTATGGCTACTCCAACATCGACAGAGCTGGCCGGAGAGAAAGAGCTTGGTGCAGGAGAGGACCACAGCACATACCCATTGACAGGTGATGCCGTGGAAGGTAATTCTGCTGATGTTGCCCATTCTTTTGGTTCTACGCCTACTAAAGTACAAATTATGGATGCAAATGAGCTTAAAGAATGGAAGAAAGTAGTCATGTCACCGTCATCACCTACTGCAAGCCAAGTATCCTGTGATAGTGATGCACTATCTGAGAGCGATAGGAAACTTATAGAGGAGAATGAAAAATTAAGGGAGATGATGGAGAAACTAATCAAATCAGGGAATGAACAACTGACTGCCATATCCAGTCTTTCTGGAAGAGTTAAGGACCTGGAGAAGAGATTGTCCAGGAAGAAGAAGCTGAGATTGAAACGAAACAGGATGGCAGCATCTGGATCAGCTTGTGTAAAGCCATTGAATGACTCACTTAGAAACAGGGCTTTGGGGTTGGCAATGTAAGAAAAAAGATCTTAGCGATTTCTTTCGATGGAATAGTGGTTTGGTTTCATGTGGTCTGTTTTTTCTGTGTTTCATTGGAAGATATGTATCTGAAATTACATTTATAATAAGTTTTTTTTCTTCTCCACTGTTCTCCTTCTGTTTCGTGATATGATATCAAACTTGTTTGGCACTGACAGTAGTTTTTATTATGTCCAAGATGTTCGTTTCACTTGGACATCATTCTCGATTTCTTTCCTTCGACAGGTTTATGTACTCTGCTAATTTCTTTTTTCAGGTTTTTAGTTCCCTATTTTAATGGTAATAGAGGATCACCCTTCTCAATCAATAAATGCATGATATGAATTACAAAAAGAAGGTATGAATATAAAGAAGTACCAACACTCAAAAGAATCACCAACTAATATCAATTTCCATGAAAATGAATATTCTAAGTGCACCCAAGCGGAACTAATTACCAAGATAAAAGTATAAACATTGTGAAGATTGAACAAGAAATACACATAATTAGGCTAGCTATCGAATATACAGATTCTGACATTCCATAGCTTTGGCTCAAATTGTGAATGTGCCTCAAATCAGAACTCAAGTCACCGATAAGCAAGATCATCGTTCTTGAATTCAGAACTCATAAAATGCAAAAATTCAAATCTTAAACCCGCATCTTTTTTGCAGTAGGAGTAAAACACACACATCTAAACCCGCCCGTAGTTTCTTCCATCGTAAAATCTTTATACTTCATACCAAACCTCTTCCAGTTAAAATCACCAACCATTGATGGATTCTCCCCCAATTCAATCTCCACATCCAACTCCCCTTTCGAAATCTTATCACTCTCCCGCCATATCTTCAAGCTCTCCGAAACCCCAAAATTCGAACAAGCAGATCGATAATCCTCATCACCATCACTATCCGATTTCAACTCTGTATCAGTATCATAAACAGCACTTTCCTCTTCTTCGCGCCCGTTATCCAATTTATACTCTGCAACGCCTAACAAAGAATCTCTTGATAAAAACTTTCCCGCCTTAAAGATTTCGAAGCGAAGACTGGACGTTTCATTGGACGGAACAATGAAAACGAACTTTTGGCTCCATTGTTGCATGGTACATATCTTGATCTTACTTGTTTTGAGTTGATTTTCTTTGTGTGTGGACACTTTCACGTAGATTTTGCCCTTCTTTTTCGCATCGAATCTAGCAGATTTAACTTCTACTGTTAGCAATCTGTACTTTGCCATAATGTGAACAACGCACGTCGAAGAGAAGAAGAAGGTAACAAATTAGTATTAGAAGGGTAGAAAATGAAGGAAATTGGAAAGGATTAGTATTATTATCTGTTTAATTTTAGAGAAATCTCCTTTAATTTGAGGACTCTTTGATTTGTAAGGCAATTAGTGGAGATATTTATACGTAATTAATCTCATGGCTGTGATACGTTGTTTGAACCTCTTCCTTTTTTTTTTTTTTAATTTGGACTATGGAAGAATTCCTAAGTAAGAACTAGGACTTTAAAATTAAGAGTTAATAAGGTTGCAGCCTTGAAAGAAACGATTCTCGACTTGACATCTTCCCAAAGCTCGATATATATCGGCGATAATCATGAGAGCTAAGTTGTGAAATACCTTTTTAGAGTTGTACTCCATTCCAAAGAAGAGTGCATGGGTCACTGAGACAACCCTCGGATGAATTGTGTCATTTTCCTCCTGTAGGAACACCACGGTTCCAAGTAGGCCCACCGCAAACGTAAAGGCTCTCGTTTCCTTCCATTTTGCTTCTGACTCAAATTTATGCCCAAATTTGTGAAAAGCATTGAATCTTCCGAACCGACGATACAACTCACGAAAAGTGATATTTGCTCCATCACGTTCTCTTAGCCAGGTGTCGTCGTCAGTTAAAAATACCTCCTTGATCTTTTGACGATCCCACACAACCAGGACTAAAATGTTCTTATCAGGTGTCTCCCTTCTCTTAAAACACATTTCCGTACTCTCGTAACAAATCAATACCTCTTCAATGGTAGGAGTTAATTCAATATCCCCGAAGCGAAATACCATATTCTGATCATCCCAAAAAATTGTTAGTACATGGATCATTTCGGGCCAAGCGTCCATCTCGATCAAAGAAGGGAGATGCCCGATGTGTGTTCTAACAATCTTTTTCTCTTCTGTGCTCATGTGATCCCACCATAGTTTCAAGAAATCATCAGGTTAGTAACCATCTTGAACTTCTTGTGGTAATGTAGTTGAGCCATATTCTACATGAAAGCAGACAAAGATAAGCCTTCCCCTGACCCCAAAGGGTAACAGATTGAATTAGACAAACATATATTTTTTTCAACACATAAGTATGATTCGTCTGTAATTGACTCGGGGTCAATAGACACAAGGAGGGTTTTCTAATGGGCCCAATACCCCCTCTCGGGTATTGGGTCGTCCTAGGCTCATGCCTAAAATAGGGTTTTGATTTTGTTCTATCCCTGGTGTCTAGAGTGGGTTGGAACACTGGTTCTCAAGCGGACAACTTGAGTTTGAAAATACGAACAGCCATCAGACGACTCACGTGCTAATAAGCCGTTCGTATTTCCAACACATTTTTGGAATTGAACAACAGGGGCCGGGACATCCACGAAACCCCAAAACAATTTAAATAATACAAAAATATGCCATAAGATGCGATAATTGAACTTTACAGAATCAAAACACATAAACAAATAATCAAAAGACAAAATCAAACATTTGGTTAGAACCTAGTTAAAGATCCCCAGCAGAGTCGTCATTTCTGTTTTGTGAAAATTTTGACTTTTGAAAAGAGTCACCACTTAATTTTGAAAAGGAATTAAGAAACCTTTAGGGAGTTAATTCAAACGATTCAAAACAGGAAAATCGTTTTAAGTTAGAGATTCTAGATAAACGATTTCTATTAACGTTTTAGGAAAGTGTTAGACACCTAGCACATTCGCTAACTTGTGGTTATCCGTACTGTTTGAAAATCGTCTTTGATTAACCTTGAAAAAAAAGTTAATTTTTTGAAAAGAAAGCGATTTTAGGAATATTTTGGTGTTTATGCAAAACCAATTTTTAGGCGACTTGACTAAGGATTCAACTAGTTCGCAAGAAAGCATGTAAACAAGTAAAGAAAAAGGGGAAAGGCGAGAAGTGATGATTTAGGTTTTTAAGCCCAAACCGTCGGCCCTGTCTTAATCTAGTTGGGCTTTTGATCCGTTTTCACCTGTCCTAATTCTATATGTTCAAGCCCCTTTTGGCTCGAGTCTCTTTTCACCTGTATTAAATACAACTTTGGCTTCGAGGCCCAAATGAATGAATGGATAAATAACTAAATAAATAAAGACAACAATAATAAATGACTAAATAAATAAATAACTAAATGAAATGGAGACCGAGACTTTCAAGTCTCTTGGCCGCTTCAATATGTGGGTTTTGAACTCATTTGTTCTTCTTTCGACTCTTTATATCCGAGCGCTATGACCGACTTTGGACTTGGTCTCGGAGCTTAACTCGAAAGAGAGGCCTCATTGGCCCGTTTATGAAATGCAAAAGGGGAAGGAGTCCATTTGAACTCCGAGGCAGGTGCATGCAAAGAAAAGAATGAAGAAATTAGCATATGCCCAAGAATTTGACAAGCTATGAAATTCGTATTCTATTTAAATACCAAACATGCATAAACCACTGCACCAATACAAAAGAGTGTCTTAATCCACTGCACCAAGATGGACACGCAGAAATGAGAAAAAAAATGCATAAACCATTTGAATCCAATACAAATTTATGCCTATTTGACTTGATAATTCGACCATAAATAAATCACTTTAATTGCAAAGAGAACTGGAATATATGCAAACACTTGCACACAGGAAAAATGTGAAAGGAACAACAGTTTATAAAATTCGAGGAAAAGTCATCTATAATTAATCAAAGGCACTCAATCACGGGAGGGAATAACAATGACTTCAAGAGAGCACTTATTCGAGATAGATCAATTGATTGGCAAACTGCTAGACAAACTCAAGCACAAGCAAGATGCAAAGGGCAAAAATTCAAATTACTATATCTCAGATAAAATTGCAAAGGGCAAATTTCAAATTACTACTACTCAAATAAAATTCAAAAGTCTTAGTTCCTTATAAAACCAGACAGACAAAAGATGAGATCGTTTAAGTAACCAAGCTACTAGTTTTGAAAAAACATCTATATTTTAAAACACAATCATGCTAAAGCAGGCAACAAAATTAGCTTCTATAACAATAGGACCATAAACACGGTTACCAGAGAGACAAAAGATGAGATCGTTTAAGTAACCAAAGCTACTAGTTTTGGGAAAACATCTATTTTTTTTAAACACAATCATGCTAAAGCAGGAAACAAAATTAACTTTTATAACTATGGGACCACAAACACGGTTACAAGAGCGTGAGAAAGCAGGGGAATTAAAGCTTGACATTAGTCCAAATTCATCCTACTCCTCATTTGACACGCCCTAAGGATCTTCTATATATCAGATGTATCATGGAAGAGTCCTCGAAAGCAACACCCATCATTTACGAACCAAACCCAAAATTCTTATTGATAGTATGAATCACAGAACAAGAAGGATATTTTACTGTATTTTAAAAAAATAAGTTGGAATGCAATTAACAATACTATGAATAGGAAAGTTAGGCCGAAACAGTGGTCTTCAACAACAGTATGATTAAGCCAATACAAAGCAACATACAAAGGGATCAAAATGAAGAACTGAGAGAGAGCACAATTTAGGCCAACACGAGCTAAAGGGACACTAAATCCAAATAAAAAACTAGAAATAAGAGGCGGAATTTCAACAATATATGTGTATATACTGCCTCATAATATAAAATGGTGGCTAATCAGCACCATCAACACGAAACAGGGAGTTTATTTAAAGCATCCAAATTAAAAAAAAAAACTACAACGTGAACACTGATTCATGTATAACAACAACGATCCAAAACAAGTCCTAAGGCCATCATAGCCATCTACAGCAAACAATCCCAGCCTCATTCACAGATAAGTCATTCTACGGAGAAAGGGGGATGAAGCAGAAAATGATGGGATTAGAAGAACGAGAATGTGTTTACCTCCTTCGGGGCAGCAAAACAGAACCACGAGCTAGTGTCGGATTCACAGTCACCACCGGGACTCAGTGTTATCAAACTGGGCCCCCCGAATCTTCAAAGAAAGAAAGAAAGAAAAGAGGACTTTTTGTTGTAAAAGAAGACTCTCCGTTCTCAAAAACCAGTAAAACTCCACCAAATATGTACCAAATTCGTACCATTATCCCGAAATTTTTGAGAATGGGACGTTGGGGGAGCCAGTTCATCCTTTTCTAGAAGGTTCAAGGCTTTTTTCTGAGAAATCAAGAGCGGGAATATGGGAAATACGTCATCGCTGGTTGAGAACGGGTCGCGGGTAGGGCTGGTTGTTGTCGTGACTTGGAACTGGGTTATCGGGGTTGGGAGTCGTCGTCGTTTTTTAGGGACTTGTACGCTTTTGCGTGGTTGTACTGGTCTTGCTGAAGATGATACAAGAAATAGGCAGGCCGGGTCAGTGGCTTTGGACTGGGCTGATTGAAAAGGAGCTGTTGAGTGTTATTTAGGTTGCTGTTATATTAGGCTGGTCTTGTTTTAAAAGGTTTGGGCTGGTGGGGTCTGGTTTTGTATGGGTTAATCAGATAGAAGATTGGTAATGAGAATTAGAGAAATGGGCCACTGCTTGTAGTTTGGAAAATGTGACGAAATTGGATTAATTGGGTATTGGGTGCATTACGTAATTGGAGATTTGGCCAATTCATTTAAATTTTGGTCAAATTGAAAATCAATTGGCCAATTGCATGGCAATTATGGCCAATTTGATTTCAATTAAGGTCAAATTTAATAAATTGACTAAATTGAACCAACATTCGAAATGAATTAACACTTCTTTTAATTTCGAGCTTTTTGATTTAATAAAATCAAATACTTATCTCTCCGAATAAATTATTTTTTGAGGACAAATTATAATTAAATCAAGATTTAAATCATTATAAACTTATTTCAAGATAAGCCTTGATTACGATCCGATACTTTGTAAAACCAATATTTAAGTATCAAAATTGTATAATTTTGTATAATTGAATATGACAATATACAATCGTTACTTAAAAATGACAAAATTAAATACAGGAAATATTTCGAAAATCCTTTATTCGGATAAGATAAATGTTTTAATTTTATTTAAAAATCAAAAAAACTCCGAATTAAACTTAGGTATGGAGGGCAAAAATTAGGTGTCAACAACTGCCCCCTCCCTTTGGGTAGGATGGATGCAAGTAACCCTGGGCAAAGGGAAGTTGACGCTCCTAATTTTTGTCCGACCACAAATTCGAATTTGAAAGAGGTTGTTTTTTCGCACGAGTTTCATGGAGTTATGGCCGAACCTCGGGATCAAGTTTCCTACATATCTCAGGTTACATGAGAATTCAGGCCACTTATAGTTCATAAAGCTTGATTTAAAACACGATTTTTAGAAAATTCACCAGCTATCTCGGTTTTGGAGTTTTTGATGAAACGAGAAACTGGGGAATAAAGGGATTTGGGGAAGGTTGGAATGCAGTCGATTTTTCTACATAGATCCCAGCCTACATATCCCCGAGACTCGGGTAATCAGACTGCTTGTAGTTCGACACAATTGGTAGAAAAGATAGTTTTTTATTTCAGACCATCTTTGGCTCGAGATGAGTGACAAGTTGATCGAGTTGTGGAAAAGAGGCTTGTAACCTCTTAACCATGAATGTGGGATCCTTCACATCCATAGACAAGAACTTACCTGGACATAATTTCCAAAACTCTAAGTGTGTCGTCACCCAAACTTGAAGAAAGTAGAAAGTTACCCTCGGCATGAGTTTAGAAATATCCCAAAGGTGAAGCGGAAACCAGAATATCCCGAAAATACCCACATGCCTTCTAATAGGGGTGTGGTTAGATGGTGGTGGTGACATCCTTTAGCTCGCGTCCAGAGAGTTTGATGTCCCTCTCTAGACTATGTCCCGTGTTTTTTGCTAAGAAAGAGTTCCACGTTGTGCTGCATCCTATCTGAAGTCATCCGCACCTGTGGTTTTTATTTGAGATTTTCATCCTCTCGATGCTCTCGACAATGCTTCAAGCAAAAAGTGTTAGTGCTAAACATAATTCACGAAAGAGATATGTAGTCTTTTACCATATCTCCAAGTAAGTTGTGGCCTGAAAAGCGGAATCATCTCTTCATGTAGCTGTTTGGAATGAAATAACTGGCAACAACAAACACAACAACCCTCTTGGTTGTTGTATAATTATGCCATTTGTCAGTTGAATATGTCTTCAAAGTGGGGTGGCCCTTTTGGACACCTGCGATACTTTATGCAGAATGGTCCCTACAACCGTGTAATATTGTGCTAGTGTGGCAACCCTTTTGATTACCTATATCACTTGTTGTATGTGGAATGATAACCTCTCCGGTTATAGACGATGATCGATTTATAAATTTCCTTTAAATTGTCAATCTTTGGATAATCTTGCGCAATATTTGATGTTGGAAATGAGGCGACTTACTGATATCCTTTGTATTGCTAGCTTTTAGGTAATCCTGTACATTATCCGACCTTGGATAAGAGATGGCTTACAGATATCCCTCTAATCGCTAGCTTTTAGGTGTTCCTGCACATCATCCAACCTTGGATACAATATGACTTATAGATTTCTCTCAAATTGTTAGTCCTTGGGTAATCCTGCACATAATCGATCTTGAATATGACGCGTCTTATAGAGAACCCTTTGACGTATCAATTTGATAATCTCGCATATTCTCCGGTAAGGATTTAGTTGCGACTTATTAATAACCTTCAGACTATCGATTTTTGGGTGATCTTGCACACTATCCGGTTAGAACGTTGTTGTGGCTTACGGATGACCTACAGGCTATCAACTCATAAGTGATCTTGCACAATATCTCATTTCAAATAATATGACTTATAGATGATCCTCAAATTGTTAATTTATAGGAAATCTCATATATTATCCGTCTTTAGACACCGACTTAAAGGCGTCCCTTCAAATCGTGTGCTTCTTGATCCATTCAGAAGATAATTCATAATATGATGAGATATCTTTGACGCCAGCGTTTATGTCTTGCGTGTCAGCAGATATAAAATGGCCCTCTCGGCAAATGATATGAATGACCCTCTTGGCAATAATATGCAATGGCCCTCTTAGCAATGATATGCAATGACCCTCTTGGCAATGATATGAAATGGCCCTCTTGGTAATGATATGAAATGACCCTCTTGGCAATGATATGCAATGGTCCTCTTGGCAATGATATACAATGGCCCTCTTGGAAATGATATGAAATGGCCCTCTTGGCAATGATATGCAATGACACTCTTGGCAATGATATGACATGGCCCTCTTGGCAGTGATATGAAATGACCCTCTTGGCAATGATATGCAATGGCCCTCTTGGCAATGATATGCAATGGCCTTCTTGGCAATGATATGAAATGGCTCTCTTGGCAATGATATGCAATGACCCTCTTGGAATTGATATGAAATGGCCCTCTTGGCAATGATATGAAATGGCCCCCTTGGCAATGATATACAATGGCCCTCTTGGAAATGATATGCAATGGCCCTCTTGGCAATGATATGCAAACAGTTTCACTGAATTCATTTGTCTGCGTCTTGCTTTCCATATGTACCGTTTTGCTTAAGACGAATTTTGATGATGACTTTCTGCCCTTCCTCCTATTGAGTGATCCTTTGATTGCTGTATTTATTGTGTCAACTCCCTTGAATGTACCTGCGCTCACGGTAAATATTTAGTAGACACGAAGTCGCTTTTGCTAGCGACTATTTTTAGAAAAAATTCTAAGTACAATGTTCGTAAAGAAAAGAAGACGCCTTTGTTTGTCTTCCATGATCTCAAGAAATGAGATGGACAATTCAAATAGTCCTCGATAAATGGGTATTAAACCCATTTCCGGCTACCCCAAAATACAGTTCTTAAGCATTATATGCTCTGGCATGACTCCCAATTTGCTTGGGAATTTTTTGAAAGGGATTCTCATTTTTGTGTATTGATCTTTGCATCCACAGAAAAATGATCATTTTGAGTAAAACTACTCCGTGTTGACCTTCTTCGATTCTCTGTTTGCTCCACGCCATCTTTTGAGTACTCCACCGTGTTGGTACCTCCTCCCTGGCTCCCTGCTCCCAATTGATGTCTAGGCAATTACTAAGTAAAAGATTTATATAGATTTTTGAAAGTAATCTTAATTTTTGAAAAATAGTTTCAAAAATTCCTGCAAAACTTTAGAAAATTTCTGCCAGTCATGTCATGTGCTACCTCAACGACCAACTTTCTCTTGATTCAGACAATATCCGACGTTTGACGGAGGATTGCTAGGGATTCAGTATTGTCGAGTCTCTCTACTAGAAGTTTTATCAAAGACGGAGATTCAATCTTTCCAGACTTTATCACAGGTGGTGATTCTCAAATCTCAACTTCGACCTCTAGTGTTGGGGAATTTGAAAAAAAATTCAATATATTAGTGGAAATTTAGAGGACCTCCTCAAAATTTCTGCCCCAGTTTAAAGTAGTGTGAGATGATGTCATCTCGAGTGGATCTGAAGTCTTTGATGGTCTTCATTCTCCTTGTTGATCTTCTTTTGTGAATTTTTGAGATTCCTTCTCAAAAATTCTGCCCAGTTTCTATTTCCTGGGGTTATATGATCGAGCCGTTGGGGTGACTAAGTATCCCGTTGAAGCAGAAATCAGGTTAAACTTAGTGCAAGACTACGCTAGGGATATAAATAGAAAAATCAAATGGGTTGACCGAAGCCGACATAGGCCGCCTACGTATCTCATTCTTGAGAATTCAGGTCATCACGTAGTTCATACATAAAAGGAAAGGATAAATTTTCCTAAGGGGTTAACCGAAGCCGATATAGGCTGCCTATGTATCCCTATTTGGGAATTCAGGTCAAACGTAGTTCGTACATAAAGGGAAAAGAGTTCTAGGCAATTACGCATTATAAAACAATATTACTACAAAGGCGATTACGAGTAAACTAAGGAAGCAAAAATTAGCACGTCTTTCAAACATAATATCTTTTTACTGCATCAAAATTGATTGGTTTGGTCCACTCTTGACCATCCATCTCAGAAAAAATCAGAGCCCCTCCAGATAGTACCTTGCAAACTATGTATGGCCCTTGCCAATTTGGAGCGAACTTGCCCTTGTACTCCTCTTGGTGAGGAAATATACGTTTGAGAACCAATTTCCCAACTTCAAATGTTCGAGTTCTTACTTTCTTCTTAAAGGTACGAACCATCCTGCGCTGATACAACTGACCATGACATGCAGTAACAATTCTTTTTTCATCAATCAACGTGAGTTGTTCGTAGCAAGCGCGAACCCATTCTTCGTTGCTCAGTCCGGCTTCCTGAATAATCCTTAGGGAAGGTATTTCAACCTCAGCAGGTATCACAGCTTCATTCCCATAAACCAATAGATAAGGAGTCGCCCCGGTGGAGGTTCGAACTGTCGTGCGATACCCAAGAAAAGCGTAAGGCAACATCTCATGTCATGATCTATCATTTTCGATCATCTTTCTCAAGATCTTCATGATGTTTTTATTGGCAACTTCCACGGCTCCATTCATCTGTGGACGATATGCGGTTGAGTTGCGATGCACTATTTTAAATTGGTCACAAATATCATTCATCAAGTGACTGTTCAAGTTTGCCCCATTATCAGTAATGATCGATTCTGGAACTCCAAATCGGCAAATCAAGTTATTCCTGACGAAATCTGAAACCACTTTCTTGGTGACGGCTCTATACGAAGCAGTTTCGACCCACTTAGTAAAGTAGTCAATAGCAACCAAAATAAATCTATGCCCATTCGATGCCGGTGGTTCTATTGGTCCGATAACATCCATGCCACAAGCTACGAAAGGTCAAGGTGAATTCATCGCATGAAGCTCATGTGGAGGCATTCGAATCAAATTTTCGTATATCTGACATTTTGGGCACTTCTGCACATACCTGCTACAATTATTTTCCATAGTCATCCAGAAGTAACCGGTTCTCAGGATCTTTTTAGCAAGGAAAAACCCGTTCATGTGGGGCTCGCAAACTCCAGCGTATACTTCTTTTATCAATTTATTGGCTTCTGCAGCGTTGATGTATCTTAAGAATCCCAAATCTGGAGTCCTCCTAAAAAGGATTTCCCCATTTGGAAAATAGTTCTTTGCCAAATGTCGAATTGTCTTCTTTTGGCTGTTACTGGCCTCTTCAGGATATATTCCAAATTCTAAATACCTTTTAATATCATAGTACCATGGCTTTCCATCAGGCTCCTCTTCAACGTATGCACAATGCGCGGGTTGCTCCTTCAAGCTTATCTCCAAAGGATCAAAGTAACACTATTCTGGATGCTGAATCATGGAAGATATAGTGGCCAGAGCGTCAGCAAACTCATTTTGTATCCTTGGAATATGTCTGAAATCAACTTCTTTGAATTTTTCACATAATTCATGCACCAGTTCCATATAAGGAGTAATTTTGGAATTTTTTACTGCCCATTCTCCTCGTACCTGGTGAATCAGAAAATCTAAATCCCGAGACTAGCAATTCACGAACACCCATATCAAGTGCCAATTTGAGACCTAGGATGCAAGCCTCATATTTGTCCATGTTATTGGTGCACGGGAAACATAACTTAGCGGTTACCGGATAGTGTTGGCCAATTTCTGACTCCAACACTGCTCCGATTCCTGAACCTTTGAAGTTGACCGCTCCATCAAAGAATAACCTCCATCCAGGATAAATTTCTGTAATGTCTTCTCCCACGAATAGAATTTCCTCATCTGGGAAGTAAGTTCGAAGTGGCTCATATTCATCATCAACTGGATTCTCTGCCAAATGATCTGCCAAAGCTTGCCCCTTGATTGCCTTTTGAGTTACATACATGATGTCAAACTCACTCAACAAAATTTGCCACTTGGATAGCTTTCCAGTGGGCATGGCCTTCTGGAATATATACTTCAATGGATCCATTCTCGAGATGAGGTATGTTGTGTACAACGACAGATAATTCCTCAACTTTTGTGTGACCCAAGTCAAAGCGCAACATGTCCTTTCTACAAGAGTGTAACATGCTTCATATGGCGTAAACTTTTTACTCAAGTAGTAATTGACTTTCTCTTTCCTACCGATCTCATCATGTTGACACATCCAAAAGCATTTTCTGAGACTGACAGGTAAAGCAATAATGGCATTCCTTCTCTTGGCGAAACTAAAACCGGCAGTGCAGACAGATATTACTTGATGCGGTTAAAAACTCTCTGACATTCTTCTGTCCACTCATTCAATTCATTTTATTCAACATCTTGAGAATTGTCTCGCATATGACTATCGACTGAGCGATGAACCTGCTAATGTAATTCAAACGACCCATGAAACTCATAACTTCCTTCTTGGTCCTTGGCGGTGGGAGGTCCTGAATTGTCTTGATTTTGGATGGGTCTAGCTCGATGCCTCTTCTGTTGACTATGAACCCCAACAACTTTCCTGATGGCACACCAAAAGCACACTTAGTAGGATTTAACTTTAAACTGTACTTTCTTAAGAATTTCTCTAGATGGGTCAGATGATCCGAACTCTCACGAGATTTGATAATTACATCATCCACGTACACCTCAATCTCTTTATGGATCATATCATGGAAAATCATCGTCATAGCCCTCATATATGTTGCACCCGAGTTTTTGAGACCAAACGGCATTACCTTGTAATGATAAACACCCCAAGGCGTAATAAAAGTCATCTTTTCTGCATCTTCCTCATCTATCAATATCTGATGATACCCGTCAAAACAATCAACAAATGACTGTATTTCATGCTTTGCACAGTTATCGATGAGGATGTGGATGTTGGCCAACAGAAAATTATCTTTAGGACTGGCTCTATTCAAGTCTCTATAGTCAACACAAATTTGAATCTTGTCGTCTTTCTTCGGCACTGGGACGATGTTGGCTAGCCACTTCGGATATTTTGTGACCTCCACAACCTTAGACTGGATTTGTTTTGTCACTTCTTCCTTGATCTTTAGACTTAAATCGGGATTGAATTTCTGTATTTTTTGCTTGACTGGATCAAACTCTGGATTTATCTGCAACTTATGCGACATAATGCTGGTGTTCAATCCCGTCATATCATCATAAGACCAAGCAAACACGTCAATGTATTCCCGCAACAGGTGAATGAGCTCTCTCTTTTGTGCTTCCGCCAGGTGGACACTGACACTTGTTTCTTTGATTCCATCATGATCTCCGAGGTTGACTGTTTCAGTTTCCTCTAGGTTGGGCTTCTCCCAGTTCTCAAACTCTTCTACATCTTCAACTAATCGTTTCTCATCACCTCCCTTCCAATCATCATTATTCCCCTCATTTTGTTCGTCTAAGCTTTGACATGAATGACATTGGCAGGTTTTGAGTTACTGTTACTATATTAAACAAACAAACCAAGTTAGATGATAACAAGATAATAATAAAATGTTCGAATAGTGGTGTTTCAATTTTTTATTTTTATTTTCAAAATAAAGAAAGGTCTTTTAATTAAAATTTGGGAGATAATTACAAACTATGGCTCACGACTCGTGCAAACACAAGCCCATGCCTTTTGAAAATAGTAAAATACGAAATGGAAATTTGAGATGTAAAGGGTGGATCGCGGGGCCTCATCAGATCGTCACCAATTTTAAAAAACTATTAGTAATTGCCCTTTCATCTACCACGATGGGTGACGGGTTATGAATGGAGTGGAGGTCAAATTTTGCAAGGCCTCTCCTGGTTCTATCTTCTTCACCCCACTGGACTTTGGGAAATCTTCTGGTACAACATTGCATCCCTCGAACAGATTTCCTATCCCATCCCCAACACCATCATCATTCAATATCTCACGCAGGGAAAATGACTGGTACAGGAGAGATAAGGGCCTAAACAGACTCGCCTCTGACTTATTCTTAATCTCATCCTCCATTGTAGGCTGATATCCTAACCCATACTTAGAGTCATTCTCTGGGATCATAATAGGCTTAATAATTCCTTGCAGAATCTTACCCAAACCCCGACCAGGCTCGTATCTATTTCTTAACATCACCGTCACAATCATTTTATAGATAGAAGGCATTGACGCTTTAAGCGTCAGATCCTTCTCCACAACATTTACAATTTCCACCGTATAGAAACTACTACCCTTTGGACCATCTTCAATCACCGGCACATAACCATTGGGATGATCCGCTAGGCTTCCTTCCCCTTGGATGACTACTTCATGATCCTCCCAAATGAACTTCAATAGTTAATGAAGGGGTGATGAAACGGCCTTTGCACCATGTATCCATGGTCTTCCCAAGAGCAGGTTGTAGCTAGGATGAATATCCATAACATGAAACTTAGTTTTGAACTCAGGAGGTCCCAGTTGGATGTACAGATCAATTTCTCCAATGGTTTCTCTGCCCTCCATCAAATGCTCTCACATTTACGTAGCTTTGACGAATTTTTCCCAAATCATATCCTATTTGAACCAACGTGGAGAGAGGACAAATGTTCACACCAGTGACGTACAAATGACTGATTAATCGCGTAGTCTTGGCAAATGACAGTGACGTGCAAGGCTTTATTGTGCATCGCTCCCTCAAACGGCAACTCTTTATCACTGAATGATATGCGATGATTCCCCACAATATTTCATATCATCGCAGCCAGGTTCTCAACACTCATTCCTACGGGAATATACGCTTCATCCAAGACCTTCGATAGAGCTTGTCGGTGGTATTGCGAACTCACTAATAATGCGAAAACGGAAATTTGGGCTGGAGTTTTCTCTAAATGTTTGACAATTGAATAGTCTTTTGGTTGCATACGCCTCCAAAATTCCTCAACCTCCCCTTCAGTGATTGGCCTTTTCTGTGAATCTTTTTTGTTGATCAATTCTTAAGGTATGTAGCATCATCCCGATCACGGCATCCCCTGGGCATCAGCGATCTGTACAATAAATTCCTTCCTTGGTGGGGGAGTGTACACTTGGATCGGGCCCGTCATTACTATAAATGGGGCTTTATAGTTGACACTTAAGGTAACCACAACTCTCTCTATATTTTCTACCTCTTCCGCTCTTTTGCACTTTTCTGAACTCACCTTAGTAATAGTCTTGCCAGACTCTCATTCTCCTTCTATTTAAATCATGTTAACTGTAGGTCCCCCATGATTAGGCAATGGGTTACTGTTGACATTTGGCGTCGGTGACTGAAGCGTGATAACCTTTTGATCAATCAAATCTTGGATCTTATGTTTCAAGGCAATACAGTCCTCGGTACTGTGCCCTGCTGCTCCTGAATGATAGACACAATTTTGATCAGGATGAAAAAATTGGGAGTTGGGATTGACAGGCTTTGGCTGGATCGATTGCAAATGGCCGGTATTCTTTAATCTTTCAAATAGTTGGGTGCGACTTTCAGCCAACAACGTGAAATTTCGGGGAGGTTTCTTTTCGATGTTTGGACGCGGAGGGTTATAATGATTCTGATTTACAGGAGGAGGCATTTGATGATAATTTAAAGGTGGTTAAATGTTTGTTCGGTTGTTTGGAAGAGTGGATTAGACATGAGGATGGTAATTCGGCGGTGGAACTTGATATTGGGGAAAAATATTTGGATGTGGTGCTTGGAATTGGGATTGGACATTTGGGAGTGGACCTTGGTACTGGGTTGGCTATTTGGGAGTGGAGTTTGGTACTGAGGTTGGGAATTTGGGAGTGAAGCTTGGTATTGGGATTGGGTGTAGAATACATGCTGAAAGTTTGGTGACGACGGAGAAGAGAAAATATCCCTAGAGTTGAACCTTTTTTTTGTTTTTGCAATAGAATCATCAGAAACAGTGCCTACATCCTCTTTTTTCTTCTTCGAGAACATAGCAGTTCCAGACGATGTTGGGGTCTTGGCAATTTTTTCTGTACGAATACCTTCTTCCAGTGATTCTCCTATTTTTACCAAATCTTCAAAAGTCTCCCTGACAGCGGACACCATCCTAGTATAATATTCTCCTTCTTGAGCGCGAGAGAACACAGATATCATTTCTTCCTCAGACATGGGGGATTGCACTTTGGCAGCTTCTTTCTTCCAACGGAAAGCATAGTCGCAAAAACACTCATCACTTCTCTATTTGATCCGATCTAGTGAATAACGGTCAGGGACTATTTCAATGTTAAACGCTAACCTGTCTAGGAAACCCTTGGCCAATGCTCTCCAACTAGTCCATCTTTTCAATTCCTGAGACATGAACCATTCTAAGGCTTCACCACTTAAACTCCGGCCGAACAAACACATCAATAATGCTTCATTTTTCCCTACCCCAACCATTTGATCACAATACCTTCTCATATGGGCCATTGGGTTTCTGGTACCGTTGAACACTTTAAACTTGGAGACCTTGTACCCTTCTGGTAGATCTACTCCAGGGTGAACACATATGTCATCGTACCCTAAACCGTCATGGTCCCTCGCTCCATGAGATTCTTTGATCCTCATGATCTCTTCATTCATAGCTAGCAACTTCATATCATGCTCGGTCCTCCACTCTTTCTCCTTCTCTTCGTAATGGTCCATCTCGGGATTGAGAATGGGATTATAAATGTCGGGGAATATGATGGAATGAGGAGGACTTGGAAGGAAGGCTTGATTTTGTGGATGAAAAGAAGTTGGTTGGTAGGTGGGGAGGACGTTTTGAAATTTAGAAAGGTTTTGTGGAATTTGCGAGTAGTTTGGTGGCATCTGAGAAGGATTTTGCGAGTTTGGAAATGAATTTGGTGGATTCATGGATATATTCGATGGAAGATTCGGGGATGGATTTTGTGGATTTGGGAGTGAATCTTGTGGATTTGGGCACGAATTTTATTGATTTGCAAATGGGTTCTGGGGATTTGGGAATGGATTCGGAGATGGGTTTTGCGGAGTTAGAGATGGATTTTGTGGATGGTAAGCATCTGGGTTATTTTCATGATTGGTATTTTGGACAAGTGGAGGGGCAGAGATGGATGATATTTTATTTGGTTGATCCCCGATAATAGGCATGCTGAGGAAAGGGATTTGGTGTGGAGTCCCGTGTCCTCCTGAAGCGGGAGCATTAACAGTGATGGCCAGGTGAGCCAAATCTCGAGTATGATTTATTTCCTGCTGAAGCATTTCAATCTTTCTTGCGAGTTCCGCAATCATCTCACTCTGTTCCTCTATTACATTGTCCATGATGGCTATTATTTGTCATTATTGAATGATGGTCAGAGGACGAGATTTTGTGCGCTTTTGACCGGGTGAAGTAGGGATTGTCACACCTTTTTTTCGTTCGAAGTGATCGAGTCGAAGGATTTTTCCAATTAAAGTGACGGTATTAAATAGTGATTAATTTAATTACAGAGACGCCACTTGGATTTGAGTTATGGTGTTCCAAGTCACCTTTATGAATCCCTAATCAAAAGAAAATGACTCTTTATTATGGTCTGCAAAAATAGAAGACCGGGTAAGGAATTCTGTTGACCGAGGAAAAGGTGTGAGGCACCCCTCGAGTCCTGTGGTTCTAGCACGGTCGCTTTTATTGACTTATCTTGTCTTAAATTATTTTGACAAATTATGTTAGTAGGCCCTAAAATCACTCATTTTATTATACTAAAATTATTTAAAACTCTTGTATTAAACTGGTGAAAATTATTTTAAGACGAACTTTGCCGAAGTGCAATATTGCATCCTCGAATTATTTTTAAAGGTCTCAGAAAGATGCGTACACCGCATTCTTAATCAAGACAAATATATCAAACGTGCCTAAAGTTTATCTAGCATTAAAAGGCATTTGCTTCAGCTTGCATAAACTCGAGATAATTTCATCTTATCTACTTATTTTTTCCTTTTTCTTTTATTATTAACGAAAAATCTTGAATAATTTTGTAACTTGACTTATCCTATACTATACTTCTAGTTAATAAATACGAAATCACTCGGGCCTTAAATTTATGTTTTAAGCCTTAAACGTTTATAGCAAACGTCAATTTCCTAAATTAATCTTATATTTACCTAGAGTAATACACTCAATCCAAAATAATAAAAAGGAAAGAAGGCATAACAAGTTTACAAAAAAAAAAAAGCAACATACATAGAAAGAAAAGAAAAAAAAATTATTTCGGTATATGAAAGGTGTTACTAGAGTGCCACATGGCTACCACTACTTATACTATTTATATACTCCATTATTTTCAAGCAGCCCATTTTACTATGTATATTCACTGTTGCTTAATAGTTTCAAAATAAAAAAAATATATATATATACACACTATAAAAATAAAAATAAAAAATTCCACCTTAACAAAACATGTACACATACATACTGTGAAAATGAGAAACTTTAATTAACAAACACTTAGATGCATGACTATAAATGACGAGAAAGAGAAAATAAAAATAAAAAAAAACTATTAAATTAAGAATTACTTTGGATCAACTAAACACATCATTAAATTTTAAACAATATTTAAGTAAAGTCGTCGCAATATCTAATTAGCATACAACATATTTATTAACTTGATTGAAATACTTTCGAATATATATGAATATGATAGAATGAAATTCATGCCGGCATAAAATTATTTTAAACAACTTCACTCAAACTTCAATTCATAATAAAACATATAAAATTACAACACAGGATTGAATGAGAACCTGTGTAATAAATTAAATTGAGTATGAAAGTAAAAACGCCGTCACCGAAAGACTTGAATGGATTCCGAACAAACCCCGAAGTACATATCAATTTGGCTTCTAATTCATCTTTCGTTTTCTTCTTTTGTTTAGTGTCTAAGTGTTGTTCCCATTCTCTTTCTTTCTTTCTTTTTTGTTGTCAGTTTTTTCAAGTCTTGTGTTGTTTTTCTCGTCTGTGTATTATGTTGTGTGTGTTGTGTTTTATAGAGATGTAGGAGGAGGGAAATTGAGGGAGTTGGAGGGAAAAGTTGGGGTGGTTGGGGTAGTTTAGGATAGGATTAGATTTTTAAATTTTAATTTTTTTTATTTTTTTTTAAAAACAAAAGAAGATAATGACAAATAAAAATAATAAATAAATAAAATAATAATAATAATAATAATAAAAATAATATAATAATAATAAATTAATTTTTATATTTAAGAAAATACAATAAAAGTTTAAAAATAGTTAAAAATAAATATAATTAAGATAGTACTAAAACTACTAACTTATTTTTTAAAAATATTTTTAAAAATAAAAATCTATTTTTTAATTTTTTTTTGTATTATTTTAAAAAATTATAACAAAATAAAATAAAACAACTCAAAATTAACTTTATTTCTTAATTAAAAATTTATTAAAATAAAATAAGAATTTAAATAACATTAGACCAAATATAAATATTTAATATCGAAAATATATATATATATATATATATATATATATATATATATAAAACTCGGGGAAGGTCAAAATCACGTGTCTACATTTTGCCCCTCTTTGTTTGAAATCTCGAAGAGTTTTCATACAAAGAAGTAGACAAAGAGATGATTTTTGACCCTCCGATTATTCTAAAAGTAAATAAAAAATAAATAAATAAAAAATAAAAGATGTGATCGAGTCCTGGTTTTGGACCGCCTACATATCCTGGGTTTTAAGGGAATCAGGTCACATGTAGTTCAAAGGTTAAATGGTGAGAGAACGAGTTAGAGGTTGAGTGAGGTTCCATCGAGTTTTCGATAGACGACTTCTGCTTTTACATTCACATAACTAACAAAATAAAATTGAAGATACAAGTGAAAGATCCTATTTATTCAGCTATTCTAAAATCTTGACTTGAATCTTCATGACTTCTCAAATGGTGAGATAGTTATTATTCTGAGTTGAACTCGAAACATAAAATGTTCCACCTTGGTAGCTTTTGACATTAAAGAGGAACTTGACAATTGATTTATTCTTCAGATTTTCTTCTGGTTTGGACTTTAAACTCTTCACCCTATTCTTCAGGCGGACTCCTGACTTGCAATTGATAATTTTCACCCTATTCTTCAGGCGGGCTCCTGGACTTCCTTTTTCTTCACCCTGTTCTTCAGGCGAGCTCCTGGACTTACAATTTTTTCACCCTGTTATTCAGGCGGGCTCCTGACTTGTTACATCTTTACCCGGTTCTCCAGGGCTCCTGGACTTTCTTTTTCTTCACCCAGTTCTTCAGGCAGGCTGTTGAAATTTCCTTTTCCCTCACCCTGTTCTTCAGGCGGGCTCCTGGACTTTTTTTTCTGATTTTTCAAATATGTTCCTGAACTCAAAATAAAAGGTGATTCAGAAAAATAACATCCCATTCTTCGGGAGGGTCCTAGACACAAAATAAATTTCTATTCTTCAGGAGGGTCCTGAGCAAAAAGTAAATTCTCATTCTTCAGGAGGGTCCTGAGCACAAAATAAATTCTCATTCTTCAGGAGGGTCTTGTCCCATTCTTCAGGAGGGTCCTGAGCATTAAATAAATTCTCATTCTTCAGGAGGGTCCTGTCCCATTCTGCTGGAGGGTCCTGAGCATAAAATAAATTCCCATTCTTCAGGAGGGTCCTGTCCCATTCTTCAGGAGGGTCCTAAGCACAAAATAAATTCTCATTCTTCAGGAGGTTTCTGTCCCATTCTTCAGGAGGGTCCTGAGCATAAAATAAATTCCCATTCTTCAGGAGGGCCCTGTCCCATTCTTCAGGAGGGTCCTGAGCACAAAATAAATTCTCATTCTTCAGGAGGGTCCAGTCCCATTCTTCAGAAAGGTCCTGAGCATAAAATAAATTCCCATTCTTCAGGAGGGTCCTGTCCTATTCTTCAGGAGGGTCCTGAGCATAAAATAAATTCTTTTTCTTCAGGAGGAACCTGTCTTCTCCAGGAGGGTTCTGATCATAAAAAATAAATTCCCATTTTTCAGGAGAGTCTTGTCCCATTCTGCAGGAGGGTCCTGAGCAGAAAGTAAAATTCAATAAACACGAACAAAATTTTTTGCCCCAGTTTGTACTAGAAAATTTTGTGAGCATCATCAGATTACAGTTTTTGAAAAGTACAGAAAGAGTGTGAATCAAAGCCCTGCTAAAGAAATGTGCCTCGTCAGAGTAAAATTGGTGGACAAAATTAGGAAATGCGTTTCCTAAGAGTTAAATTGAAGGACTCAACTCGAAAGTGCGTCTTCTAGGAGTGAATGTTCAAGTTAGGAAGTGCTTCACCTAACAAATTAAAACTGACTTATTATGACTAGGAAGTGCGTCTCCTAGAGGTTGAATTTTTACCATAATTTGATTATCAAACCTGTGTAGCAATATTGCTTCCTGCATTTACAGAAATGAGAAATTGCAGCTTTTAATAGTTAAGCTTTAAAACCTTTGATATGAAGGTAACACATGTTTTTGTTTCATATAAAGAAAAATTTTTAATTTAAAAATACGGTGGTTGATTTGTGGCATTTGGCCAGGCAATCTCTTGCACTTGTCATACTCAGCTCCATTGCAAATCGTTGATAGGTATTGTTGACTTGTTGTAGTATTGACCCCAAATTCTGACTACTAAAACCTTTTGATCCAAATCATATTTCTCTTACATGATGCCTCGGGATTCAGATTCAAATACACTTTTTATACTTCTATGAGTTCAAAAACTGTCAGATGACAAGCATTCTCGAGTACTTTACTTTATTTTGAAACATGTTATCTTTGTGTGTTGGTCTTTTGTCTTGCTTTGCACAACTAAAGGAGTTGGTAGCAAGTTTTTAAGTCCTTCCTCATTTATCTTGACAAAATTTTGACTAAAAAATACATGAAAGAAGACGATAGTGATTTTCTTTTGACCACAAAGACACAAAAATCAAAAATCAAAAATCAAAAATCAAAAACTAAAACTAAAAATAAAATAAAATAAAAATAACAAAAAGAATAGGAAAGGACAATAGACATCTCTTCTTAAAAAAAAATTAAAAAGAAAATTTTATCTGGGTGTGGCAGCTGATTCTAGTGATTATGACATGCATTTTGAATTAAACAACCTGATTTATCCAAACTAATCACTATCACTTTTTGCCCACTCATTGAATTTGAAAGGGAGTCATTCTTGAACTTGTTCCCTCTGGATTATAATCTTTCTTAGGCTAGTGATACCTCGATGGGTTTTCGCCAACAAGCCGCTCCCATTTTCTTTTCTTTTTAAACTCATTGTCGTCTTATGGTGTTCATGAAGACTTTTACCAATAAGACTCTCATTTTTATTGATCTCACAGCTCACGGTTGCCATATGATGTCCAAAAGGGTTTTCACCAATAAGACTCTCTCATTTTTATTTTTTTTGTAGAAAATAACACTCAAAATATGAAATATCATGCATCCATAACATGTTTAGCCTTTACATTCTCAAAGATTGATCTGAAGGTCTTTATTAGGTTATAACTTGGCTTTTGGAATGGGATAGAAAGAAAGGTCGGCATGAGGCTCAAAATTTACACAACATTGGGTAAAATATACAACTTTTGGAATCGACTCTCTTAAGGAAATAAACTTTTGCCCCAGTTTTATTTAATTCTGGGTAACTTGAATATTCTTTTGGTTGGACCGAACCCCAGAGTAGGGATGCCTACGTATCTTGTCATAGCAAGAATCAGGTCAAACGTAGTTCAGGACATTTCTTTTTGCTTGAATTTGGATTTTTGATTGATTTTTTCTCTTCTTTTTTTTACTCCATTTTTCTTGATACTTTTTTTTTTGACTTTTTTCAAATTCTATTTTAATTCCAAAAGAGGGGTACGAAAGAAAATAACATTAAAGCTCAAAAGGGGTAACAAAGGATGACACAACATTTGGGTAGTAGAATGAAATGCCTTCGTCATATCAATCCTTAAAAACAGAAGTACATAACATATAATCTGAGAGTAGAACATGAAGATCATACGCATCTTTTTCAACATTGATCGTGACTAATCTCATGCACTTGCGTCACTTCTTTTAAGCTTGTGAAATATACATGTCCACTTATATTGTACTTTTTTCTCGATGGATGACTCATGCCCTTTTGAAACTAACCTCCTTTTGCTTTTCCTGATAGTGGACATTATAAATTCTCTGATCGACCCCATTCAAAATTCTCAAATTGAATCTTCTAATCGATGATCAAGTTATTTTCTAATTCACAAAGTGATTGCCTCAATACGTTCAAGTGAGGTTGTAACTATGTCCCCAAATACCGGAACACTTACTTATTTTCTTATATATTTTCAACCCTGTCTTCTTGGTCAAATGTTTCAGGATTAGATAAGATTTAAAGATCAGTTTGTGAATTCAACATGCATATCACATCACTAGAATCACCATATGAAGAGCTCTCTAAAGAAAAGAAAGACAACAAGACAATATATAATTAATAATAAAAAATAAAATAAAAATAAAAGGACATGCATTTTTTGACAGAAAGATTGAAGAATTTGAATGGAAATAATAATAAAACAAGACAAGATAGATCCCGAACTCCAACCCTAAAATAATTCGGGTAGTTGAAAGAAAAACAAAACAGACTACCAAAACTCTTTCCTCATGAGGGGCGGAGTGACTTTCAAATTACCGAACATAATATTTTAGTCACTGATTTGCACGTCGGCCTTAGTGGAGTCTCCACAATCATTGCTAAATTATTCATTTTTTTTTCGCCCCAACCATTCTGAATTTATCACCGTCAAACTCTCATCAATAATTTTTGTTTCCCTCTACTCGATTACAATAATTTTTCAGATGAGCTAAAAGATCACCATGACCTTCGTACATGTCCAACTTTGGTGTTTTGGACTCTAGAGGCAAGTGAACATTGTGAAACATATACATATCCTTGTAAGAAACTCTTTTTTTCTCTCTCAATAGTTGCATGTTTCTTATATTTTGCTCCAAATTTCTCACTTTCCAAGCCATTTCTTCTTATTCCTCACTTTTAACAGCCTACACCAACTCATCTCAGGCCCTATACCATTTTAGTGGGTCATTTTGCCTGTTCTTTGGACCTGATCTTGTATCGGTGAGATGCCAATTTAGTCACAAACCAACCACCTAATATTATTTTAATTTTGGAGAAATCTAATGTGTCAAAGTTCAAAAAAAAAAAAAAAATTTAAGACCACCGAATCCATGAAGGACTGCCTACGTATCTCATTAAGATGAGAATCAGGTGTGCGTAGTTCGTGAAAATTATGTTGTACAAAATTTAGCCTCAAGACCCCTAAAGGTTCAGGGCTATTAAGATTTATATTTATTTATTATTTTCTAAAACTTAGCCTCATGATCCCTAAAATTCTGGGCTATTAAGATATATATATATATATATATATATATATATATATATATATATAAAAAAATTGAACTTGAGAATTAGAAAAATAATTATGAAAGTAATCATATTTTCAAAATATTCTCCAATAAATCTATGAATAAATTGTTCAAAAGATAGGGTCGTATCCTGGGAAGGACTTCCTACGTATCCCACTAAGATGTGAAAATCAAACTCTCGTAGTTCATGAAACCCATAAAACTATGTTACTAAAAATTTTCTCGTTTTAAAAAATAAAATTTTCTTTAAAGAATGATTCACTAAATGTGACGATAATTTAATCTCTTACATTTTAATGTTGCCTAAAAGCCAGTCAACACATAAATAACCTTCCAAACAAATGTCAAAGAGCGCATAGGATGCACATGTTGATCTTTATAAAGTAGGTCACCTGTCCTAGACAGACCCAGCCCCAGTGCCGAGTCCCGCTAAGTCAAATGCATATGATGCAAATAAAGCGGCACCTAATAGGGATAGCCAAATTCCGAATTTTCAGTTCTTCTAAGTTTAAGCCTAATAGGGATAGGTGTCTAGACTGGCTTACCCGAGCGGACACTCGAGTCGGGGAGGGACAACTTGGTCGGTAGCAGGGCAACACCGCCTTCGTTGTCGATCCGAACCCGCCTAACATGTGTGACTATATTCTTCACCAGGTGTCTTGACACTCCGGCTATCTCAAAAAAGAAAGTGGGATGCATATGCTCATTCCCTCTATCCTATTTCAGAGACTCAGAGGGGGTACGCGAGAGAAGACAATATATAATACAGTTCAAATAATATCAAAGCAGTTAATGAGCGAAAAGTAGCACATAAGGCCAATAAACACATTATAAAATAATTAAAGCAAGTAAAGTCAATATCAAAGCTCGAATTCTTATTTATTCCCCAGCAGAGTCGCCAGAGATGTCACACCCCTTTTTCGCCCGAAGGGATCGAGTCGAAGGGTTTTTCCAATTAAACTGACGGTATTGAATAGGGATTAATTTAATTACAGAGTCGCCACTTGGAATTGAGTTATGATGTTCCAAGTCACCTTTATGAATCTCTAATCAAAAGTAAATGACTCTTTATTACGGTCTGCGAAAACAGAAGACCGGGTAAGGAATTCTGTTGACCGAGGGAAAGGTGTGAGGCACCCCTCGAGTCCCGTGGTTCTACCACGGTCGCTTTTATTGACTTATCTTGTCTTAAATTATTTTGACAAATTATGTTAGTAGGCCCTAAAATCACTCATTTTATTATACTAAAATTATTTAAAACTCTTGTATTAAACTGGTGAAAATTATTTTAAGACGAACTTTGCCGAAGTGCAATATTGCACCCTCGAATTATTTTTAAAGGTCTCAGAAAGATGCGTACACCGCATTCTTAATCAAGACAAATATATCAAACGTGCCTAAAGTTTATCTAGCATTAAAAGGCATTTGCTTCAGCTTTCGTAAACTCAAGATAATTTCATCTTATCTACTTATTTTTTTCTTTTTCTTTTATTATTGACGAAAAATGTTGAATAATTTTGTAACTTGACTTATCCTATACTATACTTCTAGTTAATAAATACGAAATCACTCGGGCCTTAAATTTATGTTTTAAGCCTTAAACGTTTATAGCAAACGTCAATTTCCTAAATTAATCTTATATTTACCTAGAATAATACACTCAATCCAAAATAATAAAAAGGAAAGAAGGCATGACAAGTTTACAAAAAAAAAAAAGCAACATACATAGAATGAAAAGAAAAAAAATCATTTCAGTTTATGAAAGGTGTTACTAGAGTGTCACATGGCTACCACTACTTATACTATTTATATACTCCATTATTTTCAAGCAGCCCATTTTGCTATGTATATTCACTGTTGCTTAATAGTTTCAAAAAAAATAAAGTAAAAAAATATACACACTATAAAAATAAAAACAAAAAATTCCACCTTAACAAAACATGTACACATATATACTGTGAAAATGAGAAACTTTAATTAACAAACACTTAGATGCATGTCTATAAATGACGAGAAAGAGAAAAAAAAAACTATTAAATTAAGAATTACTTTTGATCAACTAAACACATTATTAAATTTTAAACAATATTTAAGTAAAGTCGTCGCAATATCTAATTAGCATACAACATATTTATTAACTTGATTGAAATTCTTTCGAATATATATGAATATGATAGAATGAAATTCATGCCGGCATAAAATTATTTTAAACAACTTCACTCAAACTTCGATTCATAATAAAACTTATAAAATTACAACACAAGATTGAATGAGAACCTGTGTAATAAATTAAATTGAGTATGAAAGTAAAAACGCCGTCACCGAAAGACTCGAATGGATTCCGAACAAACCCCGAAGTACATGTCAATTTGGCTTCTAATTCATCTTTCGTTTTCTTCTTTTGTTTAGTGTCTAAGTGTTGTTCCCATTCTCTTTCTTTCTTTCTTTCTTTTTTGTTGTCAGTTTTTTCAAGTCTTGTGTTGTTTTTCTCGTTTGTGTATTATGTTGTGTGTGTTGTAATATATAGAGATGTAGGAGGGGGGAAATTGAGGGAGTTGGAGGGAAAAGTTGGGGTGGTTGGGGTAGTTTAGGATAGGATTAGATTGTTAAATTTTAAATTTTAAATTTTTTTATTTTTTTTAAAACAAAAGAAGATAATGACAAATAAAAATAATAAATAAATAAAATAATAATAATAATAAAAATAATAATTAATTAATTTTTATATTTAAGAAAATACAATAAAAGTTTAAAAATAGTTAAAAATAAATATAATTAAGACAATACTAAAACTACTAACTTATTTTTTTTTAATTTTTTAAAAAATAAAAATCTATTTTTTAATTTTTTTTTGTATTATTTTAAAAAATTAGAATAAAAAAAAATAAAACAACTCAAAATTAACTTTATGACTTAATTAAAAATTTATTAAAAGAAAATAAGAATTTAAATAATATTAGACCAAATATAATTATTTAATATCCAAAATATATATATATATATATATATATATATATATATATATATATATATTAAACTGGGGGAGGGTCAAAATCACGTGGCTACAGGGATGTTCTGCCAGCTTATATCAACACGGAGTAGTTTCTATTATCTGTAAAGTAAAACAACTCAAAGGCAGATGTGTTAGTTTCCGTATGTGATAAGTAATGCAAAATATTTGACAAGAAATAACCACGTAGAGTTGTTTGAGTCATAGCTAAATTCATCCATAGGAGCATAGCAGATAAACTTGCCTTTGATGCAAACAAACACACACAAGCGCATAAGACAATTATATTACACAAAATATTATAATAATGCGTATCCTAACCGGGGTGACCCTTTTTGAGCCAAAGGTTCAGGCCTAACTATTTTGAAGAAAATATATGTTTCCTTAAAGTCAATCCATTATCCCCAAACTTATATAGACACGAAAAAGGGCATAAATGCCTATAAAAGATAACAAAAGAGGGATACAATCTTTAGGGAAAAAGGAAAATAACATGAAAGAAGATAAGTTCCCACGCAGGGGAAATAGGAAAACTAGCTATCGGAGGCTCCTTCGTCTGCCTTTGCCTTCTTTGCCTTGTTCACCTCCTGTGCTATTTGATACCTATTGATGATCAGATGACTCCCGCATAACTGTGCCTTGCTGTCGTAAGTCATTTTTCCTATACTATCGAGTTGAGAGGCCATGCTATCATCCAAATCGATTAAACACTGCCTAGCATCATCAGCCTCTTGCCTAGCTCCTTTTAACTCTTCCCTCAACATACGTATTATTAAAGCATCTTCTACATGCATCTGTCGGTGCGCGATTTCACTTTTCTTAAACTTATCCAGAAGCCTGTGGAGTCGGATCTGATGCTCGGATTCTACATCCACGACCCGAGTGGGAACGTTCGGTGCTCCGGCGAGGCTCATTCTTAACCACTCCTTGTAAGTGTCGCTGACTTCAGGTTCATACCCTATACAAAAAGAGACTTCCGTCCACCTTCTTCTTCTCCATCCATTTATCATATAGTCTTTGAGGGGGGCTCGCTTTTATCATATTCGGTGAAGAATCTGAGCATAGAATCGATTTAAGGCATCTCCTGCTTGATCTCGAATTACCTAAGTACTCAGCCAGGATTGTAGGGATGGGTTCCCTGAGACCCGAAAGCACTAGAAAAGGCCACTCACCCCCTTGAATAATGTGTTTCCCTGAACGAAGATAGTTAATGGACCATTGGACATCGTCATCTCTTAATTCTCCAAGAGTCTTAAACCAAAATTCATGAGATGTTTCCCTTTTGAACTAGTGTAAAAACAACCACATGTCGTGTGATTCTAGCAGATTCCTTCTTATTTTGTGATCAAGTTATTCCATTCTAGGATTTTTTACCAAATACATTCATCTACCATTGTAATATAAGGTTGCAGCCTTGAAAGAAATGATTATCAACTTGACATCTTTCCAAAGCTCGATATATGTCGGCGACAATCATGGGAGCTAAGTTGTGGAATACCTTTTTAGAATTATACTCCATTCCAAAGAAGAGTGCATGGGTCATGATACGAGTACGACCACGAGGATGGACGAGAACAAGTGCATATTGAATCTGTCCAAGGAAGTGTACAAGTGAAGTGTGAAAGAGGGCCTAAATGCACTAAAAACAGCCCCTAAGTTACACTTGATGGTCACCTCACCCTTGAGGGGTATTGTGGTCATCTTTTGTATTTTATTTTGTAATACACTATATATAGAACCTCTTAGGATTTTTAGTCTTAGATGTTTATTCATATTGAAACTTGTAAGAAGAACATTTCTCTCTTGTGAGAAAGTCCTATGGACAAAACAATGTAACTAGGATTTCCAACTTGAGTGTGGAATTATTCGTGTTGGATTCATACTTGGAACGTTGGGTGCTAGAGGAGGTTAAGATCTCTTTTGTGCTCACCGAAGAGATAGGTATTTTTAGTGTGTAGTGTTAAGGGTCCAAGAGTGGAATAAGCTCTTGGGTTCTTAAGATTATACCTTAACTTTGTCTATCTATCTATCTTTACGTACAATTCTTGGACTCTTTATTGTTGTTCTAGTCAAAACCGTGTGTTGTTGTTTCCATTGTGTTATTGTTCATCTTGCTCTTCATCTTGTTATCTTGATATTCTCTTTGTTAGTTTGTGGTGGCTGTTTTGGTGTCAAATACACCATTGTTATCTCGTATTATTATTGTTGTAGTGAATCCGAGAGTGGTCTCCAAAAAGGTACTCGGATCCTTAAGATTAGTGGACTGATTTGGAGTGTGTTTTCGTGCTTTCGTTGTCTTTCTCGTATCATTTGGTATCAAAGCATGACTTGATCTTGTTACTACAAGATCAATCTTGGGCTTGCTTTTTAGAAAATTCAAAAAAAAAAATTGTTGTTGAAAAAACTGAAGATTTCAGAAAAAAAAAAAACAATCTGCCCATTTAGTGTTCTTGGCCGAAAATTGTGCTTTTGTTGTGTATTGGCCAATATTTTTACTTGTCTTTGTTGTCTCTAAGTGTTAGTTTTGTTCCTCACTAACACGTTGAGTCTATATCTTAGATTTGAGCTTGAAATATTGATGTTGTTAATGTGAACAAAGTGTGGTCGATTGTTGTTGGTATTGTTGCTGCGGGTTCAATACTTGAACGTGTGATGTGTTGTTGGTTCAAGTTTTGAACGTGTATTGTGGAATTTAAGCTTGGGAAGTTGTTGTTGTTTGGGAGGTCCAACTTGAACCTTAGAACTTCAAGACTCAAAGTTTATGTTCTTGGTGTTCGTGGTGTTCTACACCATCTCCATATATTGTTGACGAAAAAAGTGGTTGTTGATCTTAGAAGTTGAAGAAAAAGAGTGTGTATTGTGTTAGTCTTGCAAGACATAGATCCAAGTTTCAAGGTGTAGTACTTGTGACTAAAAGACTTTTCCTACACACTAAAGACTTTGCATCACTTCTCAACCATTTTCCATGAAACAAGGGTCCATGTTTTAAGGAAAAGTACTAAAAAAGTCAAGTCTTAAAATGTAAAAATTTTAAAAAAGGTTCCAAGACTTATTCTTCTCTCCTTAAAAAAATTCCATCAATTCAAATTAAAATTGGTCAAGATTTGGACTTTGGAAAATAAAAATTGTAGAAACCGCAACCAATAAGTGGCTGGCACATCATCAAGTTACTGTTCACGCATCAAATTTTGGTTCAAATTTTAGATTTTCTTAGTTTCTTTTTATTGTTCCATAGTTTCGTTTGTTGGTTTCAATACTAATTGGCAAACTAGTAATCATCTACTAGATTGTTAGTTAGTCTTTGTGTTCGTTCATTCGTGTCTAGCGTTTGTTGTGTGCTTTTTTTTTTCTCTTTTGTGAATTTGTTGTGTCTTGTTGGTTCAAGTCCGTAAATAATTTTTCTTTTGAGTCAACTCAAATGAAAATCTATTCCGAGCAAAGATGGACTCATCCCTCAATCACTCACAAAGTACAAGCCGACTTTCAACACTTGTGAAACCAAGTGTGAGGTAAAACCGAGAGTCAGGGTGTGGTGAGGCATTTTGAACTAACAAGTTTGTTTTGTTGTTTGTTGTTGTCCTTTGCTTTAGGTACCATGACTGCCACTAATCTTGATGCCACATTTGATCGCATCAATGATGATATTGAAGAAATGAAATGGCACGTGGAAAGGCTACGCCAATTGTTACCTAAACTTATCCCACAAAATCCAACTTTCCTTGTCCAAACACCTTTTACCGAGAGCACTCCGAAGGAAGAGGTGGGATGCCCCGACCAACACCAAGGTAAAGAGGAGATTCAAAACATCTTTGGTACTTGATAGTAAACTATAGAGAGTGAAGCACTTGCTAGTTCCAAATCTGTCCGTGAGATAGATCATGCTTTTTTTTGGTTTAATGTTTTGTTAAAAGATGATATAAACACACCTAATGAACCTAGTGGTGAAAATTATGGTATAGCTTGCCTTGAAGGCTATAGCCGATATGCTAACCCACTATGGTATGAAAACATTCCTCCTAAAGATGGAAATCTCTTCTTGGAAGATGATAGTACTCTTATGGGCAAGGAATGTGTAGTCTCAGAAATGAGTACTCTTGGTGTTCATGATGATCAATTTACTCTTAAATATAGTTCACTACTTGAGCATGTGAATGAAGTGCTTAAAAATTCGCAAGTTAGTGATGGTGTCTATAGAATTGATCTTGATAATGCGCATGACTCTTTAAACATCTTGTGTGGTAAAAGCATTGCAATTAGTTTTGTTCATAGAGATCATGTGTATGAAAATATTTTTGTGTGTGAATGTGGGAGTGACATTCTGGGGGAAGGAAGGGCTAGCCTCGGCTTAGTCCCTTGGCTAATTATTCCATTTGATCCCGGTACAATCTTAAGGTGGGAAAGGATGACTCTCGGCCTATTTTCCTTTTGTCTTGATGCTTGTTCGAGCCACTTCCTTTGTAGCAATTGTACTAATCTTTTCATGATAAAACAAAAGAGCCGTGGCTATACTTCAAATTTGTCCCGCCTCGGCATGGCATGTTGATGTGTTATTTTTGCTAACCCTAACCCCTCATATCATGAGGATATGTGCTTGTTGTCTTCTCTTGATTTGCAAGGTACAGATTTGACGTCGAATCCTTTTCAAAAGGGGGAGGATGATACGAGTACGACCACGAGGATGGACGAGAACGAGTGCGTATTGAATCTGTCCAAGGAAGTGCACAAGTGAAGTGTGAAAGAGGGCCTAAATGCACGAAAAATAGCCCCTAAGTTACATTTGATGGGCACCTCACCCTTGAGGGGTATTGTGGTTATTTTGTATTCTATTTTGTAATACACTATATATAGAACCTCTTAGGGGTTTTAGTCTTAGATGTTTATTGATATTAAAAGTTGTAAGAAGTGCATTTCTCCCTTGTGAGAAATGCCTATGGACGAAACATTGTAACTAGGATTTCCAACTTGAGTGTGGAATCATTCGTGTTGGATTCATGCTTGGAACGTTGGGTGCTAGAGGAGGTTGAGGTCTCTCTTGTGCTCACCGAAAAGATAGGTATTTTTAGTGTGTAGTGTTAAGGGTCCAAGAGTGGAATAGGCTATTGGGTTCTTAAGATTATACCTTCACTTTGTCTATCTATCTATCTTTACGTACATTTCTTGGACTCTTTGTTGTTGTTCTAGTCAAAATCGTGTGTTGTTGTTTCCATTGTGTTATTGTTCATCTTGTTCTTTATCTTGTTATCTTGATACTCTCTTTGTTAGTTTGTGGTGGTTGTTTTGGTGTCAAATACACCATTGTTATCTCGTATTATTGTTGTTGTAGTGAATCCGAGAGTGGTCTCCAAAAAGGTCCTCGGATCCTTAAGATTAGTGGACTGATTTGGAGTGTGTTTTCGTTCTTCCGTTGTCTTTCTCGTATCATTTGATATCAAAGCATGGCTTAATCTTGTTCCTACAAGATCAATCTTGGGCTTGCTTTTTAGAAAATTCAAAAAAAAAAATGTTGTTGAAAAAACTGAAAAGTTTAGAAAAAAAAAACAATCTGCCCATTTAGTGTTCTTGGCCGAAAATTGTGTTTTTGTTGTGTATTGGCCAATATTTTTACTTGTCTTTGCTGTCTCTAAGTGTTAGTTTTGTTCCTCACTAACACGTTAAGTCTATATCTTAGATTTGAGCTTGAAATGTTGATGTTGTTAATGTGAACAAAGTGTGGCCGATTGTTGTTGGTATTGTTGTTGCGGGTTCAAGACTTGAACGTCTGATGTGTTGTTGGTTCAAGTTTTGAACGTGTATTGTGTAATTTAAGCTTGGGAAGTTGTTGTTGTTGTTTGGGAGGTCCAACTTGAACCTTAGAACTTCAAGACTCAAAGTTTATGTTCTTGGTGTTCTTGGTGTTCTTCACCATCTCCATATATTGTTTACGAAAAAAATGGTTGTTGATCTTAGAAGTTGAAGAAAAAAAGTGTGTATTGTGTTAGTCTTGCAAGACATAGATCCAAGTTTCAAGGTGTAGTACTTGTGACTCAAAGACTTTTCATACACACTAAAGACTTTACATCACTTCTCAACCACTTTTCCATGAAACAAGGGTCCATGTTTTGGGAATGGGACGTTGGGGGAGCCTGTTCATCCTTTTCTAGAAGGTTCGAGGCTTTTTTCTGAGAAATCGAGAGCGGGAATATGGGAAACATGTCATCGCTGGTTGAGAACGGGTCGCGGGTAGGGATGGTTGTTGTTGTGATTTGGAACTGGGTTATCGGGGTTGGAAGTCATCGTCATTTTTTAGGGACTTGTACGTTTTTGCGTGGTTGTACTAGTTTTGCTGAAGATGATACATGAGATAGGCGGGCCGGGTCAGTGGCTTTGGACTGGGCTAATTGAAAAGAAGTTGTTAAGTGTTATTTAGGTTGTTGTTATACTGAGTTGGTCTTGGTTTAAAAGGTTTGGGCTGGTGGGGGCTGGTTTTGTATGGGTTAATCAGATAGAAGATTGGTAATGAGAATTAAAGAATTGGGCCACTGCTTGTAGTTTGGAAAATGTAACGAAATTGGATTAATTGGGTATTGAGTGCATTATGTAATTGAAGATTTGGCCAATTCATTTAAATTTTGGCCAAATTAAATATAAATTGGTCAATTGTATCGCAATTATGGACAATTTGATTTCAATTAAGGTCAAATTTAATAAATTGATTTAATTGAACCAACATTCGAAATGAATTAACACTTCTTTTAATTTCGAGCTTTTTGATTCAATAAAATCAAATACTTATCTCTATGAATAAATTATTTTTTGAGGACAAATTATAATTAAATCAAGATTTAAATCATTATAAACTTATTTCAAGATAAGCCTTGATTACGATCCGATACTTTGTAAAACCAATATTTAAGTATCAAAATTGTATAATTTCGTATAATTGAATACGACAATATACAATCGCTACTTAAAAATAACAAAATTACGTACAAGAAATATTTTGAAAATCCTTTATTTGGATAAGATAAATGTTTTAATTTTATTTGAAAATCGAAGAAACTCCGAATTAAACTTAGGTATGGAGGGCAAAAATTAGGTGTCAACAGACTTATTAGATTAAAAGATCATGTAATTAAGCAAACATAAAATAATTGCACGTTTTTTCCCTTTAAAAGGAAGACATGGTCCTTCATGTTTTATCTTATAATAAATAATAATCGAACTTACACCTAATGAAAGACAAAATTTAATCCTTTTTACAAAAAATAATATATCAAACAATCTTTCTACTTCATTTGAGACAGGGGTATGGATTGTAGTGGTATGGACTGCATACACTTTATCCTTCTCAGATTCCACTTCGTAGAAATACACTTAGTATGTTGTTGTTATGCCTTAGCGAAAGGCCTACTTGTAAGATATTATGATACAAAAATATAAATCGAAAAAAATTACTTATGAGGCAAAAATAAAAGCTTAAATAACATAAATATACACCTTAACTTACAATATTAACACAAATTTCTATCATTATAAAGTAATTACAAAAATCTCAATTTTTTAATGTATCTCGAAATATATTGAGTATATTTTTGTTGTTATGCCTACTGAAAGGCAAGACTTGTAAGATATTCAACAACAACAACAATATACCCGGTATATTCCCACACAGTGTGGTCTAGGGAGGGTAGAGTATACGTAGTCCATACCACTGCCTCAGATGAAGTAGACAGGTTATTTTTTATAGAACCCCAGCTCAGGACAGATAACAAATATAACAAAAAACATAAAAGTACACAACTAACAAGGGGTGACACATCTCTAGATAACAAAAAAATAAGACACCAACAAAGTAATATTATAAACTTGTTATACGAAATCATACCACAACACCATGAAAAAGAGGCTATACGACACTACATGCACTATAATACAAACAACGCACTCTTTCCTACTATTACGAATGCACTCCTACCTACTAACTCTCTACCCTAATTCGTGTCCTCCACACCTTCCTATCAAGGGTCATGTCTTACGTAAGTTGTAACCGCCCCATGTTCGTCCTAATCACCTCCCTCCAATATTTTTTTGGCCTACC
Organism: Capsicum pubescens; assembly: GCA_030864215.1. Classification (NCBI taxonomy): domain Eukaryota; kingdom Viridiplantae; phylum Streptophyta; class Magnoliopsida; order Solanales; family Solanaceae; genus Capsicum; species Capsicum pubescens. The sequence goes on from CM061545.1 coordinate 238,963,728, forward strand.
TATACCCCGCCTACAACTATCCATAATCAGTCTAATATTTCTTCGGCATACCTCTACCCCGCCTACAACTATCCATAATCAATCTCTCATAGCTCCGAACTGGAGCATTCGCGTCCCTTCTTTCATTTCTAACCTTGTCTCTCCTGGTAAGTTCACACACCCACCGCAACATCCTCATCTTCACCACCATTAATTTTTGGATGTAGGAATTCTTAACTGGTCAGCATTTTGTCACACATCCGAACTGGAGCATCTGTGTCCCTTCTCATCACATGCCCGAACTGATACAAGTACGACCACGAGGATGGACGTGTGAAAGTATAATGAACCCGAGGCTTGGACTGTGCAAGAAAATGCAAAAGAGGGCCTAAAACACACGCCAAAACCAAACCTACACTACACTCCATGGGCAACATTTTGAGGCTTTTCATTAAAGGGCCTTTTGGTCTTTTTGTATTCTAGTTGTAACCTAGTATAAATAGAACCTTGTAGGTCATTTTATCTTAGACTTTGATGATATTTGTATGTTTTATGACACATTGAAACTCTCTCTCTTGTGAGAATGGCCTCCTTATCCGACACTAGGGTGATACTAGTGTGGAATCACTAGTGTTGTATTCATGGCTTGATACGTTGGTGTTTGGAGGAGGTAAAGTCTCTCTTGTGTCAACGTAAGAGATAGTTTAATCATTTTATGTAGTGTTAATGGTCCAAGAGTACCACATTCTTGGGTTCTTAAGATTATATGAACCCTTTGGTCTATCTATCTATCCCTTTTATTCATTGTAATCTTGTAACCATTGTGTATTGTAATCTCAAGTCGTGTTGTGTTGTTTTTCCCCATATTATTTTTGTTTATCCTTATTATTCATATTATTTTTGTTAATATAGTTTGAGGTGGCTGATTTGATGTTCAAAACACCTTGTATTCTTGTCATCCTCTTCTTGTTATTGTTAGCAGTTTGTGTAGTTGTTGGGTTCACAGTTTGTGCTTGAATTGTGGACTGTTTTGGGTTTGTTTTGGTACATTCCTTGTGTGTAGTGTATCATTTGGTATCAAAGCTCAAGGCTTATTTTTTTTTCTAACAAAATCAATCTTAGGAAGATCTTACCAAAGTTAGAAACATTGTGTTGTTGTTGGACCTTGGCCGAAACTTGTAATTTTGTGGTGTTGACTTGGCCAAGATTTTGTGACTAGATCTAGTATATTTTTTCTTGTCTAGTGTGTTTCTAGTGTTGGTTTCTTTATCACCAACACTAAAAGTGTCTAGATCTAAAGTTGAGCTTATAATATTGACTAATGTGGAGGTGACTTGAAGTTGGCCGTGTGTTGAAGATTGGTGGACGATTGGTGTTGTTGTTGTTGTGTTCTTGTGAAGTTAATATGTTCTTGAAGATTTATTGTGTTCATCTTGTTCTTCACCTAGTCTTATAACTTAAACTACAAAAAGTGCAAACTTGATTCAAAAAGGTGAAGATAAAGTTGTAAAGTTTGTTGGTGAGAAGACTTGAACCATCACTTCCTAGACTTGACATCAACTTTTTCAACTACTATCCTTAAATCAAGGAGCCTTGTTTGTTTGAACTAGTACAAGTCAAGATCATCTTTTTTTTTTTAGAATAAACTTACAAAAGACTCAAGACTTATACTTTCCCTCCAAAACCTATTGTCTTTCATTCTAAATTGTGTGAAGGTTGAAAATTTGAGAGTTGTGACTAAGTTGTGTGGGCCCGAGACAAACTGCATACTGCCATGTCACCACGTGCTACTGTTCACGTCAACAATTAAGCTCAAATTTGGATTTCTCAAGTTTCTAATTGTTGATTCTTAGTTTCATTAGTTGATCCTAGAACTAATTAACAAACTAGTAAACTCCTACTAGATTGTCAATTAGTCCTTTGCATCCATTATTCATGTCTACGTTTCTTTTGTGCTTTTGTCATTTTTATAACTCGTAGTACTTCTTGGTTCAAGTTCGAACATTATTTCCTTGAGTCTTCAAACAAAGAATCCATTCCGACCAAGGAGTAGACTCACCCCTCGACGATCACGAACTACAAGCCGACTTATAACACTTATGAATCCAAGTGTGAGACGATCAAGTGTGTGAGAGTGTGGTAAGGTTGTTTCGAACTAACTAGTGTTTTGCTTTGTAGGCTTGTTCTTTTCTTTTCTATTTTTTTAGGTGCAATTACAATGGAACCCGCCGCTGCAAGTGCTATTTTGGCTAAACTTGAAGCCATTACCCGTCAATGGGAATTGATAAATGAAAGGTTGGATCACATGGGAGTTCCAAGGGAGCAAGTGGGATGCCCGGACACACGTCAAGATAAAATCCGAAGCTCATGTGAGCTACGAGGTAAAAATGCTATCCCCTACAGTCCTATGAACGTAGTTACAGTTTTACCTAGTGTAGGAGTGGATGAGTCTTCATTTTGTGATACTCTTGATATTGTTAGGTCGCATGAGCACCAAACTCTTGTAGTAGGTACGCAAACACTAGTTGATCCTTTAGATGACGAAATTGATTCTCCTCTTGAGAATGATTTGTGTCCATCTAGTGCTAGCACTTACAACTTGACTAAGGTTCCATTGCCAAGTGACGAGAGTATTCAAACACTAGTTGACCCTTGTGAAAAACATAGTGAGTCTACGTTGGTATGTGAATTGACAACAACTAGTGAGGGTGAGCAAAATGATCAACCGGGCATAAATGATCTTTATTTGCTTGAATGTTTAGAAAACCCGAGTTGTGATTGTCCTTGTGAAGACGATTTTGATTGTGGTCCTGTGGTTGCCCGTGATGATTTGTATGTATGTGAGGATTACTCTTGTGAAAGAGAAGGTGATATGTGCATAGAAATACCATCAACTTCTTCTTTATGTGTTTCTTATGTTGGACATATTCCTAGTGGAGACTTTGAAACTAGTAGTAAGTGCATGCATGAGAACCTTTTATTTGAAGCTGACTTATGGAACACCTTTCTCATCCCTCTTTTTGTTCATGATATTTCTAATGGTGATAAAGAGGGCTTGCTTAATTTCGAGGATCACACCCAAGGGGAAAGTGAGAGTGGCAGACACCTAAGCCCTTGGTTACGTCTTCCATTTGATCCCGGTACCATCTTAAGATGGGAAAGGATTAATCTTGGCCCAATTTCCTTTTGTCTTGATGATTGCCTAAGCCACTTCCTTTGTAGCATTTATACTAATCTTTTCATGATTAAAACAAAGGACCCGTGGCTATACTTTAAGTTTGTTCCGCCTCGGCATGGCATATTGATGTGTTTTCTTTTTTTTGCTAACCCTAACCCCTCATGTCATGAGGATGTCTGCTCGTTTGTCTTCTCTTGATTTTGCAAGGTACGGATTCACGGTCGAATCCTTTTCAAAAAGGGGAGGATGATACAAGTATGACTACGAGGATGGACGTGTGAAAGTATAATGAACCCGAGGCTTGGAGTGTGCAATAAAAATGCAAAAGAAGGCCTAAAACACACGCCAAAACCGAACCTACACTACACTCCATGGGCAACATTTTGAGGCTTTTCATTAAAGGGACTTTTAGTCTTTTTGTATTCTAGTTGTAACCTAGTATAAATAGAACCTTGTAGGTCATTTTATCTTAAACTTTGATGATATTTGTAAGTTTTATGACACTTTGAAACTCTCTCTCTTGTGAGAATGGCCTTCTTGGCCGAAACTAGGGTGATACTAGTGTGGAATCACTAGTGTTGCATTCATGACTTGATACGTTGGTGTTTAAAGGAGGTAAAGTCCATCTTGTGTCAACGTAAGAGGTAGTTTAATCGTTGTATGTAGTGTTAAGGGTTCAAGAGTAACACATTCTTGGGTTCTTATGATTATATGAACCCTTTGGTCTATCTATCTATCCCTTTTGTTCATTGTAATCTTGTAACCATTTTGTATTGTCATCTCAAGTCGTGTTGTGTTTTTGTTCCTCATATTATTTTTGTTTATCCTTATTATTCGTATAGTTGTTGTTAATATAGTTTGAGGTGGTTGATTTGATGTTCAAAACACCCTATATTCTTTTCATCATCTTCTTGTTATTGTTGGCAGTTTGTGTAGCTGTTGGGTTCACAATTTGTGCTTGAATTGTGGACTGTTTTGGGGTTGTTTTGATACATTCCTTGTGTGTAGTGTATCACGAACCAACACAACCTCTTTTCTCGCATCTTGTCCTCTACCGAAGCCACTCTCACCTTTTTTTCGAATAATTTCATTTCTAACCTTGTCTCTCCTAGTAAGTTCACACATCCACCGCAACATCCTCATCTTCGCCAATTTTAATTTTTGGATGTGGGAATTGTTAACTGGCCAGCATTTCGCTACATAAAACATAACCGGATGGACTACCACTCTGTAAACTTACATTTAAGCTTTGAAGGTACCTTCTTACCACACAAGACTCCCGAGGCGAGCTGTCATTCAACCATGCTGCATATATACGGTGCGAGACATCCTCGTCAATCTCACCATTCCCTGAATCATAAACCTAAGATACTTGAAACTTTCCTTCTTCTGAATTTCCTGAGAATCCAACTCCACAACCACATCATCCTCATACGGCAAATCACTAAACTTCCATTTCAAGTACTTCGTTTGGGTCCTGCGTAACCTAAAGCCCTTTGACTCAAGAGTTTGTCTCCAAACCTCCTACTTATCATTAACTCCACCCCCAAGTCTCGTCAATCAGTACAATATCATTAGCAAATAACATTCACCAAGACATCTCATCTTGCGTATGTCGCGCCAAAATATTTATCACCAAGACAGATAAAAATGGGCTAAGAGCCGATCCCTGGTGTAAACCTGTCAAAATAGGAAAGTCCTTTGAATCTCCTCATATCGTCCTCACACGAGTCTTCATGCCATCATACCTATCCTGAATCGACCTAGTGTATGCCACGAGAACCCTTCTAACCTTCAAGCACCTCCACAAAATCTCCCTAGAAACTTTGTCATACGCCTTCTTAAGATCAATGAACACCATGTACAAGTCCTTCTTCCTCTCTCTATACTACTCCACTAATCTCCTCACGAGGTGAATCACCTCAGTAGTCGAGCGGCCTAGCATGAAATCGAACTAATTCTCAGAAATGGCCACGATCCTCCTCAGCCTCAACTCTACCACCCTCTCCCAAACCTTCATGGTATGACTCAATAATTTAATATCTCTATAATTGTTGCAACTTTGAATGTCTCTTTTGTTCTTATGTAATGGAATCATCGTACTCCATCTCCAAGCTTCGGACATCTTTACCGCCCTAAAAATGTTGTTAAACAACCTCAGCATCCACACCAAATCTGCCCCGCCCGTGCGTTTTCAAAAATCCACCAAAAATCTCGTCTGGCTCGGTCGCCCTACCCCTACGCATCCGTCTTTTCGTACCCTTGACCTCTTCCACCTTGATACGCCTACAATAACCATAATCGCGGCACCTCTTTGTGTTCTCCAAGTCCCCCAATACAAGGCCTTTGTCCTTGTCGTCGTTCAGAAGTCTATGAAAATAGGTCTACCACCTCCTCGTAATTAGGGCATCTTCCACCAACACTTTACCATCATATCCCTTGATACACTTCACTTGGTCAAGTTCATGGGCCCTCTGCTCTAGCCTTAGCAAGCCTATACAACTTTTTATCCTCGTTTTTTTCCTCTAAAGCTGCATACAAACTCGACTTATAAGATATTGTAATACAAAAAATGTATTATGTATTTTTGTTAATTGTATCAGAAACTAATTATATATTTTAATAGATTCAAAATTAAGATTTTCACTAATTAACTAAAACGTTAAATTATTTTATAATTAAACTCCAAACTATCGAGATTTATATTGTTTTCCCAAAATAAAGAGGGGCAAAAATGCAAATGAGCTGAGCAAGCCATTCGCAAACCGAGCCCAGCCCATTAGCATCTCATCCCCAACTGTCAAGCAAACAGTTTCCAGGGTATATATGTAAATTCGAAACCAAAAACCTTCGCCGGCGGACGGGGCAGAGACCCTCTGCCGCAATATCCCCCTCTTTCTCTCTCCATAGCTCACATTTCTTCCTCGGAAAACCATGAATTGAATTCAAGAAATCTTCAATTCTTGTTCTTGTTAAACCCGTCATGAATTATTATTAGCTCACAAAGAAACACAATCTTAGCTGGCCATGGAAGAGGGAACTCAAATTCTCGAGATCAATTTGATCTCTGCTCAATCCCTCAAAACCCCTGTCACTAACTTGCGCCGTATGCAAACTTACGCTCTTCTCTGGATTGATCCATCCACCAAGCTCCGTTCCAAAATCGATAATCTCGGTGGTGAAAACCCTACCTGGAACGACAAATTCCTCTTCCGCGTTTCCCCGGAGTTCATTTCCGGTGAAACTTCCGGTGTCTCAGTTGAAATCTACGCCGTCGGTTACATCAAGGATTTTCTCATCGGTACTGTTCGTTTACTGATAAGTAATTTTCTTAACGGAACTAGTAGTACTGCGACTCCGGCTTTCACAGCTGTACAAATACGACGACCTTCTGGAAGATTCCATGGAGTTTTGAACATTGCTGCTTCGTTTAGTGCTGATTCTTCGTTGTTGAATGGGTTATCTGCTATCTGTTTCCGTGATTTGATGCAAGAGAGAGAGAATGGTGGTCGATGGCGGCGACGCCGTCTTAACCGTGTAGGCTCGAAGCGGAGTGAGATATCATCAAGCGGTGAGTATTGCGATTTCTCCGACGGCACTGATTCGACGACTTCGTCTTCGTCGTCGTCAGCGGCGATGTCAACGGCGTTGAAAGATTGGAACTGTGTACGAAAAGTTGCAGCGATGGCGGGAAAGAAAGATGTGAAATCTGACGGTGGAGGTTTGTTGTGTGGGTTGATGATGCAGAAGAAGATTCAACTGCGTTCGTTGGATCAGAATTCGGGATTCTGGGAAGAATCATTTGAGAAGGAAAAATAATGAACGGTCATGATTTCCTATTACGCAAATCAACGGTGATGATCAACTGCATTAGTAATACTTTTTGCTATAACATCATAGGCAAATTTAGCAACACATTGACCACTAATCACTATAGTCCAGTTCATTTTCAAAAGATTTCCAAAACAAAACTCCATCCTTTGGAGATCTCCTTAATTGCAGATTTCACCCATTCATTTGTGTTTTTTTTCCATCGAAATTTTGTGGTTACTTTGGATTAGCAGTTAAAAACAGTTTGTGGTGTAATATAGTTTTGTAGCTTCTTTGTTCTTGATTCTGCCTCGAATCAAACTGCTATTTTCTGTTCCCTTAGTATATGGACTCAGAAGCTCAAAATGTAATTGATCATATAGTATAATGCAGTTGAGTATCATATCTTTTGGGTTGGAGAGAAAATTATTGATGTATAATGAGTATTGATGGTCCTTAGCTAAGAGGTTTCTTTATAATTCAAATGGGGGGAAGACCTGGACCTTTTCTTTCTTAGGCGAGGGAGATTTTGGTAAATTAGTTTCATCAATAAACCTAAACTAGACAATAGTATAATAATTAGTGGTATAATATGGAATACAATCTCTGAATCTAGGAATTCAATCATATCATGCGGTGCACCATCTCTTATGTTTTTGATCTACATCACAATTTGCAGTTTGGTTCTCTTTTGATGACATACATTAGTATCTTATGTGATCATCAGAGTCACTGTCAAAGGAGCCTTGCTATATTCTTAGGCAAGACCTTGACATCAGCTGTGATATAAAACTTTGAAGGAGAGCTCTAATGTCATCTGCGTTGGAATTTTTGGCCCTCTCAAACTAGTTTGGACGACAAAATTTTGTAGACTAGTACCTTTAGCTTTGTGGGTGTGAAATAAGCAATCTACCATTTTTACTCCCTCCGTTACATAGATTTCCTTTTTTAATCCGTCTGAAAAAGAATGTCACCATTAGAAAAAATAAAATTACTTTTTTTTTTTTATCCTTAATAAAATGGTTCATAATCATGCAAACATTCAAGACTTATTTTGAACTACAATTTTTTTTTGTTTTATTTTAAACGCCGTGTCAAGTTAAAAGGTAGGTGAGATAAAATGTGAGTATTAAGGCGGCCTTGTAAAAGCTTCCGAATAGGATTTTCTTTCAACCTCAGCCTCAAAACAGCAACCCCTTTTACCGAGATTTACTACGTGTCTATGAGAGATTGGTTTGGTTGGGGGAATAGAACTTGTATTTTTACCTTACTATGGTGTTACGAGAAGGCGAATTACCCACAACATATGTGCATCCATTGCTCTTTTCGTCATCTAAAAAATAGTATACTGCTTATTCGCACCAAATGCCATAATAAACTAGTATAATTTATCAATAATTAAATTCAAATAAAGTAAAAAGTTACAAGTTAATTAATCATAATAAAATACTAAAATTTATATGAGAAAATATTGTTGGGAAGCATGTCTCTTTTTAATAAATTTTACAAGACATGAATCAGTATTAAATCGAGGTCCGACTAACAAAGCTAAAGTTTTTATTTAAAAGCTTCAAAATATAAAGAAAATATAAAAAGAAAGCTAAAAGAACTCCATCCTATTATATATATAAAAATTACTTTAATTTTATGAATATAATATATTTTTTTCAATAAAAAAAAGGCTCAAATGAAACCTTCTTGTAGCTCTCAACTCTAATATAAATATCATTGTTGGACGAGATATCGATTGTTGGGCGAGAAACTAACAGATAAGATTTTAAATATTAGTCAAAATTCATTTAATTGACATCCGAAGAATATGAAAATTATATTTTTCCTCGTAAAAAACAAGTGCTTCATTGCGAAGAAACCCATAAAATGCACAAGAAAACAAAACTTTTTTTTTTTTTGGGGGGGGGGGGATGGGAGGGGTATAAAACAAGTGCTTCATTATGAAGAAACCCACCTTAGACTATCCAAGTTGTTAGAAATGAAACAAGAGGGAGAAAGAAATCAAAAGACACTATAGTACAAAAGTTAGAAGGGTGTTAATAATACTAGTGTTTTTTTCTTTTATATCTTTGTTTTGAAGTGGGGATAAAAATTATCAAAACAATAATTAATATATATAATATAATAGTTTTTTTTTTTTAAAGTGAATGAATCTTGGTGAGACCCCCCAAATCACAACCACCATAAGGGAAATGTGTATTTAGCCTTTGGGATATCTTGGTCTCTGGTCTAGTCTGGCATCCAAACATTCTCTTCCATAATATCGTTTAATTTACATTTTTTCCGTTTCAATTTATATGATATAATATTTAATTTTGACATTATTTTTTTTTTTTAAATAACAATATTTACATGATAGCAAATTAAATTCTTAAGGTTAAAAGAATAAAATATTAACATATGACATTTTTTTTTTTGGATGTATTTAAAAAAAAAAAATGTGTCATATAAATTGAGTCGGGAGATTACTATGTCTCCATTGTTTTCTCTTCTTTGTTCTGTTTCCCACATGCTTTGATTGTCTTTACTTAAATACTTTTACTTTTTCCTTAATGTCAATCCTCAACTCATCACTACGTAGACTATAAGCATTTTAAGTTTTATTCAAATCAACAACCTAACTTTCTTGATTTCTTTCTTCCATATCCCCCACTCCCATGTGATGCACCTGCCTATTTATAGATCATACCTAGATACTTTGCACTTCTAAAGATAAAACCATCATGAAAGTTTTATGATCAGGTGATCTTTTCTGATATGTCTTTTAATTCATCTGTTCATAAACATGAATATGTCTTGAGTTGAAAACAGTTATCACAGTTGTACATCATTCATTATAAACACCGTGAGAGGTGATGTGGATAGGTGATGATAACTATCTTTATATGTAATTAGATGTTTCGAGAGAGAGTTTTCTGCTCCTTATTTTTTTATAATTATGGTTTTTTATTAGTACATGAGTGAAAATATATTTGATCTAGTGTTCAATCACAATATAATTGTAAAAACTAAAGATTATAAAAAAAAAACGAAAAAATCCGACTAAAACTTAAATCGAAAAAATTAATTTTATGTTAGTTTGATTTGGTTTATAGTTTTAATAAACCGACATGATTGGTTTGATTTTTTTTTTTTTAATAAAAGCTAAACCAACCCGACCTATATACACCTCTACTTATAAGTAATGTATTCACGTGAATTCAGTAAATTATGTCTGAACTTATAAGTAATGTATTCATGTGAATTCAGTAAATTACGTTTAGACCACAAGGAATTCACTACATGTTTATAAATATTTGATTATGAGCATAGCTACCATTTTATTCTAACTTGAAGTCGCTATAGAAATCTAAAAAAATTATTGGATCGTAGATTCATTTCTGTCTAAAAATGAAACCATCTTTGATAAGTTGCATTTCACCTTTCATATATGAATTCAAGGCATGGATTAGATTAGTCAGAACTCAAACACGAACACTAAAACACCTATGGATTAATGGTCTATCAAACTTATAATATGGTCTCTACTGTTACCTATTAGGTAAGCTAAGTACAAGACTACAAGAACTTAAGATAATTAACGTTTGGCATATGTATAAAGTATACATTATGCATGGAATAAAATTGCTGAAATTGACAAGACATTGCAGCCCTCATCAATTGATTGCTCCCCCAAATATGATTGCAACATTCGACTAATACACTATAAAGTCGAATGGCTGACATTTATTATAGTGGTTAAAAGGTCTACCAGGTTAATAATATTATAATTGTTTGTTGTACATCTGTAATCATACATTTAATATTCATCTTTACAAGTGTCTTTTAAGCACCCAATTTCTTGCATGTCTTGGTCAGGAGTTTTTAAAGCACTTAAGTCATTTGTGCTTAGCATAAGAAGACAAAATTAAGAATAGTTTTTGGATGTTTAATTTGATTATAAACTATTGAAAGTGAAACATGAGTCATTTGTGACACAAAAAAAAAGTCTTGGCTGGAAAGAGGTGTTAGTCATGTTACAAATTTATTGATTACTATAATATGGTTTTGTACAGTGGCGGAGTCAGGTTTTTCATTGAGGAGGTTCAGAAATAAATATACGGATTAGTCGAAGAGGGTTCAACATCTACTATATATATATATATATAAAAATATTTTTGATCATGTAAAAATAGTATAATTTTAAAATGAAGAGGGTTCGGATGAACTCCTGAATTGTATGTGGCTCCGCCACTGGTTGTGTAAGTGGGGTGCCCACTACTAACTGCTGCTACTTTCAGTTCTCTTAGCTACTTTCTATTTTTTTTTGTTTCTTTAGGGGTTGTTTGGTAGGAGGAAATTAAGTGGATTATCTCGATTTAGAATTTGATGTTAAATTTATCTTACATTTAATTTAGGTATATATTAGTTAAAATCAGAGTTATTTATAATCCGATCTTATGTAGAAAGTGGGATATGTGGATATCTTGAGTTTTAGTTTCAGAATTATAATCCCAGGATATCTCCATTTCATTCCAAACAATCCTTTAGTTATTTAATTAAAAAGAATGATTTTTTCTTTCTTTCTTTATATATTGTTACTTGAATGTCATGCTAATTAGGTTAAAGTTCATTTGAGATCAATGCCATTTGTATGGACCCAATGAACAGAGTTTATGCATTTTTTAATAACTTCTTCCCTTAAAAAAATAGTAGCATCTTTTTACTAGTTTTCTAAGATGGTGTCTGATGTCTATATTAGAATTCGATTAATTCTAATTTAGGTTAGATTGAATTCATTCAAAATAACATCTATTAATGACTTTTTTCATATCTAAAGCTTGAAATTGAAATATGAAGTAGCAGATCTACCAATTATACCACATTCTTTAAGTAATTGAAAAATATGCTATTTTCAATTTATGTATTCTAATATCAATAATTTCACGTTCGATTCTGTTTTAATTGGACCTTCTCGTATTTCTTTTACAAGGAAAAAACAAACTATTTCCGCTACCCTCCAAGGAAAAGAAATAGAATTAATTAATTAACTAATATAAATTTTGTACCCTGTCTCTGATCATATTTTTTTGTTTCAATCGAGATAACATTGGACCACATATTGTGCAAGCTCAATGTTCTATTTCTTTCTTTTGTTTCGTTGAAAAGGGTCAAATTTACTTCTCTACTTTAAAAAAAATTAGTTAAATATATCTTTTGTTATATTTTGAAATTAAATTTATTTTTATTATTAAATTTACTTTTTTATTTTGAAAAATTGATCAAATATACCCTTCGTTGGATCAAATTTATCCCTCTACTTTGAAAAATTGATCAAATATACCCTTCTTCATATTTTGAGTCCAAATTTATCCTTGATTTCATATTTTGGAGTCAAATTTATCCTTGTTGTTAAGAAACTTTTCATATGTACCCTTTCTTAATAGAAAAAAATCAAATCAATGTTAAATACCTCATTTTTTTTAAAAAAAATACACCTTAATCTAACCCGTCTAATCCGACTCAAGCCACAAAAAAGCCACAAATAAATATACCCTCTCTAGTTTTGTTGGCCAATTTTTCAACGTGATTAAGCCACCAGATATTTATCAGGCATAACTCATGAAAAATTGATTCGCATCAGTGCAAACACAAAGAAATATATTTCTCTCACAGTTCGTGAATTTACATCAGTGCAGAACTCATGAAAAATGACACTTGACGATCTAATGCAATAGATTAGGCACATTGAATATTTCTCAAGATGATTGAGTTAAGAGATGTCCCTATGTGTCAATCGGACATCTCTTCATTCATATATCTTTATATGCAATTTAGACCTATATAATTTTTTCATCATGTCATTCGCTCGGAAAATTTATTCATTGGTTCTAGAATTTTGATGCACATAATTGCATACCAAATTTTGAAATTCAAACATAATTGAACAAGTGCAAAGTTTGTAATGGATGTTTTCTTAAGTTTCATGCTTCTCCGCTATCTCATTCCATTTTATGTTTGTTTTTTTTCATTTGTAAACAACCAATCAGTGTTGCACATTGAAAGAGAAGTATTTTTGTTCATTGGAAAAATTCAACCAACAGAACTGAGGGAGATGTATATTTATTTGTATACTTTTTATGGGTCAGATCGAGCGAATTAGATTAGGATGTGATTTATTTTTAAAATTAGATAATTTAAGGTTGATTTGGGTTTTCCTGTTAAAGAAAGGTTATAAGTGAAAAGTTTCTTATCCATAACGGTAAATATGAACCCAAAGTATGAAGTCAAGTGTAAATTTGACCTCAAAGTATAACGAAGAGTATATTTAGTTAATTTTTCAAAGTAGAGGGGTAAATTTGGCCCCAAAATATGACAGCGGAGGCAAATTTAACCACAAAAATATGACGAAGGACATATTTAGCTAATTTTTCAAAATAGAGGATCAAAATTAACCCTTTTCCCTTTGTTTTATCCCATGGAGTTTTCCTAACGTACTTTAATATTAGAATACATTTAAAAAAATATTAAGTAATTAACTAATGATAAGAGTACTTAAAAATCTTCTTTATGTATTTTTCTTTAATTAAGTAGCAAAAAGTAGTAGTATTTATTATGCATATATAAACTTAATTGTGGATGTTCATTTACTAATCCTAAAGCTTACGAGTAATGTTGCTACTAGTGGGCAGCTTGATAGTTTTGCAAACAAATTCAAAATAAGCAGCTTACAAATAATTTTACAAGCAGCTTACAAGTAGTTTTGTAAACAGGTTTCTGCAAGCAGCTACAAATATCCTTGCAAGAAGATTTCTATAAGCAGCTTACAAGTAGCTTTGCAAACAAGTTCTATTGCAAGCAACTTACAAGTAGCTTTTTAAACAGGTTTCTGCGAGTAGCTACAGATATCCTTGCAAGCAGATTTCTATAAGCAACTTACAAATAGTTGTGTGAATAGGTTTCTGCGAGCAACTACAAATATCTTTGCAAGCAGACTTCTATAAGCAACTTACAAGTAACTTTGCAAGCAAGTGCTATTGCAAGCAGCTTACAAGTAGCTTTGCAAACAGGTTTCTGCGAGCAGCTACAAATATCTTTGCAAGCAGATTTCTATAAGCAACTTACGAATAGCTTTGAAAACAGGTTTCTGCGAGCAACTAAAGATATCTTTGCAAGCAGATTTGTATAAGCAACTTCCAAGTAACTTTGCTGCAAGCAAGTTCTATTGCAAGCAACTTACAGTTAGCTTTGCAAGGAAACTCCAAATAAACAGATTACAAGTGGCTTAGCAAACAAGTTCCTACGAACACCTTACAGATAGCGTTGAAAGCAGATCCTTATACAAAAAGCACTGCAACAAGTCCCTACAAGCTGTTTACAAGTAGCTTTGCAAGCTACTTATAATCTTCTACAGATAAAACTATTCAATCCATTTTGCATACCAATTTGAAATCGAATAATATATCAGCCACGCACTCTTTCTACTCATCTCTGTCATATTTACTTTATAATAATTTTTATTTCATAACACTACCAAAATACAGAACGAAAGGAGATTATTATTAAATTAATTATTACTGTTAAATTTAATCATGTCATATAGTATACTTATTTTTTAATATTTCATTAATTTGAGAGATGAAAATGTCATCTTTTTAAACAACCTTTCAAGAAGGGCCCACCAGCTTTCACTATCTTATATACTTTTAATTAATGTTAATTGTTAGTATTATTATGCCTGCAGATCTCACAAGCCAGTAAACAGAAAATGGCAACAGAAAGGAGATTATTGTTATTAGCAGTAGCTGTTCTCATGTTGTAACATGTCTTCATCAGTGACTTTAAATATTAGTAAATTTTTTAATAAATAATACATAAGTGTTTGTCTTGAAAGAATTGTTGCAAATTAAATTGCTTATGTTACTGCTAACTAGAGTAATAAATACATAGCAAGAGTCACAATTTTGTTTAAATACAGTTAGATATCTTAGATTTTTTAATGTTATCCTGCATCTACAGATTTTCTATTCTAAAATTAGCTATTTAAAGCTCTCCATAATAAAATTAAAATAGAAAAAAATCAATTATTTTTCCAACTGTTTTGACTGCACGTCTTTTAAAAAAATCAACAACAATTTAAAAAGACATAACGATGGATGCCATGCACCATGCCTCCCCTCCCTAACCCAACCAAAATAATGGGGCCAATATAGGTCTTCTTAATTTATAGTATTTTGAAAGCTCAATCCCAATAATAGAAGGAAAAAAAAAATACTATATGAATAGCTCAAGCTCTCTATTTGTTTTTTTGTTTTCCACTTATTGTCTGATATTTACATATATTAAAGTTCGACTTATTTAGATTTGTACATTGTCGGGCGATGCTTCAACATAATTTTTTTCTTATCGAGCCTAGACATCCCACCACCAGCATAGCATGTTAATTGGCAGCTCTGTGGTTTGTAATGTACGTCCATATTTGGTTGCAAACAAATGTGGTCCTAAATAAGTGCATTATATTGACGTTAGAATAAGCTTTAAATTTCTGTTGTAACTTTAGTGAGCCTGTTGGAGATGTAAGTAATAATTAAGAAAATATGTGGTACCTCTTAACTCTCTAGTTTGCTTCTTTTTTTTTTTCTTTCTTCAGATTTGTCTGTACTTTAGCACCAATAAATTGTTGGGGCTCAACAAGTACATAACAGCATAATTCACAATCTATTTACTCCAATTTCTACTACAGTACTTATTAACTTTCTTTTTCTTTATTCTTTATTGTCTGGTTACTTCCATTTCTAAGCAATCCTAGCAGTTACTAGTGATGGACATTCATTGTGGAGCAAATTCCAAGAAAATCCACTTGGGGTGCTTTGTGAATCATTGCATACAAGGTCATCTTTTGTGTGTTTATCATAGAAATATCAATTAGTATATTATATGGTGGGATGAAATACTTTTAGAGAAGTAGTAGAATTTTTGATACGTCTAAAAGCTGAAATATCACTACAAACAAAGAAAGAAGAAATGTGTTTTTTTCAGGGCTTTTAGTAAAACACTTCTATTTGAAAGTTCTAACTAGTCCAAATTTTACTATATTTACCTGTTAAGAAGTGGATGAGAGATTCAAAGATGTATGTGCATAGTTTTTAAGGTTGTAGACACGTAATTTCGTCCTCTTGAAGTTCCATTTTTATTCACTTTACCCATTTTATGTTATCCTACCGTGTACCCTACCCCGTGTAATTATCCCTCTACAAAATACAAAAATACAAAAAATAAACAAAAAAAAATACCTCTAACTAATTTATCTTATCCTAACAACCTACCCAATCAAAAGCTTCCACCTACCCTAACTACCCATATGATCCCCCTCCTTTTTCTTGTCCACAAAGAAAGAATATATGGGGGACCCACCAAAATTCCCACATCATAATAAATCCATGCCCATTATAAAAGAAAAAATTCTAAGAGGAAAAGGGGCTAAGGCTTTGATCATCATCTTCTCCACAATAACAACAATGACAAAATAATCTTCCTCACAAAAAAAAAAAAAAAAAAAAAAAAGCACCGGTGAACAGTAACCGTGAACAGTAACCGGTGAACAGTAACCCGCGTGAAAAGTGACGGTGAACGGATCTTTATTTGTCGAGTTGGATTGTTGGTGTTAAGGTTCGGCTCGAGGTTTCCGGGTGCGGACTCTCTTTATTCGAATAATATTGAGTTTGAAAGCTTCCAATTTAAGGTCCAACTCTATCTCTTCTAATTTTACTTTACTATACGTGTTTGATTTGCCTGATGTGTGGTTGAATTTTGGTGACACTAATTCGGTGTTCGATTTCATTGAATAGATGGTTGTGGATTATTGAGATGATTGTCTTGAATCGTTGGAATTTGGTATAAAAAATGGAATGTGGGGTTGGATGGTAGGAATTGATAAAGAATGAATATTGTTTTGATTTATTGTCGTTGGTTATTTTGAAGCAAATACGAGTGTTTGATTGGGTAGTATCATGATGCGCCGATTGGTTTAGGCAAACGTAGTTTGGGTAGGCAAAGTTTATAATTTGTGATTTTATTGAACGTTTGAAATATTGTTTAAATGATTGAAATTTGGGTGAATGATTTGGTTTTCTCGTATTGAAAAAATGTATTTATTTAGCCGGAGAATGCCCCGAGATCACTTGTATTTATTCACCGGGGAATGCCCCGACGTATCATGTTGGCGAAAAATGATCGTGATGAAGGCCCGCGGCGTCGGGTAAGGCATTGGAGCTTAATCTAGAATTAGTTTAGACTAGGATTTATATTTTTGTATCTTTCTATTTTTGGACTGTATAATTGGACTGGACTTTACATTTTTGGATTTTTTTGTTTTGTTTGATTATTTTTGCGTGCCTCTTGTGTGGTTTATACATTTCGTAATGCCAAAATAGTTGATACACTCTACCAAGCGACCGTGGTTGAACCACGGGATCGAGAGGTGCCTAACACCTTCCCCTCGATCAACAGAATTCCTTAGCCGGAGTCTCCGTTCGCAAACCAGTTTAAAGAGTCAAATGGTTTTGAAAAGGATTTTCCAATGGTGACTTGGCACACCAGATTATGCCAAGTGGCGACTCTGAATAAAAAATATAAATAATCCATTTTCAAAACAAATTTTCATCTTTGTCACTTTAATAATAAAAACCCTTTCGAAACTTACAATACATTAATTTTTGGAGTCGAAAAAGGGTTGTGACAGCTCTGGCGACTCTGCTGGGGAAATTTCAGAATTCGAGCTTATTTTTTGAGTCGTATCGGCTTTGTTTGGCATTACGAGTGTATAAGCATTGTTTGTGATTATTGTTTTGTTATTGTTTTCACTTTTGTGCATTTTCGTGCTCTTTGTTTATAGTATTTATCCTATGTGTTACCGCTTTATATCTGTCATCATGAGTCCATCCCCCCGGCCTTCTTTCTGCAACAAGTCTCGGAGCGCACGTCGTGCACACGAAATCTAGTTGAGTCACCTTTATTTTAGGGGGGGGAGTCGTTGGATGTATGGAGTAGGTGGAAAGCAAAGCAGCCACTATCGACCATATGCTCCCCCGAACGGCCTTGTTAGTAAACCACAACGTAGGTCAGCCTTTAGGTCATTCTTATGTGCATCATATTGAGACCTAGCTGGGCCCATACGGCCGTTTGTAGGAGACTCACCCCTAAAGCATCCCTACGTGCTAACTGTTGCATATTTGAGGGTAACGTGGTCATTTGACGGACCGATTTGGGGAAAACATGTGTTAGAAGTAAAGTGTGAAAAAAAAAAGAAAAAGAAAAAAAAAAGGAAAAAAAGTGAGTCGAAAAGAATGAATCAAAAGGAGTGTCGAAGTTTATTTTAGAGTTCTTTATGGCTTTTGTTCTTCACGATCCCAAAACTCAAAAAGATTTTTTTTACGTTTTTGCATTTATCTTCTCAAAGTACCGTAAGTTCAAAAAAAAAGAAAAAAAAAATTTGAATGAAAAAAAAAGAGGGTTTTATTTGCTTTGTCTACTTATCTATCAAAAACAAAATACCAAAAAGATTTTTTTTATATAATTGGTGGTGTCAGTCTTAGTTGAAATGTCTAGTTGAAAATCCAAAATGTTTTCACTCGTTTGTTTTTGGTTGTCTCTTAAGTTAGGGTCAATTTATTAGTTAATCGTTAAGTGCCCAATCTGGACGAACTACGCACCCCTGATTCTCCTCTCTCGGGAGTGAGATACGTAGGCAACCTATTTTAGGTTCGGGGATCTTATTTAAAAAATTCAAAAAAAAATTCTTCACTCTTCATTTAGAGTAGGTGTCTCATGTACATCTTTAAAAGAAAGCAAAAAAAAAAATATTTTCCTTTAATAGGTTCAAGTTTTATTTTCGTATGAAATTTAAAATCGAAAATCCAAAAATATTTTCTTTGGTAACCATAGATTTCATGTTGTACAGGAATCTGAAAAATTCAAAAAAAAATTTCTTCACTCTTCACTTAGAGTAGGTGTTTCATATACATCTCTAAAAGAAGACTACAAAAAGATTTTTCTTTAATAGTTTCAAGTTTCATTTTTCACATGAAATTCAAAAATTGAAAACCCAAAAAGATTTTTCCTTTGGTAATCACGGGTTTCATTTTGTATAGAGATTTAAACCTAAAGAAAAAAAAAAAAAAAAAGATTTTCATCAATTCTTTTGACACTTTGTTTCAAGAAAGAAAAAAAATTTAATTGGCCATTTTGGCAAAACTGCCCGAACTACGCAAGATCTGATTCATGTACAACATGATACGTAGGCAGCCTACTTTTGGGTTCGATCTAATCATTTTGTTTCGTTGTTTTTCATTATTTTTTCCTCTTTTAAGGAAAACAAAAGCCATAAAGAATGATAAAATAAAGGTAGATAACGTGAGGAAAAGAACAGATATTGATACAAAAAAAAAGTGTGTAAATAAAATCGGGATGATGTTGAAATGACCTCGCTACCCTCAAAATCTGGTAGATATGAACATGAACTTAGGGCAATTTTACCAATGTGATTCCCATGCTTTTGGTATACCCTAATCCTAACGGATGTCGTCTTTGATGAGCATGTTCTTTCAGATAACAGTGGTAGGTTTGCAGCACTCTGGCTAGTCACCCATACTTCACTAGGTCCAAAGCAAAGCTCGCAATGGCTAGCAGGGAGATTGAAAATTCGCTCATTGACCCGGATCAGGATCACAGGGAAGAAAGTTCAGAACACAATGATGAGGTAGTAAGGCTCAGGCAACAATTGATAGATTTGCACCGGGCATGGGCCAGCGGAATGCCTCCTCCTCCGCTCCCTGAAGGTCTTGGGAATATCTCTAATTGCCCACCGCTCTCTCAGGCACAATTCTCTGCTCCTACTGAGCCACCTGAGCACGCTCCAGGATTCACTCCGCGACATTATTATCCTGGCAATTCTGGTGTGCCCTTGGCAGCTCCCCAATCAAGACCAGCTGCTCAGCCAGCGCCACCGATCACACCGGTATTCGTGGCCCCGCCACCACAAGAAACTCCCATATATGCTGTGCATCCCACAATGAGGCTTCCTCGGTCTTCCAGTGAGCCAGCACTGAAGGTTTCAGATGGTCAGTATTATGCTACGGAGCCTACTCTGCAATTGAATGAACCGTATGGGTACACTCAGCCGCCTGCATTTCCATTTGATACGGAGAAACCTGTCGCAACGGAGGAACATGATGTCATAGCCCGGAAACTGAAGAGTTTAGAGCAAGCTATGAGGAATTTGCAAGGAATCGAAGATTATAGAAGTGTTTCCTATAAAGACCTGTGCATGTTCCCAGACATCAACCTGCCCCCCGGTTTTAAGATGCCTAAGTTCGAGAAGTACGCAGGGCACGGTGATCCTGTTGCACACTTGAGACGTTATTGCAACCAGTTGAGGGCTGCAGGAGGAAAAGAAGAACTACTCATGGCCTTCTTTGGCGAGAGTCTTTCAGATCTGGCTTCAGAATGGTTCATCGATCGGGATATCGATAAATGGAACAGTTGGGATGATTTGGCTTCTGAATTTGTTCAACATTTTCAGTACAACATCGATTTGATTCTGGACGAAAAATCTTTGGTCAACATGAAGAAAAAGAGCACTGAAGGTTTTAGGAAATACGCTATAAGGTGGCGTGAACAGGCCGCTAGGGTAAAGCCTCCAATGAAGGAAAGTAAGTTGGTAGAAGTTTTCATTCAGGCGCAGGATGAGACCTATTTTCAACATTTACTTCCGGCAATGGGAAAGTCTTTTATGGAAGTCCTCAAAATGGGGGAGATGATAGAGGACGGGATTAAGACCGGTCGAATAGTGAGTTTTGCTGCATTAAAAGCTACCACACAAGCGATTCAAGGTGGATCTGGCGCATTTGGAGGAAAAAAGAAGAAAGAGGATGTTGCGACTGTCGTAGCCGGAACCCATACTTATCCTAAAAGGCCACCTCGCCCCTATCCCCAATCCCAAGCCCAAGTCTATGCCCAAGCTCCATATATTCCTCCCCACCATTACTACCCTCCACAAAATCCTTTATATTCCATTCCACCACCTCCTTACCCAGTATATAGTGCGCAACCATATGCCCAAACCCCTTCTTACCCGCAGTGGCGCGCGCAAACTTCACAAAATCGCCCATTCGCTCCACCAAATTACCAAAACCCCCCCCCAGACCCAGTTTTCAGCCTAGGCCCGAGTATAAGCAGGAGAAAACGGTCAAAAATCAATTCACACCTCTTGGGGAGTCATATGCTAGCTTGTTTGATAGGTTGAGAAAGTTGAAGGTTTTAAGCCCAATTCAAGGAAGGCTTTCAAATCCACCACCAAGGAATCTCGATTATTCTTTAAGGTGTGCGTACTGTTCTGATATGCCAGGCCATGATATTGAGAAATGTTGGCATTTAAAGAGAGTTGTCCAAGATTTGATTGACACAAATCAGATGTTGGTCAAGCCCCGGAGGGTCCAAACATTAACCAGAATCCATTGCCAACCCATGCTGAAGCCAATATGTTAGAATTGATATATGATGGGAAAGAGTCTTTGAGGGGTTATAAGCCTATTGTCAAGATACACACCACTGAGGAGAAATCGGTGAATGTAGCGGAGTCTTTGAAAGCAATGCATTGAGCCAGAAAGGAATGGGGGAGGATAAATCCCAAGAAAGCACAAAGAAGCCCCTGATCACAGTACAAGGCGCCAGAAGGTATGGTGATTCGAGTCAGGATAAACCTAAGTTGACAGTGGTGGGAGCTTTGAGTCAGCCTATCTTGACGGTGAAAGGAGCACTGGCAGCGCCTATTGTCCTCAAACCAGTGACCCAACCTCCGATAGTTGATATGAAAAGGATTCCCTGGAATTATGGGCGGACTGTGATGACCTATCACGGGAAAGAAGTTGTGGAAGATGTAGATGAGGTAAGAGGTTTGACCAGGTCAGGAAGATGCTTCGTGCCTGAAAGCTTAAGAAAGTCTAAGCCAACGGTGAGTGAACCGTCGTCTATCAAAAAGCCTATCACTGAAGAGGAAGCCGAAGATTTTTTGAAAAAGATGAAATTGCCAGAGTATTCAGTATTAGACCAGCTGAAGAAAACCCCTGCTCAAATTTCCCTTTTATCTTTGTCGTTGCACTCCGAGGAGCATCGTGATGTTTTGCTGAAGGTATTGAATGAAGCATATGTTCCAAGGGAGATTACAATCAACCAGGTTGAGAAAATGGTGGGAAAAATCTTTGAGGTCAATCGGATCAGCTTTTCTGATGATGAATTGCCTGTTGAAGGTACAGGGCATAATCGGGGTCTTTACATTACAGTGAAGTGTGAGGGTTTCTACGTCACTCATGTTATGATTGATGGAGGTTCAGGTGCAAATATTTGCCCTATTTCTACTTTGCAAATATTTGCTCTATTTCTACTTTGCAAAAGCTGAATGTTGGTACTGATAGGATCAAGCCCAACAATGTATGTGTTAGGGCTTTCGATGGTGCAAAGTCAAATTCCATTGGCGAAATAGAACTAATGTTGACCATAGGGCCTGTTGAGTTTGCCATAGAGTTTCAGGTATTGAACGTAGAATCCTCTTACAATCTGTTGTTGGGAAGGCCCTGGATCCACAAGGCCAAGGCGGTTGCATCCACGCTGCACCAAATGATTAAGTTTGAGCATGACAGGCAAGAAGTAGTTATTCATGGTGAAGGAGATTTATCAGCCTACGAAGATTCTCCTTTGTCCTTTATTGAAGCAAATAACGTAGAGGAGACCTTCGTCTATCAAATTTTTGATACAGTGCCAGTGAGTCGTATCCCTGAGTGGCAAGCTATACCGGGACCGCAATTGTCTTCTGCTTCTATCATGATGGTGAGTGAACTTTGGAAATACGGATTTGAACCAGGAAAAGGTTTGGGAGCATCTCTGCATGGTATAGTTCATCCCATATGTCCGAGTGAGAACGTGGGCACGTTTGGTCTGGGATTTGAGCCTACAGCTGAAGATCTGAAGAAAATCAGGGGAAGGAAGAAGGAAATATGGTCACTCCCTCGCCCAATGCCACTACTCAGTGAGTCATTTGTTAAGAGCGATGTCGCGAAGCATGTGGAATCTGAAGTTGAATTGGTGGGTGACCTCCAGAACTTTTTTATTGAAGTTGATATGGTTGAAGCAGGAGAAGGTACCAGTATGGCAGATGTGCAATTCATAGGTCCAGCTGTCCGGCTCAATAATTGGGAAGTCACTCCTCTCCCCGTCAGGAGGGAGTTTTGGTAGTTTATTTTGTTTTCCTTTCTGTTTATCCGAGTTATTTCAGGGTTGTAATTCGGATTTTAGTTTGTTTATGTTATATTGGTGTCTGTGTTTAAACCCTTCTATCTTTTATTTATTGAAATGCAATGTCCCTTTTGTTTTGTGTCTAATATAGTTTTTTTTTCTTTTTACACAGTTCTCTTTATGCTGATTCTAATGACATGACATGCATGCGGAATTTTCAGCCTGGTCTTAAAATCCAAAATAATCCAGATGTAATGGAGCAGGATGAGGAATATGATGAAAAAGAAGCATTAGAAGAAATAAGCAAAGGGTTGGAACAATTTGAAGACAAACCGAATCCTAATTTGAATGAGACTAAGCCAATAAATCTAGGGGATCAAGAAGATATTAGGGAAACTAAAATCAGTGTACATGTTTTGCCCCAGCTAAAGGATGAAATGATTCAAACGTTAATGGATTATAAGGATGTTTTTGCATGGTCTTATGATGATATGCCTGGTTTAAGCACTGAATTAGTGTCTCACAAATTGCCAACGGATCCCGCATTCCCTCCTATCAAACAGAAGTTGAGGAAGTTTAAAACAGATTTAAGTATTAAAATCAAAGAGGAAATCATGAAACAACTTGAAGCCAAAGTAATTCGAGTGACTCATTATCCCATGTGGTTATCCAATGTTGTTCTCGTACCAAAGAAAGATGGCAAAATTCGAGTGTGTGTTGATTACCGCGATTTGAACAGGGCAAGTCCAAAAGATGATTTTCCACTGCCCAACATCCATATTTTGCTAGACAACTGTGCTAAACACGAGGTTGCCTTTTTTGTGGATTGCTATGCCGGATATCACCAGATCATTATGGATGATGAAGACGCGGAGAAGACATCTTTTATCACACCATGGGGAACTTATTGTTATCGGGTGATGCCGTTCGGTTTGAAGAATGTTGGAGCAACATACATGAGAGCCATGACCACTATGTTTCATGACATGATGCATAATGAGATTGAGGTTTACGTGGATGATGTGATTATTAAGTCAAAAAGTCAGGCCGACCATGTAAAAGACTTGAGAAAGTTCTTTGAAAGACTTCGCAGGTATAACCTCAAACTCAACCCGGCAAAATGTGTATTTGGAGTTCCATCTGGAAAGCTGTTGGGGTTTGTAGTCAGCCGTCGGGGAATTGAATTAGATCCCTCAAAAATCAAAGCCATTCAGGATTTGCCCCCGCCCGAGAATAAAACGGAGGTAATGAGTTTGCTTGGTAGACTGAACTATATTAGCAGGTTTATTGCTCAACTCACAACCACTTGTGAGCCCATATTCAAGTTGCTGAAAAAGAGTGCTGTGGTAAAATGGACTGAAGAATGTCAGGAAGCGTTCGATCGAATCAAAAGATATTTGTCAAATCCGCCCGTGTTGGTACCCCCCGGAGCCTGGTAGGCCTTTGATCTTATACTTGTCAGTCGTGGACAATTCTTTCGGGTGTGTCCTGGGGCAACATGATGTCACAGGCAAAAAAGAGCAGGCTATTTACTATCTTAGCAAGAAGTTCACCACTTATGAGGCCAGGTATACTCTTCTTGAAAGGACGTGTTGTGCCCTAACTTGGATAGCACAGAAGTTGAAGCACTATCTCTTATCCTATACTACTTATCTCATCTCCCGCATGGATCCTTTGAAGTATATCTTTCAGAAGCCTATGCCGACAGGTCGATTGGCAAAGTGGCAAATTTTGCTCACCGAGTTCGACATCGTATATGTGACTTGAACCGCCATGAAAGCCCAAGCCTTGGCAGATCATCTTGCTGAGAATCCCATCGATGAAGAGTACGAGCCATTAAAGACATATTTTCCTGACGAAGAAGTGTCGTGTGTCGATGAAGTCGTTATAGATGTTGATCCAGGTTGGAGGTTATTCTTCGATGGAGCTGTCAATATGAAAGGAGTTGGAATAGGTGCGGTTCTTGTCACTGAATCGGGACAACATTTCCCGGTAACAACACAACTTCGATTCTACTGTACTAACAATATGGCAGAGTATGAAGCCTGCATCCTTGGTTTGAGGTTAGCTGTTGATATGGGAGTCCAAGAATTATTGGTGTTGGGAGATTCGGATTTACTCGTCCATCAAATTCAAGGCGATTGGGAGACGCGAGATTTGAAGCTCATCACGTATCGACAATGCTTGCAGGAGCTATGCCGACGATTTGTGTTAGTAAAATTTAGGCACATTCCAAGGATTCGTAATGAAATTGCTGATGCTTTGGCCACTTTGTCTTCAATGCTCCAACATCCTGACAAAGCCTACATCGATCCAGTGCATGTACAGAGTCGTGATCAGCATGTTTACTGCAATGTGGTTGAAGAAGAGCTCGATGGAGAACCTTGGTTCTTGGATATCAAGCGGTACATTCAATCAGGAGAATACCCAACATATGTCACCAACGATCAAAAGAAAACTCTTAGGCATTTGGCTAATGGATTTTTCTCGAGCAGGGGAATCTTATATAAGAGGACCCCAGATCTGGGACTTCTAAGGTGTGTAGATGCAAAAGAAGCCTCGGCAATCATGGTTGAAATACACTCTGGAGTATGCGGGTCGCATATGAACGGTCACGTCTTGTCAAAGAAGATTCTTCGAGCAGGTTATTACTGGCTTACTATGGAGAGGGATTCTATTCAGTTTGTTCGAAAGTGTCATCAATGTCAGGTGCACGGCGATCTGATACGTTCTCCTCCTGTTGAGTTGCATGCAATGGCCGCTCCATGGCCGTTCGTAGCTTGGGGAATGGATGTGATTGGACCGATTGAGCCGAAGGTATCAAATGGACATAGATTCATTTTGGTAGCCATTGACTACTTCACAAAGTGGGTGGAAGCTGTAACTTTCAAGTCGGTGACAAAGAAGGTTGTGGTAGATTTTGTTCATGCCAATATCATTTGTAGATTTGGAATTCCTAAGATGATTATTACAGACAATGCTGCCAATCTCAATAGTCATTTGATGCAAGAAGTGTGTCAACAGTTTAAGATCGCACATCGAAATTCTACTCCATATCGCCCAAAGGCCAATGGTGCTGTAGAAGCCGCCAATAAAAATATAAAAAAGATACTGCGAAAAATGGTACAAGGTTCTAGACAGTGGCATGAAAAGTTGCCGTTTGCATTGCTAGGTTATCGCACCACTGTTCGCACTTCAACAGGGGCAACTCCATATTTATTAGTGTATGGGACAGAAGCAGTCATCCCTGCAGAAGTTGAAATTCCTTCTCTTCGGGTCATTGTAGAAGCAGAGATCGATGACGACGAATGGGTAAAAGCCCGACTGGAACATTTGAGTTTGATCGAGGAAAAAAGGCTAACGTCCGTGTGTCATGGCCAGTTGTATCAAAGGAGGATGGCTCGTGCGTATAACAAAAAGGTCCGTCCTAGGAATTTTGAAGTTGGTCAGTTGGTATTAAGACGTATCCTTCCTCACCAGGTTGAAGCGAAGGGCAAGTTCTCCCCTAACTGGCAAGGTCCCTTCGTTGTGAAGAAAGTGTTACCCAATGGAGCCTTATATTTGACAGATATTGAAGGCAAAATGGCAGAAATGGCTATCAATGCTGATGCGGTCAAAAGATACTATGTATGATATTTGGTCCTTTGTTTGATTTTATTGCATGTTTAGTACTTGCATTTTTGAAGATTGATATGACGAAGGCATTTTATTCTTCTATCCAAACATTGTGTCATCCTTTGTTTACCCGTTTGAGCCTCGTTTATTTTTCTTTCATATCCCTCTTTTGGAATCAAAATAGAGTCAAAGATAAATGTCAAGAAAATAAGAATAAAAGAAAGAGTTCGACAAAAAATAAATTAAAAAAATCAAAGCAAAGCAAAGGACAAGCAGATGGTACTACGTGCGACCTGATTCTCCTCTCTCAGGAGTGAGATACGTAGGCTGCCCTATTTCGGGCTCGGTCCAACCAAATAAAGATTTAAGATTCACCCAGTCAACAAAACTGGGGCATGAGTTAATGCATTGTTTGAGTCGATTCCAAAAGTTGTAAGTCCCACCCCCACTTCAAGTATCGTTTGAGCCTCTTACCATCTTTTCTAACCTTGACCAAAAGCCAAGTTACAACCAAAGAAAGTCCTTCAGATCAATTTTTGATAGTGTTAAGGCTAAGCATGCAATGGATATGACGATACATTGCGAAGTACCGCTTATCTCCCTCAGCATAAGAAATCAGGAAAGAAATACAAAAAAATGAGAGATGTTATTGGTGAAAACCTTTGCAGGCACCATAAGGCGATGGTGAGTTGTGAGAAAATAAAAATGAGAGAGTCTTATTGGTGAAAACCTTTTGCAGGCACCATAAGGCGGTGGTGAGTTGTGAGAAAACAAAAATGAGAGAGTCTTATTGGTGAAAACCCTCACGGGCACCGTAAGGCGATGGAGAGTTCAAGAGAAAAGCGAAAAGTGAGAAGAAAGAGATTTGTTGGCAAAAGTATTTTAAGATGTCATTAATCGGATGTGATGTATGAGTCCAATAGATTTGAAGAAGCGGCTCAACGGCAAAGGCACAAACTCGACAACAAATGGGGAGTTTTGGATAGGAAGATCAGGCAGCTCAATCCTAAATGCATGTCATACTCATTGGAGTTGGTTGTCGTATTCAGATAAGTTTTCTTTTTGAATATGGGACATTTCCCTCTTTCTTTCATTTACATATTCATGCTTTTTGTTTTTTTTTTATGTCATTTATCAAAATAAAAGTCACCATCATTTCATTACATTTTAAGTCAAGTCTGTGTCAAAACAAGCAAGAAAGGATTTCAAAATTTACTACCAGTCTTTCCAACTATATGAGGAAAAACCAAGGAACAACACAGAAAAGAAATATGATCGTAATTCAACACGAAGCAAAGGAAGTCTATCAACCGACAGACTATTGGATTCGTAGAAGCATTTCGGATTTGGGAAAAGAGTGCACCTCAGGGGCATGGTAAAAATGGAAACCCATTGTTTGAGTCTGAACTCATTTCCCTCAATCTGGATCCAGGTCAATGATGCGGCAAGACACGACAAGTGTTAGCAATTTGGAACAAAGATGAAAGGAACGAGTGTTGGGCAGATACCTGAAAAGCCAAGATATGCAAGCCACCACTAAGTTTTTAACTGACAAATTTTTCTTTGATTGAAACAGGGGCAAATTTGTTTCACTTGATTCAGCTACCATTGGAAATGCATATCCAGGGAATTTACTTTCAGTTCAGGACCCTCTTGAAAAATGGGATTTTACTTTATGTTCAGGACCCTCCTGAAAAATGGGATTTTACTTTCTGTTCAGGACCCTCCTGAAAAATGGGATTTTACTTTCTGTTCAGGACCCTCCTGAAAAATGGGATTTTACTTTATGTTCAGGACCCTCCTGAAAAATGGGACTTTACTTTCTGTTCAAGACCCTCCTGAAAAATGGGATTTTACTTTATGTTCAGGACCCTCCTGAAAAATGGGACTTTACTTTCTGTTCAGGACCCTCCTGAAAAATGGGGCTTTACTTTCTGTTCAGGACCCTCCTGAAAAATGGGATTTTACTTTTTGTTCAGGACCCTCCTGAAAAATGGGATTTTACTTTCTGTTCAGGACCCTCCTGAAAAATGGAATTTTACTTTCTGTTCAGGACCCTCCTGAAAAATGGGATTTTACTTTATGTTCAGGACCCTCCTGAAAAATGGGACTTTACTTTCTGTTCAGGACCCTCCTGAAAAATGGGATTTTACTTTATGTTCAGGACCCTCCTGAAAAATGGGAATTTACTTTCTGTTCAGGACCCTCCTGAAAAATGGGACTTTACTTTCTGTTCAGGACCCTCTTGAAAAATGGGACTTTACTTTCTGTTCAGGACCCTCCTGAAAAATGGGATTTTACTTTATGTTCAGGACCCTCCTGAAAAATGGGACTTTACTTTATGTTCAGGACCCTCCTGAAAAATGGGACTTTACTTTCTGTTCAGGACCCCCCTCCTGAAAAAATGGGACTTTACTTTCTGTTCAGGACCCCCCTCCTGAAAAAAGGGAATTTACTTTCTGTTCAGGACCCTCCTGAAAAATGGGACTTTACTTTCTGTTCAGGACCCTCCTGGAAAATGGGATTTTACTTTCTGTTCAGGACCCTCCTGAAAAATGAGACTTTACTTTCTGTTCAGGACCCTCCTGAAAAATGGGATTTTACTTTCTGTTCAGGACCCTCCTGAAAAATGGGATTTTACTTTATGTTCAGGACCCTCCTGAAAAATGGGACTTTACTTTCTATTCAGGACCCTCCTGAAGAATGGGATTTTACTTTCAGTTCAGGACCCTCCTGAAAAATGGGACTTTAGTTTTGTTTAGATATTTTTACTTTCTGCTCAGGACCCTCCTGAAAAATGGAATTTCACCTTCTGGTCAGGACCCTCCTGGAAAATGGGACAATGCTTTCAAAAAATGAAATACTAATTATTTATAATTCTTATTTGGGATAATTTTTGTTCTAGTTTTAATTTTGAGTTTCAGGAGCCCGCCTGAAGAACAGGGTGATGAAATAGCAAGGCAGGAACCCGCTTGAAGAACAGGGTGATGAAATAGCAAGGCAGGAGCCCGCCTGAAGAACAGGGTGATGAAATAGCAAGGCAGGAGCCCGCCTAAAGAACAGGGTGATGAAATAGCAAGACAGGAACCCGCCTGAAGAACAGGGTGATGAAATAGCAAGTTCGGATCCCACCGGGAGAACAGACTGAAGAAAATGAAAAGTCAAGCAACAAAGTGATGAAATAGCAAGTCAGGAGCCCGCCTGGAGAATAGGGTGAAGAAACAAAAGAGTCAAGCAACAAAGTGAAGCAATTGAAAGCCAAGCAACAAGGGGAAAGAAATTGCAAGTCAGGAGCCCGCCTGGAGAACAGGGTGATGAAAGTCGAGTCAAGAACCAACAAAAGCTGTTTAGATAGGATTTTTGTAATTTCCTTTATGTTTTAGCTTTTAATCTTTATTTTTGATGTAATAACAGAGCCGCGGACCGGAACCTCGATGGAACCTCACTTGACTCTCCAGCTCGGTATAGTCCACCGCCGTCCAAAAGTTGAGATGCTTGTCACTCGATCCTCTCGTAACTTGGTTGGGTAGGCTGTCCTAATTCAAAACCCGATAGTCCTTCTTTCTTCTGTTTCTTCTTTTGAATAATGGTCGGGACAAAATTCTATCTCGTTGTCTACTTCTTTGTCTGAAAAGGATTTTCCAATGGTGACTTGGCACACCAGATTATGCCAAGTGGCGACTCTGAATAAAAAATATAAATAATCCATTTTCAAAACAAATTTTCATCTTTGTCACTTTAATAATAAAAACCCTTTCGAAACTTACAATACATTAATTTTTGGAGTCGAAAAAGGGGTGTGACAAAGGTTATATTACACATATGGCAATGTAAATAATAGTGTCTTTCTTTTATAGAAAGAAAAAACCTCCATCCGTTTAACAATATCTGTCCACTATATTAAAAATATATGTTCAATAATATTTGTTCAGCTTGAAAAATCAATTGTTAATTTACCCGTTTCTACTCATTTTATCTTTGCTATTAAAGACTATTCATCACTCAATGTATTTTCTAAGGCACTAATTTTTTAGAGATAATACATCAAAACCCCCCTGAACTTGTCCCGACAACTTAGTTTAGCACTTAAACTTTACGAATAATTATTTACCCCCTTAACATCTTTAAAGTGAATTAATTCCAACCCTAATGCTGACGTGGCATTTTTTTTTAAAGAAAAAAAATGCGTAATTTTTTATTTTTATTTTATTTTTAAAACGCCTACTAATATACATATAACAAAAAAAGAAAAAAAAATAAAAATTTCTCTCCTTCTTCTTCTACCCCCCCCCCCCCCCCAAACCTCATCCCATCCTAATCTCCTCCCAAACCCGCCAGCCACCACCACCAACCCTCCCCCCTTCAAAATCTAACCCCAATTACTTCTCCAATTACCAAATCATACCCCTACCTCCAATTTCTCCTCTTTCATCCCCAATAAAAAAAGAAATGAAATTAAATTTGAAAATTAAAAAATTAACATGATTTAAACGTTTGGTTGTTGATTTTAAAGAATTTGGTGTTAATTTGATCGAATTTACCAGGTGGTTGAGTTTTTTATCACTATTTTATGATATTTTTTATGGTGGTAGTGGAGTTTTCCGGCGAAAATTCACCGAAAAATATGGCGTGTGTGTGCAGGTGTGGCTGTAGGGGGAACGGAGGTGGATGAGGGTGTGTGCAGGTGTGGCAGTGTGGGGGCGGACTGGGGTGGACGATGTGTGTGCAGGTGTGACGGTGGATGGGAGAGAGGAGGGGAGGGAAGGGGAGGGGGATGGGGGTATGAAGAAGATGGAAAATGGGGAGTGGAGTTATTTTTAAATTTTTAAATATTATATATATATTTTTAAAAATATATATATAATATTTATATATATTTTACTTATATATATAAAAAATATTTAAAAAATACTTTATTTACGTGGCTCCGACGTGGCGCTAACGTGTCAGCGAGTGTGATGCACTCTCCCTCATGAGAGTGGTATTATATATTAAGGGGTGAAATTAATTTACTCCAAAGATGTTAAGGGAGTAAATAAATGGAAGGTTAGTTTAAGTGATAAAGTAAGTTGGGAAGACAAGTTCGGAGGGGGGTTGATGCATTATCTCAATTTTTTATTATATTCAAATGGTGGTATAGTAAAATAACTCATATTATTTATTATTTCTTAATCAATATGATAACTCAATAGTAGACTACTATTATTGAACGAACAAATTTAAATGTGTTGGAAATGCTATTGGGCCGAGTTCACCTACAAGGTGATCGAGTTAATTAGTCTTTTAGCCCATTAGATTGTCATCCTTCTTAACCCTAACTCTTATGAATTAATACGTCACGCTTTATGAGAATTTTCAATGATCTGTGGCACGAGATGTGGTTGCTGCGCATTTGTTTCCGACTATGAAGAAATCTGTAAGTTTCCTAAATTAGTATTTATGATTCAAATGCTACAACATGAATTTTTATGGTTTTATAATTTGAATGTGCCAAAGGGCGACAACGTTATCGATATGAGTTGTGGTGGAACGATCAGGACCTCTTCATTCTTAATCAAGGTCCCAAGTTCGAGTTGCTAGAAATAGATTTTTTTTTTTGTTGAGAACGTCACATTCAGAAATGAGCCGTAAAATGTGCAAATCTAAATTTAATCAAATTTCTATACAGATATCGAATGAATGAGAAGTAAAAGTTGACTAAATCGGTAATTTCTCGTAAGTACATAATACAACCGGCAGACGTTGTTTACTAAACTTTTTCTATAGAATTGAACACAACCACAGAAAAAGCAAAATAAATAACTAAAAGAAAGAGAAAAAACGTAACCTAAAACAAGTGAGAATTTGAAGATGTGACAAAAGAATAAAGGGACATTAATTAGGTAAAGTAAAGCTATTGGTGGAAACTGGAAATCCCTATGACAAACCAAAAAATAAAATACTAAAACGAAACGCACAATTTCTACAAAAGCAAATAAGAGAAGCAACGAAGATTGCTTAATTAGTGGGACAATAGATACACTATCCTTATATGTGTTGGCAAAGTATATTCCATAAATATGTTGAAAATAAAAATAGAAGAAGAAAAGAAGCTAATATTAATGCAACTAAACAGGAAATATTCATAATGGAGGTGTATATCGTATAATGACAAAACGTCTTCTCTATGAAAACCAAATTTTCATTTATTGATTAGTGGGTGAAACACATTTAAAGGGTTAATAATATTATAGCATTGGGTAGTCGTGATAAAACTTTTAAATACCCAATAATAATATTTACTAGTGAATTTGGTATCTTTTTTGTTTGCCCTTAAAGATTATATTTATAACACAGAGAAACAAGGGAAGAAAATAAAAGAACGAGGAGAAGAAGGATAGGAAATGACATAAAAATCATCAAAGGTTGCAAGTGTAAGTGGTAAGGTATTAGGGATCGTTTGGTGTGAGGTATAAAGAATAAATAGTCTCAGGATAATATGAAGGATTATTTTATCTCATATTTGATGAGAGGTATTAGTTTGTATCGAAATTATTTTATCTCGTCATTTACACTCTAATGATGGGATAGAGTAAGTTATTTCAAAATAACTAATTTCGAGATTAATTATCTCAAAATAATTCTTTCCAATCAAACAACCCCTTATTTTTATCTAAAGGCCTCGAATCAATATCTTAAATAGAAATTGTCTTTGATTTAATGTGCTTTTACTTTACCTCTAAAGTCAATTGATGAATTTGAATCAATCCTAACGGATATCAAATATCGGGTGGAATTTTAAAAAAGAAAAAATGACAACAAAAGTTTGATGTGATGAGTAAGACAGCATTATAACTATTTAGAGAGTTTTCTGGATTGTGGCCAAAGCCCCAATGTTATTTCTTCCCCCATTAAAACCCCCATTTCAATTCCTTAAAAAACACCACTCCCCTCTTTCCCCCAATCCCCTCACCCTAGCCCACCCCACCCCACCCCACCCCCTCTGTGTTCCTTCCCTCTATGCCCTATTAAAATACCGCCCTTCTGTGTCACACTCCAGTGCCTCTTAAGTTTTTTTTTTTGTTTTAGCAAACAAAACATAAAAGAGGAAGAGAGAGACATCAAGAAAATCCCCTTTGTTTTAGATGTGTTTTGTGCTGTAAAAATCCAATCTTTACCATTTTCTTTTATGTTTTGAGCAATAATCTTGAATACCCATTTTTTCCTTCTGGGCTGTTGGGTGTTTTTGTTTAGTGTTCATTGTTGTTTTGCTCACTGTTTTACTGGTAAATCTTGAGGATTTTCATCAATCTGGCTGGACTCATTGGTTTGGGAGCTGGTGAAGGAAGGTCTTTTAGCAAAGGTATAGTCTTTGATTTCATTCATTTCAAGAAAAATTGGTTTCTTGGAAAATGGAGTTTTGGGGGTATTGAGATCTATCTATTTGACAACTATTTCCTTCTTGTATTTGCTTAGGTTTATGATTTATTATGTTCTATGGATTGTTCTGTACTGTTTGCTTAGTTTGTCCTTTGGGACAATATGTTCTTGTTTTTTTAATGTATATATGTGTGCTAACTAAACTGTTTAAGGACTTGCGGTTTCATTTGAAATCTATGAAAGTGGTGGTGCTTTCTGGATTAGCTAAATCCATTTATTGTATATTTTGGGGGATACTGTATGTTCTTTTCACATTCTTGTGTCTCTCTTCATTAAATGCTTTTTAACTTTTAGTGGTGAAATGTTGGAGGTGGGATTTTCCCTTTTTTGCTTGTAGGTATTAGGACAAGGTGGCTGATCTGTTTATATATTTGTTTCTTTGCATTTAAATCCCATCCTATCCTATGTATATGAGGCATATAAAACACTTACCTGTGTGAGTTTAATCCAAGTGTCCTCAATTTTATATTAAGAGTTGAACTATAAAGAAAGATCTTTTGGTTGTATCTGTAAACTTGTTCTGTAGTTATCTTTCTCTAATATTAGTCTTCTTTTACTTCTTTTCGAAAGAAATACTGCTACTCCATGTCATTGCATCTTTCTGTTGGTTTTTCTTTTTCTCTTGTGAATTTGGTAAGTCTCTCTTTTTTTCACTTTTGTTGGATATAAGTAACTTGGTTGCTTGGGATTGAGGTTTCTTATGTTAAGTGAACATGGTTGAACTACAACATCACTATTGACCTTTTAAAGAGATGCATGCATAGAATTTATTCATGCTGCTCAATCTGCTTTAAATTATTGAGCAATAGTGTTTTGCAATGTACAATCTGGCCTAGGTCTTGTGATACATTTCTTGTTTATCTTCCTCACAAATATATTATTTTCATGCTTTAGGTTTTGATATCAGATGATGGTCTTCCTCACTCAATTTTTCATTTTTATTTTGCTTCTAGTTTTTTATCCCTTTCCGTCATCATGGAAGGGGAAACTTCTTGGGTCAGTCATTCCTCAGATTATGTTGCACCAGACATGGTGGAATTTGATTTATTTTCGGAGCTTAACGATGAAGACAATAGAGAAGCTTCCTCAGTTCCTATGGATTTGATACTGCCTGATGATTTATTGGAACGGATATTGGCCTATCTTCCCATTGCTAGCATTTTTAGGGCAAGTTGTGTGAGTAAAAGATGGAATGAGATAGTGAAGTCAACGAGGTTCTCATGGAACTTCTCTCAGGTGCTGTCTCAAAAACCGTGGTACTTTATGTTCACAAGCTCAGAGGAGCCAGTTGGTTACGCCTATGATCCTTCTCTTCGAAAATGGTATGGTATTGAACTCCCTTGCATTCAGACATCCAATTGGTTCATTGCTTCTTCATGTGGATTAGTTTGTGTCATGGACAATGACAGTAGAAGCGAGCTATATGTTTGTAATCCAATAACCAAATGCTGCAAGAACCTGCTGGAGCCTCCTGGTGTCAAGTTTTCTGATTACAGTGCATTGGCCATCTGTGTAAACAAGAAAACTTCTTGTTACAGTGTCGCCATTGTTAAATCTAAGCAAGTACCAGGTAACTTCGTTCAGTGGGATCTCTCAATCCACATATACGATTCTGGAACAATGATGTGGTTTACCCCTTTGACTGAGGTTCTAACAGGCTGGAGAGGTGGGGATGAAAGCGTCATCTGTGATGGTGTTTTGTACTTCTTAATTTACGCGACTGGAGGTGGTGATCCAGGCAATCGTCACGGTCTGATCACTTACAACCTCTCAAGCAGATCATCAAATGGTTCTTTAATTGGGACTTTCATTCCTGTGCCGTGTTCTCTAACGTGTGGTCGATTAATGAACCTCAAGGAGAAGTTAGTAATGGTGGGAGGGATTGGGAAACCAGATCGGCCTGACATAATTAAGGGGATTGGCGTATGGGTACTTAATGGGGAGGAATGGCAAGAAATTTCCCGAATGCCGCACAAGTATTTTCAAGGTTTTGGGGAATTTGATGATGTTTTTGCCAGCAGTGGTACAGATGATCTCATATACATTCAGAGTTATGGAGCTCCTACCCTTCTAGTTTTTGATGTGAACCAGAAACAGTGGAGGTGGTCACAGAAATGTCCTGTGACAAAAAGGTTTCCCCTTCAGCTCTTTACTGGTTTCTGCTTTGAGCCAAGGCTTGAGGTGTCCCCCTGAGACGCGTTGCTGCATTTCAATTGATGTGATTGGTGCACCTTAGAATCCAATCTTCATTTCCTTTCATGTCTTTTGATTTTGTACTCCTTTTGTTGTTCTTTTCTTCCCTATCTCCTCTCAGTGCAAAGATTTATGTGTTCTTGAAAGGTTTATACATGTACCAGCCGATGAGGCTGCTAATTTATGAAATGAGAATATTATTAATTTTTTGGGTAGTCTGAGACACTCATTTCAGCTTCCAAAGGGTTATTATTACTATGTTTATGTTGCTTGGATATTTCAAAATCGTTGCCGCACTCATGTTGGATCCTCATGTGCTACTTTTGAAAGATCCGACACTCTTGTTCGACATTTTGCCGCACTCATGTTGGATCCTCATGTGCTGCACTCTTGTTTGACATTTTTGAAGAGTCGGAGCGTCGTTATTACAGTTCTTCATCTCTTGTTTGTGTGTTTGCATAAGCTAGAGTTGTCTTTATGTTATTGGGTAGTGTGTTTCCTTTGGAGGATTGCTATTCTCTTTCCATAGACAGGGACAAGTTGGCTTTGCAGTTCACAAAGTCAAAACTGGAAGATGGGCTATCCTAACTTGTGACCTCATATACTCTGGTTGCTCTTTATCAAATATTTTTAGACCAAAATTTGCCCCAATCCTCAATTGGGCAGCACATGATTGGCTTGTCAATGAACCTTTTTGATCTTTAGACTTGGGACCACAGCTAGTTACCAAATTGAGTTTTTGATGAACCATGAGAGTTGGCAGCATGCCTTCCTCCACATGGTAAGGGAATAAGTGAGCTGTTGTCAAAAACCATTGGTGATTCAAGACTTCACATGTCCAAACTAAAGTTTCTTAATGGCTAATGGCATATTCAGTCTATTTTGACAAGTCATTTTCATGCCCATGCCTTGAGTGTTATTTTAGTTTTGGTACATCCCCTTGTTTCTTGTTTCTGTACCAAGAATGAAAAGCAAGATTGTGAAGGCCCTTTTTACAAGGCACTGTTGGTTGCCATAGCGCTGATGGCAAGTGACCTAATTGCTTGGAAATTGAAAATTTACAGCAGATATATAGTAATCAATCTTGTCCTAACACAAGTGTAATAGTAAAAAATAATCTTTGTATAACATCTACTATTTGTAGACTAACATTTAGGGGTCGTTTGGTTAAAAATAAGTTATCCCCAAATTATTAATTTTGAGATTAGCGATCTCGGGATCAATTATTCCACCCTCAAGGAGGAGGAATAAGAAAAACACTACAATCCCATGATAACTAATCTCGGGATGAGTTATCCCATGCATTTTGTCCCAACCAAACATGAGATAAACTCTTCTTCTAAATTAATTTCGGGATTAGTTATCCTTATGCCTCCTGCTAAACGATCCCTCACTAGTTTATGTAACACTTTTTTTCATTTAGAGTTTTTCAAAATTTGTCACCAGCAATATTTTTCTATAGAACATTTTCAATCAGCATTTTAATTTTGTTCTTTTCAGTTTCAACACTTTTTTCCAATACGTAACTGCTTATTTTTAAAATAAGTTCAACACTTTTAAAAACACTTTTAAAGAAATTTTTAAAAACAACTTTTTTTCAGCTTATCCAAACGGGCATGCTACTAGTTAATACATACTTCCCCCGTTCCAAATTGAGATGACACATTGATTAAGAAAAATAATTAATAACATGACTAGTTTACCATAATGCCTCTATTAAATGATATTTACATTTTAATTTAAAGAAAAAGTAATTAATGCAAAGGGTAAAACATGATTTATTTATTTATTTTTTTCTTGATTAATGAAAAAGGACAAGTAAAATAAAAAATCAAATTAAAAAATTTGGGACGGATAATTTGGTACGGAGGGAGAATATTTTTGTAACCTTGTGGTAAAACAAAATGGAAATTCTTATTTATTTTGTCTTGTTCACACCAAACAATTACACAAATTCCTAGGAGATATGTCCTATTGTCCGCTGAAGTTTGGAATACAGCGAACTGCAAAATAGTATATAATCTGCTATAAAATATAAACAATTTATTTATTTATTTCATGTTTGAAAACTTACTCCTATACCAAGGAGATGAAGCTGGCATTTCAGATCTAAAATCCCTGTCAGACGCCTTTTTTTTTTTTTTAAAAAAAAAAAAACTTTTATTATTGCCTCTACTTTTATCATTGGCATCCATTCTAATCTCTGTGAATGTTGAAGGAACAGTAGCTTATTGTGATGAAAGTCCATATAGGCCATGGAAAAAATTATCTTGTTTCCATTGGTAAGAATAAATTATTATAATTCTTGTTTATATTTAAATAAATAATTATTAGATTAATTCATTTTTAATAAATGGACTTCATAATTCAAAAGTTATTCATTTACATAAATACACAACTTATGTTTTCAATATTACAAAAAATTCCAACTCTCTAAACACGTGACAAAAATTTCAGCATATACACAGAATGCTATGTATTTATCGTCTATGTTATGTATATTAATAGAGAGAGAGTAAAGTAATTAAAAAAGTGGTAGAGAGTGTAGTCACTTCCAAAAGGATTGGTATTTATGTTATTTATACTTTCATAAAACATAAACTAGTCTCACACAATTTAGGCACAAAATAAAACATCAATAAACTATATAACATAGACCTCTTTCTTTTTTCCAAATTTTTTATAACGAAACTATATATTTACATGTAGATAAAATTTAGTCGTTGTGCTTTAATTTTATTCCTTTGCATAAAACTATTCTCATATTATATTGGGTCATTTGTCTAGCTCTCCCATCTTTCATTCAGTTCAGTCTAATAATCCTCGTCTCTTAAAAGATAAAATAAAATAAAAAATGACAAATAATATTTGAAAAGATGGCGAAGTAAAAAAAAAAAGAAGAAGGAAATTAAAAAGAGAAAGTAATATATCTTACTTTGTCACTTGTGTTTTCTTCATCATTGTTTTGTGGGCTTAGGCTTGATAATATCTGCTCTCCATATGAGCCCAATATTTTGGGCCTTTGTGGACACAATGAGCTATCAATTTTTTCAGGGCAAACAACATAAATTCCGACAGTTTTGAGCTTAATTACAGAAAATTCTGACATTTTGCATAATTACTAAAGATTTAATTTTGGGTCTGTTAATATACATAATTAACTCACGATACATCCAACGAAGATAAATTTTTTCATTTGTAGAGATACATAATTAGCTCCGGATATATTTTTTTTTTCAATTTTGGGTCTATCGAGATACATAATACATCCAACGAAGATACATTTTTTCCTTTGTAAAGATACATAATTATCTCCCGAGACATCTTTTCTGATTTTGGGTCTGTCGAAATACATAATTAGCTCTGGATACATCCAACAAAGATACATAATTAATTGGAATTTTTGTAATTGTAAGAGTGGAGATTTATGTAAATATAGTAAGATAAAGTGTATGTTTATGTTATTTTTCCATTCCAAGGAAGGGAATATTGCAAAAGTTTTTTGGTAAAAATTAACAAACAACAACCGGAAATAACCGAACCTGAAATAAAATTGATTATTTGAAACCTTAAACAAAACGAATAATATTGGTGGTGCCGTATTATATATTTGTCTTATTTATATATTCTTTTACTTCTGATTCATTCCATTTAAAGGCAACTAAAAATCTCTTTCACTTCCAAATAAGAATGGTTCTTTTTCCCTGTCACAATCTTTGCCTTATTCTGCCGCGGTATATATTCTTTTATCAATATATTTATATTTCTTCACAAAATATTTTTTCAATCGATTTACAGTTTCTTAGACAAGCGTATTCTCTTATGTTTCTTCCTCTCGTCGCTCGGTGTTTGATCAACATTAGATGTGATAATTAGAAAGCGGTATCCGTTAGTATAATTTATTTAATTTCGCAACAATCGTCCTTATAAACTTTACTGCAAAATTAAATAATGCCCTCTCATCACTAAATATGGAAAGAGAAACAATAATAATACTACTTAAAATGCCAATTATCCTTTAGGCAATTTCCTATATTTTGTTGGGACATAAAGGCCCATGACTTGTCTTACATTAAGATGGGCCCCAGAGTTAGTTGGACTAGCAATAAATGAGCCCATTAAGGGCCCACTAAAAGCAAATGTGCTTAGCATTTAGCTGTTACATGGAAGTTGAGAATGTTATACTTTAGTTGGACCGCATGTTACTTTGTGGTCCATCAACTTTGTCTATCTTTATTTCCCCCCCAACATTCTTCTTTCATCATTTTTTGTATTACATGATTTCTAGTACCCTCTTTCTCATAGTTACTAAAAGAAGGATATACAATAGTAGGATTAGTTAATAGGGAAAGAGAAAACTTGAGTGGGTAACAATGGTGTTAGAATATATATAATTATTCTATCTAAAAGTTTAAGTTATGGGTTTTTAACATGTCCCTCATGTGCATATATGTTCATTAGCCAAATAGCAAGAATTTATTTGATGATTGACGGTTGTGAAAATTGTTTCAAGTCTTCTGCCTACTTGAAATCATATTGATGTGCATTTCTTTTTTTTTTTTTTTTTTTTTTAGAAAATGCTCTATTTTCACCTTGAACTATACGCGAAAAGGTTGAGACACATTTGAACTTTAGGAGTATCCTATCACACCCCCTGGACTAATTAAAACTATATTTTTAACAACTTTAGTATCTACGTGGCACAACACACTGAAGGGGCCACGTAGGCACATGTGTGTGCCACGTAGGCACTAAGGTTGTCAAAAATACGATTTGAATTAGTTCAGGGGATAATAGGACTCTTCTAAAGTTCGAGTGTGTCTCAGCCTTTTCGCGTATAGTTCAAGGTGGAAATAGAACATTTTCTTTTTTTTTAAAATAAAAAAAATCATATTAAAGAGTTACACTTGTCCCTTATAGGTTGTATAAGGGTCCTCAAATGGTTTTAAAGAGAGATAAAAAAAAAAATTAACACATTGATCCAATTCCCCTATTCTTGCTCCAACACTTGTGGTTGCAATATGTGATGGGGACTTGCTAGCTAGAAGTATCAAAGTGTCTTATCCTATCAATAAATATTTGTGGTCTTTATCTTCTTCCTTTAAGAAATCCATAATCCAGCCTTTATGCCTTGGAGTTACATAAGTTAAAAAGGGTTACAATTCATGGTGTAATTTTCTACCTAATGAACAGTTTACCTAGTAGTAATTCAGGGAAGATTATGAATTGTATCTCTTAGTATACCCAATTTTGTTTTGTTAAGATGGTAATGAAGACCAAAAAGTACCTTAACACTTTAAACAAAGTAAAGATGAATTCAGATTCTTGCAATCTTAGGATCCTTTTACGCATGATTTTAGCCTAATGATTCCTTCTTCCTGCCTACTAAACGCTATAAAGGAAGAGAGGAGAGGTTAATAAAAAATAATAGTACTATATATTTATTATATTAATATAGTCAAATCTCTTTGTAACAATATTATTTGTTGAAAATAATTGATTGATCAGTCAAATGATGCTAGAGAAATTAATATAACATGAAAAACTAATTTCAAAAAGAAAATCGATATACCTGAATATGTATAAAGTATCTCGATATTTCAAGTTTATACCTGAATTATTACAGGTGCGAGTTTTTATGTGAAATAGCTGTTGGATTCGAAATCGAGAGAGCGTCATGCGAAAGCTAATTTAGTTGCAAATTATATAGACGGTAATTCAGACGACAAAGAAAACATACCAAAAACATATTATTGATGTTATTTGATCAAACGACCTGCATATTAAAAACTAATATTGGAAAAAACATAAAGCCTATTGCGATAAAGAGAAATCTCCCACCTAAACAAGTTTAGACTCTTTAAATGACTTCATT
Organism: Capsicum pubescens; assembly: GCA_030864215.1. Classification (NCBI taxonomy): domain Eukaryota; kingdom Viridiplantae; phylum Streptophyta; class Magnoliopsida; order Solanales; family Solanaceae; genus Capsicum; species Capsicum pubescens. The sequence goes on from CM061545.1 coordinate 239,006,075, forward strand.
GTGGATGCTATTGTGTTATGAGAAGAGAATGCTATTGTGTCAAGACAAATCCCTAACAATATCACCAATTATTTATCAAAATAACCTTCAATTATCAATTATTCATTTTCTCTCTAAATAATGATAAAATTTCAGATAAAAAAAGAAAATAAGTGACATTTGAAATATCTCTTATGATAATCGATGATAAAAACTTTCACATAAATATAAAGTATAAGTATGAAGCAAAGGGATTGGACAGTATAAATGTGAGGTATGTGTATATTTTGTTCAGTTAACCGAATGGGGGCAAGAATGATGATTTCACAAGAGAGCTAGAGACACATACATAGCCTAAGGACCACATCCAACCCTTCCTAGTCCTTAAATTTGGACTCTTTCTACCAAAACTTTTGGCTTTTCTTTATAATTGCCAGTTTGCTTGAATCCTCATTGGATGGGAAATTCTTGACAAACTTGCTTAGCAGAGTAGCTGCATGTGTGTCTGTCTGATTTTTGGTCCTTGATGAGTGTAACTTGTACGTGTCACACTCACCAATAATCCCCATGATTAAAAGACCTAAGCTAAACATTACCCCATTTAATATTTTCCCATATGCTAGTACTAGTAGTTGGTATACACAGAGAACATAGGAAGAGTCAACAACATTAAAGTTGACGAAAAGGAGAATTGAGAAAAGAACACAATTGGTGACAGATATGAATCGATAAATTTATTGTCACGTAATTAGAAAGTCATAAATAGTAAACTTTTGTGATTCAATACTTTACTTATGTATAACAAGAACTTTAATGCATAGCAATTGCTGACAGATACGGAGAGAGATAAGACCAGACCAGTGACATATAGCAGACAAAAGATTTTTAATAGGGGCATATGTATGTGAAGAAAGAAGGAAACAGAAAAATGGGTGGATTAATAGGAGGAGGAGCTCACAAGAACTACAAGAATAAAACTTTGTTGGCGTGTGTGAGAGAGGCAGAGAGACAAAGGGGGTGGTAAAGAGAAAAAGTAATAGTAAGTCTAAAGTAAAGAGATATGGGGAGGTGGACAACATCAAACAGTTTGAATTTTTTTGTAGAAAAAGAAGACTTTTGAGTAAGACAACCACCAAGAATTTGAATTTATTTTTGGGTATGTACAAGAGTGAGAAAAAGATGGAGAGAGAGGAAAAGAAAAAGCAGAAAGAGGAAGAAGAATTGTTGGTAGTAAAGTTGAAACAAGGTGTTTTGGTGGGGAAAAGAGGGGGTACTTGTACAACACCTTCACCTACATGGAAAATTGGTTTGGCACAAACTGATGGTTCTCTGCTTCAAGATTTGCCCTTTACTTCCAATTCTGCTTCACTCTCTGTCAGAAAACTTGGTGCCAATCTTTGGGAATTTCAACCCCAAGTGAAAAAAGTTGTCAAGATGAGCAAGATTGGCCCTCTACCTCAAAATCACAAAGACAAATCTAAGCTTCCCACTCAACCAACCGACCCACCACATAGCCCACCACAGCAGGTCAAGTACAAAAAACTTATTTTTTTTAGTACAAACAGCATATTGTATTGTTATAAAATGCTTTTTGCTTATGCATTTTTTGGTTCCTCAAGTTCATATCATGTCAATTAGGTTAGAAAGACAAACAGAACATAAGTATATATTAGTATCTGTTTAATATACTAATTGTTTCTTGCCACTGCCACATAAAATTGCTTTCCAGATTTCTGTTTTTGCTAAGCCAATTGTGTAGGTTCTTGTGTCAATCTCGTGAATGATTAGTTCCTGATGAAACTTTCTACAGAGTTACTAGTCAAACGGATGTCTATTTGGTTAACTTCTGCTAAACTATGAAGTGCCTTAAAAAAATTCTAACTTGCATCCGAAAGGCAATAACCTGATTAGTTGTGCTTCTTTGTCATTGTTGCAGCCAACAAGCACCAGTAGCTTAGGGAGGGACATTGCTGCATCACTTAGACAACATCATCATCATTTAATTGCGAAGAATGGAGGCGCTCAATCACTTGAATCACCTGCAAGTTATTGTAGCTCAATGGAGGTAACTTTCCTTTTTAAGTACCGTTTAAGCAATATTGAAGTATGATGCATTCAGTAGCACATGATTGTATCTATATGACTAGGGAATTATGAAATATTTAACTTTTGATTTTAGACATGGGACGTGGCTAAATATGAGTATTCGTTCAGAAATATGTCCTACGATCAACTGATTTCAGAAAAATTTTCTGGTGAATATACTCGGGATACTGTATGTAACTTCTAAAATTCCGATATTGTTCTCTAAATGTCCCTTGGTTGAGTCTATTATGATCCTACGTTTACTACATGAGAAGTAGCATGTCCTGAAATGAGAAGGTTACCGCCTGCACGCATCAATTTGTTTAACCACATTCAAGTCCGTCTTGCACGTGCTATATTTGATTACTTCAGAAAATTTCATGACAACAATTTCAAATTTCAGTGGTGTAACAATGTCTAGATTCTTTCTGTTCCCTGACATACAGATGGCTCCTTATAAACCTGTTGAGACTCCCACCAGCTCAAAGGACATTAAAGGTAAAAGTGGAAAGTCAAGTTACAGCCTGAAAACATCGGCAGAGTTACTTAAGATACTTAATAGGATATGGAGCCTTGAAGAACAACAAGCATCAAACATGTCGTTGGTGAAAGCATTGAGAAAAGAAGTTGATCACTCCCAAAGACGTGTTAAGGAACTACAAGAAGAAAAGAAAAGAGACAAAGAAGAAATAAATGAATTGATGATGATAATTGATGAGTACAGAATTGGAAGAAAGAACAACAAACATAGCAGAGCTGAAGAGGCAGTCAAGATATTGACGGATGAGCTGCGAGATGAAAGAAGGTTGAGGAAACACTCGGAGAATCTTCACCGTAAGCTTGCTCGAGAGATTGCTGAAGTGAAATCTTCTTTCTCTAATGCTTTAAAAGAAATTGAAAGAGAAGGGGAGGCACGGATTATGCTAGAAGAATTATGTGATGAGTTTGCCTACGGAATTAAGGAGTACGAAGAAGTAGTTCGATTCTTGAAAAGCAAAGTAAGCAAGGATCAAATATTGACTGAAGAAAAGGATGGATTGATCATCCATATTTCTGAAGCCTGGTTAGATGAAAGAATGCAAATGAAGCAAGCCCAAAGACGTCATGATCCTGCTGAAAAGAAAACAATTGTAGACAAGTTGAGATCCGAGATACAAACCTTCCTTAAAGCTAGACAATCTAGTGATTGCGGGAATAATGTCTTAAACCTGAAAGGAGCAAAGGAGAGTAGATTACGCCGGCATTCTTTGGAATCCTTTCACTTGAACAATCCTGCAAGTGCACCCAGAATAGATAAGGAAGATGAAGATTCATTTGACAACGTTATTCGTGCTTCTGAATCAAATAGAGGTCTAAGTGGAAAGCATGATGGTATCAGCTGCATCAAGAAACATGACGAATTTACTCCAGACATTCATGTCGAAAAAATAGCTCAATCAAATCCACCACAGATGGAGATTGAAACTAAAGTTTCAAAGGACCCTGAAGTGAGTAGCTCAAGAATCCAACCTGAAGAGAAAATTTTCGAGGCAATGGTGGTTAAGGAGACTCCCGATGATTCATGCGTGCTTAAGAAACCTGTCACAAAACAGAGAAAATTCCAGAAGAGAAAGAATAACTTAACGAAAGCTGGAAATTCCTTGCTGAATAAGTTCCTTAAAGATCAGTCGTTGCCTTCAGAAGCCAAGACACCTCCAAATGACGATAAGCACATGGAACAGTCTTTTGATCCAACGACATTTACTGGTCCTGCCAGTCCAGTGCAGAAGTGGACATCAAAAGTAACAGCCCCGGATAGTGAGGTGATTGAATCTTCTTCAAAATTACCACCAGGCGTAAAAGAGAATACACTGAAGGCAAAGCTGCTTGAAGCCAGAATTGAGAGCCAACAGTTGCAGCCAAGACCTATGAAAGGTCTATCTGAGGTTCCTTGAACTGTAAAATGGTCTATATGAATCTTTCAGGTGGAGAATATTAAAATGTGTTAATACTTTGTGAGTTGCTAATGCTGCTTTTGTGACTCAAAAATTTTGGTACATGAGATATGACAAGTATCTTTTTCTTTTTTTTTTTGTTCGTAGTCAGACTTTTTATCTGTAAGTAAATGAGAGATGTGTACTGGTTATTGACATAGTTTCTCATTCACCTGGAAATTGTTGTAAAGTCTGTTGTAGTATCTTTTGCCTTCAGATTAATTTTTCATGAGCGCGAACTCGCTCTATTTTTTTTTTAGCTCGCTTTACCATTACCAGCCCGCTAAAAGAGCAATTCCAATTAAACACTAATCAGAATTTTTTGTCATACCAAACTTTGGTAACTTGCATTTGGTGCTATTGAACCGTTCAATGGAAAAACATTTTCATACATTTCTAGTTTTACTCTATTATTTTTCCGGTAGTCCAAATCTAGAATTAAGGGAGGTAATTCAGCTTAATTGACCGTTGGCGTTGACTCCTTTCGTGTATTTTATTGGAAATGTTCTTCTCTTTTTTATTAATCCTTCACATTTTAAATAATTTATTCATAAGTCTTAGCTAATAAAATAGTGGACTCCTTTTAGAATTTATTTTCGTTGTTGAATATCATTGTCTCATTTGGATCACTGGCATTTATTTAACTAAAAATTACACAAATACACAATTTATATTTTTAATATTACAAAAAATCCCAACTCCCTAAACATATTACAAAAATCCCAACATATACACAGAATGTTATGTATATGTATATTAATAGGGAGAGGGAGTAAAGTAATTAAAAAAATGGAAGAGAGTGTAATTACTTCCAAAAAGATTAGTATTTATGTTATTTATACTATTTAACTAATCCCCCCAAAATGGCACTTAAAAAGGCCTTTTTCTTTTTTCTGCGTTCAAATCGTGTTGGTATTGAGCATTATTTGTTTTCAATAAAAAGTAATCCCATTGTTTAAACGAATTAACAATTCAATTGCCAAATAGAGATGTTTCACATTTATTACCAAAAAAATAAAAAAGAGATGTTTCACATTATCAACTCAAATTATTTTTCTATTTTTTCTTTCTTTAGGAAAGCCAAACTGATTAAACACGTTTTATATTGAAAAAGGGAAACCTACAAACGAGGAGATAGCTGTCACAATTTAAAAACGAGTAGATATTTTCCTGCATTATCTATTCTTAAGCCGTCATATCTATATATATCTATATATAAAAGCAAAATAAAATCAAGACAACATGTCACGTGTCAAGCTATTAAAATAACTATGTGGCAGTTTTTAAGACAAAGTTTTAAGATATTGTAATAAAAAATTTAAATTAAAATATTAATTATTTTACTTTGAAATACATTATCCTTTTCTTTTTAAATAAATCATTATCTTAAAATAGAAATCCTAATTGAAATCCTTTTCTTTTCTTTTCTTTTAATAATAATAATAATAATAATAATAATAATAATAATAATAATAATAATAATAATAATAATAATAATAATAATAATAATAATAATAAGATATTTATAGTAATTTGCATGACCCTGCGTTACTTCCATAAACTTACAACCACACATGCAGGATTGTAAAAACTATTCAAATATAAAGGATTGGTTTTACATTTTTCATCATTAATAAATTAATTCAAAAATAAAATAGTATCCAAATTTTAAAAAATAATTAGATCTCCAACAAAATGAAGAATTATATATTAATTTTAGTGATAAGGTTCAAAAGTATAAGACACATTATTTGAATTATTTTTTTTTAAAAAAATATTTACTGTTGATTTATTATTAATAAATTAAATAATACCAATATATAGTATTATGAACCAATTTTGACAATTGAGTTCTCACATCTAAAAGCTATCATATTTCTTCAAATTAGTTGAAAATATCGGAAGTAATTAGCTTTATCAAAAAATGTCTCCCCTTTTCTAGAAAATCTTTCCTAATAAAATGCAACCGACTGTAGTTTTAAAGTTAAAAGCGGATACAACTTCTCATACAAGCTTTATCTTTAAAAAAAATTTAAATTATATTTTATTGTTTATATAAATATCCAAATAAATTGCCTATAGTTCAATTTATTTGTTTTCTTCAATACCCATATTTTCATCTTTGTTCATCTTTATAATTCAAATATATCTTATTGATTAGTTTAATAAAATCAAATATGTGTCTTTCTAATTATTATCACGTTGTTTATTTTGATTGTAGATGAATGAGATGGCTTAACCGAGGTACGCTGCACAGGTTTGAGACCTCCTTTTCTTCATGATCATGACACACAACTTATTGCATAAAATAAGCGAAATTTTTTATTTATTAATTTGATTTGAGACTTATCTGTGTGCATCTATTTATTCTAAAAGATACATACAGAGCAAGAGTTTGTGATTTTGCTCTGGTGAATGACATTCAGTATAAAAGAAATAGATATACATCTTGTGAATGCATGAAAGATGTACAGAAGCCTATCTGATTTTCGGAGGTATGGAAGACTAATTGCGGTTAAACAATTCTATTTTAGTTTTTTTTCAATTTATTTGATTTAATTTAATTTGAATATTAGTTATTATTTTTATTGTTCTGAATTTTGACTTGATTCATTTTATGAGGAGAATAATTATAGACCTCTGTTCACATATTTTGTATTTGTTATATTAGCATGCAAAAAGTTATACCGGCATAGTGCTTTGATTGTAACCTCTTCTCTTTTTTTCCTTTAGCTTTTTGGAATGGCAAGTCGATAAAGAAGGTATTGAACGAATTAGTCTTTAAAGATATTAAAAAATGTATTAATTCAATTTTACTTTATATTTTTTTTAAGAGGAACTATGAATATCACACATATATATATATGTATATTTATTTGCAGGTTGAGCTCAAATCATTATCTGTATTTGCAATTAATATACATTTTTAATATAATTTGTACTAACACTTTTTTTTTATTTTAATATATTTATTTTAAGTAGAAAGATGCCTTTCTAGAGTATTACTACATCATATTTACATATATATTCTCTTTTAGGAGGATTATAAAATAATTTGTAAATATTTAGATAGTTTAATTATTTTTTCTTAATTTTACTTTACATCATTTTTGCATGTATTAAGCGTCTTTTATCCTATGCTAACCAGTGATATTTCTATATTCCTTGAGTAGTTACTTATCATAAAGAAAGAAAATAAGGCATTTAAAAGACTAAATAAAATAATTTTTAAAATATATGTTAATAAGTCATAACAATTAATGTGAAGTCACAACCTAAAAAGGAAAAAAAAATTAATGCTGAAGCTTAGAATATAACATAATAAACACGACGGAATTAGGTCACCAATTAAATTTCTTTTCAGAGAATAAATTAATAATTTTAATTTAAAATTTAAAATTTAAAATTCACATTTAGGAAATTTTCATGCATTATGAAATTCTTTTAAATTATTAAGTCAAGTTAATATTTTTAAAAAAAATTAAATAAAAATATGAAATAGAATAGGAGTAAATCATATTTCGATAGAGATGAATCATGGAAGTGTTTAATTTGAATTTTAAAAGCATTTCTAACAAATTAGATCATATTGGTATCCATTTATCGTGTTATATTAAAGAAAAAAATTATTTGTTCTAATTTCTATATTTGAAACAAAGGATAAGATACTTGGGGGTTTGGGCCACAGGTGACAAAGAGTTTTAAAATGAGGTGTAGGTGACATAAGTCTTAATTATTAGGTGGAGATGACAATTACTTTATTATGGATTAAGAAAGTTGAAGAAGTTTGAAAATAACCCACAAGTTTTTAAATTTACACTTTGATCTAAATGTTAGCCTATATAACGGAAAACGGAGGGAAAAAATGCGTCTTTCTCTCTCTTCTCACCCTTTGTTGATTTCTCTCTCTTAGCGATTTTTGTTATTCATTGTTGTTGCTGCTTCATTCATCATCTTCTGCTTCATTATCATCATCTTGTACTTCATTATCATCTTGTTCTTGTTGACCATTTGTTGTTGTTGTTGTTACCGCTACTGTTGCTATTTGACCAATTTCTTAGGTCAAATTTTGTTTCTAACATCACTTTCCACTTTGACATTACTTCATAAGAGACGTTGGTAAGTCAAATTATGATTTTTAGTTGAATTTGTCATTTGGGTAACTGCTATTGTGTTGTTGTTTTCCAACAATGGATAAAACTCAATCATGAATCCAACATAAAATCCATCTGTTGTGACAGATGAGACATTTGTTTCAAATGAAGACTGATATGTTGGATTCATGTTTAAACAGATGAGCCATCTGTTGCAACATTTGACATATATATTGCAACAGATTAGTTACCTGTTGTAACAGAACCTGAACACGATTCCAACATAGGTTACAACAGATTAATAACCTGTTGTATCAGGTAAGTCATCTGTCGCAATAGGTTAATTATCTGTTGCAACTGTCACTCATCTGTTGGAATCAGCTTCAAAGATGATTTAGTTATAACATCAATTCCAACAGGCGATTCATCTGTTGCAACAGATATTCAGACCCGTAACATGAATCCCAACAGGTAAGAATCTTTTGCAACCCATCACTTAACACATCTGTTGGGATTCATTCACGGCACTATGGAATCACTATCAACTTTTTTTAACAAATGACTTTATTTAGGTACCACTAATGGAGGGATTAATAACAATAGGGGTGGATTGTCATGGTCATTGGGTCGAGAAGAGCAATCGATATGTATGGCGTTAGAAGGAGGGTGAAATGCTAGAGATGATAGTTATGACAGTTCAAAGTGATATTTCGTATGATGATTTTGTAAACTTAATCATCAGCTTTTGTGGACTGAATTGTCAACCGGAAGAATTCGCCATCAGCTACATGCACAGCTCCTTTGAAAATCAGAGGGTACTATCTTTTAAGATAACCGATCAGGTTCGGTTGCGTTCTTATCTAAGTGATTCAACCAGGCCGGTGTTAAGGGTGTACATGGTTGAAAAGACGAGAGAGAATGAGAACCAGAACGTAGAAAAAGAAGAAGAAAAAGAAGACTTCTTTGATGATAGGTTGGATGATCTAGACATTAATATTTCAGATGATGATCAAACACCTACGCCCGTTGATGGGACCAATACAATGTGTAGTTCTTCTCAATCGACACAATCTGGAAATCTTCAAGACGACAAGACCGGCTTTTTTATTGGAATGTCATTCAAGGACAAGAATGAACTATCTAACACTTTGTTTATTTCTTGCGTGAAAAAAGATTTCAGAATAAAAAAAGTGATTAATTCGAGCAGTGTCTTTTACTTCAAATGTGCTAATTCGAACTGCAAGTGGTGGTTGAGAGCGGTGAAGTACGTAAGTTCTGACAGATTCGTCATTCATAAACATGAAAAGCATCACACATGTGGTTCGGAGCACATCTCGAGCCAAAATCCTCACGCCACGACAAAGGTCCTCGGTAAATATTTCAGGAGTAGTTTCCCCGATGGCAAAGGCCCTTCAACAAGGCTTATGGCCAATCAACTCCTTACGGATTTGGGTGTCCTGGTCAGTTATTAGAAGGTATATACGGACATGGGGATTGCCAAGGACCTAGTTCGGGGGACACTCGAGTATGGGTATGAAGTCTTGGATGCTTACCGTTACATGATTGAGTCCACAAATCTCGGAAGTAAGACGGCATTGCATCTGGATGAAAACGGAAGGTTCAAGTACTTTTTTGTATCCTATGGTGCTTGGATTCAAGGTTTTCGACATTCGAGAAAAGGCATAGCCGTCGACGGTACCTTCTTGAGGAGCAGGTATAATGGAGTTCTGCTAGCGGCGGTGGCGCAAGATGCGGAGAATCACATCTTTCCTATCGTTTTTTGTGTAGTGGACAAAGAATGTGATGCCTCTTATGGATTTTTTTTTAAACAACTGCGACGCTGCGTCGAAGATACTGAAGAGTTATATTTTGTATCGGATAGGCATCCAAGTATTCCAAAGATGGGTTCACTTTTCTTCACTTCAGCTTACTTTGGTTGTTGCATCAGGCATCTTGGAGAGAACATTCGAAACAACTATCACAACGAAAAGGTCATCACCATTTTTTATCGAGCAGCTAAAGCATATAGTAGAGAGGAGTTTTTAGACCATTTCAATCAAATAGTGGATGTGAATCCCAAGGTAGCAAAATTTCTTGCACGTGTCGGTTTCGAGAGATGGAGCCGGGCATTCTGTCCAGCAAATAGGTATATTCTTATGAATTTAATGTCTTTTTTGATTTACAAGTTTAGTTTGATGTCGTACTAAGTGATTCTTTTCTATAGGTACAATATTATGACATCAAACATAGCTGAATCGGTGAATTCATTGTTTGGCGATGAAATAGAATTGCCCATCAAGGCTATGTTTGAAAAAATAAGCGAGAAATATAACGATTATTTTAACGAAAGGCGTGTACAGTTCAAGTGCCCAGAAAAAAGAACCCGATTTGTTCTCGAAATCGAAAAGAAAATATCAACGAACATCAGTTTGGGGAATAGGTTATTCTCTCATAAAATAGCAGATTACAAATTTCGTGTCACTGGTCATGGTGATGCTGCCACGGTCGATCTTCAAAGAAGATCTTGTACGTGTAGAGTTTTTAACTTGGACAAAATACCTTGTCCACATGCTATGACAGCCTTTCAAGCTCAATACGACCATAAATATGGACCTGAAGTTTACAAGCACTCCTCTCAATATTATTTGGTGGAAAAATATGAAATGGCATATAGTGGGCATATTACTCCGGTGCCTCCCGAAGAATCTTGGGTTGTTCCAGTAGAGTTTATGAGGAGATTAATAGCTCCTCCATATATTGACCCGAGCACTATCAAACCGGGAAGAAAGCCATATAAAAGGAGGCGTGGAGTTGGAGAATCATTTTCATCAAGAAGAAACAAGTGCTCCATATGTAAGTGCACTGGCCACAAAAGAACTACATGCCCGAATCATAATCCATCATGATCGTTGTAATTGCAGAAACTTATGTTGTTGTTTGTTTGTTTGTTTGTTGTGGACTTTTATATATTTAACTGATTGTTGTGAACCTAATGTTATCATTTATTATATATAAAATGTTTTTTTTTAAATAACTAGTGCATCAATAAAATGAGGCAAAACATGAACTTAAATAATACAACAGACTACAATTATTCTCAACAGTTGCACAAACAACTGGAATGCTTTCCTCCAACAGATGAAAATCTGTCGAAACAAATGGATAATCTGTTGAAACCCAACATATGACCAATCGGTTCCAACTGTTGAAAGAACTCAAAAGCCAAAATTGCTAGTGCTACTGGATTCAACATTGCCTCCAACCGTCGACATGTTAACATGCATTAGATTAGAAGAAAACAGAATGAAAATTGAATAAGAATTAAAACACCAAAGTCGGACTAAAAGTAAATTTTTCATTAAATGAAAAATAAAATACATTAGGTATAGATCCAATATAGAAAAATTAAAATACATACGCTAAAAGAAAAAAACACATTCTAATTATTATTATCATCATCATCATTAATGAAAGCCGATCAATCAACTCGCAGCAGCAGGGCTCTCATCAGCCTCTGCATCTCTCTGAACATTATCGCTCTCACAGCGACCAACTCGCTCTGCAGGTCATTAACCTGCCTTTGACGTTTCCGCACTGTGTCGCATAGAATAGTAATGTCCGGAAAAGAATCAGCCATATCTAGAACACGCATAAATTGACAAATGTAAAGAAAAATATTCACAATGTAATACAACGTATACGACCAACTGGTAAATTTACGCCAGAAAAAACTTACCTCGACGAGAAAGAAATATGCTCTTTGAAGAGAAGTGGTTGAAGATGTCACACGAAAGGAAAAAATGCAAGAAATAAATAGAGTTGAATGAAGATTGAGGGACCTATAATATAATCTGGATGTGTCAGGCCAAAAGGCAGGACTGCTCAGCTCCATTGTATTAATTACATTCAAACTAGTGACATTTTGTTTTTTGTGAAAAGTCACGACTTTTTCTTTTACACTAATTACTTCTTACCTTTTCATAGCGGTTTGAGACTCGATAAAAGCCGTTATTATTGAACTGTTGCAACAGATCGTCCAATATTTTTAACAGATTTAACATCTGTTGCAACAGATGGACGGATTAAATGTGCAACAGATGGCTGTCAAAACAGATTTACCATCTGTTGCAATAGATGATTTGTATATGCAACAAATAAAACATCTGATGCAACTTATGTATTATCTGTTGCAACAGATGGACAGTATGTATAAGTTGGAGGAGATGTTTTGATATCTTCTGACAGCTGATTCATTAGTTTCAGTTTCAACAGATGGAGTATTCGATTCATTAGTTGTTTTGAATGTGTGAGATAAAAGTCTTCACCTCTTTTTAATAGTCCCTCCGTTACGTATTAGTTGGGCCCCATGGACTTGGCACACCGATTAATAAAAATATAAATTAGGTGATTGTTTTACCAAATTGGCCTTATTAATTATGATTAGAAAGTATAAATGTGAATAATATACTTTATGTAGTCATTTAATAATAGGGGTAATCTTGAAAGAATATAATAAAATTCTCTTGATTTTATAAATAGGAAAACTAAATTGAAACAAACATATTTAGAAAAAAGTAATCACATGTGTGCAGATTAATTAAAAAAAAAGTCAGGTCTATCGCAACAGATTTACCATTTGTTACAACATATAGATTAATTGTTGTGACAGATGGACCATATGTTTGGAGGAGATGTTTTGATTTCTTCCAACAGCTGATTCGTCAGTTGCAATAGATGGAGATTTCGATTCACCAGCTGTTTTGAATGTGTTAAGATAAAAAGTCACGACTCTTCACACCTCCATTTTAATAGTCATCACATTCGTACAGATGAATAAACAATACTGACATGTCCTGATGGGGTAAGAAGGATAAGATGCGTGCAATGGATCCCATTTTCATGCATGCGAGTTATGTATATTATTGATCAGGCTACCGTGAAGACACATAAAGTGCAATGATTTTGTGAATATAGTTTTTTACCGATGATTAAACACTGATCCTTCAAACAAGATCCTGAATTGTATAGTTTAGTTTGATAGGTGCGAACTGATAAGGCCGAAGGGTTCCAGAACGGTGGTGTCGATACCCCGTTACAATTTAATGACATGATTCATGCACATGTTTTTGTGTCAAGTTTGGGGAAGGGTTCAAATTTTTGGCGGCAGTGTAAATATTCAATAGTGATTGGACCGGTTTTAATGGCACAATGGACTTCTTGAAAGGCCTCCGAAGCCTCGCAATGCAGCAAACAATGATAGAACCAATAGAAATTCCCCTGGTCCAAATTTATATGAATGGATTGGTGGAGGAGACTATTATACAACAGAAGGTGTTTGGGAGAAAGCCTGTGCGGGAAGAGGGAGGTTGAGAAGGCCATATATCATCTTAGTACTTGTTTAAGAGGATACACAGGGTCAATTCCTCTTGACCATTCTTCTTTTTCTTTAACGACTGATGGATTTTCATTTTTGGATACACTTTCACATTCGCATCTCATCCAGTTTTTTTATTTTTCATGTCAATTTCATAAGCTAATTTCGCTACACTTTTCTTCGGACCCTGTGTATCCTCTTAAACAAGTACTAAGATAATATATGACCTTCTCAACCTCCCTCTTCCCGCATAGGTTTTCTCCCAAACACCTTTTGTTGTATAATAGTCTCCTCCAACAATCCATCCATATAAATTTGGACTAGGGTAATTTCTATTGTTTCTATCGTTGTTTACTGCATTGCGAGGCTTCGGAGACCTTTCAAGAAGTCCATTGTGCCATTAAAACCGGTCCAATCACTATTGGATATTTACACTGCCGCCAAAAATTTGAACCCTTTCCCAAACTTGACACAAAAACATGTGCATAAATCGTGTCATTAAATTATAACGGGATATCGACACCACCGTCTTGGTCCCTCAGCTTTACTAGTTCAAACCTAACAATCTTAACTGTAAAATTCCATATCTTATTTGAAGAATTAGTGCCTAATAGGTAAAGAACAAACATTCATAAAATCATTGTACTGGATGTGTGTTTTCATGATAGGTTGATCAGTAATACATACCTCCCACATATGATGTGGTTCCATCTGCAAACAACTTATTCCTTCGAACCCATATTTACTCTAGCCTTTAATGTTGGCCGGGCAAAAGTAGATCCAATTTTACTTCTTTTTGTCTGCAAATAAGAGAAATACATTTGATGTCAAACAAGAGAAGAACAAAAAGAACATTACAAAAGGGTAACACAAAATTGAGTGAATCAACAGATGACTAATATGATGCAACAGATTACTCATCTGTTCAACCGATGAGGCATCGTTTGCAAAGGATGGATGACAATTGCAACAGATGGGCCATCTGTTGGAATAAATCAAACCAGTCTTGCTACTGGTTTGATTTCTTCAAAAAGTTACTCCGTCTGTTCCTACAGCTGATTCATCAGTTGCAACAGTTGAGGAAACTGTTGCAACACCACCAACAACAACATTAACAACAAAGAAACAAACAAAACAACACCATATGTTCCAACACCATCCACAACACAAACATCACATGTTCCAACATAACCACCACCCCTAATAAAAACAACGGTTCGTTCATTCAAGACTTAAAAGTCACTTTTCTTTCAATTTTCTCAATAAATAGCAAACTGGTAATGAGTAAATCATTGATAGCAACAAATGTAAATAACTAATTTAAATGACATACAAAGAAGAAGAAGAGATGAAAAGAGCAACTTTGAACCATACCTGCAATGTCAAAAAAGCAAACGGATCAGAACATCGAGTTCAGCCGAGAAAAGATATTGATTGGTTGAGATCCCAAAGGATCCTCATCCGAAAGAAGAGAGAAAAGAGAGGAAAAAAGGAAACAATAAAGATAATTGAGAATAAAGAATAAAGAAGAGTTATGAGTTGAGTCTAGTCTAGACTACTTTATGGCTGAATGAGAGAGTGTTCTAGATATGGGGGGTTTTAAATATTCATTAATAACTTTTGAGGGGCACGAGGAAACGGTGACATTGAAAAGACCAGATAAGACTACTCACTCAGGAGATTTTTAAGTTATCAAAGTTGTACCAAGTACTATTTTTTACCGCTTTAGTATTTTAACTATTTTATCTCAGACAGGAAATACCTAAATTGTTTTATAAAAAAAAGGATCAAAAATATTTAAGTGCAACAGATGACTTAATCTGTTTGATAGTTTACAACAAATTCGTGATCTGTCACAATAAATGACGTAATCTGTTTGATAGTTTACAACAAATGCGTAATATATTGCAACATATTACCTAATCTGTTTGATTTGATCCAATAGAAAAGACATATGTTGCAACATGTTGAACATTTGTTTATATATAATTTCAATTGAGTTCATATGTTAGACTAAAACCTTAATTGAATGTGAGTTCTCATAGGGTCAAATACAACATTAATTGAGTCTTTTGGCAATTTCATGATGAGATGGTACTGCGTTCCTCCGACCAGAGTCGTCAATCGATCACTCTGAGCCGAGCCGATTCTTACTACCTCATATGTTAGACTAATACCTTAATTGATTAATCTAGGACTAGGGTACTAATACCTTGATTGAATAATCTGGGACTAGGGGTGAGTTCTCATAAGGTCAACTACAACTTCGATTGAGTCTTTTCGCAATTGCATGATGAGACGGTACTACGTTCCTCCCGACTAGAGTCGTCGATCGATAACTCTGAGTTGAACCAATTCTTACTACATCATATGTTAGACTAATATCTTAATTGATTAATCTAGGACTAGGGTACTAATACCCTAATTGAATATAGGGTCAATTACAACTTCAATTGAGTCTTGACGGTACTGCGTTCCTCCCGACCAGAGTCGACGATTGATCACTCTGAGCCGAACCGATTATTACTACCTCATATGTTAGACTAATACCTTAATTATTTAATCTAGGACTAAGGGTAAGTTCTCATAATGTCAACTACAATAGATGACAACGCCTATTTGATAATTTACAACAGATGGGTAATCTATTGCAATATATGACTCAATCCATTTGATAATTTACAACAAATGGGTAATCTTTTGCAACAGATGACTTAATCTGTTTGATAGTTTACAACAAATTCATGATTTATCGCAACAAATGGCTTAATTTGTATGATAGTTTACAACAGATGTGTAATATGTTGCAACAAATTACATAATTTGTTTGATCCAATAGAAAAGACATTTGTTGCAACAGGTTGCACATTTGTTTATATATAATTCAATTGAGTTCATATGTTAGACTAATACCTTAATTGAATGTGAGTTCTCATAGGGTCAACTACAACTTCAGTTAAGTCTTTTGTCAATTGTATGATGAAACGGTACTGCGTTTCTCCCGACCAGAGTCGGCGATCGATCACTCTGAGCCGAACCGATTCTTACTACCTCATATGTTAGACTAATACCTTAATTGATTAATCTAGGACTAGGGTACTAATACCTTGATTGAATAATCTGGGACTAGGGGTGAGTTCTCATAGGGTAAACTATCGATTAATCTAGGACTAGGGGTGAGTTCTCATAGGGTCAGCCACAATAGATGGCAGCGCCTATTTGATAATTTATAACATATAGGTAATCTGTTGTGACATATGACAATCCATTTGATAATTTACAACAGATGGGTAATCTGTCCCAATAGATGACTTAATCTGTTTGATAATTTACATCAGATTCGTAATCTGTTGTTACCTAATCTGATTGATAATTTACAACAGATGAGAAATCTGATGCAACATGTTGAACATTTGTTTTTTACAATTTCAATTGAGTTCATATGTTAGACTCCTAAATTAATTAATCTAGGACCAGGGGTGAGTTTTCACAGGGTCACCTCCTAGAGTACTCGGTCAACTACAACTTTAATTATTTTTATATGATTTTAAAAATTACGCATATATTTTATGATTTTAAAAATAATTAAGATCATTTCGGACCAAATTAATATTTTCAAAACTACTTGTCATTCTTTTCCAAAATACAAATCAACCCATACAAAATATTTCATCATTGCAAATCTCGAGGTCTTGCTCTTTCTCTCTCATTCTCACTCAACAATACGGTACAGACAACAACTACTCAACAAATTTGCTCAACCCTCCACAACAGATCATTTTTCTTCTCATTTTTAACCACATAAGTGTTATTTTCGACATCATTCTTGCTTGTATCAGTCGTTTTCTTTATCTTCGTAGGCAACAGAGTTCGAGAAGAGCTCTATATTTTTTTTTTCTAAACAATAAGGAATTTTAAGTTAATGATGAAAAATAAAACTTTTAGTTATATTGTCTTCGAGGATGGGTTTACAATTTTGAGTTTTGATGGTAAAATCGTAGGAAGAACTCGAGAAATTCCTAGTTTCCATCGCAGTGTTCCGTTGACTGTCGTGGTATAGTTGGATGGTGTTGTTGTTGTTGGTGGTGTTTGTGGTCGTCGTGGTGGCATCGATGGTGGCATTGGTTGGTGGTGGTGTCAGTATTCGTGGTGTTTGTTTGTTTGTTGGCATTGGTTGGTGGTGTTTGTGGTGGTGGCTGTTGGTGTGTCGGTATTCGTGGTGTTTGTAATGTATTTTTTAAAATTTATGCATACATCAACTGTAATGTAATTTTTGTTTTTCTTTGTCTGTAGGTAAAATATGTCTCTCAAAAGAAAAGAAAGTGAAAGTGGATCAACGTCTGACCACTAAAACAAAAAGACTACAGTACTGAGGGATTCGGAGGAGCTTCCTAAACAATCTCAGTCAGGGATAAATGAAGCTGATGAGAGATATGAAAACAAAGTTAAGGGAGGTGGACAAGGGTCCGTAGATGGTGATGAAGAAAATGAAAGTGAGAAAAAGGAGGAATTGAAGAGTCAGAAAGAGAAAGAGGATGATCATCAACATGATGATAATGGATCACAGATGGGGCGTGAGTTAATATCGATATCCCAGCATGATCCTGTCAAAACTTTTAGTATTGACAGGTTTGACGTTGCGATGCCGATAAATGACCCAGAAGGAAAACAACTAACTGGTCAAATTGTACTTAAATGTCAGATGGTGAAATTTTTTGAACATTTTATGAAAATTATGATGAACGAAAACATAGGCGGACCTTTTAAGAAGAGCTACTTTGGACTTTTTCTTGAGATACCTGAGGAACCTCTCTTCCCGTATCCGTTTCCCTATGACGATGGTATATGGTCTTCTCAAGCGCAGGATCAAGTACACGGGGGATGATAAAGATCTGGAGGAGGGGGCAAAAAGAAGATGGATGAAATCTGGATCAAGTACTGTGGCATGCCTGTTTGTTTTGGCTTGCAAGAGTTTGTCATAGTGATGGGCCTGAGATGCCATCGTCCAGATGGACCACCACCTCGCAAAAGATCCAAGGCAAGAAAATTCAAGGGAAAAATAGATGGGTTGTTTGACATTGCTCGACGTGGCTACAAAGCATCGGATTTGTTGACAGATCTCAAGGATAAAACCATACCAGAGTAGTACAGGGAGCAATTGTGCTTAGTTTGGTTTGCCCATTCGGTTATATTGGCAAGAGACGTCAACAAAGTCATAGAAGATGATTTGTTGGCGCGTGCTGAGGATTTTGATAAATTCAACAATTATCCCTGGGGATATGACAACTTCTACTTGACTGTCCAATATTTACTGACAAAGCTATCCTTAGGGACGACCACAAATTACGGCTTTTCTTGGGCTTTCATGGTAAAATTAATCACTAATTTTTCTCATCCATTAATTTATATTGAATATAGTTATTATGATTTTTTTTCGCTTGCTTCCTGTTTACACTTTTTAGGCTTGGGCATTTGAAGTCATTCCTCCCCTCTGAAAGCAGTTAATGAATTACCCGGATGAGGTTTCTCATCCAAGGATGTTTAGGTGGTTGGCTGCAAAGAGAAACACCAATATTAAGGAGGTTGATCTCTTTAACCCTCTGGATAATGCAATATGTCTTCTTCAAGTAAAATAATTCTACTCAAAGATAAGAAAGATATTGAACAAATGTTATATCTGGTGCATGAGATGTTATATCTGATGCACCAGATGGGACATCAGTTGCGACGGGGTATATCTTGCATCATATTAACCATCTACTGCAATTTATGCAACAGATGTTTAATCTGATAACATATCGTTCATCTGTTGTGACATATAGATCATCTGTTGCATAACAGATTACCCATCTTGTGCAGCTGTTGCAACATATGATTGATATTTTGCATCAGATTATCCATGTGTTGCTTTATTTCTCTGAACCAGACTCAAACGAATTTTAACCATATACTGTAAACTATGCAACAGATGGGTCTTTTTTTTTTAAAATGTAGCTCAACTGTGAAAATTATTATATTATATGATTTAAATGCATCTGTTTTTTTTTTCTTTTTTATAGGTTGTGCATCCATGGATCGTGCCTACTGAGGAGGAGTCGGTGATGACTTCTTATATTACGTTAAGTCATGTTGATACTATTGTAGACCCAATGGTGGAGTTAATAAAGAAGGAATTGGCAGGAGCAATAGCCATAAGAAGAGCAATTAGGCAAGGTCAGCCTAATGTTGAGGCTCTTCATGACCAACCTTTTACTAAGGCAGATCCGGGTACTTCTTCTGGTGGAGTTGTTGGTGTTGGTGGCAGACATGCTGATGTTGCTACCACTCGTGATGATGAGTATGTTGATGCTCAAGAAAGAATAAATATGTTTGAAAACACCCCTTTTCTCCCTTACACAGGTCCCTCTCACCCTTCTTCACCCTCGTGTTCTCGTTGCGAATGCGATGAGTGCAAGGACAAGCAGGATAAACTCTTTGAAAAAGTAGAGGCTATCTCTAAAGCTATCGAGGAATTCAAATCTAAGAGGTGTGTCATATCATCCAAGAAGGTGAGGGAGCCACACACTCCTACAGTGTTGGTTAGAAGAAATAAAAAAGCAATTAAAGACGTACTCTCCGCTCAGAAATCAAAAGAAATTGCAATTCCTCCCTCTCCAAAAGATGTTGAAGTTTCGGGGCTAGTAATAAAGGTGGAAATATACGCGAAACTTGGCGCCGAAGAGAAGAGGGATCTGCGACAGGCCAAGAATGCCAAGCCAGGCGCACCAGATTACCCCAGGCCTCCCTTTCCCCCCCAAGACTTCCAGACTATGACTGATATGTGTATGCCGTACGAGGACAAGGAAAGTTTACTTTTCCTAACCTAGCCCTTCTAATATACCCCATGAAGAAAAAGCTACACAACAGATTTCACATCTGTTGCAACAGCTGGGTATACTGGTGCAGCTGGTTGTGGTTCTGTTGCAACTTATTAGCCATCTGTTGCATAAGTTGCATTGGATTATTGATTCAGAGAACCCTATGCAACAGATGGACAATCCGTTGCAACTTTACAATTACTAACCTATTTAAAATTTGACTTCTTATCTCACAGCATGTTGATATAATTCTCTGCCTCATGAGGAAAAGACAATTAACGTATCGGGAAACTTATGACGCTGCGGATAGGATAATGGACCTCGACTTCTGCAAGAAGCTCAAGGATAGGTACGATCAACTCAATGGAGAGGCGTCATTCCTTGGCATGGGACTTGATTTCCTAGTTCCTACGTTGATCTTGGATGAAAAAGAAATGTTAAGATATGTTAGAGAGGACAAGCCAAATCCACACGGCAAGAGCTGGACCGAGGCAAAAAGGATTCTTGCAGTCATTAGAGTGAACGACATGCATTATCGGGCTGTTGAGATACTACTCTAGGAGGGAAATATCAATGTTTATGACTCCAACGTACCTCTCATCGACGATTTCAATCTTTTTCTCCTCGTGGAGCCACTGATGGTGCTGTTGCCCATCTTGTTAAGGGAGAGTAAACTGATGAATCATTTGCCAAAGGAAGTGTTGATGAAGAAATCATGAGATTTTGAATGTCGAAACAGGGGAATGATCCTTCCAAAAGATGATGCCGCTAAAGCGAGCGGCTCGCACGCTTTTGCACACATCGAATGTTTGCTGACCGGCACAGAAATGGCCGAACCAATGACGTTTATGTGCGACAACGCTGTGGAAAACCAGCAAGAGGTCTGGGCTTATGAGGTACTAACTGGACGCTTAAAGCCTGTGTATATAGAAGAGCCTGTGAAATAAAAGTTTTTATTTTCAAGTCACCCTTCACTTTATTACATGTACATGTAGTGACAATAATTTTTTCTGATGAAAGTTGAGTTTTTTATAATGCAATAGATTAGATTGTCAATCTGTTGTAAGATATCTTTAATTCGTTCTGGCAGATAGTTTATCTGTTGCAATAGGTTAATCATTTATTGCATTACGCCGATGTTATTTCTATGAATAATCTAATAATCTAAGTCTAATGTGTTGCAACAGTGGGAAGACATGTTTGATAATTTCCATAGATGACCAAAATTTTACAACATATGCCTAAATCTTTTTGATATTTTCCAACAGTTACTCTTGAATATCCATGTGCTCGTCGACAACAAACCAGTAGCAAATACACACACCACCATGAAAATTTCAGTAATAAGGCTTCAATATCCATGTGCTCAACAACACCAAACCAGTAGCAATAACGACAACAATGTAGTATCTTCTTGCTCGATTTTGTTTCTCTTCATAAGACCTGTTTGATAATTTCCACAAATGACCTAAATTTTACAACATATGCCTAAATTTTTTTGATATTTTTCAACAGTTACGCTTGAATATTCATGTGCTCGTCGACAACAAACCAGTAGCAAATACATACACCACCATGAAAATTTCAGTAATTAGGATTCAATATCCATGTGCCCAACAACACAAAACCAGTAGCAATAACGGCAACAATGTAGTATCTTTTTGCTCGATTTTGTTTCTCTTCATAAGCCTTGACTTTGTTCAACAAACCCCAGATTACACGATTTGCTTGTGAAGGGTGTCGTTCTTCATACCAATCAAAGTAATCGCATCCACCCAATTTCTATAAAAAAGATAACACAATTACAAAATAATTACAAGTCAATAATTAATCAATTAATTAAATAAAAAAAATATTACCTTTGAAAGCTTACAAGTAAAAAACCTATGACCCAGATTTTGTTGAGTCCAAAAAGTATTTAACAGAGCTTCATGACCGCACTTACAATATCGAAAATCTTTATCACAAAAAACAGTGGAAGATGCGCTCGCGGCTCGACATTGTCAAGGTCAGTTGGAAAAAATGAAAGTAATAATTTGAAGAATTTAGATAGATAAAAAAAGATGATGATGGAGAAGAAGATTTGGAAATTTAAGGTTAAATTTTAGGAGGAAGATGAATATATAAGACAATAGGGGGGGGAGGGAATGACCGTTGGCAAGTCAGTGAAATGTGCCAGGACTGACACTAACACATTTGATGCCTATTTTGTTTTACATGTTTAAAATGAACATGTCTTCTTGATGCCTATTTTATTTTAGGTCTTTGAACTGAACACCATCGATGGGTTGTGCCTTTTTTATTTCAATTCACTTTAACCTTTTTACACGTAGTGAAATTTTTTTATGTCAAACGAAAATTGATTTTTTATAATGCAACAGATTCTCCATCCGTTGTAAAAGTTATCCTACCTGTTCTGACATATAGTTTATCTGTTGCAAGGTTGGTTATCTGTTGCATTATCTCGATGTTTTTATCTAAAGTCCATTTGTTGCAACAATGGGAATACCTGTTTGATAAATTCCAACAGATAACCTACCTGTTACAACATATGTATAAATATGTTCGATTATTCCAATAGATGTGTCATCTGTTGCAACAGATAAAGTCCATCTGTTGCAACATATGTCTAAATCTGTTCTTTTTTTCCCAATAGATGTGTCATCTGTTGCATTATCTTGATGTTTTTATCTAAAGTCCATCTTTTGCAATAGTGGGAAGACCTGTTTGATAAATTTCAATAGATCACCTAACTGTTGCAACATATATCTAAATCTGTTCGAATTTTCCAATAGATGTATCGTCTGTTGCAACAGATACATTATCTGTTGCAATATTTGAATCTAGTATTCCTTTTCAATTAATAAGTTCAAATATAAGGAATAAATAAAATTCGTAAACAAAATAAAATAAATCGAAGCCTTTATAAATTAGCTGGAATAAGTCAACGAATAAATGAAATGTAAAAAAATTGTTATGGGTACAGATCTCAACAAATACATCAATAACACTTTAAGTATACTGCCAAGATTGCTTTGACAGGCTCAAGCTATAAAGATCTACTCAGTATGGACAAGTTGTTCTTCACCCGGTGCTATGGAATTCGGCTTTGCTCGTCGTGGATCTTCATTATCGCTTGCGTACGGTTTCTGCGCTTTCTGTTCTCCGTATTTTCATAAAAAGAGTAGCATATTGTCAATGTTGTTCAGCAGTAGATTCTTCTACATCCACCTGGATAGCCAGAATTGGTCAATGTTAATCACGGAGATACAACAAAATAGAAAAGGATAACTCATCTCTTTTAGCAAATCAAACAGGTCTTCCTCCCATTTTAAATTATCTCAAATATATTATATTTCTGTTGCAATAATGAATCAACTGTTGGGACAAATTTCTACATGAGAAAGACCCTGTGTGATAATTTCCAACGGATAAACCATCCGTTGCAACATATAAATCATCTGTTGCATCAGATAGGTCGTCTATTGGTACAAATAAAAGTTGTATGAAGAGTTGTTTAATTTGCTAAAACAGACGAGACATATGTTGCACCAGATAAAGTATCTGGTGCAACAGGTTAGTCAACTGTTGCAACAGAAGTATATATCTGTTTGATAATTTTTAGCAGATGTGTCATCTGTTGAAACAGATATGTGTCTGTTTGTTTTGTCAGTTGGAAGACATAATATATTCACTTTCTTCATCTCGTGCTGCTCTCCTTTGGACATTGTACGTTGCTCAGTGCAACACACAGACAGAGGAGTTACAATTTTGCTTTTTTGGATACCTTATAATGCCCTGGAAATCACTCTCCTTCTCCTCTTAGCACTAATCTTTAATGGAGTGGATGAAAATAAAATTCTCTTTGATGGAATGAGACCCCTCTTAGATGTCAATTCCTTTACAGAAGCAGTTAATACATTAATAGCATTAATCATTACATCATGTTTCGCTCTGCAGTCTCGACATTTGCATGCAGAACATTCGCTGGGAGAGGCAAAATTTGTATAATCAGTATGATCATACGCATAATGGTTTGCTTTAAATACTGTAAGAGGAGCATCATTAGCACCAATAGCAGCACCACTACCACCACCAACAGCTCCATCAACAACAACAAGTCCACCCTCCAAAATTATTTTTCTTGTAATGGTTGTTGCTCCAAATAATTCTATTTTTATTCTGTCGATGACCTTAGGGTACGATAAAGTTTGCACAGACCGTAAAGTAAGAAAAAATAGCATCTTCAACTCTCGATTGGTCGGAACTAGCGACGGATGCACATTCTAACATAAATCATTACATATATTAGAATGATGATTAGATCATTAAAAAAACATTAATTAAAAGAAAAAATTAATTATAATTATACTTACTGCATTCTTCGGGGGGTTGAAGAGATCAGGAAATTTTACATTTTTATGAGTTTTGGCCGACAACCATCTCAAGATTCTTGGACAGGAAACTCCTTCCTGGTAGTTCACTTATTGTCTCAAATAAGGAATGACTTCAAACGCCCAAGCCTATAAAATAACGCCAATAAATCAAAACCATTATTGAGCCAAAAAAATGAATGATATCATATTAGAAGAAAGAAACATTTACCATGAAAGCCCATGGGAAGCCATATAAGTTGACTGTCTTTGGCGCTAACGGAGTCAACAAATATTTGACAGTCATTTTGAAGCTTTAATACCCCCATGGATAGCTGTTAAACGCCTCAAGATCCTCGGAAAGCTTTATTAAACCGAGGCTTATGTTGTTGTTAGCATTTCTCGCCCAAAGAATATTATGTACAAATCAAACCAAGCATAATGACTGTTTGTGCTTCTTTGAAAGTCCTTTACCTTTCAACGCTTCTATCAAATTTTTGTTTTTGAAGCTTGGACCAATAATAGAGACCAGGTCATCACGATCACACGAATTGCCTTTGCCTTTTTTTGGTGTGCGGGGTGTTTTTTTGGGTTAGAATAGGTATAACTTGAGAAAGAGGATAACATTTTAGTCCAGTAACTATGGCAAACTCCTTCCAACCAAAACAAACAGGCATGCCACAGTAATTTATCCACACCTTATCTATCTTATCTTTGTTTTCATACATAAACCTACGCTTGAGAAGTTCATATACCATTTTCATTTGGAAACGAGCATTGTTGTCCTCCGGCAAATCAAGATATTTTCCAAAGCAATTGTCCCTGAAATAAACATCCAATTTTTATTCTCGAAGTATTTTTCTGAAAGCGTCGAAAGATTTTCCCATGGCTGACTTAACCACGAAATCACCCGTTAAATCTGCGGCACCATCGCACTACATTCTCATAAGATAACGATCAATGCTGAAGGCTTTGACCAGCTCTTTGGTGGAAGGGCTATTAACATCTGCATCATCTCTTTTGAAACATTCCTCCTCCCCGTGTTCATCATATTCCGCTCCCGATTGAGATAATGCTTGTAAAGCAAGCTCATAGAGTGGTGGATATAGCCTAGCTGCTTCACTTGTTCCTTTACTTGGACTTGATTCGGTTTCTGTTCTTTTGGAAACCATATTATCTAAAATTAACAAAAACATAAAATAATATATTATTATTGATTAATGCATCGTTAAAAAAGAATAACAGTAAATTAAACAAGCAAAAGTAAAATAACAGTTGCAACAGATCATCAGGTAGTATATTTGTTACAACATATAACCAAACTGTTACAGCGGATGAGTAATCTGTTGCAACAATACAAAACATATCACTCATCTTTTAAGATAGATGAATGGTCTGTTCAACAGATCACACAACTGTTGTGACATCATCTGTTGCAACATATGAGTGATCTGTTGGAACAGTTAAATAATCCGTAGCAACGGCTGAGTAATCTGTTGCGACAATACAAAATATATCACTCATCTATTGAGAAAGATGAATGGTTTGTGCAACAGGTCACACATCTGTTGCAACACATGAGTGATCTGTTGGAACAATTATCAATAGTCAATATTGTTTAGATTTCTTCCAACATAGGGTCGTCTATCGCGGTAGATGAATGATCAGTTGGAAAAATCAAGTCTTGGACTTTTCCTGTAGGAAGAGTTGGTAGGATTTTATCCAACAAGAGGTTCATCTGTTGCATCAGATCATTAATCTGATGGTTCTTCCATTGCATCAGATGGTTAATTAGTTGCATCAGATTTTTATTTGAAGCTTAATCTGTTGTAATATACGGTAAAACTGTTGTATCAGATTATTAATCTGTTGCATCAGAATTGTAATCTGATGGTTCCTCTGGTGCATC
Organism: Capsicum pubescens; assembly: GCA_030864215.1. Lineage (NCBI taxonomy): Eukaryota > Viridiplantae > Streptophyta > Magnoliopsida > Solanales > Solanaceae > Capsicum > Capsicum pubescens. The sequence continues at coordinate 239,032,719 of CM061545.1, forward strand.
AGATGGTTGATTTGTTGCATCATATGATGAATCTGTTGCATCAGATGGTTAATATGTTGCACCAGATGGGTAATCTGTCGGAGGAAACAGTAGCACGATTTTGTTAAACAAAAAACAACAATTTCACCATTTTTACCAAGAAGAAGAACATAACAAATCAAACCAAATTGTCCTTTTGTTTTTATAAACACAAACAATAAAAATCAAACTTCAAAAAAATGCAACAAACAACAAAATATCATAATTCACTTCAAAAAGAGAAGAGAAAAAAAGAAATACCAGAAATTAGGGTTTTATTCAGACCGCATTTCAAATTAGTGCAACAAATATTGAAATTGTTAACCAATACTATAAGAGAAGTTGGCTCAAGTTCCTCGTTTTCTTCAAAACTAAAAAGGCCATAAATTTTTACCTGTGAAATAAGAAAAGGACCGATGAAGAATTCGAAACTATTGTGGCCGGAGAGCAAGACTGTCACGTCGATTGAAGTCGAAAAGGAACGGAAATCTCAACTATTTGTAGTCGGATATTGAATTCGCCGAGGATTGAAATAAGAAATTTGCAGAACAGTTAGTTGAGAAAGAGTTAAGAGAAGTTGTCGAGAGAGGGATGAGAGACAGGTTGATTGAATTGAAGAGGGGAACTCGAAGCTCAACTATTTATCGTCGGGGGTTGAAGGGAGAAATTTTGCAGAACTATTGGTTGGGAGAGAGTTGAGAGAAGCTGTCGAGAGAGAGGAGAGAGTGGTTGATTTGGATTGAAGAGGGTGTGAGTTGGGTTGATTTGTATTTTTGAAAAGATTAGAAAGTTTTGAAAATATTAATCAAGTCCACAATTAACTTGATCAAGTTTTCTAATAATGTTTGACCCTATCTGTTGGTCAATGTCACCAATCCTTCATTCAAGACTTAAAAGACACTTATCCTTAATTTTCTCAAGATAGTTAGCTACTTATGTATGCAACACAAAAAAAATTAGTTCAAAGTCTAATTAGAGAAAAGTACAATAATTTTTAAAAGTAGAAAAAAATGTCAAAATAAGGAATAAGGGGGGGGGGGGGATTTGAAAATATAATAAAGTAATTAGATAATATACATATTATTATTTATAAATTAAATTAACGAGATGTGAATAATAGAATTTTTATTTTTTTAAAAGTCAATATTAATAATCTGACAATAGTAAATTGTGAGTAGTACAACTATCGTAATTTTAGACATTAAAAATAATATTTTAATATTAATAAATAGAATTTTTTTTATTTTATTTTTGTAATTTAATTGTGATATTATAATATGATAGTTGAATTTCTTTTAAGATAATATAATTTAACATGTTCAAACAAGATAATATTTTAATAATTATCCGCGCATCGTGCGAGTACGTATACTAGTATTTACTATTAGGCACAGCACATTCTATATTTTCATTAAATTAACAAGGCACATAACATGCGTGTTTTCTTTTAATGTTTACTCTCCTCGAATTCGTTTGGTTTGATTTGAAAATGGAGAGCTAAACTAACTAATGTTTAGCGTGAATACGAATATAAAATCTTCAAGTTAAAATAAAATTTATATATTTAGAAACCATTGAAAAAGTAATATAAATATTTAAGTATAATCAAAGAAAAGTAAATAAGGATTCTTTGGTGCAGGAAATACGGATAATAATCTCGGAATAAGATATAAGATTGACTTTACTCAAATGTTTGATTTGAGAAAATAAGTTATCTTGCGAGATAACTTGTTATAAATCAAACGGGAGAGCCCAACCCAAAAGATTAGTTTGATAGGTGGGAGAACCCATTTGACCTATAAACCCCTTAGCATTTCTCTCTTTTTTCCAATGTGGTACATTGATTCATTACAATCGCCTCCGCTTGAGAACCAATGACCTCGTTGGTCACAGCTATGTCCAGTTGGTCACGGCTGACACCCCTCCTAGGTCCAATCCACCATTACTGACACACAGAACACCACTCCGAGACGCGGCTCCACACGTAATTTGTTCTTCATTGGTCACGGTTGGCACCCCTCGGGTCCAGGCAATCACTACTAGCTCATAAATCACCACTCCGAGTCACGACCCCCGTACATGAGACTCTCAATGAAAGCACCAATATTATAAACCAATTGAAAGAACCCAACCCAAAAACACTAATATTATAAATCAAATGAAAGAGCCCAACTCAAAAAACTAATTTGATAGGTGAGAGAAATCAGCATTTTCTCTTTTTTTCTCAACTCGCCTCTTGAAATATCAAACCCTTAGCGTTTCATTCTGGGTACCGAAACGAGGCTTGAATCCTATGAAACAAAGCCATTTGTCAATCTATAATTTAACGTCATAGCTGACCCAAGCGAAAACCCCGCTCCCCGTCTTCCTCCTTTCACATTTCTCTCTACCCTTGTGTGTCTCGGAGACAATTACAAAGCAAAACCCACAGTGATGAAGGATCAGAATTTGGATCTTTTCGATCCGAGAACCGCTGTAATGGACCCGGAATACTCTCCGACCCGAACCCGTGACCCGGATTTCGGGTTCGCCTTCAACGATAGTAACTTCTCCGATCGTCTCTTGCAGATCGAGATTATGGCTGACCCTCACTCCGATTCAGATAGCTTTCACTCACAGAGTTTAGCTGATTGGGCCCGTAATCGTAAACGACGTAGAGAAGATATCAAGAAGGACATGGGTTTGTAACTTTTTGCTCCTTTTTTCTCTTTATCTTATGCTCTGTAATCAAGCGTTTAAGCTCAGTTAGCTTGAATTTATAGCTAATTTATGAATTGGGTATCTATTTTAAGCTTCAGTTGCTTGAGTTTCTGACTAATTTATGAACTGGGTATCTATTTAAGCTTTAGTTTCTTGAGTTTCTGACTAATTTATGAATTGGTCATCTATTTAAGCTTCAGTTGCTTGAGTTTCTAGCTAATGTATGAACTAGGTATCTATTTAAGCTTCATTTGCTTGTGTTTCTGACTAATTTAAATTGAAGTTAGAGAAAAAGTTCATGAAAGGTTGAGTTGTGCTTGGATCTCTTATTGGTGATAAACAATATTTCAACAGTTGCAAATTACTGAAATGAATTTCAATATCTGCTGGCTTGTCCATCAATATTTGCAAATGCTGAAGTTCAAGTGAAATTCATGAACAAGTTCGAATTTAACTTCCAAATACTTATTTTCAACTTCGACTACTTCTTTTCTTAAATGTTAATTACATGTTTCATTTTGTTGGGGGAAAGAGGAAGCAGGGGGAGGGGGCAATGAAATACACCTTAGCGTCCCTTGAAATGATTGTTATGCATATTGATTAGACTTCTGATCTTTGTTATGCTGGAATGGGTTTTACTCTCTCTCTGATGATAACCAAACATGTACCACTCGTTTGCAGCACTGGATATCACTGCTTGTCCTGAAGAGCAGGTTATAAGTTGTAACCAAATTGATACTGAAGATGTTGAGAACGAAAATCAAGATGAATCAGTTGTTGCAATGATCGAAGAACCACACTCAGGTATCATATATCTCTTTTGTGCCAACTTCTGTTCTTCGATAACAATGAGGTTCCTTTAATTTTCATGCATTTTGCATTTTGTTGAAATACTTGCTACTTCAATGCTACTCTGCTGAATTAGAATATAAAGATAAAAGAAATAGAACAGAAACATATTTATGTCAGAGATATGAAGGGCTTGGCAATGAGCCAATTGCTGATCTCTTCGGAACCATGAGCCTAAGCTAAGGCTGCTGTCTTCGTTCTTTATATTTTAAATTTGAATGTGGATGCTTATAAAAGAATTAGTATGTGGATATCTTGTTTCGAAGTATGGTGATCTCCAAGCATTCTGTCAACAAACTCTAACAGAGTGTTTGTGTTACATAGGAAAACTTTCTCTTGCAAGGATGCGTATATAGTAAAAAGGAAAGGAACCATATTTAAAGAGCAGCACGTCTGTACTGACCCTTTGATTCTGCTATATGTTGCAGAATGGAGTAGTAGCATTTCTTTGTCTGTGTATTTTGTAAATACTGTTGCATTGTCCTTCACTTTCTTTCTGCTTTCTAGTTTTGATGCTTACCTTATTGCAGTATCATATATGTTTCCAGTTGTTCCTGGTGTTCATAACTTGTATTTTATTTGATTCTGACAATTACTTCAAAGTACCATGAAAAAGATAATCAAGCCATGGACATTTTTCTGCAGGAGATGAAGCTAATAATGCTGATGATTCATCTTGGAACTTCGATTCTCCAAGAGTTGTTAAAGTAAAAACCTTACACATCAGCTCCCCCATTTTAGCAGCAAAGAGCCCTTTCTTTTACAAGGTAAAAATTCATTTTCATATGCAAGCTGCTTATGCTGTCTTGAGTTTATACATGAAGAATCAACAGAGCTCTCTTGTAATTTATGTAGCTATTCTCCAATGGGATGAGGGAGTCTGAGCAAAGACAAGTAACTCTTAGAATTAATGCTTCAGGTATGCAGAAATTTAAGACACAATTTTTTTTTAACTGCAGTGTTGTCGGTTGTTACTTTGAACTGTACTTTCTGTGCGAGTATAGTTTATGGTTCCCTTTTTATGAGAAACTTATAAAGCATAGAGAATTTTCTTTCATTTTATGTTCATTATTATGTCAGCATCTATGTTAGTGTGAGTATAGTTTATGGTTCCCTTTTTATGAGAAACTTATAAAGCATAGAGAATTTTCTTTCATTTTATGTTCATTGTTATGTCAGCATCTATGTTAGTGATTTGACAATTATGGGTCAAATATTTTCACCTTAGAGAAGCTGTACTAATTCCTATTAATTTTGTGAGAAATAAATATTCTTTGTTCATTCTCATGGAGCAGAGGAAGCCGCACTGATGGAGCTCCTGAATTTTATGTATAGCAATACATTGACCACTAATACTGCACCTGCTTTGCTGGATGTACTCATGGCGGCCGACAAGTTTGAAGTTGCTTCTTGCATGCGGTATTGTAGCAGGCAACTGCGTAATTTACCTATGACTCCAGATTCCGCTTTGCTGTATTTGGAGCTTCCTTCTAGCGTCCTGATGGCTGAAGCAGTTCAGCCTTTGACTGATGCCGCAGAACAATTCCTAGCTGCAAGATACAAAGATATTACCAAGTTTGTTTCGTTACAGACCAAACTCTTTTTCTTCTTAGTTCTGTTAATTTTTTCTAACTTCTAATGCAGCTGTGTGTTTTCCATATAATGATATTTCAGTTTCCACAGCACACTTTGTTCGATACAGTGGTGATAAATTTATGTTTTCTAGGAGTCCTTTTTTATCCTGTGCCAAAAAATTTTCTTGGAATTCTGCCCTACATTTTGTCACTCAAAATTTTATTGCATTTTCTTTATTTGTAATTGTGAAAGAACGAAAAGTTTCTTTCCATAGCCCATAAGTACTTGTTTTGAATGTGGACAGGGTACAAGTGAAAAATCTGTTTCCATTTACTGCTGCTTTTGGTGAGTTTTGATTAGCTGTCACACTTGTATGTGTTTGATGGACAGGTTTCAGGAAGAGGTCATGAAGTTGCCTCTTGCTGGAGTAGAGGCTATTTTGTCCAGTGATGATCTCCAGGTAGCATCAGAGGATGCAGTGTACGACTTTGTGTTGAAGTGGACAAGGACTCATTATCCACAGTTAGAAGAACGGCGAGAAATCCTTGGTTCACGACTTGGTCGTTGCATCCGTTTTCCTTTCATGAGCTGTAGAAAGCTTCGGAAGGTTCTGGCATGTAATGACTTTGATCATGAATTTGCATCCAAGCTTGTGCTTGAGGCTCTCTTTTATAAAGCTGAGGCTCCTCATCGTCAGCGTACCCAAGCTGCAGAAGAATCATCCTCCACTAGTCGTCGTTTCGTGGAGCGTGCTTACAAGTATCGACCTGTCAAGGTGGTTGATTTTGAACATCCACGGCAACAATGTGTAGTCTACCTGGATCTTAAGCGGGAGGAATGTGCTAACCTATTTCCTTCAGGAAGAGTGTATTCTCAAGCATTTCATTTAGGAGGACAGGGTTTTTTCCTGTCTGCACATTGCAACATGGATCAGCAAAGCTCTTTCCACTGTTTTGGTCTCTTTCTGGGGATGCAGGAAAAGGGTTCGGTGACTTTTGCTGTTGATTATGAATTTGCAGCAAGAACAAAACCAGGGGAGGAATATGTCAGCAAGTACAAAGGTAACTACACTTTTACAGGGGGCAAGGCAGTTGGCTACCGCAATCTATTTGCCATACCATGGACTTCTTTCATCGCTGAGGACAGTCCTTATTTCACTAATGGTACACTCCATCTCAGGGCTGAACTTACTATCAGGAGTTGATTCCTTTGTCAATGGATACTTTTCTTTTTGCCTCTTGGTTGAGTTCAACGCCCAATGGTTCTGGTTTGATAAAAGCATGTAAGGCAAAGTTTAGATGAAGGTACCAACTGCCATAGGCTAGGTATTGAAGTATTTTGTATTAAATCACTTTGGCCATGCTGAGATGAAAAAGGTTGTAAATGGAATTGATGAGTGAAAGAATGTTTTCTTTTGAACGTTGGTTACCTCTGAAATGTTCTAATGTAATGTAATACTAGTAGCGTTTGTTTCATCAACGTGCGGACAAACTTTCTTCTGGTAAACAGCATTCCTGCTAAAGCATGGATACCATATCGAAGGTGGCACATAAACTTATTGATGTTGTATAGTATGGTTGATTACATAGTCTATGCTTACTGAAATTTGTTAGTGAGCTCTGGCCAATGGCCATTGGGCTTTCATAGGATTGAGTCATCTTGTCCATCTTGCAGTGAATTTTTCTTATTCCACTACTGTTTCTGCCAATTGAACCTCAGCTTGCAAGTGCTAAATAACTTAACGTTGTTTCGAAACAAGTAGTTTGTCCTGAATGGCATGGTAAACAATGCACACTACATCATGTCTCGATCAGCATGCTAGCAAAAACTTTCTTGCAATAAACAAGATATCTGCTTAGCAGTTTTGGAATCACATCCAGCAGTGGTTACAACAGTTAACAAAAGAATTCAAACCACTTTACCTGTTTGTTTGCCCAATAGTTTTAGCTGTATCGAAAAAGGGCGGTTCATGTTCTTTCATTGATTGGTTATTCCTCCCAGCTGTGTCTTATATACATTGAATGTGGCAAATGTAAGATGCTCATCCAAAACGTTTTGTATACTACTCCTTGGTACGTCTTTTGGCATTATTTCTGAATGTCCACAAGGCTCTGATAATCTTCCCAAAGTGTTTGAAACTTTTGTCTTTTTTTTAAATTCAAATTAAGTAAGCGCTGAAGTGTATCTTTTTGCTAAAAATAAAAATTGCAACTTATAATACTAGTGCTGGTATTGAGTAGCTACATTTTATATTTACAATTTTTTTGTTTGATCCAACTCCAACAATTGATAAATGACGTGAAAAGCGACAAGTAAATTAAGATGAAATGAGTTATTTAATGTGATAAATGAAATATTATGAAATCTATTGAAATAGGTTATGCTTTTTTGTGATAATGGTAGAACATTATCTAAAATCTTATTCTGTGAATTTATCCTGCTAGGAGAAAATAACAGAAAAAGAAAAGAATTTCCTATTTATATCACAATGGAATAAAGAACAATTGATGTACGCAATCTAATACTACAATTATTTGAGTTGACTTCTACATGTTTGATACTTCCTCCACCTCTTTCTCTCTCTCTATATATTTTATTTTGTTCGGATATATGTTGAAATTTAATTAATTTAAATTTGTGCATTATAAAATTTAAGGTACTTAATTTATTGTTACCGCTTTTATATTAATTGAGTTATGATTCTTTCAGAAAAAACTTCTTTACCGTCGTGAAATAGGAATAAGGTCTAATGTTACTTACTTTTTTTGAGTTTCACTCGTAAAATTAAGCTGAATATGTTATTATTATTTGATCCAATTAGTGAATGCTAATAAAGATATTTAAGAAAGAAAAAGTTATAGTTAATGCCACATTTTTATATAACTAGTTTAATCGTACGTGCCTCGCACGTGTAACATTTGATTATTTAAAATTTAATAATTTTGTTATTGCTGAGATTTTCAATGAAGTGCAAAAAGTTCAAATCAATTTTTAAAGATTCTTCACATTTTAATATAATAATGTAAACATAAACATATATTTTAGTATAAGCACATATGTATTTTACCATCAGGAATTTCAAATAGTTGATGGATCATCACTTTTGCATTTGTCACGCGGTACCTCTTTTCCCTGTTGCTAGAGACTAACAGATGCACATCAATTTGAACCATATTTGTAATACCATTGTTTTTATATTTTTGTTCTATATTTAAAATCTTTTATTGTTTTAAAAGTCAAATCTTTACAAAATCATTGATTATATTCTTATTATGTACGTTAAACTTTTAAAAAAATTGGTGCTTCTTAAATTTTTCTTGCTCTAACGCTTTTATATTTATTTTTAGATTTTTCAAATCTTCTTAAATTCAAATTTAGTTATTTAGAATTCTTAAACTAATGGAAAAAGTATTTTATTGTCATTAATTCCACTGATTTCTAATAAGGAAAAGTTTTACTATAAATATATTTAATTAATTTTCATCTCCTAAATATTAGAAAAATAGTGAAAAGATAAGTTTGTCTAAAGCAAAGACTTTTAATAAAGGACAAAAAATTCAAACAATATTTTTAAGGCCCTTCACACTTTTAATATAGTATAGATAGATAATATAACTATGTTTAATACTAATATTTCATTATACTCCTTTCTTTCAATTTTACCCGTCATATTTTAAGTTGGCACACCGATTAACAAAAATAATTAATAACATGACTATTTTATCATAGTATCTATATAAATTCGATTAGAAAATTAGTGACAAGTAAAAGCGGAGGTAGTAACTGTTATATTTGTATAGTATGTTATATTATATGATGATTTGTATAAAAACATTCTATTATACTAATAGAAAATTATTTAAACAAAGGACATTGTTATTGAAAAATTTAATTGTACACTAATGTTCCTTTAGTCATTTAGAAAAGAGAAGAAAAAGAAAAACTGAAATTTGCGTCAGTAATTTACTAATTTACTGTTTTGTCCTCACATATCACGGCTCATTACCAAACCGCCAAGGGATAAAATAGTCTAAACAACCGACTCTCGTAGTTTCGACGCTAGCTAACTCCATTGAGGAAAAAAAAAAAGACCTATATAAAAATAAAACTAAAATTAATTACATCACCTTTTTTCAGATAAGAAAAAAATCGAAGCTCTCTTCAGTTGTTTCTAGGGTTTCATTCATTCATCGTTTTCATATTAGCAAAACCTAAGAAGCAATCATGCCGAAAAATAAGGGAAAGGGAGGAAAGAACAGGAAGAGAGGAAAGAACGAAGCAGATGATGAGAAGAGAGAGCTAGTATTCAAGGAAGATGGACAGGAATATGCACAAGTACTACGTATGTTAGGTAATGGAAGATGTGAAGCTATGTGTATTGATGGTACTAAACGTCTTTGTCATATACGTGGTAAGATGCATAAGAAGGTTTGGATCGCTGCTGGTGATATCATCCTTGTTGGTCTCCGTGATTATCAGGTTAGATCTGGGTTTTTTCTTGCAGATTTAGAATTTTTTTCGGGTATAGTTTTGGTAGTTAGTTGTTGTGTTTCGCTTATCGAGAGTCGATTTGACTAGTTTTTTAAGTTAAATTGGATTGGATTAGTTTAGTGTTTTAAAATTAAAATTTGGATGTTCAATAACTGTGTAGGAAGTAGTATAAATTGCAAGTTTTGATATGGTTTGACTCTCGAAAAGGAATTTGTGGCGAGTATTTTGGAACGGAGGGAGTACTTTTAGTTGGAATTTGAGCCTTGCACTTAATTCTATCTTTATTGGCGCTGTTAAAACTGAGATTTTCTCTCTTTATTTCTCGCTTTGCTATTCCTATTGAAAATTTGAGATTTTGATGGACCAAAATTGAGTGGAAAAGAATATAGAGGTTCAACTAGTACAGGATTTAGATGAAATCATTCATTGATTGATTGAAAACTGTGTTTTTGCTTTTTCCTTGGCGTCTTTTCAGCTGTGTTTTATGTATCTGTATACGGGTTGTACGTTGTCTATAATTTATAGATTTCTTCCCCCAAAAGAAAGTTAGGTAAAAGAATGAGTAGGTGAATCATATTTTTTGTTTATGGACTGATTGTAGTTTGTGTATTTGGCCAAGCTAATTTAGTTCCACTATGTTTCTGTTGTTGTAATCCTTAAAGGACCAAGATGGTATTGTTATTTGATTATTGAGTGTCATAAGAGTATACATGTAAAGTAGTCATATTTTGTTTGTATTATATGTTGTTATTTGAGGGTCATAAAGTATAAATATGAAGTCTTGATATCCTTTTTTGCTCAATGATGAATTCTGGTTATTCTACGATGTGATGCATTACAAATCTTTGATTAACTATCAAAAAGAAAAATGTTATGAGAGTGCGAAGAAGATTTCTGTGTTTGTAAATGTGCCTCTTTTGGATGTGAGGATCTTTTTTGTACTGTTACTTGGGTGATTAGTCACAAAATTGGGTTGCTTGTTAATGTTAGTCAGCTCTTATATAATGTGAATTTGTCTTCTGTTTTTGGGTTTTTGCCAGGATGACAAGGCTGATGTAATTCTGAAGTATATGCCAGATGAGGCAAGGTTGTTGAAGGCTTATGGAGAGTTGCCAGAGAACACTAGGCTCAATGAGGGTATTGCTAATATGGATGAAGAAGATGATAATCCTGCTGATGATTACATTGAGTTTGAAGACGACATCGATAAGATCTAAATTTCCTGGTCTTATAGTGCTGTGACGGGGTTCTGATGGCCTCGCTAAATATTTCGTTGGAGTTTGAGTTAAATACCAAAAACAAAAAAGAAAAGAGTACTTTATATCTACCGTTTGAAGTAATATGATTGTCCTTTGTGCACTAGTATTTCTGTATGAAGATTTATGCTTTTATAATACAATTGCAATAACCTGTTCTCTATTTTACTCATGCAATTCTTTATCCATTTTATGCAATAATAGCCTATGCTGATGCTCAAAAAAGGAGGAGGAACAGCCTTCTGAGTTGCTCTAGATTTTCTAAAACCCCGCTGAACATTGAACCCGTTCCATAAGGTACAGTGTGTGGTTTATTGGCGTCTTTTGGAGTGTGCGGTTTTTGAGCAAGATGTTTGTAGGCTTACTAGCTATGGCCAAAATCTGGAATCAGTTCTTTGTAGTTTAGTACTGCTGGATATCTCTTGCTGCCTCTGTTTATGGATTCTGAATGTAAAAAAAAGAAACTTCTATGTTCAGTCTGTGTGTGTCTGTTTCTATGCTTCTTAAGACACTTGCTCTTGGTTATAGTATTCATGCTGGAAAGTTGCCTACTCAGTTGAAACTAGCCTGTCACACTTCTCAGTGTTGCATTTTGGGGTCCTTTCCGGAGTTCTAATTCATGGTTTATATGATTACTGTCTCGTTTTGCCTTGAAATGTTCTTCAGCGATGAGACAATGACCCCAGTTTTTGCCTTCTCTTCATAGAATGCCTGCTATGTCACGGGCTGAAATGTAGTACTAACAGGTCAATCTTGCAGCATTACTGTTCTCATAAGTAATGGTCTCGTTTGAACTTTTCACAACCAGTATTACAATTTACATACATTCCAAGGTTGAACTTATGATTTTAGTCAACAACCTCACACAATTTGTGTTGAATAGCTGGATTTGGAACCTAAGCACTTTAATTTTGTTTACAACTTCTCTTGTTTAGCTTACTGGTATCCCCAAATTGCGCTGTTCTTTTGATTGTTGGCACTCGGCAGCAACCTGATTCCACTATCATTATCATTTGGCGTGAAGTTGTATTAGTCGTTAGTGTTCTACTCTAGGAAGCCTATGATATAGTGATCAACCTTCAAATACCTTCCTGCTTATTGAGAAGCTCTTCTTGACTACGTAAAAATTACAGGAGATTATCCTGTACTATTTCAACAGGCGAATCAACATTAACATTATTTTACTCTTCAGCTACTCGACATGATTTATAACATTGAGAATCTTAATAATGGATCCACTTATTACTATTTAAGTAGGAAACTTTATATTCAGAGACAAAAAGAAACGAGCTTCTCAGCTAAGTAATGTCGTATAAATTGGTGGCAGCCTGACCAGATTGAAAGGGAAAAAGCTACGACTCCGATCAAGAGATATACCAACTAATACAAACCTAGTTCATACCAAGCTACGTCTCAGAAAGATGTTTGAAGGATTTTAGCTATGGCTAAGGTTTGGAATCAGTTCTCTGTAGTGTGGTGATGCTGGATATTCATTACTGCCTTTGGTTTATGGATATGCTGAATGAGTTTCTATGCTTGGTTTTCCCTGCCGGAGAAATGCCCACTCAGTTGAAATTAGTCTGTCGCCCTTCTCAGTGTTGCATTTTTGGGTTCTTTCCAGAATACTAATTCATGCATTAGAAGATTACTGTCTGGTTTCGCCTCGAAATGCTCTTAAACTATGAGACAATGACCCCAGTTTTCGACATTTCTTCATGTTTCTATGATGCAGGCGAATATGCAGGACATTATTGGTTTACTGAGATGTCCTAGTACTAAAAGCAGGTCAGTCTATATTGTTCTCATAACTGATGGTTTCATTTGAATTTCATAATCAGTATTACACACATTCCAGAGTTAACATATGATTTTAGTCCAACAACCTCGCAAAATGGATGTCGCATTTGAATGTCAGTTTTGTGCCATACATGTTTTCATTGGCATCAGTTTCATGAGCTAAAAGGGTTATCCGTAAGATGGAAATATACAATTGCCCAAAGACTGATAAACTGTTTTTCTCCTCACCCAGTGCCTGCATATCGTCGTCATGTATAACTATATCCAATGCGTAGAGTATGATTTTGTTTTCCAAACTAGCAATCCAAGCTCTAGAGAAAGAATAGGTTATATTCTTATCTACCGCATTACCTAATAGTCATAATGTAAGCTGGGAAAACACAAGCATATCGAACTTGCCTGAATGAAGGTGATTCAGAGTTGTCACTATAAAGTGGAATTACAAGGAGCGAAGGCCGTAAGCAAATTGTGAAACAGTGCACGGACGCACACCTGGCGTGATGTTCTCTGGGTTGGGAGGGAGGAAAAGAATGTGGGGCATACTTTTTTTTGTGGTATAATCATTTAGTATTCAAAATTCATTGGTTGAAATAAGTGAAGCAAAAGCCTTATTTGTGGTATAATCATTTAGAGCGTGTTTGGAAGAGATTATAAGTTGGTCAAATATTTTAGGAGTGTTTGACAATTTTAAATTAATTTTGACTTAAAAAAAGCTAAAAATAAGAAGTTGATATTTCCTATTTATTTTTCCTAGCTTATAATCTATTCATAATTGATCAAGTAAATGACTTTTTTGTCTTTATAATAATTGCACGTCATTTGACCATGAACTCAAAAACAGGTAGACGTACTTCTGATCCATTCTGCTTTCTATAGTAAGTCACATTTTGTTTGTAATCATTTGATAATATATATTTTCTTCCCTCTTTTTTTTTTTTTTCCCTTCATAGTTTTGCTTTAGAGTTAAAATATAAACTTCATCAATATTTTAAGATGTATTTTTAAATCATATTACAAAAATAAATTTTCAACTTATAATACTTTTCATATAAATTTTAAATATCTAAATTTTAATTTTAAAATATTAAATTAATCTAATCTCATTTAACTTTAAAAATTAGTCAACTAAACTCTCAAATCCTCAATTCATACGGATAAATTAGCAATTCGCCACTTTTGATAAGTTCATTCAGTCGTCTCTCTCAATTAAAAAACGTAATAATTACTACGTGAGACAACACATAAGTAAAGAAAAGAATATTTTCTTTTTTCTCTCTTTTCCTTTTTTATTGGTTTGAAAATTAATATCTTTTCACATTTAGTAACAATACAATTCTGAATTTTTATTTTAATCTTGATGAAATGATTTATTCATGAAATTATTATATATATATATATGTGTGTATGTATGTATGTATGTATGTATGTATGTATGTATGTATTGAAACTGAATTAAAATATATATATATATATATATATATATATATATATATATATATATATATATATATATATTAATTTTAATTTGAATCATTTTAGAAATAAAAATTAATAATAATTAACTCTATATATTGTTAACAACTTAAGGGTATTTCAGACATTTTGATAAAAAAAGTGCTTAAAAGCACTTGTTGACCAAACACATCAACAATTTTTTTTCAGTTTCAGCACTTTTATCCAAACACGTAACTAACTGCTTATTTTTATAAGAGTAAATACATAATTACCCCTCTGATGTTGGTCGTGATTTTCAAAAAGACACCTAAACTTTGAATTCGACCTATTACTCCACGATTCTTCTTTATTTCGTTCCAAATTTACCATTTTGGACCTCTGCGTATATACACGCGCCACAAGCGCGTGAAAGAGCTCAAAATTGACTTTTTTAACCAATAAAAAGCTGTCACGTGTAAATAATTAATATATAATTTATATTCTTTTTTTTTTAAAAGGAAAAAAATTAATATTTATTTATTTTTTTAAATTACCCGGTACCCCTCCCCCAAATCCACCCTTTCTTCTTCAACACCATTAAAGCTTCATTGAAACTTTTTTTTTTAAATATCATTAAAATTCAATCAAAGCTCAACACAATGTCTTTTTCAACACAATATCTTCTTCGACACCATTAAAGCTCCTCCATTAAAGATCCATTGAAACTTTTTTTTTTTTTTTAAAAAATTTCTTTAAAACTCCATTAAAGCTCCTTCATTAAAGCTCATTTAACTATCTTTAAAACTCAATTCAATCATTTAACTATCCTTAAAACTCAATTCAATCATAAAACAATCTTTTGAATTGATTTGAGCAAAAAAAATAAAATGGACAGGAAGGGGGGTAGGGGGAGATGCTGACAGGGTGGGGTTGTTGAACGGAGGGTGGGGGTGGGGGTGGAGGGGAGCTGCTGGACGTCGGGGGGTGGGAGGGGGTGTTGGACGCGGGGGTGGGGTGGGTGATAAATTAAATAAAAAGGAAAGATTTATTAAAAAAAAAATGAAATTAAATACATTTAACACGTTGCAGCACCTGATTGGTGCGTGTGTTCAATCTCTTTGTTGTGACTGAGATTCAACAAAAAATGGTGTATTTGCAACGAATTAAATAAGAATCGTGGGGTAATAGGTCGAATTCAAAGTTTAGGTGTCTTTTTAACTTGTATATACATCTAGATTCCATCAGAAAATGCTACCTGAAGTGCAGGAACATCTTATTTTTTCCTAATCAGCAAGAGATCATTACCTAAATATTTATTCAAATAGCTATCTTGTAAAATCTTGGGTTACTTATCTAGAATTCCTCAGTCAATGCTAATTGCAACGTGTTGCTTATTTCTGATCAACAAGTGATTTTGGGCAATATCATTGGTCCTGGATCTGCAGTGGACCACCCAATAAAGTTAGTTTTAACAAAATAAACCCACATGCTATTTTCATGTTGGTAAATCAGAGTAATAATAACTTCTAAGTTTGGGAGTAACTTTTTTGTCACACACACTCTGCAATCTTCTAGGAATTCTGCGGTGCAGGCTTTCTCCAGTAATTCAGTGGCATTATCCTCTGTTTCTGAACCGGCTTCCAGATCCAATAACTAACAGAAGTACGTGCAGAGCTCCAAATGCATGTCCACTGAGATGCTAATACAACTAAATTATTAACACCTTAGAAGCTACCCAAGAAATTGTTTTAATTTGTTTACTTCCCAAACTACAGCTTAAATTTTCGGCCTTATAATGCAATCAGTAGTCCTCTTACGATTCTTCACTAAGTTGCTCAAATTAATCTAAAACCATATGAATCGCAACAGAAAATATTATGACGGAGACACCAACAAGAACATATCCGGTGTATTTCTACGAGTCAAGTCTGGAGAGGGTAGAGTGTACACAGACCTTACCCTTACTTTGTGCAGATAGAGAGGCTGTTTCCAAAAAAAAACCCGGCTCAAATATATGTTAGACGTTATGATTGCAAAGTGAGAGTCTGATGTTCGAAACATCTCCAAAATCTCAGGAATTCTATGCAAATTAGACGTAGAAAAGGCCTATGATCACTTCAACTAGGATTTCCTATAGAACCAAAAATATGAAAATCCAATTCCTCACCATTAGGTCTCCATAGCAGATCTGACTCATCCGTGAATGGTACCACCTTGCCCAGCGTTCTTCAACCAACAATGTAACCGTTTCACTTGTAAAAGGTGAACGGAAAGGTGAACGGAAGGGGTTAAAGAAAAAATGAACACCATTTCACTCGTAACAACTTTCTTTTTCTCGTTTCCAGGCATAATAATCATAGCACTATCAGATTATAGTTTTGGTACTTCCGAAAGTCGAACCATCATCATCAATATTTGATAAATGCCCCATTTAGTTCGTGGAACTTCATGGTCTTTGGGGAAAAGAAACATTTTATTAGATTCGGTACAAAGAAAATGTTCTTCAACAAGCTGCGTAAAGTTGAATTTCATTGTTTCTTTAACTAAAGAAAAAGATTCCTTTCCCAAATCCTTCCTACCCCCGCACCCCCCACCCACCCACACAAAAGAAGGAAACTCAACATTGAACCATAAAGTTAATGCATCAAGAAAGAAAGGCATGCAGTCCAGTTACCATTGTAAAAAAAAACAGGCATATAATAATGATACGAATAGTATTCCCACATAGTGGGGTCTGGGGAGGGTAGAGTCTACGCAGACCATACCACGACCTTAGGTGAAGTAGAGAGACTGTTTTTGATAAACCCTCGGCTTAGGACAGTATACCAAACATAAAAGATAAGTGCATATAAACTAGTATGGTACGCAAAATAAACTAACAGTATAACAAACACCAAAGATAAGTGCATATAAACTAGTACGGTATGCAAAATAGCCACACGATAATACTACAACCACAACACCACGAACAAGAAACTCCAGACAAAAGAACCGCTTCCCTACTATACCAACGCACTCCCACCCCCTAACCCTCTACCCCAATCCGCATCTCCATAACTTCCTATCAAGGGCCATGTCCTCCGTAAGCTGTAACTGCTCCATATCATGCCTAATCACCTCCCTCCAATATTTCTTCGGTCTACCTCTACCCCGCCTAAAACCATCCATAGCCAGTGTCTCACACATCCGCACTGGAGCATCAGAACCCTCCTCATCATGTGTTCGAACCAACGTAACCTCACTACTCGCATCTTGTCCTCCACCGAGGCAACTCTCACCTTCTCTCGAATAATCTCATTACTCACCCTATCTTTCTTGGTATGTCCACACATCTATCACAACATTCTTATCTCCGCCACCTTCAACTTTTGAATGTGGAACTTTTTAACTGGCCAACACTCCGCTCCATACAACATAGTCGGCCGGACTACCACTCTGTAGAACTTACCTTTAAGCTTCGGGGGCACCTTCTTATCACATAAAACTCACGAAGCGAGCCTCCATTTCAACCATCCTGCCCCAATACGATGCGTGACATCCTCATTAATCTCACCATTGCTTGAATCATAGACCCCATATACTTGAAACTCTCCCTCTTCTGAATGACCTGAGAGTCCAGCTTCACAACCACTCCAGCCTCCTGCGACACATCACTGAACTTACACTCCAAGTACTTCGTCTTGGTTCTACTTAACCGAAATCCTTTATCCTCAAGTGTCTGTCTCAAAATCTCCTATTTATCATTAACTTCACCCCGAGTCTCGTCAATCAGTACCACATCATCTGCAAATAACATACACCAAGACACCTCCCCTTGAATATGTCGCGTCAAAACATCCATCACCAAGGCAAATAAAAATAGGCTAAGATTCGATCCCTGGTGCAACCCTATCAAAACTGGGAAGTGCTCCGAATCTCCACCTACTGTCCTCACACGAGTTTTCGCACCATCATACATATCTTGAATCGACCTAGTGTATACTACGAGCACCTCTCTAGCCTCCAAG
This sequence comes from Capsicum pubescens, assembly GCA_030864215.1. Lineage (NCBI taxonomy): Eukaryota > Viridiplantae > Streptophyta > Magnoliopsida > Solanales > Solanaceae > Capsicum > Capsicum pubescens. Next base: position 239,050,846 of record CM061545.1, read on the forward strand.
CACCTCCACAGAATCTTCCTGGGAACTCTGTCATATGCCTTCTCAAGATCAATAAATACCATGTGCAAGTCCTTCTTCCTCTCTCGAAATTGCTCCACTAATCTCCTCACAAGGTGAATGCCTCAGTGGTCGAGCGACCCGGCATGAAACCAAACTGATTCTCAGAAGAGGGGTCTCAAATTTTCATCTTTTTCAGTTCTATTACACTTGTTTCAGTCTTGAAGGTTCAACATGTTATTGGCTTTTTCCCACCCGCCCTTTCTACTGAATAAGGTTCCTTGTGCATGATCAAGGGATGCATAGTGATAGTCCTGGTAGTTACTAATTTCTATTTTTTCCACAGGAAAGAGAGACATTAAAGCCAAAGCTTTGGAAGTGGTTGAAGAAAAAGAGAAAGTAGAAGACGAGCAAAGAAGCTATGAAGCACGAATGAGTACAACATGTGATTGGAAGGAAACAGGCTGAGGTAAGGAGGAGAGAAAAACGAAAGATAAAGGAAAATAACGCGAGAAGAAGCAAGGCAACAACAGAGTATGCAGAGACAATGAACTCCTACGAAAGGAGCGGATAAAGATCAAAGGAATTCCCAGTGTCGAATGCAACAATCTTCCTATTTGGAAATCTGTTTTTTCTGCCTCTATGTTGTGAATCTGATCTAATTTTGATCATCTTTGCTGTAAGACGAAAAGATGATGGCTTAAAAGAAAAGTAATAGTAACGTGAAAAAGTTTCGAACTGGAAATAGAAAAGAGTTGGAAAAAAACTTTAAGAAGGAATTTGCTGAACCCAAGCCAGCTGAATCATTGAGAAATGATTCATATCAAACAACAATATCAGCAGGAGGATGTCACGTTTCTGACAACTCTACTGATCATGAAAGGGCGATGCATCCCCATAGCATTTTCTACCATGCCATCAAGCTCAATTCATTTAAAGTTCTTTTCCAAATTATGCCAGTGAACGTATGATTTACACCCCAATAGTTGCTACATTTTAAATTTGTCATGTCATCATTATGCCAAAAAAGGCGGCTAGAGTTAGAAATTTGGCTAGAGTATTTTGACTTATATTAATTCTGTGTTGTGCAAACTTTAAATTTTCAAATAATGATCTCAGTTACAAGAGATTTCTCTGTTTATCCACCTTAGTTGTTAATTTTGTTTTTGAGTGTTAATCACCATCAATTATAATAGTTACCTACCGTATTTAGCAGAATCATATTTTATTTATTAGAAAGTAGATTATATATATTTAGTCTAGAATATTATGTTATTATATTTACCATATATAGTTCTTATCACGTATAGTATTTTCCATGTATAGTTTCCCTTGTAACTATAGTATCAGTGCTTTACCCTTTTTTCTCTAGTGGTCTCTCCTTTTTTTCCTTTCCTTCTATTCGTGTTTTCCCCCCAGTCCATTTCAATGGATTCCCATCATCAACAATGAAACTTGATGGAAATAATTATTTTTTGTGGGCTTCGTAGTTTCGAAATTTTCTTGAGGAAAAAAAGCTGTGGGTTCATGTTACTTCTCCCAAACCAAAAAACACGATTGAGAATGCCGAAGTCATCTCCAAATGGTGTGTTTCTGATGTAAAGATACGCACATGGATTATGGAATCCATTGACAACGCAATTGCTCGGAATCTTAGTCCTATGACCTCTGCTCGTACGATATGGGACTACCTCCTAATGGATCTATCAGCGTAGTAATGATGTACAAATTTATCAATTAGAACAGTCGCTTACATCTTTTTCTCAGGAGACCGCTAACATTCAAGAATTTTATTATTCAATAATGCTAATTTGGAATGAGATGTATTTGATTGATGACACTAGTATTCCAGAAGCGGCACTCAAAACGGTCCTTAAAATACGACAAAAATATCGTTGTTGTACGTTCCTTATGAAGTTACGTCCAAAGTTCGAGCATATTCAGGCCTATTCTCAATGCAACTCAACCTCTTCGCTTGATAGTATTTTTGCTGATCTTCTTGCTGAAGAGACTCGTCTGGCCTCTCTCTTTTCTCTGAGTTCCCCTCCTAATTTCTTTGTTGCTTACAAGGGGAAATATCATGACTTGTCTACTGTCGAGTGGTTCAACTGTCATGAGAAGGGTCACTATCCTTCTCATTGCCATAACCAGAGTAGTTTTACCTCCAAATTATTTTGTCGATATTGCAAGAAAGATAGTCATCTGATAGAAAATTGTTGAATCCGTCCACCATGTTCCAACCATTCAACCACTTCTACAGCCTTTACTGTTAGAGTAGGTAAAAAGTCCCACATTAGTTGGGGAATAGACTGGTAGTTTGCTTATATGGACTTGGGTAATCCTCACTTCATAAGCTAGCTTTTGAAGTTGAGTTAGGTTCAATATCAATTCTATCATGGTATCAGAGCCAGGTCCATCCCCGTCTTGGGCACTTGAGTAATCCTCACCTCATGAGCTAGCTTTTGAGACCTTATCCAAGGTCATGCCGCAGATTTTGAGCCTAAGTGCCACTCATCATATGAATGGTGACTTGGCAATCTTTACTTCCTCAAAGCCTTCTTCGGTCCCTGTAACTATCACTGTTGCCAATGGAACGAATCTTGACATTCAGAGTAGTTGCACTTTATCCCTGTAACTATCACTGTTGCCAATGGAACGAATCTTGACATTCAAAGCAGTGGCACAGTAAAGTTTATCTTCCCTGATTCTCCTCCTCTAGTCTTATCTAGTGTTTTTTTATGTCCCTAAATTATCTGCTAATTTGATTTCTATTAATCATCTTGTTGACTAAAACTGCTTAGTTTTTTTCTCACCCAATATTCTGGTGATTTAGTGTCTGAGATAGATTTCAAGAATAATGTCATTATTGATTGTGAATCTTGTGCTCTTGCAAAATCACATTTGTTGTCATTTAATAAAAGTATTCATCATACTACTTCTCTCTTTGAACTTATTCACTCTGATGTGTTGGGATCCTGCGAGCTCTAAGTCGCTCTCTGCTAATTTTTATTATTTTATATTTGTAGATGATGTATCTCGATTTACATGAATATACTTTATTAAACACAAATCTGAGGAATTCAGGGTATTTAAGTATTTCTATGCCATGGTTCATACTTAGTTTGAGAAAAATATAAAAATCCTTCGCACGGACTCAGGCGGTGAATACATCTCTAAAGATTTTGAGCATTTCTTGGCTACTGAAGATGTCATTCATCAGAAAATTTGTCCTCACCAGTCTTAGCAGAATGGTGTTGTTGAGCAGAAACATCACCATATTATTGAACAACTCATGCTCTTCAACTTTATGCCAATTTTCCACAATTATTTTGGGATGACAGTGTCCATACGACTGTGTATCTCATCAATCGGATGCCCACTAAGGTTCTCCAAAATCAGTACCCTTTACAAAAGCTTTTTGATACTAAGCCTTTGAATGACACTTTTCGTGTTTTTGGATATACGTGTTATGTGCTACTTTCGAGATCTGAGTACTCTTATGATGCTAAGTATGCCAAATATTTTTTTTTGGGATATTCAGACACTCAAAAAGGTTATCGTTGTTATGACTTGGATGCTAAATGCGTGAGGATCTCACACAATGTTCTATTCTTTGAGGACTCTTTCTCTTTTTGCTCTACTGTAGAATTAACAGATGTCACTGTTCTGTTGACTTCCTTATTGTCCTATTTTGTTGATGAGCAAGAACCTAATGTGAGAGTTCCCCTAGCTGCTCCTCCTCCTTCACCGTCTTCGGATCCAGGTATCCCCTCTTCCTCTCATATTCTTCCCTAATATGAACCACTACATAGTGTAGTCACTACCAGATCTGGTCGGGTTAGTAAACCCCCTTCCTGCCTATCATTTTTATCTTCACTTGATCATATCTCTATTCCTAGATCTTATAAACAGGCGACTGACAGTAAAGAATGGACCCTTGCTATGCAAACTGAACTTGATGCACTAGCCCAAAATCTTACATGGGATCTAGTTTGGCACCATCGAATCAAACTATGGTTGGGTGTAAATGGGTCTATACTTTGAAGCAAAAGTCCGACGGCACATTAGATCGATATAAAGCGCGCTTGGTGGCGCAAGGCTTCAAGCAAGAGTATGAAATCGATTATGAGAAAACTTTTCTCCCGTGGCTAAAATGACTATTGTTTGTAAATTACTGGCTATTACGGCAGCTCGAAAATGGGAGTTATCCGTGACTGTATACATGAAGCCCTCCTCCCGGCTTATTCACTTCCCCATCCATGGTATGCAAATTGCAGAAGGCTATTTATGGCTTGAAGCAAGCTCCGCGTGCTTGGTTCTCTAAGTTGAAGTCTGTTCTTTTGCAAGGTGGCTATCGACAGAGTTATAATAAATATTCTCTATTTATCTCTTCCTCACCACGAGGGATGGTTTTTGTGCTAATATATGTTGATGATCTCTTGATTACTGGGGATGATGCAGAAGGTATTTTACAGCTTAAAGGTATGTTACAATCTTCATTTCAAATGAAGGACTTGCAATATGAATCTTATTTCCTTTATCTCGAAATATCTCGTAATATTGGTGGCTATTTTCTCTGCCAACGAAAGTTACCAAAGGAATTTTGGACATGGCTCACCTGACTGATGAAACCACTGCTGATACGTCTATGGAGCTGAACACTCATTATTCTAAGAATGATGGGGAACCTCTCTTAGACCCGACTCTTTTCCGATGTCTTGTTGGGAGATTGGTCTACTTAACTATCACTAGACCTGACATTTCTTATGCAGTTCATATTCTTAGTCAGTTTGTGTCTGACCCTCGACGGCTTCATCTTACGGTTGTTCATCGCCTTCTCCGTTATCTTTGATCAACCGCAACTGTGTGTCTGCATTATAGTCATGACTTACTTACTCTCTTGCATGCCTTCTCATATTTTGATTATGGTGGGTGACTTGACACTCGTCGTTCGACCACTGGGTATTGGGAAGTAGATTATATATATTTAGTATAGAATATTCTGTAATTATATTTACCATATATATATAGTTTTTATCATATATAGTATTTTTCATGTATAGTTTTCCTTGTAATTATATAAGGGGATGAGCTCCTTCATTACAATGATATTACAACAACAACAACATACCCAGTGTATTCCCACCTAGTGGGGTCTGGGGAGGGTAGAGTGTTCGCAGACCATACCACTACCTCAAGAGAAGTAGAGAGGTTGTTTTCGATAGACCCCCGGCTTAGGACCAATAACAGTATAACAAATACAAAAAGTAGGCGCATATAAACTAGTATGGTACACAAAATAAACTAACCGTATAACAAAGACAAAAGATAAGTGCATAATAAACTAGTACGGGATGCAAAAAAGCCAACACCACTAGCCCCAAACTACAACCACAACACTACGAACCAGAAACTCCAGACCCAAAGGAGCACTCCCCTATTATTACCTCCGCGCTCCCACCCCCTAACCCTCTACCCTAATCCGCGTCCTCCACACCTTCCTATCAAGGGTCATGTCCTCTGTAAGCTGTAATTTCTCCATATCATGCCTAATCTCCTCCCTCCAATATTTTTTCGATCTACCTCTAGCCCGCCTCAAACCATCCCTAGCCAGAGTCTCACACCTCTGCACTGGAGCATCAGGGCCCCTCCTCATTACAATAATATTACAATATAAAATTTTAATCGCTATTATTTTATTTTGATGATAACTCAAATTGGAGCGGCTATGGCTAAGTTAAACAACGTTCTCACAAAAATCTCCAAAAAGGAATTATGTTTGAAAAGAATGGAAACAGCGGTAAGATGTCCTGCAAAAATCTTCAAAGAGAAATCATGTTTGAAAAGAATGGAACAATCAGGATTTGTAACTTTTTTCTGTCTGCGGGTTTGTTTTTTTACCTATCAGTTTCATACATTATTATTTTTTATCTTTTTTTCTTATCTTTCTTGATTTCTTAATGTTTTTTTTTTTTGGGTGCAGATGTGGATAAAAATATACAACACTGACTGAGAATTCTCTAGAGGCAAAAAGTTTCACATCATAGTTATATAAATTACCATCATTGGATTTTGTTTATTTCTTGATTTTTCGTAATTCGAGAATTGTTAGCATGATCATTTCAGTAAAATTAATGGTCTAAAGTCAAACTTAAACAAGAGGTTTAGATATATAAATATACATATAGAAATACTAATAATAATTTATAGATATTTTTTTGTTGTTGTATATTAATTATTTTTGGTGTAATATTTTTAAAAGGCATATAACTTTTAACCTCACATATAATATGATTATTAATAAAAGAAAGATCCATTTTAGTTTATAGATGTTATCCATTTCTTTGTAATATATTAACTTGGATGTTGTTGTTAAAACGTTAATTATTAATATGAAGTTTGAGTTATTTAATTTAAAGTTTTAAAATATTTCTAGTAAAAATTAGGTAGCTCTTTTTTTCTATATTTTTTTAAACGTCTTTCACAATCTTCATTATTATTTCAAATGAAATTGAAATCATAAAATTTAGTTTGGAGCCTAAAACAAATGCTTTATTAGTCTTACCCTTGAGTCATCCTGGCTGTTAATAGCGTATTTTTTTTAATGTAGAAAGATTTAGATTTGATCTCCATTAACAGAGAATTTCTTGGATCTTTTTGGAGTATTTGATAATCAGAAGAGAGAGAGAGAATTGATCTCTTTATGAATATTCATGAATTTATGAAATATTTGAGATGCCTCTTAAAGGGGCGAAGTCCCTAAGTAAATTGTGAAAACAGTGCACTGACGCATGCCTGGCGTGATGTTCTCTGGATTGGGAGGAAAATAATGTGGGGCATACTTTTTTGTGGTATAATCATTTAATATTCGAATTTTATTTTAAATATATTACCATATATAATGAATGTCTACTTTACCATACATAGTAAATATCTACTTTACCATATATGAATATCTATTTATGGAAAAGTTAGAAACCCCAAGGTTATTTTCCCCCTAAAAATAAAGGGGTTTTACCTTCATTGTAATTCACTCCTCAAGAATCCCTCAAGAGAAATAAGAATTAATCTCACTATTCTCTCTACTCTTCTTCTTTATTCTTTCTTATTTTATAACACATTATCAGCACGAGACTCTGCCAAACAGGTGAGATTATAAATCTAAAGAATTTCAAGGTTAGTAATTCTTTATGTTATTTGTCTTTTGCTACTAATAATATAATTATTGTTGGATTTGGGAAAAAATAATTGGTTTTGAACCATTATGTTTTAAGTTTATTCCTCAAGAACAATATTATCAAAAGGCATCATGATAATATGTTGGGTTCAAGTTCCATCGATTTATGTTTAAGACGCCTTTATATGGATAAGACGTTGAGTTTGAATCTCAATGCACCATATTGATAATATTATGATGGCTAACGCAAAATAATGGATATTTGGTGAAAAGTGATGAAACATGTCCCATTAAATATGCTCCATTCCTTGAATTGAATGTGGTAGCAATAAATCATATGTATGCCTCAATGTATTTTTGAAGTAGCTATCATAATTTGAATACGCTTAAGGCATGATTATATTTCATTCTTCCTGGGAATAAGAATGCTTAAGGCATAATTATATTTCATTCCCGAGAATGGAAATTTAGATTATTATAAATACAAATCTATACCTTGGGGGTGAATGTTTATTTATGAAAAAGTTAGAAACCCCAAGGTTAGTTTTTCCCTATAAATATAGGGGTTTTCCTTCATTATAATTCATCCAAGAGGATCCCTCAAGAGAAATAATAATTACTCTCTCTATTTTCTCTACTCTTTTTCTTTGTTCTTTAATATTTTATAACATGTTATCAGCACAAACATATTTTTTGTTGTGAAGATATCACAATCCACCTCTAACAGAGGTAGAATAATTGAAAGATTGAATATCTTCAAGTTACTAGAGAAAATTGAAGGAAAGGTGTCTTTTAAGTCTTGAATGAAAGATTGGTGACATTGACCAACAGATAGGGTCAAACATCATTAGAAAACTTGATTAAGTTAATTGTGGACTTGATTAATATTTTCAAAACTTTCTAATCTTTTCAAAAATACAAATCAACCCAACCCACACCCCTCTTCAATCCTAATCAACCACTCTCTCTCTCCAGCTTCTCCCAATCAACAGTTCTGTAAAATTTCTTCCTTCAACCGGCGACAAATAGTCGGGCGAGTTCCGTTTCAACTTTCAACCGTCGATCGACGTGAATACTTTTTCGGCGACAACAACTTCGAGTTCTTCGTCCTCCCATTTCCTTTTTTCACAGGTAAAAAATTATGAAGAAACAGAGAAACTTGAGCCAACTACTCTTCTGGTATTGAAATGTGGACTGAATAAAATCCTAATTTCTGGCATTTCTTCTTCTCGTTATCATACTGTTGATTCGAATTTGTTGGTAATTTTTTGTCACAGTTGATGTTCTTAGTGTGTATGTATGTGTGTGATATGTTGGTGTTGCTGGGTTGATTTGTTGTTTGTCTTGGTAGAAATGGTATTGCAACAATTGAAACATCTGATATAATAGATGAAATATATGATGCAACAGATGAAAATCTGATGCAAAAGATTAAAAATTTGATGCAACTATAAAAATCTGATGCAACAGGTGAACAATCTAACAGATCATTCATCTGTTGCGACAGACGACTCTTTTGTTTGGAAGAAATCTAAACAATATTGATTCAACAGATAACTGATTAGTGATCTATTTTTATTCTTACCAACGGTTTACTCTTCATTTTAAAATCTGATGCAACAGATTAGAAATCTGATGCAACAGATTAGAAATCTGATGCAACTATAAAAATCTGATGCAACAGGTGAACAATCTAACAGATCATTCATCTATTGCGACAGACGACTCTTCTGTTTGGAAGAAATCTAAACAATATTGATCCAACAGATAACTGATTAGTGATCTATTTTTATTATTTTCAACGGTTTACTCTTCATTTTACAACAGATTAGGACTGTTTTTATTCTTTCCAACGATTTACTCATACAGTTCGGTTATCTATTGCAACAGATAACATACCTGGTGCAACAGATTAGTGATCTATTTTTATTCTTTCCAACGATTTGCTCATCCGTTGCAACAGGTCGGTTATATGTTGCAACAAATTAAATACCTGGTGTAACAGATTAGTGATCTATTTTTATTGTTTCCAACGGATTACTCATTCGTTGCAACGAGTCAGTTATGTGTTGCATCAGATAAAATACCAGGTGCAACAAATAGTGCTATTTTTATGGTTCTCACGTATTACTCATCCGTTGCAACAAGTCGGTTATATGTTGCAACAGATAACATACCTGGTGCAACAGATTAGTTATCTGTTGGAATTGTTATATTACTGTTATGCATTAATCAATTATAATCTATGTTATGTTCCTGTTAATTTAAGATAGCATGGCTCCCAAAATAAAAGAAATCGAATCAACTCCAAGTAAAGAAACAAGTGCAGCAGCTCAGCTACATCCACCACTCTATGAGCTTTCTTTACAAGCATTATCTCAATCAGGAGCAGAAGATAATGAACACGGGGAAGAGGAATCTTTCAAAAGAGATGATCCAAATTCTAATAGCCCTTCCGTCGAAGAGTTGGTCAAAACCTTCAGTATTGATCGTTACCCTGTGAGAATGCAGTGCGATGGTGCCACAGATTTAACGGGTGATCTCGTGGTTAAGTCAGTCATGGGAAAATCTTTCGACACCTTCATAAAAATACTTCGAGAACAAAAATTGGATTCTTATTTCAGGAAAAGCTGTTTTGGGAAATATCTTAATTTGCCGGAGGACAACAATGCTCGTTTCCAGATAAAAATGGTATATGATCTTCTCAAGCGCAGGTTTATGTATGAAAACAAAGATAAGATGGATGAGGTTTGGATAAATTACTGTGGCATGCTGCTTATTTTGGTTGGGAGGAGTTTGCCATAGTTACCAGACTAAAATGTTATCCTCCTTCTCCTTCTCAAGTTATACCTACTCTGACCCAAAAAAAAGCACCCCGCACACCCAATTAAGGAAAAGGAAAGTCGAGTGATCGTGATGACCTGGTGTCCATTATTTGTCCAAGCTTTAAAAATAAAAATCTGATTGAAGCGTTGGAAGGTAAAGGACTTTCAAAGAAGCACAAGCAATCATTGTGCTTGGTTTGGTTTGTACATAATGTTCTTTGGGCGAGAGACGTTAACAACAACATAAGCCTCGGTTTAATAAATCTCTACGAGGATCTTGAGGTATTTAACAACTATCCTTGGGGTTATGAAAGCTTCAAAATGACTGTCAAATATTTGTTGACTCCGTTAACGCCAAAAACAGTCAACTTATATGGTTTTCCATGGGCCTTCTTGGTAAATATTTCTTTTATCATGATATGATTCATTATTTTTTTATTCAATAACGCTTTTGATTTATTGGTGTTATGTTATAGACTTGGGCATTTGAAGCCATTCCTTATTTAAGACAACAAGTGAACTACCAGGAAGAAGTTTCCTGTCCAAGAATTTTGAGATGGTTGTCGGCCAAAACTGATAAAAATGCAAATTTTTTTGATCTTTTCAATCCCTCCAAGGAAGCAGTAAGTCCAATTCTAATCAAATTTTTGTTTTAATTAATGATTAAATGATTTCATCATCATTCTTAATATATGTACCAATTTATTTTAGATTGTCCATCCGTGGCTTGTTCCGACCAACCGAGAGTTGAAGATGCCATTTTTTCTTACTTTACGGTCTGTGCAAACTTTATCGGACCCTAAGATTGTTGATGGAATAAAAATGGAATTGTTTGGAGCAACAACCATCACAAGAAAAATAATTTTAGAGGGTGGGGCTAATGATGCTCCTCTTACAGTTTTTGAAACAACAAGCCATTATGATTATGATCATAATGGTTGTACATATTTTTCTCCAAATTTTGCCACATCTAGTGAATGTTCTTCATGCAAATGTCAAGACTGCAAGGAAAAACACGATGGAGTGATTAATGTTATTAATGCACTAACTGCTTCTGTAAAGAAAATGACATCTAAGAGAGGTATCATTCCATCAAAGAGGATTTCATATCCAGACACTCCACTAGAGATCAAGGCGGCTAAGAGTAGAAGGAAAGACACTTCCAAGGCATCATCAATCATAAAAAAAACAAGATTGCAATGCCTCTGTCTTTGTCTTGCACCGATGTTCAGTGTGCAAGAGCCACAGAAGAGCAGCATGAGCTAAAGAAGGTGAATATACATCATCTATTCCAAAAAATAAACAAGCACATATCTGTTTCAACAGATGATACATCTGCTGAAAATTTTCAAACAGATGTATACATTTGTTGTCTAACCTGTTGCATCAGATTCATTATCTGTTTCAACAGATGAGTCTTATGTTGTAATAGATGGGTCATCTGTTCGAAATTATCGTACTGCTCTGATTTACCTATTCGAATTTGTCCCAACAGATAATCCATCTGATGCAACATAGGAATCATCCGTTGCAACAGATGGAAAATCTGTTGTATATCTCTACTTAGCATTGATAATTCTGGCTTTCCAGGTGGATGTCACAACTACTGCCGAAGAGCATACTATGACAGTTGATAATCCATCAACTGCTTCCAAAGATGAAGAAAAAGTGGAGCCTGTCAGTTTTGGAGAACGGAAGAATTACCCGTTTGAAGGGTTCAACATCTCGGACGAGGCTCCAAAAAAACTAATACAGTTGATCAACGACTATTCAGAATGGATTGTTGATGGGATGTTAAAGCATCATACTGGCAGGTACATAAATTAATTTTATGGATATTGGTTTATACATGTCTTGTTGTAAGAACCTGACATTAACACATATAAATTATCATGTAGAAAATAAAATGACGAGCGCTACAAAGTTAACGAATCGAGTCTTGGTTTTGATATGTTCGACTTTGTTGTTGCATATTCCAGAATAAAGAATTGGTTCTATTTGATGTCACCGCCCCAAATTTACTGGAATGATGAGGTTTAAAGGCCATGTATATTACAATTAATTAATACTTTATTTAATTGCATCTGCGTATTGATTTTTTCATCACGTAATCCCAAATGTTTGATAATATGTGCAGCATATAGATGTCATTTTTTACTACCTCCGAAAGAAGGCCAAATTGCAAACACAAGAACAATACATATACACAACAAACAATTTTTTGTACAAAGTTTACATCAATAATGCCTATGATAGGTATTATCAACAGCAGCCGGAAGTTTTCCAAAATGAGGAATGCTTAATCAATACCATCAAAGGTTTTAGCATTCCGGCTGGCTTACCTTGGAATTTGGTCGACAAAGTGTACATCCCAATTAATTGTAGTGTGAATTCCATTGGGTGTTGGCTGTCGTCATTCTAAAAGAGAGGCACATCCGAGTTTATGACTCGATGTAGTGAAGGAGATGTTCCGGGCCATCGTCTGAGATACAAAAGCTGGCCAAAATATTGCCTACTTACCTTGATATGAGTGGCTTTTTGGATCAAAAGGTTCGTACTGATTGGTCGACGATTGAAGCATACCGGGATAAAATGGCTAATCCATTTGATGTAAAATATGTTGATGGAATTGCTCAACAAACCATTGGTATCCTGTAAGTTTAAGTGTCATGATTTAGTTTCATTTCACAAATTTCACAACGCTTGCATGAACTGCAAGATATGGATTATCTATTTTTTATAACGCAGGGATTGCGATCCTTTTGTTGCCGCCTATGTCGAGTATTTGAGCGATGGATTACAAGTACCAAATGATGGACTTGATGCCAGATTACTCCGCAAAAGATATGCTACTCTTTTATGGAAATATGGAGAAGTGAAAGCTCAGAAATCGTACGCAACCGACGTTAAAGATCCACAACAATCAAAGATGAATTCCATAGCACTGGATGAAGAAAAACTTATCCATATTGATTAGATCTTTATAGCTCGAGTCCGTCAATGTAATAACCTATCCTCCTTGGCTTAACTTGTTGCTTTATTTGTAGAGTAGATCGTTTGTACTCATAATGATTTTTTTACATTTCATTTATTTATTGAGTTATTTTATTTTATGTAATTTTCGAAGGCTTTGATTTATTTTATTCTGTCTATGAATATAATTAATTCTGAGTTTTGAACATGTTAATTGAAATGGAGTACTACATTCAAATATCACAACAGATAATACATTTGCTGCAACAGACGACATATCTTATTAGACAGATTTAGACATATGTTGCAACATGAGATGCAACACGTAGGTCATCTGCTAGAAATTATATAACAGGTCTTCCTACTTTTTTTATTTGCTCCAACAGATTACCGATCAGTTGCAACAGATAAGTTATATATTGCAACAGATCGTAAATCTGCTGCGACAGACAGACGGGGAACATCTGCATAACGCAACAGATGACCAACCTATTCCAACAGATAATCAATCTGTCACAACAGGTACTATATCTGTTACGACAGATATAAAATCTGTTGCATTATAAAAATTCAACTTTGCCAGACATAAAAATTATTGCCCCTATATGTATTGTGAATTGGCTTGAAATAAAAATTTGTTATCGTGTTCGTCTCTGTCTTTGTACATGTTCTTTTTTATACACAGGCTCCAACCATTTAGTTAGTACCCCATATGCCCAGATCCATTGCATCTTTACCACAATGGTGTCGCACACACCGATCATTTGTGTGTCGGTCAGCAAACACTCTATGTATGGAAGCGAGTACGGCCTGCACGCTGCACCGGTTGTATTTTTTGGGAGCTGGATGTTCTTATTTCGACTTTAAAAAACCCATGATTCCTTTGCCAAGACTTCAGCCGGCAAATGATCCATCAGCTTACTCTGCGTCAATAACTTGGGCAACAACTTCAAGAGTGGCTGCATGTGGGTTAAAAACGTCTTCTCGCTGAACACAGGTAAGTTGCAGTCATAAACCTTAATCTTTCCCTCATATAGTAGTATCTCAACAGTGAGAAAATGGGTGACATCCACGTTCATGACTGCAAGAATTTTCTTTTCCTTGGTCCAGCTCTTGCCGTGTGGATATGGCCTCTTTCCTGTAACATATTTAATCGCTTCTTCATTCCATTGGAATGTAGAAACTAACTGATCAAATCCCAGGCCACCGGAATCAGCTAGATTACGAAGATCAGTGTACCTATCTTTGAAATTATTGTAGAAGTTGAGGTCCATTATCTTATCAGCAACATCATAAGCATCTGGGTACGCTAATTGCCTGCCCCTCATGAGGCATTGAATTTTATCAACATACTGTGGTATAAGAATATAATTTTTAAATAGGTTAGTAATTGTAAAGAATAAAAATACAGTGGAAAGAATCCAATGCAGAGGGTTCTCTGAATCAGTTCACAGATTACCCAGCCAACGCAACTTATGCAACAGATGTGTATTATGTTGCAACAGAATACCAAGATGTTGCAACAGATTACACATCTAATGCGTAGATTCTTCTTCATGGAGTAGACTAGAAGGGTAGGTTAGCAAAAGTAAACTTACCTTGTCCTCGTACCACACACACATATTTGTCATATTCGAGAAATCTTTGGCGGCAAATGAATGCATGGTGTATTCTTTTTGAACCTTCATTTTGATGAATTCTTCCAGTTCCTTCTTCTTCTCCTTGTCAAGCGCTGCAAATATTTCCACCTTATTCGGCGGCCCCTGAACTTCAACAACTATTGAAGCCGGGGGGGGGGGGGGTTATATTTTTTGCTGATTTCAGAACGGAGAAAATTTGTCTAATTTTTATTGTCTTCCTCCTAACCTTCACTGTAGGAGTGCATGGCTCCCTCACCTCGTTGGATGGTATGAAACCCCTCTCGGATTTTAACTACTCGACAGCTTCAGCAATAGCCTCTAGCTTGTCGATGAGTTTATCCTTTCTGTCCTTGCATACTTTGCATTTGCAATGAGAACATGAGGGTGGGGAGGGGTGAGAGGGACCACTGTAAGGGTGGGAGGGACCGGTGTAGGGGTGAGAGGGAGGACCTGTGCAAGGGGTGTTTTCAAACATATTTATTTTTTGCTGAGCACCAACATGCTCATAATCACGACTGGCAGCAGAAGCAGAAGCAGGATGGCTGCCACCATCACAAACAACTCCACCAGCAATACCCCCAGAAGAAGCACTCGAATCTATTGCAGTTTGAGTTAGGTCGTGAAGAGCTTCATCATTAGACTGACCTTTCCTAACTGCTCTTCTTATAGATGTTTCTCCATCCAATTCCTTCTTTATTAACTCCACCATTGGGTCTTCTTTTGTATCAACAAGACCCAGAGTAAGAAAAGAAGTCATACCCAGCTCATCAATGGTAGGCACGATCCAAGGATGCACAACCTATAAAAAAATGACAAGAGAAATTTAAATCATATAATAATAATTTGCAGTCAGTTGGGTTACATGGGGCTCGGGTTATGTTAACACAACAAACTTATGCAACAGATGATCTAGCTACCACAACAACTGATCTGTATGTTGAAATAGATTGATAATAAGTTGCATCAGAATACCCATCTGTTACATAATTTACAGTAGATGGGTAGTCTGTTGAGTAGGGTTTAGAGAACAGAGCAACATATGGTTAATCTGTTTTGAAATATGGATCGTCTGTTGCAACAGATTACCCATTGCACCAATTACAGTTGACGGGTAATCTCTTGCAATAGATGGAACATCTGTTTCAATATCTTTCTTTGAGGCAAATTATTTTAGTTGAAAGAAGACGTACTGCATCATCCGAAGAGTTAAAGAGATCAACCTCGTTAATATTTTTTTTGCTGCTCTCTACTGCAGCCAACCACCTAAGGATCCTTGGATGAGAATCCTTATCCGGATAATCCGTGAAATGCTTTCGGAGGGAAGGAATGGCTTCATATGCCCAAGCCTAAAAATGATAAACAGGAAGCAAGCAGAAAAAAAAGTCACAGGTATATTCAATATAAATTAATGAATGAGTAAAAATAGTGATCAATTTAACCATAAATCCCAAGAAAAGCCGTATAATGTGGTCGTCTTTGGCTTTAGCTCTTTCAGTAAATATTTAACAATCAAGTAGTGGCTGTCGTAGCCCTAGGGATAATCGTTGAATCTCCCAAAATCATCAGCAAGCGCCAATAAATCATGTTCTATGACTTTCTTGACGTCTATTGCCAATAAAACGGAACAGACAAACCAAACTAAGCACAATTTCTCCCTGTAGTGCTTTGGTATGTCTTTATTCTTGAGATCCGCTATCAAATCCTTCACTTTGTATCTAGGTCCAACAATACCCAACAACCCATCTTTTTTTACCTTGCGTTTGTTGGACCCTTTGTGGGGTATTTTCTTGATGACAGGTTCTTCTGGACGATCGCATCTCAATCCCGTCACAATGGCAAACTCTTTCAATCCAAAACAAATCGGCATGCCACAGTAGTTGATCCAGACTTCATCCATCTTATTTTTGCCCTCCTTCGGACCTCCATCATCCCCCGCATACATGATCCTGCGCTTGAGAAGGTCATATACCATGATCATTGGGAAACAGAGAGGGCGGGGCCTAGACAGCTCAAGAAAGTGTGCAAAGCAGCTCTTCTTAAAAAGTCCATCTATGTTTTCCTTCTTCATAGTACTCCTAAGTTTGTCAAAAGGTTTCCCCAACTGACATTTAAGTACAAGATCACCAAATACTGCATTAGGGTTATTCATCGGCATCGCAACTCGAAACTTGTCAATACTAATGATTTTGACAGAATCATGCTGGAATTTTGATATTATTTCACACCCCATTGGTGAGGAGGAGTTATCACTTTCCTCGGCTTCATTTTGCCCTGACTGAGATTGTTCTGGAAGTTCCTCCGAATCTATCAGTACTCTAGCCTTTTTTGTTTGGTGATCGAAAGTTGATCTACTTTCTCCACTTTCTGTTTCTTTTCTTTTGGGAGACATCTTTTAACTACAAACAAAAGAAAAATAAAAAATACATTGCATTTGATGTCTGTATAATTTTTTTAAAGAAGGTGAGACAAATTTCAATAAATTATTCTTACCACATAACTAAAAAAAATACTCCAACGGACAACCCATCAGTTGGAACAGATGGGGAACCCGAATCTGTTTGAAAACCTATTTAATATCTCCCCACAGATATCCACCTATTGGAACAGGTGGAGAAATTTCAATAAATTATTCTCTTCCACATTACAAGAAAATACTCCAACGGATAACCCATCAGTTGGAACAGATGGGAAATCTGTTTGAAGACCTATTTAATATCTCCCAACAGATCTTCCACCCGTTGCAACAGATGAACCACCACCACCACAACCAATGTCACGACCAATGCCACCAAGACCACCACCAATGCCACCAATACCAACACCAAGACCACCGACACTACCGCCAAAAAACACAAATACCAACATCACCAACAACAGCCACCAACAACACCACAAACACCATCCAAAAATACCACGACAGTCAACAAAACACTGAGAGAAAAACTAGGGTTTTCTCGAGTGCTTCCTACTTTTTTAGCATCAAAACTCAAAATTGTTAACCCATTCTCGAAGATAATACAACTAAAAGTCTTCTTTTTTTATCATTAACTAAAAATCCCTATTTTTTTAGAATAAAGAACAAATGTAGAACTCTTCTCGAACTCTGTTACATGCAAAGATAGAGAAAACAATGGGTACAAGAGGAAATGAAGTCAAAAAAACAACTATATGTAGTGATAAATGGGAAGAAAATCGACCTGTTTTGAAGGGTTGAGCAATATGTTGAGTAGTTGTTGTTTGTATTATTTGTATTGTTGAGAGGGAGAGGACACCTCTCTCTCGAGAGAGAAGAACGACAACTTAAGATTTGAAATGAAAAGTTTTTCGCACAAATAGATGATTTTATGAGTTGATTTGTAATTTTGGAAAAGAATGACAAGTTTTGAAATTGCTAATTTGGTCCGAATTGATCTTAATTAATTTTAAAATTTTTAAAAGATATAGTTTTTAAAACATTGAGTTGATGAGAACACATTTCTACTCAGAGTGATCGATCTATGACTCGGGTCGGGATGAACGCAATACCAGCGCCATGTAATTACAAAAACTCGATTGGATTTGTAGTTGACCTTGTGAGCTCATTCATTCATCCCTAGTTCCACATAAATCAACTTAGGTACTATCACTATCCTAATATTGAGTTGATGAGAACTCATTTTAACTCAGAGTGATCGATCGACGACTTGGGTCGGGATGAACGCAATACCAACACCATGCAATTGCAAAGACTCGATTGGATTTGTAGTTGACCCTGCGAGCTCACTCATTCATTCCTAGTTCCACCTAAATCAACTTAGGTACTATCACTATCCTAACATTGAGTTGATGAGAACTTATTTCAACTCAGAATGATCGATTGGCGACTCGGGTCGGGATAAACGCAATACCAATGCTATGCAATTGCAAAGATTTAATTGGATTTGTAGTTGACCCTGTGAGATCATTCATTCATCCCTAGTTCCACCTAAATCAACTTAGGTACTATCACTATCCTAACATTGAGTTGATGAGAACTCATTTCAACTCAGAGTGATCGATCGACGACTCGGGTTGGGATAAGCGCAATACCAATGCCATGCAATTGCAAAGACTCGATTGGATTTGTAGTTGACCCTGAGAGATCACTCATTCATCCCTATTTCTACCTAAATCAACTTAGGTACTATCATTATCCTAACATTGAGTTGATGAGAACTCATTTCAACTCAGAGCGATCGATCGACGACTCGGATCGGTATGAACGCAATACCAATGCCATGTAATTGTAAAGACTCAATTGGATTTATTGTTGACCCTGCGAGCTCATTCATTCATCCCTAGTTCCACCTAAATCAATTGCTATGAAATCTGTTGCAACAAACGACTAAGCTGTTGAAAATTTTCAAACAGGTACATATATGTTGCAACAGATGACATATCTGATTTAATTATCAAATAGATATTTGCATCTGTTGTGACAGATGACTGAGCTGTTGAAAATTTTTTAAAAAATATTTATATCTGTTGTAACAGATGACATATCTGATTTTATTAATTATCAAATGAACATTTTCACCTGTTGTCACAGATGACTGAGCTTTTGGGATTTTTAAACAAATATTTATATTTGTTGTAACTGATGACTGAGTTGTTTGGATTTCTAAACAGATATTTATATATGTTGCAACAGATGACATATCTGTTTGAAAATCTTTTTATCTCTTTTAATTTTAAAGAAAGAAGCTTCTGGTCCGAGTAGATAATATCAAGTAGTAGTACTTACTACTAAAGACAGTAAAAAATATTTCTTGGATATCTCAAAAGTGAGTTCATTGAGCAGTGTTGTCTTGTCTTTTCATTGTCAGTAGTCTTAGTCTTCCTCGTGCCCCTCAAATTATTAATGAAATTAATGAATATTGAAAACCACCACGTCTATGTACATAATACATCTATAGAAATTATCTCATCTCTTCCTTCAGCTGCAGTTTATTTTATTCAACTCTCATTTTTTTATCTCTCCTCTTTAGGGTCACAACCTTTTTTCTCTCTTTTCACTTCTCTTCTCATAAAGATCTTTTCGAATCTAAACCCATCCATATCTTTCCTCGACTTAAATTTCTGTTTTGATCCCCTTTTTTATATTAAGGTATGGTTCATTATTGCTCTTTCATTCTGGTCTTCTTCTTTGCATGTTATTTACATCCATTTTTTTATTTAATTACTATTTACCCATATCATATTTATTAAATTTTTTTAAGAAACTTGTAACTGTTGAATAAACAATCTGATAATTTTTATTACAATATGAGAAAAAAGTCATCTATTGGGAGAAGTTTAAAAGCCTTGTTGGAAGTATCATTTTTTTTGTATGTATTTTGTTTGTTTCATTATTGTTGATGCAGTTATTGATGTTGTTGGTGGGGTTGACATTGTTGGAACTTGTGGTGTTGTTGATGGTTCTGGCACAAAGAATGTTGCTTCTTTGTTGTTGATGACGTTGTTGGAACAAATGTTGTTTTTTTTTGTTGATGTTTATGCTGTTGTTGATGTTGCAACAGATGAAGAAACTGTTGGAACAAATAAAACCACCAGAAAGGCTGGTTTGATGTATTCCATCAGACTCCACATCTGTTGCAACAAACTCCACATCTGATGCAACAGATGGACAATGTTCTTTTTATGATATTAATTTTTTTCCTCTTCTTTGTAGATGAAACTAACAGTTGATCAACTTTTGATGGACTATCTCAAGAGGCTGCAGTAAAGATGGGATCGGAGGAATAAGCTGCTTATAGATGAAACCACTTCATATGTGGGAGGTATGTATTACTGATAATGTTATCATGGAAACACACATAGAGTGCACTGATTTTGTGAATGGTGTTTTTTACTGATTAGTCATAGATCATTCAAACAAGATGTCTGCAATTTTACAGTTAAGTTTGGTAGGTCCGAACTGATAAGGCTGAGGGACCATGAATATGGTTCTGATAGCCTGATAAGATTTAATGTCGGTTGTTTCTCATGTTTATTTGTAAAGCATTATGAAGGGATCTAATTTTTGTGTCATTGTAAAGAGATTCAATAGAGAGTGGACTAACTTTTAGGGTGCATTGGACCCTTAGAGGGACTTCTAAGCTTAGCACTACATCTAATAAGAACGGAAAACCAATATATTTATTGCCCTGGCTAAAATTTATATGGCTGGGTTGCTCGCTCGGGGTGATGATTTTATGCCAGAATGTGCGGTAGGAGAATGCTTTCGAAGAAAAATAGGTGGTTGATGGAAGACTATATCATCTGAGAGCTAATTGAAGAAGAGACATAGGGTAGAAGTAATTTCTAACGAATCTGGCCGGTGGAATTATCTTAACAGATGCGAGATCTGAATCAAGTGCAAATATGAAAGTGTATCCGGTAATGTAATTTCATCTGTTGTGTCTCTGAAAGAAAAACAATGTAGATGGATACTTGATTCAGATAGAAAATAGGAGAAGACCAACAAAGAATCCTCACGGGCATCGAGGGTATAAATGATGTATAACAAGTCTAGAAAACTTATGCCAACAACAACTGCAGTTAAAATAAGGAATCTAAGCAAAGGCGGCAAATTTCTGAATTTTAAATTTCATCCCATGCCTTCTTGTTTGTATTTTCGATCAGGTCCACTGTCGTTGACCTGATCAAAAACACAAACGAGATTGAAAGGCAAATAGAGTATCATTGCTTCCTTAGAAATATGGTTATAATTGATTGTGTTTTCTTGCCTTGACATGCTTTCAACATTCCTTGGAGATCAGATGCTTGCTGTAGTATGTGAATTCCGATAATTTTCAAGCTTGCCTCCAGCTTGTTGATTCTGTATTCAAGCTGATCGTTACTTTCTTCGAAGTTGTAAAGAGTTCCTCGTCTCTTGTGAGATCGATCAGGAACCCTACCTTCAAAGCTGTGGCATTCTAGAAGCCCTTCAGAAAACTTTCTTCAGAAGCCTTAAAGGATACATGGAGGGTCTCTGTGTTTGTTTTAGGTCAAAATGTGTTGATGCACGTTGAATATGTGGTCCCAAAAGTTGAACAACACACTTTTATCTAGCGTTGCTTCATGCATCTTGCTCAACCAATTTGATAAATTAGTAAGCATGCAGTTACGTAGCGTGTGATCTAAACCAGCTCTACCAAGCCTAGCAAATGTTACGTAACTCTAAGATCATTACTCTATCAAGAAAATATGACCGAGTTAGTGCACAAATCGAACTAGCTCAATCTCTTAGCCTTTCTGCTGATTGCTCTTCTCCAATATAGATGACAAGATATCTGCTATGCAAAAGTCTACACCGTCTCCAGACATGTTCCCAGGCAATCATGTCTGGCGATAGTGTAGACTTTTGCATAGCAGATATCTTTTCATCTATATTGGAGAAGAGTGATCAGTAGAAAGACTGACAGATTGGGCTTTTTTTCTATGTGCACTAATCAGGCATATTGTTTTGATAGGGTAATGAGCTTGGAGTTACGTAACGTTTGATAGGCTTTGTAGAGCCGGTTTAAATCACATGCTACGTAACTCCATGCTTACTAATTTATCAAATTGGTTGAGCAAGATACATGGAGCAACGCTCGATAAAAGTGTGTTGTTCAACTGTTGGGACCACATCTTCAACGTGCATCAACACATTTTGACCTAAAACAAACACAACGACCCTCCATGTATCCTTTAAAGCTTCTAAAGAGAAAGTGTTCTGAAGGGCTTCTAGAATGCCACAACTTTGAAGGTAGTGTTCCTGATTGAGCTCACAAGAGATTAGGAACTCCTTACCAACTTCAAAGACGGTAATGACCAGCTTGAATATAGAATCAACAAGCTGGAGGCAAGCTTGAAAATTATCGGGATTCACATACTACAGCAAGCATCTGATCTTCTCCAAGGAATGTTGAAAGCATGTCAAGGCAAGAAAACACAATCAATTATAACCATATTGCTAAGGAAGCAATGATACTCTATTTGCCTTTCAATCTCGTTTGTGGTTTCGATCAGGTCAACGATAGTGGACCTGATCGGAAACACAAACAAGAAGATGGGATGAAATTTAAAATTCAAAAATTGCCACCTTTGCTTAGTTTTCTTATTTTCACTGCAGTTGTTGTTGGCGTAAGTTTTCTAGACTTGCTGAACATCATTTCTACCCTCGATGCCCGTGAGGCTGCTTTGTTGGTCTTCTCCTATTTTCTACCTAAGTGATAATCCCGACCATACAACTCCCTAGCAAAGTGTCCATCTGCATTATTTTTCTTTCAGAGACACAACAGACTAAATTACATTACCGGATACACTTTCATATTTGCACTTGATTCAGATTTCGCATCTGTTAAGATAATTCCATCGGTCAGATTCGTTAGAAGTTACTTTCTACCATGTGTCTCTTCTTCAATTAGCTCTCAGATGATATAGTCTTCCATCAATAACCCATTTTCCTTCAAAAGCATTCTCCTACCGCACCTTCTGGTATATAATCATCAACCCGAGCGAGCAACCCAACCATATAAATTTTGGCCAGAGCAATAACTATATTGGTTTTCCATTTTTGTTTGATGCAGTGCAAGCCTTCGAGGGCCCTCTAAGGGTCCAATGCACACTTAAAGTTAAGTCCAATCGCTATTGGTTCTCTGCAGTAATGACAACTATCAATCCCTTCTCAAAACTTGACACGCATAAACACGAGCACCAACCGTCAGTAATTCGTAACAAAATATCTGCACCATCTTCATGAGGTCCTCAGCCTTATCAATTTTGAACCCATCAAACTTAACGGTACAATGCAGGATTTTTTTTGAATGATCAATGCCTAATCGGTTAAAAACTGCATTCACAAAAACATTGTACTTTGTGTGTGTTGTCCCGATAACCTTATCAGTAATACATACTTAACTCCCATACATATGATAGTGGATCCATCTGCATTCTGCACGCACCTTATTCTTTCTAGCCCATCTATGGCTTAAATTGAATAAAAAAATGACTAGCTTGTTGCTACAGATGACACATCTGTTTATATTGTCAATCAATTGGAGACATCTGTTACGACAGTGATCAACCTGTTGCAGAAATCAAACAGATATATACATCTGTTGCAAAAAGATTGCCAATATGTTGTAAGTTATCTAACAGAAAGAATATATTTTGTAACAGATTATCCATCTGTTAGATTTATTTTAAAGCAATTTTCTTTTCTTTCTGAGATACAATAATTTATAAATAGGTCCCTCTTTACAAATATGGATGATCCAGATTCGTACAAGAATATTCATATCGAGTCCTTGCGTGAACTTCAAAGGAAGTTTGATTGATGAACTCAAGAGAGATATTTGGCTGACTTCGGAGCAAGACTGCTGGATGAATGAAAGATGTCTGATTGACAATAATAACAATAGTAGTAATAATAATTAGGTAATGTTTTTTATTTTAGCGATTATTTTTCTCTTTTTGTATATCAAATCTACCCAAGGGATTCAAAAATCTATGAACATTCATTTCATTTTGTTATCGACTTTGAATTTTAAATTCTTATTTAGTATTTAATAATAATCATTCTGTTTATTCCTTGTTCTCAACATGTCGACGGTTGGTGGTAGGGATTGAGCAGCAATATGTGTCAACAGTTAGAGGTTAATCTGCTACGACAGATCAATCATATGTTGCACCTGGCGGTTATTAATAAAAAAAGGGCTATTATTGTTATTAAGAGGGTGAAAAGAGAAAGACATGACTCGGAGTTCCGATTATTCAATATGAAAAATGTTTCGTAAATAAATAATAAGAAAATAAATAATAAACACAATTTATAACCACAATTTTAATAACTGATCGTGACTTTTCACCATTTTTTTTTTGAATTTGTTTTTTAAATTATTTATTATATAATAAAATGATTATTATTTTATTAAGAGATTTGAAAAGGTATTTTTTTTTATTTATAAAATAAAAATATAAGTAAATTTGGATTAATGATATGATGATATAGTTATTTTTTTATTAAAAAAGTAAATTATATGTTGCAACAATTAAATTATCTGATGCAACAGGTTCACCATGGTTGCAACAGATGATATATCTGTTGTCACAGATAATTTATCTGATGCAACCTATATCGAGTCACAACTCAATAAAAGCAGTTCTTGAAAAGAAATAATTAATAATAATAATCTTAAAAGTCATGACTTATCACAATATTTCTTAATTTAATTAATTCATTACATTTCACATTAATAAAAAATGTAATTAATAAATGGAGGTGAACAATTAGATTATATGTTGCAACAGATATGTTATCTGATGCAACATATTTTATATTTGTTGCAACAGATAATACATCTGTTGTCACAGATGTGTTATCTGATGCAACAGATAATACATCTGTTGTCACAGATGTGTTATCTGATGTAACAGATATAGAATCTGTTGCCACAACTCAATAAAAATGGTTCTTCGAAAGACTAATTAATAATAATAATCTGAAAAGTCATGACTTATATCACAATATTTATTTTCTTAATTTAATCGAAAATTTAATTAATGCATGGAGGTGAATAGTCGCGCCTTTTTACCTCTTATTCAAATTCAATCCTCTATAAATAGGTCCTTCCTTACTCAATCGTTCATTCAAATACACACTCTATTTATTTATTGCATCTCGTCTTTCATATTACACTCTAGAAGATAAGATTATGGTTGACCCAGTGTGGGACGTTGCTTTTCTGCAAGACGCCGTGAATGAACTTCGAAATCAACTTCGTGATCTACAATGGGAATTGGGAGGAGTTAGATCAAGAATGCTCCACGAGATACGTAGGCTGAGGAGGGTCTTGCTACTTCCGATTGAAGATTGGCCGGCTGGCAATGATGATGTTGATAATAATAATTAGACTATTATTTTTCTTTTAGTCTATTATATGTATTTTTATTTGTTTAATAAATAAATTATGTTTGATCTTTGACGTTTTAATTCATATTTAATTTTCATTCTGTCTATTATCTTCTCAACAAATATTTCGACGATTCGACGTAAAAAGGAATAATTTAGAATCCAGTAGCAATAGCAAGATTTATCTGTTGGGTTTGTGGTAGGGGTTGATTTGTGTTGTTTCAAATAGATTAATCATTCGTTGCAACAGATAATTAGTCTGGTGCAACAACTAAATATTCTGATGCAACAGATAATTAGTCTGGTGCAACAGATAAACATCCTGATACAACAGATAATACGTCTGATGCAACAGATAATACGATGATGCAATAGATAAATAGTCTGATGCAACAGATTACTCATCTGATGCACCAGATGATTGATCTGTTTAAATTGTGGGCACTTGTGCTGGATTCATAATCGGGGTTCTATCCATTGTTGGAAAAATAGAAGTGTACCCAGATGACAAATACGAATAAAAATCATAATTTTACTTACCAAAGTAACGTATGAAGTAATGCCAAAGTAGAAAGTGATGTAGTAAATAAAATTTGACCTAAGAAATTGGTCAGATCACAACAGTAGCGCTATACCAGCAACAACAACAACAAATGGTCGACAAGAAGAAGATGAAGCAGAAGATGATGAATAAAGCAGCAGAAATAGAAATAATTAAAAACAAAAATTGCTAAGAGAGAGAAAACAACAATGGATGAGAAGAGAAGAAAGACGCCTTTTTTTTCCTCTGTTTCCCGTTATTTTAGGTATACATTGGGATCAAAGTATAAATTTAAAAACTTGTGGGTTATTTTAAAACTTTCCCAACTTTCTTAATACATAATAAAGTAATTTTCACCTCCAACTAATAATTAAGACTTGTGTCATCTACACCTCATTTTAAAACTCTTTTGTCACCTGTGGCCCAAACTCCCAAAGTTACTGTGATAAGAAACACGAATGTGAAAATTTACCCAAGCATGATGAAATCACATATTTACTAAAGAAATACGAAATTCATGAAATAGTAAACCTGCTGTTTACTAAAGAATTTTTGTACATGTTATGGTAACTTGGAGTTATTAATACAAATCATTTAATCTATTGACATAAATGATTTTCCATCATGAAGATGTGCATATTGAGTATTAGACATATGTTGAAGAAATAAAAGATTCTTCAAAAATTGTTTATGTTGTTTGTTCTCATAATAAGTTGGTTGGACCAGCTAATGTTAGGATTTGATCCCTCAAAATCTGAAAAGTATAAAAGGTGAATATGAGTCCGTTCATCAGTCATGTGATCTATTAAGATGAATCAATATAAGATAATCACATGTACATTCATTGTCAACCTGCAGTTTGATATTCATAAAGTTGCTTGCTCAATAAAATTAAGTTAAGAGCATAAATTTTAGATTGTGTAATCAAGACAATCTTGATGATGATGGTTTGGCATTGAATGCCTTCGATAAATAGCTAAATCATTGCTAATGAGAACAAAGCTTCATGTGTTGGTCTGAAATATGATATATTGCATACAATAATACTTGTATGCATTAGACCAATAAATTAAATTATGATTATTTATTCCCTCTCAATTGGTTCAAGGTCAGGAACCAACTATTCCATGTAATAGTTTTGATGTGTGGTATACAATTAATAATATACCATGATGCACAAAGATGGATTCCTCAATAAAGATGGGGGATAAATGTTAGTTTTGTAACATAAGGGAGAGATTATAAGTAGTTATGAAATATGTTAGGAATTATCATCAGATCCTCGTTCAAAAGATAATTCAAGTCAAATGCCGGAAGCATCTGTTGACTCAAATTTAGTATCATATTTAAGCTATAAGTGCTCCTCTTTTGCATTCTTAAAGGACAACCTACACATGCATGAAGAGTGGTAGAGTAATCGGTTCCAAATGAAATAATCCTTGAAAAGGATAAGGAGCAAATAATCATAATAAGGAGGTGATGTGCTCTTGAAGAGCCTATGATATAACACTTCATGAAACCTATAAGAGGTTTAGGTACCTGAAAATAATGAAGTGATGAGATCTCAACAATGTTATGTCACATTGCGAACCGATACAAAATGAGAAACCGTCGACAATATCTTTAATACAATATTGACGCAATATTGCAAAAGATTATGAGGATCTACATTCTACGTTTAATTAAGCGTGCTGACGTAGAAACATTTATCAAGTAACATGAAAAGATGCATCTTGGTAAGTGTAAAACTTATTTTATTTACAGTCCAGACACTTGAAGATGTAACATATGAAATGTTGAATATTGTCACTTGACAAAATTTAAATGAAAACTTTCTAAGGATTCAAAATGTTTGAAGCATATAAAAGTTTCTGGAAAACTTATTTAGAATCCTTATATTGTATAAGATTATAGCTTGAAAATTATTGAAACTCTTGGAGAGTTTTCAAAAGCAATAGAATATTTGCTTAAATAAGAAACATGCATAATTGAATGAGGATTCATTCCGACCTCAAGAAAAAAATGAGGAACTCCTTTGTTATGAAATATCATATCTTAGTGCAATTGGTGCACTAATGTATCTTGCAAATACTATAAGGCATGACATAACCTTTTTCGATCAATTTATTAGCAAGGTATAGTTTTGCTCCTACTAGGAGACATCGAAATGAGATCAAACATATGGACTTATTTTACTCTAAAGATTATAGTCCCGATCTTGTTGGTTATGCTGATGTTGGGTACTTATCTAACCAGTATAAAGCTCAATCACAAATAAGCTATATATTTACATATGGGGATACTGCTATATCTTGGAGATATACAAAGCAGTCTATCCTGCCACTTCATTGAACCATGATGAGATAATAGTTATTCATGAAGCTAGTCGAGAATGTGTATGGTTGAGGTCCATGATACATCTCATTCGAGAAAAATGTGGCTTGAAATGTGACAATGCACCCACAGTTTTATACATAGATAATACAATATGCACATCACATCTTAATGGAGGATTCATCAAAGGAGATAGAACGACACACACTTCATCAAAGCTTTTCTATACACAAGAGCTACAAAAGGAATGGTGATATTAACGTGCAACAAATTTATTCAAGTGATAATATGGCTCACCAAGTTTCTTCCAACTACAACTTTCAAGAAGATGGTGCACAGGATTGGGACGCAAAGGCTCAAGGATATTCTCATTAGGGGGAGTTAATACGCACTGTACTCTTTTTTCCTTACGAGGTTTTGTCCCACTGGGTTTTCCCTGTAAGGTTTTTAATGAGGCGGCCTATATGTGTATTGTTAGAGATGTGTACTCTTTTTCCTTCACTAGATTTTTTTTCCCACTGAATTTTTTCTAATAAGGTTTTAACGAGGCACATTATCTATCAATTAGACATTCAAGGGGAGTGTTATAAATATATTACCATATATAGTGAATGTCTACTTTACCATATATAAATATCTATTTATGAAAAAAAGTTAGAAATCTCACTATTCTCTCTACTCTACTTCTTTATTCTTTCTTGTTTTATAACAGATTTCTTTTTTTTTTTGGGTAAGTAATAATATTCAAATTTCACTTGTTCAAATAAGTGAAGCAAAAGCCTTTTTTTGGTGGTACAATGATTTAGTTTTCGAAATTTATTGGTTCAAATAAACGAGGCATAAGCCTAATTAGAGAAACGTCGAAGATTTCTGATTAAGGCCTGACATTAGGTGATTTCCTTGTTCTCTGAGGTGGTCCTGCTTATAACAATATTTGTTGTACAGATCCTCATTTTCGGCATCATCAACATTAGTTCTCCTTTTTTTTAATCATCTTGGACAACCTGAGGTGACAGCCTGCACGTTTCTTGTCCTTGCAATTTCCTTATTGAAGACTGAGAAACCAATAAAGTATCTAGGGTCTGGGATCACAGTCTCGCACACATCTCGACCAACTAACGACTACATATTGACTCTCACCAACACAGCGCAACACATCGATAGCTGCCTGAGGCTTAACACAACCAAATAATTTGTATAAACAAGATCATTACCAAAATCTTTGCTAAAATAACCATCTCAAATTGCCCAAACTTGTATATACATCTAGATTCCATCAGAAAATGCTACCCGAACTGCAGGAACGTCTTGTCTTATACTAATCAGCAAGAGATCATTACCTAAATATTTGTTCAAATAGCTACTTTGCAGAGCGTAAAATCTTGGGTTAGACTTAGAAGCTACCGAAGAAATTGTTGCAATTTGTACACTTCCCAAACTACAGCTTAAATTTTAGATCTTATAATGCAATCATTAGTTAGCCATTATGATTGCAAATGAGTGTGGATGTTCGGAACATCTCTATAAAATCCCAGGAATTCTATGCAAATTAGATGTAGAAAAGGCCTATGATCATTTAAACTAGGATTTCCTATGGAACCAAAAATACAAAAATCCAACTCCTTTCCATAGCAGATCTGACTCATCCGTGAATGGCACCACCTTGATCAGCATTCTTCAACCTACAATCTCGAGTCGAGAAAACCATTAGCGCAAATCAAACAAACTAAAAGATGAACGGAAAGAGTTAAAGAAAACCTGAAGGCCATTACACTAGTGACAATTTTCTTTTTATCATTTCCATACATAATAATCATAGCACTATCAGATTATAGTTTCGGTACTTCCAAAAGCCAAACCATCATCATCAATATTTGACAAATGCCCCCTTTAGTTCGTGGACTTCATCGACTTTTGGGTAAACAAACATTTTATCAGATTCCGTACAAAGAGAGTATTCTGTAAGCATATAGCGGATTATATAAACTTGAACATTCTTATATATATATAATCCTAGCAATTATTTAGGAACGTAGAACTTAATGATTTTTACATACCATGTTTTAATAATTTAAACATACCAGAATTCTTCATAGCTTTCTTGACTGAGATCAGCGGAAGCACAAAAGCAGAATATTATTTCTCTCTTTAACCTTACGTTTCAGAATAGTGTTTGATGGAGCATGTTCTTCTTTAGGCTGAGAGAGGATAGGGAATAGTCAGTCATGTTCTCATGTTTCATCAACGTGATTAGTAGAAATAATAATTATCCACTAAAAATCAATAATTATCCTACTAGGAGTCAATAATTATCCTACTAACAGATTAGTTAGTAGTTTAATCCTACGAGGTAACTTTTCCATACAGGTTTAGGATTTAACTTATTTAATAATTATTAAACCATCAAATAAATTAATTATGTGGACCATAGAAAATTTACATTCTCCCACTTGGCACACACAATGTTAATTTAGTGGTTTAATTTATATGCGTCAATCTTGTGCACAATTAATGTTAAATCCAACATCATTTGTTATCGTTAAATAAATCAACTAAAATGAGTCATGGCGGTTGTACATCACTTTATTGACATAGTCCCTTCCATGTACTACAATGTTAGTCTATTACCTAACATAACCTTTCAAATACATAATGGGTCCAACGATAATACTTAGAATACTTTATCTAAGTCAGAACCTGTCATCACTATTCACAATATTATGTATACAAGAGAAAACAGGTAACAACAGAAACATATACATTTGAGCTCAAAGTGTCAATTACATAAACATAATAAAGACTTTACATAAAATCATTCATTGCTATCAATAAAACCCATTCTTTCAACATGTTCAACAAATGTTTTGGGCTGTAATCCTTTCGTCAAAGGATCAACAATCATAAGCTTAGTGTTAATATGTTCAATTGACACTTTATGTTTATGAACTTCTTCTTTAACCGAAAAGTATTTCAATTCCATATGTTTAGCACCTTTGGAATACTTATCGTTCTTAAAGAAGAAAACTGCGGCAGTATTATCACAATAAATTTTCAGCGGCCTGGCTATATTGTCAACTAGTCCAAGTCCTGAAATAAAATTCCGCAGCCAATTAGCCTGTACTGTGGCCTCAAAGCATGCCACAAACTCAGCTTTCATAGTGGATGCAGCTATAACAGACTATTTTGCACTCTTCCATGATATTGCTCCTCCACCTAACAAAAACAAATATCCAAATGTGGATTTTCTTGTATCCACACAACCAACATAATCTGAATCTGAATATCCAACCACATCTAGATGATCAGATCTTCTATAAGTGAGCATATGATCTTTCGTTCCTTGTAAGTATCGCAACACTTTCTTTGCAGCCTTCCAGTGATCCATTTCAGGATTACTTTGATATCGACCCAGCATTCCAATAGTAAAACTGATGTCTGGTCTTGTACATGTTTGGGCATACATAAGACTCCCAACTATTGATGCGTAAGGAATATCTTTCATTTGCTTTCGTTCCAAGTCATTCTTTGGACATTGATTGAGACTAAACTTATCTCCTTTCTAAATTGAAACGGGACTTGATGAGCATTTTTTCATTCTAAATCTCTCTAATACTTTATTAATATAGGTTTTCTGAGACAATCCCAACAATCCTTGTGATCTATCTCGAAATATGTCTATTCCAATAACATAGGATGCCTCACTCATATCTTTCATTTTAAAGTTGTTAGAGAGATATTTCTTGGTATCGCACAACAAACCAAGATCATTAGTAGAAAGCAAGATTCCATCAACATACAAGACTAACATAATAAACTTACTCCCACTGATCTTTAGATATATACATCGATCAACAGTGTTTTCTTTAAATCCAAAGGTGACAATTGTTTTATTAAACTTAAGATACCATTTTCGGGAAGCTTGTTTAAGTTCGTATATTGACTTCTTAAGTTTACACACCATGTGTTCTTTTCCTTTAATAGAAAACCCCTCAGGTTGATTCATATAAACTTCTTCCTCCAAATTTCCATTCAGAAAGGCTGTTTTCACATCCATTTGATATAGCTCTAAGTCATAATGAGCTACCAAGGCCATTATAATTCTGAGTGAATCTTTTCTAGAGACAGGTAAAAACGTCTCTTTATAATCAATGCCATCCTTTTGAGTAAAACCTTTGGCAACAAGTCTGGCCTTGTGACGTTCGATGTTGCTAGTTGAGTCGCGTTTGGTCTTGAAGACCCATTTACACCCAACTCTTTTTCAACCTTTGGGTAATTCAACAAGGTCCCAAACTTCGTTCTGTTCCATATATTTTAACTCATCTTTCATAGCATTTATCCATTTATTAGAATTGTTGCTTTCAATGGCTTGTGAAAATGAAACTGGATCATCATCAATTCCCAAGTCAGTTTCTGACTCATATAGATATACCAAATAATCATCAGAAATAGCAGATCTTCTTTGTCTTTGAGATCTTGTTGATGATACTTCTTGTGATTCATCTACTACAGGTTCATCAATTATGGCTTTATTAATAGGAGCATTAATTTGTTGTTCTTGTTGATTACTTTGTTGTGCAACAGCTTCAGGAACAACAAATTTAAAAGAAGTACAGGATAGAGGAATTTTCACCCTAACTTCTTTAATTTCCACATTACGTGGTTCTTCACTCCCACTAACTTCGCCATTCTCAATGAATCTAGCGTTTCCAGTTTCAACTATTCTCGTGCTATGATTAGGACAGTAAAATCTATACCCCTTTGATTTTTCTGTATAACCAATGAAGAAACCACTGATTGTTCTTGAATCCAGTTTCTTTTCTTGTAGATTGTATACTCTAACTTCTGTCGGGCAACCCAAAACATGCAGGTGCCTCAAACTAGGTTTCCTACCAGTCCACAGTTCAAAAGGTGTCTTTGGAACTGCTTTACTAGGAACCCTATTTAGCAAGTAAACGGCAGTCCTTAAAGCATACATCCATAATGAAGGAGGTAAAGATGAATTACTTAACATACTCCTAACCATATCCATTAATGTACGATTACGCCTTTCTGCCACACCATTTTGTTGTGGTATTCCAGGCATTGTGTATTGAGCACAAATGCCACGCTTTTCGAGAAATTTAGCAAATGGATCTGGGTGTTGTCCACTTTCATCATATCTTCCATAATATTCACCACCTCTATCAGACCTGATTATTTTCACCTTTCTATTTAATTGTCTTTCAACCTCAGTAATAAATATCTCTAAGGCATTAATCGCTTGAGATTTTTCATGCAACAAATAGATATATCCATAACATGAAAAGTCATCAATAAAAGTGATAAAATATTTTTCTTTATTGAAAGATGTGGTATCAAAAGGACCACATATATCAGTGTGTATAATTTCAAGAAGTTGTGTTCTTCTTGTGGCACCTTTCTTTGTGTGTTTTGTTTGTTTTCCTTTAATACAATCAACATAAATATTAAGGTCAGTAAAATCTAAATCTGAAAGAATTTCATTCTTAATTAATCTTTTCAGCCTTTCTTTAGATATGTGACCTAAACGTTATGCCACAAGTAAGCAGATTGTTCATTCACCAAACTTCGTTTGGTTCCAACATTATGATGCAGAGTTAAGAGTGTTTCGGCAAACATATTATCAAGATTTAGTTTGTATAAGTTATCACAAAGAGTACCAGTACCAATGAGATAATTATGTTTAAACAAACTAAAACATCCATTACCAAAATTAAAGGAATATCCAGTCTTATCCAACTTAGACAATGAAACTAAATTTCTCGAAATAGAAGGAACATAATAAGTTTCAACTAAATCTAAGTGATGCCCAGTATCGAGAATCAGACGATAAGTCCCGACAGCTTCAACTGGAGTCTTCACTCTATTCCCCATGTGAACAAATCTTTCATTCTTGTTTATGGTTTGGATTGTAAGGAATCTCTGCATAGTATTAGAAACATGAACAGTACAACCAGAGTCAATCCACCAAGTATTAAAAGGAACTTCAGTTAAATTTGATTTGAGACATGTAAAAGCACAAGGCTTACCTTTCTTCTCAAACCATGCCTTATATTCCAGGCAATCTTTCTGAATCCAGATTTTCCACAGAAATGAAACTTACCATTCTTGTTTCCTTTCTTACTTACTTGAGATGAGGACTGATTAACATTAAGTTGCTTCTGTTGTCCCTTGCCATGCTTCTTTCCTTTATTTTCAGCTCCTTGATGATTTACATAATTAATGGAGTGGGTTCCTTGATTCTTTAGCCTCGTTTCCTCTTGAACCAACATACCATGCAATTCATGAACGTTCTATTTTTCTTTCATGGTGTTGTAGTTCATTTGGAAAGGACCATACTCAGACGGTAATGAGTTAATGATGAACTGCAAAAGGAAATTTTGTTCCACTTCCATCCCCAATGACTTAAGTCTTGCTGCTATGTTTGTCATTTCAATGACATGCTCATGCATAGTACGTGAACCATCAAACTTCATGGTGGTCAAAGTACCCATTAGTGTCCCAGCAAGAGACTTATCAGCAGTTTGGGAAGACTCTTCCACAAGTTTCAGAAGTTCTTTTGCACTTTTAATTTTGGAAAGAGTAGTCTTAATGTTGTCCGCAATATTCATTTGCATGAATATTAGGCCTAATCTGTTAGACCGATCCCAGTGCTTATAATAGAACTTTTCTTCATCACTACTAGCTTCAGTAATAGCAGTTGGCTTTTCAGAGTAAAGTGCAACATCAAGATCTAAAACCCCAAGATGGAATTTGATCTGTTCGCACCAATCTGAAAAGTTAAGTCCATTAAAAGTCGTAACAGAGGCAGAGTGAGAATGAAGGGCAAGTTCTGCAAGTAAAACATGCTCATTTATTAATACTTTGAGTTACGAGTTCAATCACATTATCAAATTCAGAAATAATTTACTTAAATGCATATTAATGTTCTCCTTTGGGCAAAACATCAAAATACAACTTTAATCATAATGATGCTTAAAAATTTATTTAACACAAATCGATAATATTTAATGCATCAATTAATAATAC
Source organism: Capsicum pubescens (assembly GCA_030864215.1). Classification (NCBI taxonomy): domain Eukaryota; kingdom Viridiplantae; phylum Streptophyta; class Magnoliopsida; order Solanales; family Solanaceae; genus Capsicum; species Capsicum pubescens. The sequence goes on from CM061545.1 coordinate 239,086,277, forward strand.
TTACTATCTTTGGATAAATAAATAAAATTAATGATACATCAAAATTATCTCTTTAATGTTTATCAGTTATACGAACAAACAATCAACCTTTGGGTGATCCACACTTATAACCAAAAACTTTAATTTACCCATAATTATTACATCATTTATAGGCATCAAGATTAATGGGCAATTAACTTAAATCTAATTTTTTTTATTTTTTATTTTTTTTTATTTTGGAATTAATTTCATAAAGATTCGACCACTTTGGTGATTAATGAATCTTACATATATAATTCCAAAAGATCCAAAATAATATCACAATTATTTCTTGTCTAATAAGTTTAAAAAAAAAACTATACTACTTTAATGGCTCAAAGTACTCCAAATAGTAAGATTTCATTATACCACAGAGAATTTAGGAATCAATTTTGATTATTTTTAGGAGACATGACATTCGAAAGGTTAATATTCGAATTGTCCAGTAAGGATTTTCATATTTAATATGGCTACATAAAATTGTAGAGATAACATGTTGAATCGAAATTTTCCATTTGACCATTATAGACAAAATAGTTAAAAAGAAATAATAATAAAATTAATCAACTAATGATTATTTTTCTTTCTGTCTTTGGATTAAAACAGAACGTGAGACATGGTCATTAAAATTGTGTTGTTCACTGTCATGATCATAATGGGCATACAGTTATCAAAGGCAAATACTAATTAACAACACATCCGTAATAATAATATCAAAGGCACTATTTACGGCCAGTGGAAAAAATACCATGATAATGCTTTGGATTGGTCAACTATAATTGTAAGTCATTTAGGTAATACTTACATTGATACATCATTTATCAACTACGGTTGTAACACATCATACTGCCATCACATTACGTACATTACGTACAGTTTATTTGGCACCATCATAATAAAATTTCATAATTTATCAACTAAATGGCCAAAAATAAATTATGCCATCACAATTTAGTCATCAAATCACAGAAATCTACTAATAACGGTAATTGTAAATCCCTAATTTATCACAAAATTTGGAGAAAACTTTTGCTTTTATGTATGAAAAAACATTAGTTCTTAAACCTTGCTTTGATACCACATGTAAGCATATAGCGAATTATATAAACTTGAACATTCTTATATATATATATATATATATATATATAATCCTAGCAATTATTTAGGAACGTAGAACTTAATGATTTTCACTTACCATGCTTTAATAATTTAAAAGTCAGTCAAGAAACATACCAGAATTTTCCATAGCTTTCTTGACTGAGATCAGCGGAAGCACAAAAGCAGAATATTATTTCTCTCTCTTAACCTTACATTTCAGAATAGTGTTTATGGAGCCTATTCTTCTTTTGGCAGAGAGAGGACCCCTTTTATAATAGGGAATAGTCAGTCATGTTCTCACGTTCCGTTCTCACGTTCCATCAACGTGATTAGTGAAAATAATAATTATCCACTAACAGTCAATAATTATCCTACTAGAAGTCAGTAATTATCCTACTAACATATTAGTTAGTAGTTTAATCCTACGAGGTAACTTTCCCATACAGGTTTAGGATTTAACTTATTCAATAATTATTAAACCATCAAATAAATTAATTATGTGGGACATGAAAAATTTACATATTCTTCAACAAGCTGCATAAAGTTGAATTTCGGCCGTTTTTGGCTATTTGGCGATTCATGAGGACTAACAAGAGGGGGATCAAATTTTCATCTTTTTCAGTTCTACTACACTTTTCAGTCTTGACGGCTCAACATGTTATTGGCTTTTTCCCACCCGCCCTTTCTACGGAATAAGGTTCCTTGTGCATGATCAAGGGCTGCATAGTGATAGTCCTGGTAGTTACTAATTTCCATTTTATCCACAGAAAAGAGAGACATTAAAACCAAAGCTCTGGACGTGGTTGAAGAAAAAGAGAAAGTAGAAGACGAGCAAAGAAGCTATGAAGCGTGAATGAGTACAACATGTGATTGGAAGGGAACAGGCCGAGGGAAGAAGAAGACAAAAATAAGGGAGAAAAGAAAACAAAGCAAGTAGAAGAGGCAAGGCAACCGAGGGAGTGGATAAAGATCAAAGGAATTCCCAATGTCGGATGCAACAATTTTCCTAATTAGAAATCTGTCTTTTCTGCTTCTATGTTGTGGATTTGGTCTAATACTAATCATCTTAGCTGTAATACAAAAAAATAGTGGCTTAAAAGAAAAGCAACAAAAACGTGAAATAGTTTCGAACAGAAAAAAGAAAGGACATAGAAAAAACCTTTAAGAAGGAATTTGCTAAACCGAATCCAGCTGAAACATTGAGAAATGATTCATTTCAAGCAACAATATCAGCAGGAAGATATGTTTCTGACAACTCTACTGTAATACCCCTCATGTTTCTAAGCTAGGAAGTGAATAAGTTTTCCTACGTATGAAACCTCCTATCCTGTGAGTAGCATTTTAGTGCATGACTTACAATGAATATCCTATCGAAAGGATAGCTTGATATGTCTTAAGAATGCTCATATGAGTCGCTTAGAGTGATGCAAGCTAAGAGTTTTTGAATCCATCAAGTCTTAGTGTTTGATTTTACAAGGGTCATCTTTGAACAAGAATAATATGATTTATATGTGACATTTTGGCAGATTTAGACCCACCAAATTGTAGAGAATCGAATTAGCTTTCCAACGATACTAATTTCATCAAAATCCGACACCCGAGCAAGGAGTTATGGCCTTTCAAAGTAGAATGCGTCGCCTAACCAATCGCACATGGCCACTGGAAAACATAGGAGATATCATATGCGGCACCTATGTAAATATAGGCGATATCATATGCGGCACCTATGTATGATTTCAGCCACAAAAACACTTAGTTTTTGAGTTATTTTGAGGGTAGTTAAGTCTTTTAACACTCCTTACATGTCCCTAAACCTAACCTCACGAAATTTATAGCTTCTAAACACATTGCAACCCTATTAACATCTCAAAGTTCATTATCCAAGAGCACCATAGGAGAAAAACAACTAGAGTTGCACAATCAAGCTTGAAGATCAAATTTCAAGGAAATTCCTCCAAAAATCATCAAGAACTCCCTTTCAAGGTATGCATAGTGTTCATCCACGGATTTCTTTAGTCCGTAGAGTTCAAGAATCAATCTTTAAAATACAAAAGCTTGGTTGGTTGTGGTGATATGATTATACCCATGTTGATGTTTGTTTGTTTTGCTATATAATAGTATTGTGACTGTACATCTCATGAAAGTTATGCTGATAGTTGAAAAACATGATCTTTAGATGGATTGATAGAATGAAAGTATGAAATCCACCTATGCCTTAAAGAATGCATGCAAGGTGTTCGATAAAATGTCTAGTATGTTAGAACTTCATATTTACATGATTTCATGATATCTAAATAACAAGTTCATGTTAGTCATACACTCCAATATGAATTTTCATGCAAATTATGTGTTGTTATTGTTGCGGTATAAAGCATGTATGATAATGGAGATATAAATTATGTACACAAAATATATCCATGCTTTTCGTATCATGTTTGAAATGTTGAATAAATACATGAAGTATACTATCCCCTGCTTATGATATTGTGAATTGTGGACTCAAATCTTGTGATCAAGTCATGTCATGTGTGTCAGTTTCCTCCTATCGAGTCCTGGGGGTATTCGTACCCGAAAAATATAGTTGTGTGCCTAGAGCCATGTCATGTTTTCACGATACTTTCAGTCAAGCCATGTTCAGAAGACTTCAGTCAGTCTCATGACTCAGGAAAACTCATGTAAAGGCAGTATCAGTTCAGTTTTACTCAGTACTCAGTAATCTACGTAATCTGAGTAATATTCCATCAGTCTATGGAATTCAGTAAATCTCAGTATCAGTACAATTTAGTTCAGTATTCAGTTCAGACATCAGTAAACTCAGTCAGCTAACAGAACTCAGTAGCATTTAGTCAGTTAACAGAATTCAGTAGTGTTCCGCTAGTCATCAGAACTCAATAAACTCAGTCCATGTTCAGTTCAATTAAACAGAACAATCAGTAATAGTTCAGTTAATTCTAGTACGAACTAGGAAATCAGTTCAGTATAATCAGTTCAGTGTCATTCAGTTGGGAGTAGGATTCAGTACCGAGCGAACCCAAAGATGGGAACTCACCCGCCAGTTCAGGGTGTGATTCTTAAAAGCAGTCCTTGTGTTCCAGAACTACGTAGCCAGCGTAGATTGAGACATCTTAACCTGTCAGATTAGAGTTGATAAGGTGGTTTAACCTGTCAATTTAGGGTTCCCACCATTCCCATTGAGTACCTGCCAGATAAAGGTCACTCACAGCTTGTCCTTACCAGTGGCGCGGTATTGACACCCTTCTAATCAGGGTAGAGATTGGACCCCAGCTTAGCTATTATAGAGTATTTGGGGCATGTCGGTTAGATAACTGCTTCCCACAATTTCAGTATCAGTCTCAGTAAAAGAACTCAGATAGTTCTTCAGGATATCAGGACTGTCAGATACAGTACGGAACTCAGCTAGTTCCATTAGATTTAGAACTGTCAGATACAGTCATTCATGCTATCAGTTATCATAACTCATGTTATCAGATATATCAGTTATCAGAATTCAGTTATCATTCATGATATGTTATCAGTAAATACATGTCATCAGTATTCATACTCAGTAGTCATGTTATCACGAGCTCAGTTTCAGGACTGTTATATACGGTCAATTAAATTAGTTCTTCATAATCAAAACTATCAGAAACAATCATTCCTTTATCAGTAATTTAGTATCAGTCTCCCAGTATTCAGTAATACAGTATCAGTTCCTCACTTATTAGTAAATTACATATCAATATTAGTAAACTCAGTCATTCAGTATATCAATATCAGTAAACTCAGTCAATCAGTATCTCAGCATCAGTAAGCTCATGTTGTCAGTATTCAGACTCAGTAGTCAGTATCACCACGAGTTTAGTTGCAGTTACGTATGTATGTATGTATTCTCACGTTCATATCAGTCAGCATTGTTCATGCATATAAAACCCTTTGCATTTAGCCTACCTCACTCGTATACTCAGTACATTCAATTGTACTGACGCATTCGCGCTATGGTGTTTTATTTGACGCCATAGGTACAGAGGCACGAGTTTCAGAGCAGCAGTAGCATTGCAAATTTTAGCAGTCAGTGCTCCTCTTCATTCGAGGACAGTATTATTATTACTTTATTACAGTATTTCAGATTAGTTTTTCAGTTCATGGAGTTAGTTGGAGACATGTTCCTTCAACTCCTTATTCAGTTCAATTAGAGGCTTTCGGACTAGATGTCAGATTAGATGTTCAGAATTCAGTATTTATGTTTCTTTTTGGTAATGTTATACCATGTTTTTTTCAAATATGTATCAGTATTGAACCTTATGGCCTTACAGTTCATGTTTCCGTATATTTTATGAGATATTATGCAGTTTACAGGTACAAATATCAGTCATGGGTTAGCTTGTGGTCCTTCGGGGTCATGAGCACCGTGTACCGTTTCGGTTCAGAAAATCGGGGCGTTACATCTACTGATCAACAAAGGACGATGCATCCCTATAGCAAGGTCTTAATTAATAGGTGAGCCATAGGTAATTCATTATGAAATATGATTGACCACGAAGTAAACAAAGTTCTCCCCACAACACAGCCAGATAAAAAAAGTTATGATCGATGAGGATCATATAAACTAGGTTATACATGCACGATGCACGGCTTGTAACTGATAACGCTCAATCTACAGCTCTCGTAGGAGTGTAAAGCGGTCGTTAGCAAATATAGAACCCAACCTGGGTTGGGTGTCGATCCCACAGGGAATAGCTTGGCCAACAAGTAAGCAATATTACTAAACTTTTGGTGCAAGTCTCGTAAAAAGGGGGGATTTGTAATGTGTTACCAAAACAATTAAATAAAAGCTGAAAATAGCAAAGTAAAAGAGAAAGATTGTTACGTAAGTTGTAAACAATGATAAGTGAGGCATTGGGGTTATGTCCACCTTCTGAGGTATACGTCTCTATTGGCTATGAGTGTGTAGAGTTTCGACATGCAACTGCTTATAGAGAATTGTATTCGATGGTAAATCCAGGCGTCTTTCGACCTATTCGAGTATTATTTCACTTTAACTCTTTCGAGCTTAAAGCGTGTCTAACGGTACGAATTCTCCAAGAGGTTAGTCCAGTTACGGCACTAGCTTTTTAGTAGGGAATTTTAGGGGGTGACCCTACTACCTTGACATTATCTCTTTTCCAGACAAATAACCTTTCTTTCGAACAAGTTAAGTGTTATACTGGCATTATTCTATGCGTCCGCAGCCACAAGAATTTGCATTAAGATGAAGAGAATAATGATATAAGCAGTATACGTGTCACGAACTCACAAACTCATAGCAATAAATAGTATCTCATTCGGCTTCCATAACCCCAACAGAGAGGTTTAGTTACCCATGAGTGCGAAAGAAATCACAATTGACATTGTTGTTATACCACAATTAAGATTTCACGTTTATAATGGTGTGGTAGCCGTTTAGGCGTGAATTCTTTAGCAAGGTAACGTTTCTCTTGTTGAATAGATGAGTAGAAGAAGAAAAATAGAATTAATGGGAGAATTAGAAGAAGAGTTGTAGAGTAATGGAAGAATTCGGAATTTCCTCAAATCTCTAGCAAGATAGGGTATTTATAATACCCATATCCTATTCCTACTAAGCTAATGAAATACTTAACCAAATCCTACTAAGCTAATGAAATACTTAACCCAATTGTACTAGGTTAATGTAACATTATCATAATCCAAATAAACTAATGAAATACATAACCCAATTGTACTAGGTTAATGTATCATTGTCCAAATCCAACTAAGTTACTGCAAGTCCCCAAAGTCTTCAGAAATGTTGTTTTAGCCCGGAACAGATTCTCCATGCATCACTTTTGGTCCTTTAGGCGTCCAAACTCCCTTTCCTTCCTTCGTGAGCTTTCTTTAGCGTCAAGTAAGCCATAAAATGTTGAATTATGCATCATTTATACCTGAAACTTTACTAATCATGTTCGTTAGCTCATTTACAGGAAAAAGGACTAAAAGTGCATGAAATATATAATTTGTTCTCAAAACTAGTCTAAAATATGGGCAAAATATATTGATATAGGTGCGTAAATTCGCCTATCATCAACACCCCACACTTAGAGCTTTGTTCGTCCTCGAACAAACTATCATGTCCTTCTAAACATCAACTTAGGGTTTTACAGCAACAACACAAAATATTCGTCAAGACAAGCACAACAATTATCAACAAAGAGTATCTTTTCGATTATAAGTAGAAACAGTTTAACCTCTAGCATAGACTCGTGATGGTGATCAACTCGCATGCAAACGTTAAGGTGCATAGAATCATATACGACTATCCAAAACTTATCAACCATGTGTGTCTCACAATATAGTACCCATAATCACTCACAAATATAGCATATTTTTCAAACATCGATATCAAAATGTCCTTGCTCTCACTCTCACAAAGATTTCATATGTAGCAACTGATGACCATAGGCTTGCCCTTAATGTAATACTCTACTAAATGTCAGAATGCTAAGCTTAGGATCAAGTAGGTCTTTTGATGGTTGTAATGTAGGCTAAGGGACGGGTAGGATCAACTATTTCTGGCCAGAATAGTGACTATGTTCCTAAGCGCTTAATACATCACATTGTATCATTAACACTTTTTCTTTCACACAACCTTTCTTCTTTCTTTTCTTCTACCACCCTTTTTCTCCTCTTTTGTTTTTCACTTTTAAGGATGACTCACTTTTCAGCTTTCTTTTCCTTTTTCTTTTCATAACATACCTCTTATGATAGCACTTTCTTTTTCATAACACATTCAAGCACCCTTACAATTTAAAGCATCATACTTACCCATTTTCCTCTTATGTTGTCACATGACTTTTTCACTTTAAAGCACTTAGGAATTTGGATCAAATTACGGTCTTGAACAAAATGGATTAGGCTTACATACAAGGTTGTCAAAGAAATAGGCTAAAGGCTCAAAAGGGGTTAACTAGGATGATGTCCATGGGTAGGTAAAACTGAAGGTAAACAAATATAGGTTGTCAAAGAAATGCCTAAATCACCTCCTAAACTTACACTCCTTATTTTCGCTTTGCATACATACCAGGCAAGTTCTAGCATCAGCCACAAACATAGAATATACTATTATCTCACACACACAAGGCACATGGTCGACTTTATTGGAGGTAATATAGACTCTTGACCCAACAAGTGAAGGAATTGAACCACACAATATCACATAATGAGTCACAACTGGAGCTTAAACGTCTCAATAGTCATAATTGTAGCACATACTCTTGTTATAATCTCATGCTGCCTATTAGAATAATCTCATGCGAGACTAAGTTAAAAAAAAATATTAACTACTAAAAAAAATCTTAACTATGAGATTATAAAACAAAAATAAAACAAAAGCAAACAAACATAGATGCGAGTAGACAAGTATATCATGCAATACCACCACCCCACACTTAGTCGGTACACTGTCCTCAGTGGAAAATAAATAAGAAGAACCTGGTTAGTCGGACTCATCCTCTATGTCTGGGGTCATACCCCTTGCATTGGAATCATCATCAGAGTCATTATCCTTAGAAGTTCCTCATAAGTATCCCACTTAATTCCAAGCGTGAGTCGAGGTATTTGCAGCGAGGAGGGTTCTCCTTGCTCCTTGCGGCCTCTTTTCTTGCTCTTTTGGGAAGTGGTAGCCTTTTCTTTGCCTTGTCTTACTTTGGGTGCCATTGTACCTGAGACTTGAAATAGTGTTAATGGTAGCACAATCCCAATGGATACAATCTATACACAAGCAGTAGGGGTACCACCCCACACTTAGTTTGTTGCTACAAATTAGTGAAGTGAAAGTGGTCGATTACTTAGACTTCATCGACATGCATTTTAGGAGCTATATTCTAACGAGAAAATCAGAGATATATCACTTCTTGCAACCTTTGCAATACTTTCATGTTAGGTATAACAAGACTACTACATAGGGATTACATCATGGTATCGTTTCTATCAATAAACTCAACCTCCTATGTCGGTAGGCAGTTATAAGTCTTATTCCGATGAACGGGATATTCTAACATGTAAGTATTCAAGTGACAAGATTATGCAATGTTCATTACTATAGCAATTCTGCAAGTAGTATAACAATGCATCAAAATCAAATTCAAGTCGGACATAAGTTAAGAGCATCCTAACGTACATGTTCACTCACTTGGTTTTGTATCAACAATTCAAACACGTTCACATCACCAATTCTTTTTCAAGATTTAGCAATTCATAATAGGTGTAGTAAAGTAGTACTTACAAAATATAAATGAAGAACAAAGTAGTACTTACTTGGTTGAAGCCTTTGGATGATGTTCTTGTGATGAAAAAGAGCAAAAGGAAACTTTTTGATAGGTTTTGGAGACTATAGGTGGTGCATAAGCTAGGTTTCCAATGTGTTTTTGGTTCAAGACTAAGTCTCATATTTATAAGAAAAGGTTGGGTCGAGTTTTGGCCCATTAAAATCGGATTTGGAGACCAAAAGTGACCATAGGTGGTGCCTAATGCTTTGCCTAGTTGAGCAGAATGCCATAGCATATGCCATGCATTTATTTAAGAATGCCATACACTATGCGGCGCATTGTCTATGGCATTTAGGGACATATGCGGCGCATAGTGTATAGCATTTGAGATACTGAGACCTAATGCTATAGCATAGGCGGCGCATAGTGTATAGCACACTTAAGAATGGGCAGCGCATAGTGTATAGCACACTTAAGAATGGGCGGCGCATAGTGTATAGCATACTAGATTCCGAGGCCTTAGGCTATAGGATAGGTTTTGCAATGTTCGTGGCCTAGTTTTACCTAGGCCTAGCCTTCCTTGATGCCTATTTTGGCATGAGTAATGCTCAATCCGTAGCCTTATGCATCCTTATGCCTAACTTACCACCTTTACCATTCAATACATCCAAATCGTCATTTGAAACCAATCTCCTCATTGAATACCTCTTGCACCTATATTTACTCAAAACAATAAAAATGATTAGTACGATGGGTTGCCTCCCACTAAGCGCCTTAGTTTTGGTCGTGGCACGACTCTTATTTTTGGATTTTCATTAATTAAAAACAAATCAAGTACTAGAATTAAAGAAAACGATAAACGATAAATGAAAAACAATAAACGATGGGTTGCCTCCCATCTAGCGCCTTATTTATTGTCGTGGCACGACATGGTTACCTCGAGTACTCAGACTTCGTCGAGGTAAATGGTGGATCATTTTCTAAAAGGATTTAGACGACAATGAGGCTTACCTGTGGGCATGCGATCTTTTTCGAGATGGCTCATACATTTCCCCGGAGAGTCACCAATTATATCATCAATAGTCCAACTCATAGCTCTCTTGTATCTCTTCAGAGCAGAGATGAGAGCTTCTACGTGCTGTTCACTTAAATCATTTGCACTCTCCGGAAGTATATTTCTACTTTCCAAGAACACATACCTTAGATAATCGGGGAGCTCTTGTGATTCTAGTGTTGGTGTCTCGTCAATGGGAGTCTTCGCTGTTGGTTGATTCTTGAGATCACAATCCGGTTGCTTAGGAGTATAAGACTCTATTTCTGTTAGAGCACCCATAAGTTCTTCATAATCTTCATTATCCTCATGCTCAACTTTCAGTGGCGCAGCAGACAATGGCTGAACAGTAGGTTGTTTCTCTATAGATAATGCTTTCATATCCTCATGATGAACATCAGCTACAGATAACTCATTCATATCGTTGGGCTGCTTCATGGCTTTGTATATATCAAAGCGGACCACTTCGTCATTAATTCGAAACAAAAGCTCATTATCTTTCATGTTAATAAGCACACTTCCAGTTGCGAGGAAGGGGCATCCCAAGATTATGGGAACGTCAGAATCCACCTCACAATCCAGAATAACGAAGTCTACAGGAAAGATAAATGAAGATACCTTCACCAACACATCATTCAAGATACCCACAGGTCGTTTTACCGACCTATCAGCCATCACGAGCCTCATATTGGTTGGTGTTGGATCTCCTAGCCCCAACTTCTTGTAGATGGATAGTGGCATCACATTGATGCTAGCTCCTAGATCGCACAATGCCTTGGAAAAATTCAACGATCCAATTGTGCAGGGAATAGTGAAAGCTCCAGGATCTGCCTTCTTTTGAACTAGCGACCTTGTAGCGATTGCACTACAATGATGAACATTATCCGCTAACTCATAACTTGCTGCCCGTTTCTTTGTCAACAGGTCCTTCATAAATTTCGCATACCCAGGCATTTTTTTAAGTGCCTCCACTAATGGAACATTAATGGTCAGCTGCTTTAACATATTCATGAATTTGCTGAACTTAGTGTCATCCGCCACCTTCTTCAGTCTTTGGGGAAAAGGTGGTGGTGGGTATGGAAGTGTTATCTCCACGGTTTTCTTCTCCTCTTGCTTCCATTTTTCCATTTTTTCAGGCTGCACGTCACTGGGCATGACGTCCTTGACGTCAGGACTGGTTGTTGCGGCATCTCCTCCTTTTGCGTTATCATCCATGTCCGCAACTTCGTCAACCACTTGCTTGCCTTTTGCTGAAGGTTCCAGCACCTTACCACTTCTGGTAGTGATGGCCATGCATGACCCATCATTTCTTGGGTTTTGCACAGTATCGCTAGGTAAAGTGCCAGCCTTTCTTTGATTGAGTGCTGCTGAAAGTTGGCTCAATTGCTGCTCTATTTGCTTGATTGAAGTGAAATGAGAATCAACTAGTTGTTTCATGGAGGACAAATCATTAATTACCTCAGTAACTCCCGCGCTCGTTGCTTCCACTCCTTTTAATAATTTAGCCATCATGTCTTCCATACTTCCAGAATTAGATGTGGTGGTATCACGTCTACCAGGGGGAACGTACAAACCACTCTTTCCATTGTTTTTCTTCCAACTACCTTGGTCTTTGCTTCCAGATTTATCATAATAGTTCCGACCTTGGTTTCCTTGGGTATTCCCACGGAAACCCCCCTGATTGTTCAAGTAGTTGGCCTCCTCTTCCGAATCAGATTCGTCTCTTCCTTTTAGCGCCACATCATTCACTTTTTCGGTCTTCCCTGATAATAAATACTTTGTCAGAAGATCCACTTGTGTTTTCATGTGCGCTAAATCTTGATCACGTTCTTCTTGTCTTCTTCTTTGGTCTGCAGTCATGCCTATAGATAAAGTGGGGCTTGCTACTTCGGAATCCCTGGTATGCCAAGCTCTACTTTGTTTCGTCATGCGATCTAGCATATTGCTTGCTTGACCAAAGGTGAGATCCATAAAGGATCCTCCAGCTGCGTTATCCACCACTGGCTTAGTTATTGAATTCAAGGCTCTATACAATATCTCCATGAGGTGAACATTAGTCATGTGATGGTTTGGGCATCTCACTAGCTTTGTCTTGAACCTCTCCCATGTTTCATGAAGAGCTTCAGTGGGAAGCTGACGAAAGTTGCTGATTTCATCTCTCAATTGTGCCCTTTTGGAAGGCGGAAAGAATTTTTCTAGGAAAGCGTCTCTCAATTGCCTCCAATTTGTAATTGAATCAGGAGTCAGCCCATTCAACCATAGTGTTGCCTCCCCAGACAGAGACAATGGAAATAGACGTAATCGAATTGCATTCTGACCAACACCAGGATTGTCAAAAGACTTGCATGTAGAAATAAAGTTGATGAGATGCATATTCGGATCATCGCCTGCTAGTCCACCAAACAATCTCTTGAGTTGCAATAACTGAATCATGGTGCTTGTGATGTTGAACTTGGCTCCGGGCGCTAATGGTGGGGGAATAATAGCTCCTGTGGCTCCGGCTCCATCAAGATCATCATCATCATCGTCGAAAGCTGGTTGCATGGGTTGGCGATCATACCTAAACCTAGCTTGACGATCTCTTCTCTGCATGGGTGCCGCCATCTCAGCAGTATGCCGTGGGTTTAGTAGCTCCTCATCGCCCAGGTCCTCATCATCAAGATTTGTTGCACGCCCTGGGTTATCAATATTCTGCTGATGCGCTTGAGCAGCCATCCTTTCAATTTCACGTTGTGCATCCATTGATGCACTGAACAAACCTGAATAAAACAAAATTAACAACTAAAAGTAAAAGTACGAGAATCTTTGACCAAAGGGTCTAGTAATTATTACGAACTTAATTGACACTTGTATTCCCCGGCAACGGCGCCAATTTTTGATAACGCTCAATCTACAGCTCTCGTAGGAGTGTAAAGCGGTCGTTAGCAAATATAGAACCCAACCTGGGTTGGGTGTCGATCCCACAGGGAATAGCTTGGCCAACAAGTAAGCAATATTACTAAACTTTTGGTGCAAGTCTCATAAAAAGGGGGGATTTGTAATGTGTCACCAAAACAATTAAATAAAAGCTGAAAATAGCAAAGTAAAAGAGAAAGATTGTTACGTAAGTTGTAAACAATGATAAGTGAGGCGTTGGGGTTATGTCCACCTTCTGAGGTATACGTCTCTATTGGCTATGAGTGTGTAGAGTTTCGACATGCAACTGCTTATAGAGAATTGTATTCGATGGTAAATCCAGGCGTCTTTCGACCTATTCGAGGATTATTTCACTTTAACTCTTTCGAGCTTAAAGCGTGTCTAACGGTACGAATTCTCCAAGAGGTTAGTCCAGTTACGGCACTAGCTTTTTAGTAGGGAATTTTAGGGGGTGACCCTACTACCTTGACATTATCTCTTTTCCAGACAAATAACCTTTCTTTCGAACAAGTTAAGTGTTATACTGGCATTATTCTATGCGTCTGTAGCCACAAGAATTTGCATTAAGATGAAGAGAATAATGATATAAGCAGTATACGTGTCACGAACTCACAAACTCATAGCAATAGATAGTATCTCATTCGGCTTCCATAACCCCAACAGAGAGGTTTAGTTACCCATGAGTGAGAAGGAAATCACAATTGACATTGTTGTTATACCACAATTAAGATTTCACGTTTATAATGGTGTGGTAGCCGTTTAGGCGTGAATTCTTTAGCAAGGTAACGTTTCTCTTGTTGAATAGATGAGTAGAAGAAGAAAAATAGAATTAATGGGAGAATTAGAAGAAGAGTTGTAGAGTAATGGAAGAATTCGGAATTCCCTCAAATCTCTAGCAAGATGGGGTATTTATAATACCCATATCCTATTCCTACTAAGCTAATGAAATGCTTAACCAAATCCTACTAAGCTAATGAAATACTTAACCCAATTGTACTAGGTTAATGTAACATTATCATAATCCAAATAAACTAATGAAATACATAACCCAATTGTACTAGGTTAATGTATCATTGTCCAAATCCAACTAAGTTACTGCAAGTCCCCAAAGTCTTCAGAAATATTGTTTTAGCCCGGGACAGATTCTCCATGCATCACTTTTGGTCCTTTAGGCGTCCAAACTCCCTTTCCTTCCTTCGTGAGCTTTCTTTAGCGTCAAGTAAGCCATAAAATGCTGAATTATGCATCATTTATACCTGAAACTTTACTAATCATGTTCGTTAGCTCATTTACAGGAAAAAGGACTGAAAGTGCATGAAATATATAATTTGTTCTCAAAACTAGGCTAAAATATGGGCAAAATATATTGATATAGGCGCGTAAATTCGCCTATCATCAGTAACCTGGCTAGGAACATATGAACTAGGCTATATATGTACAGCTTGTAACCTAGCTAGTGTAAGAATTCGACGCAATAACACCGATGGTTCTAAGGTTTGCTGCACGATATCAAAAAGAAATAATACATTCTGATTTGGAGTTGCAAATTGAAGTCGACTAACCAAGCACAAATGAAATTAGAGGTGGTTAAAATAAACCAAACAAATAAGGAAAGAAAGATTAGTACTACTCACACTGCCTTGGCATTAAAAAGCTTAAAAGAGGGATCATCAACGGAGAAAGGCTGTAAGAAATGGACGGACACATCTAAGGAGTGTTCTCCATCTAGGACCACGGCAAGGGAGACCAGTGTCAGATAGCGAGCATCATAAGGAGCAGGAACATCATTTTCCACGACAGTCATGAAAAGGTCTCCATTTGGCAGGCCAAGCAAAATGGAGCTAGGAGGGTATACCATTATGGTTTTTTTGGGTGGTTTAAGTGGGTGAAATATGTCTGCAAGACTAGGGGATCGGAACCAGGCTTGACGATTTATATCATATGCAAACAAGCGTAGGTCATCATAGGTGAACCAATAGAAGGTATCATCACAGAGGACAGGCTCGCTCCATTTGGAAAACATGGATAGCATATCATAGTCATAACGACCTTCGAGACCTGGTGGTGGTGGGCTCTCAATTGAACAGAGATCAGAGAAGTAAACCTGCTTACCTAGGTTGCAAATCACGACAGAACCATGATATCTCCATTTATGAAACAGGATTTCATCTTTATCCAGGTAGGTCCAAGAATCGGTGTCGGGGTCGTAAATTTCACCGGCGTTGCTCTAATTATAAGGATTCTACCGTTCTCTAGTGCTACGAGAAGCCTCTTGATCATCGTTTGTCGGCTTAAGAAGGTAGCACTCGAATCCAGAGACAACACATAGCTTCTTTCCTCCAGAAATGGCACCAACGAAGGGCGAATCACGGGGAATTCTTCTGGGAGATACTTTTACCCATCCGCCGCCAGTGGAGCAGTTATGTTTAAACACATCCAAACAAGCGTAAATACCACCACCCTTTTCAACTTCATCATTAGTGAATCCACCAACCCAGTAGATATCTTCTTCGATAACAGACCACCCTTCTTCCGCTCCACATTCCCTCCGATCGAGTTGTGCAACGTGTTTAAACTCTACCCTCTCCCCTTTTTCATCCACATCGCTAATTATCTTGTGCTCAAACTCCATGCGATACCACAAATATTCACCCACGCCATCTCCCCTAATGTACACCACAAAGGTACATTGTCTGCAACTAAGTAAACAGCTAGATTTCGGATAATAAATACCTCCAGGACTCGATAGCATAACAGATAAAACATAGCAAATCTTGAAAGGATGACAATAGTCAATTGTTCACAACTCATTCACTGAGACATTTTGTCAGGAGGTCATGAACTTGTACATGCATGAGAACACATGCTAACATGTCATGATTACACTATTCAATTCACATGGACATTCTATCAAAATCTAGGGGAGTATAATTAATCCACATGATAATGAACAACACATAAGCATCATGACGACAACTTAAACTTGGAATTTCAAGAGTTTTGACATGGAAATTACATTAATCAACACGCATTCTATCTTATGTTCATGAACTTATAATTAAATCTTGAATTGAAACCCATACAACAACACAAATATGAATAGAATCCAATTTACGCATGTAAATCATAAATTCGAAAACTTGTAGTTTTAAAAAGGGTTCTTGAACTCCAAGGGTGGAAGGAAACTCAAGGATGAACACCAAACATACTTTGATTGTTGATTTCGTAAAGATTTTTAGGGATTTCTTGGAACTTGGATTTGAGCTTAATGAACTAGGGTTTATTTCTTGAGAGGGTTTTAAGAAGAATGAATGTATTTTGCCCTTTTGGGAGCTTAATTTCGTATTTTGGATGAATTGACTGAGAGGAAAAGGACCTAAATGCCCTTGGAAACTCGTAAGTTAATGAAAAAACTAGCCCAATAACGCGATAGGCACCGCGCCGCGTCGATGGGGTCGACGCGATCACCGACGCGTCGCGTCGATGGGTACGACGCGATAGCCAATGCGACACATCAAGATCGCGTTGGCTTGTTGTTTTGGCCATCCAAACACGACTCATACGATGTTCAAAAATTTCGAAACTCACCCAATATAACCTATCGACATCTCTGATCATGAATCAATTCAAAAATCGACAATCTAAGGCCGAAAAGATCGTAAATGATGCCATTGAAATATCGAGACTAAAAATAAGACTAAGTATCAACACTTAGCTGAAATTTTCTAAGTCTAGGAACTCTTTTGGCATGCTATATAGTACTGAAATGATTAGAACTTTGTGAGGTCTTACATACTTACTCTCACACAAACTTCTGTACCAACTCTTTTTTCTTGCTTGATTTGTAACAACCAAAGTACATGTTGCATTTTCACGAATATACGGTCTTATTAACATCATTTTGTGCACTTTGTATGTTTTGAACTGTGTGTGTTGGATCTTGTAAATAAATAACAACATGAATCCATTAATCCTTCAATTGTCTTTCAAAATTTTGACACTTATCTTTCATAAAAATTTAACTAATCCAAAAATTTAGCTCATTATTTATAAAAATTGAATATAGAGAACAATCAAGGAAGAAAAAAAGTTGTATGAATACTACGTACAAATCCACAACAGCAAGATAGACCATTTATCTTCATACTCATCATCTGGACATAGGGCTTGATTAGGGTTAGTTTTTCAAATATTTTGAATTTGAAAAACACTTGTGCGGGATCCTACAATAGATTAAAATAATATAGTTCATGCACATCACATTTGAAAATTTGTAAAGATAAATTATTGATGGTAACTTTATTAACCATGTGTACCTAAACGTTCGCGCGAAGCGCGACCACGTTCTCTAGTATCTGTATATAGTTAACTATATAATGTTCACATCCTGCTTCCCAAACTCTATTTGTATTTGTTTTTACAAAATTTACAGTAGTGCATAAAAAAATAATCAATTGCGCTGAAATTTGTCTCTCATATTTGGAATTTGACCAATGCATAATTTGACCTAACATACCTTGATTGTTGATTTCGTGAAGATTTTTAGGGATTTCTTGGAACTTGAATTTGAGCTTGATGAACTAGAGTTTATTTCTTGAGAGGTTTTGAGAAGAATGAATGTATTTTGCCCTTTTGGAAGCTTAATTTCGTGTTTTGGATGAATTGGGTGAGGGGAAAAGGACCAAAATGCCCTTGAAAACTCGAAAGTTAATGAACAAAACTGGCCCAGTGACGCGATAGGCGACGCATCGTGTCGATGGGGTCGATGCGATCACCGACGCATTGCATCGATGGGTACGACACGATAGCCAACGCGACACGTCAAGATCGTGTTGGCTTGTTGTTTTGTCCATCCAAACACGACTCAAATGATGTTCAAAATTTTTGAAACTCACCCAATATAACCTATTGACATCCCTGATCATGAATCAATTTAAAAATCGACAATCTAAGACTGGAAAGATCATAAATGATTCCATTGAAATATCGAGGCCAAAAATGACCCTAAGTGTCAACACTTTGCTGAAATTTTCCAAGTCTGGGACCTCTTTTGGCATGCTATATAGGACTGAAATGACTAGGACTTTACAGGGTCTTACATACTTACTCTCACACAAACTTCTGTACCAACTTTTATTTCTTGCTTGATTTGTAACAGTCAAAGTACATGTTGCATTTTCATGAATATACGGTCTGATTAACATCGTTTGTGCACTTGTATGTTTTGAACTCTGTGTGTTGGATCTTGTAAATAAATAACAACATGAATCCGTTAATCCTTCAATTGTCTTTCAAAATTTTGACACTTATCTTTCATAAAAATTTAACTAATCCAAAAATTTAACTCATTATTTATAAAAATTGAATATAGAGAACAATCAAGGAACAGAAAAAGTTGTATAAATACTACGTACAAATCCACAGCAGCAAGATAAACCATTTATTTTCATACTCATCATCTGGACATAGTGCTTGATTAGGGTTAGTTTTTCAAATATTTTGAATTTGACAAACACTTGTGCGGGATCCTACAATAGATTAAAATAATATAGATCATGCACATCAAATTTGAAAAATTGTAAAGATAAATTATTGATGGTAACTTTATTAACCATGTGTACCTAAACGTTCACGCGAAGCACGGCCACGTTTCCTAGTATCTGTATATAGTTAACTATATAATGTTCACATACTGCTTCCCAAACTCTATTTGTATTTGTTTTTACAAAATTTACAGTAGTGCATAAAAAATAATCAATTGCACTGAAATTTGTCTCATATTTGACCAATACATAATTACATATGAATTGTTGTTTGGCTACCAGCCTACCACTACCTCTTAGTTGATCAGATAGAGAGGTTGTTTGACTTGATAAATTGTCATTAAAATTGTGTTTAAAGACTATTGAATAAGAGGAGTGGAGTATTAATTAAGAAAATGCATTAAAGAATAAGAATGAATAGAGTAGTAATTGACCCATATTTTTATATAAAACAAAAATATTTAGACAAAAAAAAATCTTTTAAAAAATGTATGACCTTAAATTTACCCCGCATAGCTCAAAACCCTAGCAACCTTGTCCAAAGAATTTTTTTAGCAAGTAGAGAACCGAATAATCTTTTCCTAGCTCAGCACAAGAAAAGTAAATCACTGGAAATTTTCTATTTTATTTGGTACCAATTGGCATTACTATAAAACCAATTTAAACTAGGATTACAAAGCCTATTCCAATATGAATTAGGAGAAATAAATCTTACCTAAACTTGAATTATAAATACTCAAATCCTAAATAAATTTGTATTCATCCGAAGAGAAGAGATTGAAAACACTTCTTTACATCCCCTTACAATTTACCACCTCAATTAAAGAAAAGGGTCTAAGCTTATGATCGATAACGAGAGGCAAAAAACATATATTGATGCCAACAGACAACGATGTGTGAATTGGGAAAAGAAATGTCACGTCCCAAAATAATCACAACACGTGATTGGCACCCTCTCATAACACATGTCGGGAAAACCAATCTTCCATACACTTTACCAGTTAATAAGCACTATGATAAGATATGGGCAACTTTAATGAATCAATAAAGAGCGAATAGTAATCCAACAAAAATTAATAATCAAACTAATAATTCATCAATCACTCGAGAACTAATTCTTTAGCTCAAATCCCACACTACGACTATGGAGCATCTAGAAAAGAGTTACATGAGTTTAAATTTTGGGCATGCAAACTCATTAAAGAGATAAAACTAAAAATAGATAGAGCTGAAACGACAGCCTCCACAAACAATGTGAAGGCTCACCTTAGCACCAGAATCTTCACGAACGAACCCTTAACCACTAGTCTCCCCTTCGCAACAGTATCTGCAGACATGCAAGTAAGGAGTGAGCTATATATAAATATAACCCAGTAAGATCCTAGATACGCTACTTTAATATTTCTGGAACAAGTGTTAGAAAATACAAGGCACAACAAAATACATAAATAATATGCACACAATATCTCCTATAAAGTAAAGTTCAATAAGATCCTATAGAAGTTCAAAAAACCTCTTTGTATCTCAACTCAATCAAATCTCTAGGCTTGTCATAAACGACAGTGAAGGTGATCAACCTAGCACCCTGACAAGTCTATAACAACATATATAATGCCCCAAAAGTATACTACGGCAGCAAGTACAAGGCCTCTAACATATTACGGCGATATAGGTATGCCCTTAACATATTACGGCAGTGCATCTATGTCCCTAGTAAATATATCACGACAACAAGTACAAAGCCCCTAACATATTATGGCAGCATAGATATGCCCCTAACATATATTATGGCAGCATAGATATGCCCCTAACATATATTATGGCAGCAGATGTACGCTCCTAGTAAGTATATCTAGTATCCCAAAGTCACCTCACAACTCACCATCAAATGATTCTCAATATACTTAACAAAATACATATATATGGTTGATCAAAGACCACTGATTCTACCAAGCACATGTTTGTCCCAACAAATGGACTGGGCAGATGTTGATTTTGATAAGTATGGGAATATTTTTGCTTCACTTCACCATACTATTATTCGTTAGATTTTAGATGGAAGTAGAGGTAAAAGCTGCGTACACTCTACCTTTATCGGACTCAACTTTGTGTGATTTCACTCGATATGCTATTGTACACATAATCAAGGTTATAAGATCTAAATTTGTCTAAATGGAATTAAACCATTATTCACCAAGTAAAATTGTTTAATATGCTGAATCAACTTTTAGCTTAGCTCTGCGCTTCTTTCTTTTTTTCAGTATGTGTGGAACGATACTGAGAATAGAAGAGAATGCATTGACCAGGTGAACAAGATTACAAAATTTTAGTTTTTTCCTCCATGAACAGGGCTTGGATGCTCTACGTATAATGAAGACTCCATCAATCATAAAATCTACGTACAATGAAGACTCCATCAATCGTAAAATGATGACATATAGATAGGTAAGCACAATTCACAATTAGACATACCATACATTAGTTATTGCATTTCAAAATCAGATTAATACATAATTGAAACTATCGTATTAAGTATGTTCTAGCACGGGCCAATGATATCTAGTACAAATAGAGTTACCAATTGAGCATACAGCTCGATCCAACTGGTATGCAAAGCAACGTAGTAGACGTGCGAAAACACGTGCATACCCATTAACGCCCATGAGTTCTTCCCACTTAGGGCCCCACGAGTTCTTTATGATGTAGTAAAATTCATGGTTCTCATAGCCATAACCTACAACAAAAAGGGCCTATAAAGTCTTTGCTTTAGGCCCAAAATTTTAAGGCCTTAAAATTTTTAATAGTAAACTCTATAATTTCAACTTTTGAAATAATAATGAAGATTGTGAAATATATTTAAAATAAAAATAAAAAATAATAATAATAAAAAGGAGAAAAAGTTTTCTTATTTTTACAAGAAATATTCTAAAACTTTGAACTAAACAATTCAAACTTTATATTAATAAATAAAGTTTTAACAACAACATCCAAGTTAATGCATTGCAAACAAATTACTAACATCTTATTAACAAGAATTAATCCTTATTTTTATTAACAATCATAATTAATATGCAATCATATTAATATGTGAAGTTAAAGATTTTTAAAAATATACTACATCGAAACAACTATTATGCAAGAACAAATAAGACAACTTTAAATTATTATAATAAATAAAACAACTCTAACGAGAGAAACACAATTAATGAATTAAATTTAAACTAAAGTCTAAGAAAAGGGCAGTCGCTGCACTTAAAGCCCTTATATATAGCAAAATTACCTGTGACTGTATACAGAGGTATAAAACCAAGATAACATTGCAAATGAAAGAAAAGCAATCACTTTGTTATATTATTAACATTACCAAGAGAAAAAGATAAGTCTAAAAGCAAATTGAACAGTATGTTTTGATGTAAACAAAACCAAACCAAAAATCAAAAGCAACAAGTATGGTAAAATTCTTATAAAACCCAAAAATTTTGAGAAAATTAAGAGGTAAAGAATGTCCCAGTCAGTACATGCACTTTATATTAAAGAAATGATTACAGAGAATCTAATTTCAGAGCTAGTTGGAAAAGTGATAATCAAAATTGTTATTAACTCTTATTATTGTTAAGCAAGATTTTTGTGTTTTATGCATAAGAATGAGAAAAGTATCGAAAACTTACTATCAAATCACTGATAGAAGTGGACGCATAAAACTGTCATAAACAATCATCATGCAATAGGGGGCGTCGGTTCAAATTCTCTACGACATCGTTTGGATAAACAGGAACAATCTTCGCGATAAATTTTGGCAGACCCTATAACACATGAAAATAAATGTTAACAAAAGTAAGTAGTTGCTAGGAGAAGAAAGCAAATTTGACGCACTCCAAGTAAGAAGCTAGATGTGAGGTGAATTAACTAGTTAAGGAATGCTAGCAACCTTAAAAAAGATTGTTACGAGAGTAAAGTCAGACCCAAGATTTACAGATCGATTAATGTAGATATACATTTCAATAATGTTTTTTTCCAATATTTCTCACACTAACATAGTGAAAAAATTATTGTTGTGAATCATTCCAGCAAAGTGCAATTTTTCGATGATCTAAGCAACAATAACCTTTTTTGCCAGTGTTATTTTTTTTTCACCTAGAGAAGGCGTACGACAGTGTCCCTATGGAGGTCCTTTGGAGATGCTTGGAGGCTAGAAGGGTCTCTGTGGCGTACATCAGATTGATTAAGGACATGTATGATGGATAAGACTCGGGTGAGAACGGTGGGAGACAATATCCCTATGGAGCTCCTTTGGAGATGCTTAAAGGCTGGAGGGGTCTCTATAGCATACATCAGATCTATTAAGGACAGGTATGATGGAGAAGACTTGGGTGAGAACGGTGGGAGGAGATTCAGATCATTTTCCTATTTTGATGGGGTTACACCGGTGATCTACTCTTAGTCCATTTTTATTCATCTTGGTGATGGATGTTTTGACGTAGCCTATTCAATTAGAGGTGCCATGGTGTACGCTATTTGTAGATGATGTAGTTTTGATTGATGAGACTCCGAAGGTGTTAATGATAAGTTGGAGATTCGGAGACAAACCCTGAAATCTAAAGGGTTCAGGTTGAGTAGGACCAAAACGGAGTAATTGGAATGCAAGTTCAGTGAATTAGTGCTTGAGGACGAGATTGTAGTGAAGATGAATTTCCAAGTTGTCTGTAAGAGGGATAGTTTTAAATATATTGGGTCTATGATTCAAGAGAATAGAGCTATTAACGAAGATGTCACTCACCGTATTAAGGCTGGGTGAATTAAATGGAAGCTCGCGTTGGGAGTTTTGTGTGATAAGAAGGTGCCCCCCAAGATTAAAGGTAAATTCTCTAGAGTAGTAGTCCGAATGGCTATGTTGTATGGAGCAGAATATTGGCCAGTCAAGAACTCTCATACCCAGAAGTTCAAAGTGGCAGAAATGAGGATGTCGCGTTAGATGTGTGGACTTACTAGGGGAGATAGGGTTAGAAATAAGACTATTCAGGAGAAGGTGGGTGTGTCTTTGGTGGAGGACAAGTTGCGAGAAGTGAGGTTGAGATGATTTGGACATGTGATGAGGAGGGGCACCGATGCCCCAGTTTGTAGGTGTGATAAGTTAGCTCTAGATGATTTCAGGCAGGGTAGAGGTAGGCCGAAGAAATATTGGAAGGAGGTGATTAAACATTATGGATCAGCTATAGCTTACTGAGGACATGGCCCTAGATAGAAAGTTGTGAAGGATGCGAATAGATAGGAGTGCTTTGGTGTGGCCGTGCTGCTAGTAGTCATGGGAGGGTTAGGGTGAGGTGTGTGCTACCATGATAGTGTAGAGTACTACTTTGTGGGTGTTTTATTTTGGTTATTTCATCTTATTTCATATTTTATTATGACTTTGTTTATTGTTTATCCTGAGCTGGGGGTGTATCGAAAACAACCTCTCTACTTCTTCGGAGGTAGTGGTATGGACTGCATATATTTTACCCTCCCCAGACCCCACTATGTGGGAATACAGTGGATATGATGTTGTTATTATTGTTGTTGTGTTATTTTTTTCCAAAAAAACAACACCACCAGGTTCAGAATTTCTCGATGCGAAAATCCCAATCAGACTAGCCAGAAACATGTGCAACATGTTTCCTCACACACCGGCAGAAGCAATTCTCTAACGAGTGTGCCAAATCCATGAGCCGATGCGTGCGACATTTTTCGGCCACTTTTTTGGTCGGTTCTCTTTTCAGTTAAGTCACCTCATCAATCTGAGGCTGCCCATGTACTTATTATTTGATTCCCACCAATTTACAATAATCAAGTCTAATATTCCGGCTACTGAGCACTTTCTTTGCACATTCCCGCAACATATTTCCAAATTCTTGATGACAAAATCCTAATTTCACAAGATATCTTCTCGGGTTAATATTTTTGGTTGCAAAAATACGAGAATTAGAAATTAATGCCCTATGATCACTCCTAAACCATTAATGAACAGCTCAAATTATTTAGCTTGGGCTTTCTCGATTGAGTTGTGGTGCAAAGGTCAAGATGTCCAAGATCACTTAACAAAACTCTTCCCTTAACGAATAATGCTAATGTGATAGATGAAGCCACTTTGAGGTTCCCGCTGAAATGAGGCATGTAAGGTACCCACTACGAAGAAGTTCCGGGAGTTACAAGGCAAGGACGAGTGAGAAAGATGCGAAAGCCAAAGCACAGTGGGAGAAGGTTGATGCTCAATTATGTATTTTCTTATGGTGTCTATCGATTCTAAGTTGATGACTTTGTTTCGCACATTCCAAACATATCATTCAATTCAGGAAAAGGCTCATGTTTTATATACTAATATCTTGTTTCTATGATGTGATATCTTAATGACCAACTTAAAGAAACAAGAATTCGATAGTTCTACTTACTTGGGACAGGTACAAGCTGTCATGGAGGAATTTGAAACGTTAATGCATGTCACTAAAAATGTGGAAAAACAACAAAAGCACAAACAGATGTTTCTAGTTCTTACACTTCCTGGACTTTCTACTGACCATAATTCAGTACGTGATTAGATTTTACGAACTACAGTTCCTACAATTAATGAATTATTCTCGATGTCTACTTCATCTTGTAACACCTCCCAATCACAAGTGGTTCATGAACCACCATTGACTCATCTATTCTCGCATCTCAAACTATTGAAAAACAAACATACCAGCCTATGGAGAATCTATGAGGTCGTTTTGAAAAATCTCGACAAAAGTGTAAGTGTTGTCATAGGGTTCGACACACTTGTCACATGTTATATTTTGCACATGGTCTACCACCTAGTAATGATCTTGTTGCTCGAAAGGAATATATTCGGTTTCGGTATCGAACAAGGAGACGTCTCCACAAGTAGCCTATTATTGTTCAAGCCTGATCAACAATCCAATAATGCTCATATTGCTTAGACAAAATATGATGAGTTCCTTCAGTATCGAGCAAGTAAACAGACGTCTCCACAAGTAGCCACGGTTGATAAGTTTGATGCTTTTGTTGCTAGTTACTTTTTTGCTTATTTTTACAGTCTAGTACTCTTGATTCATGTGTCGTTGACTTGGGCACTTCTGTTCATATTTCTAGTAACAAAGGAAAAAACCAACATTCAACGTATCTTGTGCACTCCACCATCGAGAAAAAGGAAAGGAAAAAGATATGCAGGTTATTAGAAGATCATGTTCTAACCAATTGGGTTTCACTAAGCAAATCTCCCATATATAGTCTCAAATTTTAGATATGAGATCCTCTTGGTATTATGAGTCTTTTGATGTGTTATTCACTTATTCACTTAAAACGGTTCATGTTTGCGGCACGTCAAATTTTATATAAAAGGAAAAAACAACGAAACTGTTATAAATATATTACTACATATAGTAAATGTCTACTTTACCGTATATAATGAATATCTGTTTTACCATATATAGTAAATGTCTATTTATGAAAAAGTCAGAAACCTTAAGGTTAGTTTTCCCCTATAAATAAAGGGATTTTCCTTCATTGTAATTCACTCCTCAAGAATTCCTCATGAGAAATAAAGAAGTCCCCTCTCTTCGCTCTCCATTCTTCTTCTTTGCTTTATATTTCATAACACATTATCAGCACGAGACTCTGCCTAACAAGGTGAGATTATAAATGTAAAGATAATTTCAAGGTTAGTAATTTCTTATGTTATTTGTCTTTTACTACTAATGATATAATTATTGTTGGATTTGAGGAAAAGATAATTGGTTTGGAATCACTTATGCTTTAAATTTGTTCATGAAGAACAATGTTGTTAAAATATATGATAATGAATTTAAATCTCATCTCATTAAGCGGGTAAGACATTGGGTTAAAAGTTTCAATGCACCATGATGATAACATGTTGGGTTCAAGTCCCATCGATTTATGCTTAAGACGCGTTTATTTGGATAAGACATTGAGATTGGATCTCAATGCACCAAATTGATGATATTATGATGGCTAAGGCAAAATAATGGGTGGTTGATGAAAAGTCATGAAACATATTCCATTGATATGCTTTATTCCATGAAGTGAATATGATAGCAATATATGATGAATCTGAAAGTTGACAACTTGCTCCATTCTTGAAAGAAATGTGGTAGCTGTGCATAATATGTCTGAAAGAAGACAAGTGATTGAATACATGAATATAAGCGTGGAAGAAAAATATGATAATGATCATCAAAAGTGATGATATTTTCACGCGCATATTATGATCATAAGATATATTAGAGAAAAAATTCTCCACATCATATGTATGCCTCAATTTGCTCTTGAAGTAGCAATATCTTGAAAGAGGTTCTAAGCTATCATAATTTGATATGCTTAAGGCACGATTATATTTCATTCTTAAGTAATAGGATTTTTTATTATTATAAATACAGATATAAACCCCGGGGGTAAATGTAACTGTATATAAATTCGAATGTGCTCGTGGTTGTAAGAAAATCACAATCCACCTCTAAAAGAGGCAAAATAATTAAGAAAAATTATTTTTGAAATCTACTTCTGAAGTAGTAAAACTGAAATTTATTCATATCATAGTAAATCTGAAATTTACTAAAGTAAAAAGGTATCATGGTAAACTTGGAGTTTACTAGTATAAAAGTTCATAAGTTAACATGAACGATTATGACATCTAGAAAATGTACATATTGAGTATTGGACATGTAATGAAGACTTAGAAGATTTTTCAGAATTATTCATGTTGTTTATTCTCATGATAAGTTGGTTGGACCAACTAATGTTGGGATTGAATCCCTTATATTTGAAAAGTATAAAAGGTGAATAAGGGCTCGTTTACCTATCATGTGATATGTTGAAAAGATGCATCAATAATATGATCACATGTACATTCATTGTCAACCTGCGTTTGACATTCATAAAGTTGTTTGCTCAATAAAATTGAGTCAAGAGCATAACTTTCAGATTGTGTAATCAAGACAATCTTGATGATGATGGTTTGGCATTGAATGCCTTCGATAAATAACTAAATCATTACTAAGGAGAACAAAGTTTCATGTGTTGGTTTGAAATATGAAATATTATATACAATAGCACTTGTATGCATCAAACCAATAAATTATGGTTAACTGCCTTCAAAGTTGGTTCTAAGTCAAGAACCATACATTGTCCATCTAATAATTTTGATGTGCGGTATACGATGAATAACTATACCATGATGTACAAAGATGAATTCATCAAAGAAGATGGAGGATGCATGTTAGTTTTCCTAACATAAGGGGCATATTATAAGCAGCTATGAAATATGTTAGAAATTATCATCAGATTCTCACTCAAAAGATAATTCAAGTCAAATGCAAGTGCTCCTATTTTCTGTCCCTGAAGGACAAGGTCTATGCATGCGTGAAGCGTGATTGATCAATAGGTTTCAAATGAAATAATCCTTGAAAAGGATAAGAAGCAAATAATCATAATAAGAAGACAGTGTGCTCTTGAAGAGCCTACGACATAACACTTCATGAAACCTTATGAGAGGTTCAGGTACCTGAAAATAATAAATTGATGAGATCTCAAAATGTTATGTCACATTGTGAACCGATACAAAATGAGAAATTGTTCTATATTACCAACACACACACACAACAAACTCCTTCACTTTAACTTGTTACTATGTTGCTTTTTTGAGGTAAACCTTAATGAATTTTGACTGACACTTTAATATTATAGTATAATTTAAAATTTAAATAATTAAAAATGATATAAAAATGTTATAAATTGTAATTCTTTACATTCTATTAATAAGATTAAACAAAAATACTTAGGTTTTGATTTGGAGAGAAGTCCAAGTTAAAATATAACACTAAGGGCCCGTTTGAACATCTAAGTAGGAAATGGACTTGAAATTATGAGACGAAATTATGATTTTTTTTGTGAATTTCCAATATTATGATACGAAATTATTTATTTATTTTCGCGTGTGTAAATTTACAGTTGAAATCATGAGGTGATATTATATATACAAACGCTATTTTCATCTCATGATTTAAAATTATGCGATTAAATTGCTAACGCAGTCTTCGTTTATAGCTGATATTCTTCTTAAAACAATGTCAGCGTCATTAGAATGTCATTTTCATGTAAAGAGTAATAATATTTCTTGACTCTAAATCAAATATTTAATTTTTTCTGAGGAAATAAAATCGGATATGCTCAAACACATTAATTAGGATGTGACTTTAGTGATGGATAATTCAGTTCGAAATATTTTGTGTTAGCAGAGTCATATAAGAGTTAGTCCAAAATGTGTTGCTAGACAGTCTAATCTAATATAAGCATTAGTATCTATTTCCATAATTTTTACTCAAAATTAGACAACCTACTCTAATTTGTCGCTTTATTTTATTTTGAAAATAAATTAAACACAATTAAATAGGAAATAGGAAATTGAATTATTATAAACTGATTTAGATAAAGTGGTAAATTTAATAAGGTCAATTATCAATTTTACTCTCCTTTTTTCAAATCGATAATCCTAGATATTCTTGGTAGTCTTTAAATAAATAGAAATGAAATATATAGCAACTCAAATAGTAGAAAATATGAGCAAGCACAAAACTGTAGTAAAAGATATAGAGCAAGCACCACTAAAAGATAACCTTTCAACGATAAACAATTAACCAGACTTACTATAACTGCAAATCTTAATACTAGAACCACATTGTTGCTATTAAATTACGAAAAACTTATATTCAGAAAAGAAAAAATACGAGCTTCTTAGTTAAGTAATCTCGTATAAATTGGTGACAGCGTGACCAGATTGAAAGGGAAAAAACTGATTCTTGTTTTCCAGAAGTGAAGCAAACTGATCAAGAGATACGAACTCATATAAACCTAGTGCAAGGGACACCAAGTATGTTGTGGCGTAGCAAGACAAATAGCATACCACAACGGCAAAAAAAAAAAACCTGCAGTTTAACCAAAACAAAGTGAATTATAGCAAGGCTTTTGTCTCTGTGTTTATACAAAGCTTATTCAACTTCTCGTTTTCCAGTGCCCTCTTGCTGCTTAAATAATAGATTCCTAATACCACAAGATCGCCACCAAACCTTGCAATATCCAAAAAAAAAAAACGCTTCCAACTGCATTTAGAATCAAATTACTAAGTCAATGCACATAAAAGTCACTACTTCCCCATCACAAATAGAAAAATAATCATACTAAGATGAAAGAAAGTTAAAAGGAGGTGGAGAAGCTGTTATGCTCATCAATGCAAACTTCAATGATAGAAAAGTCTAACAACTAAGATAGGTTGCAACACCACCTGATGGAAATAGCATGAAGCGCAATCACTATGACAACATAAGAAAGAACTTATGAGTTCCCCACAAAAAGGGCTGTTTAAAAAAAGGAGGATTTTTATCCTTGGACTAATAATCTTATACAGGAGTCATCATGCTTATCAGAGAATATTAAAGTCAGTACAGGAATCTAGTGAGATAAGGTCAAATACAAGGAGAAAATTCACCGTCATATTAAGTTTGTATTGGTTTCTACAGTAACATCAATGTCATTATTACTAGCTGGAGTTCGATTTTATCCAGAATTAACCATCTAGTTTTGATTTTTAGAAACAAAAATTGTACCATCTAGGTTGCATAACCATGGTAAGGACCAGCACCAAATTCAATACTTGAAGATCATCAGTAATATGGTTAACACTATCACAATTAAGAAATAGAATATTCCTGAGTGCAGTATAGTGACAGGGTCACTCATTAACCCAGTGGCTACAGCTGTGTCTGAGTCATTGGGATGCCATAAAAATATCTAAATCTTTATTTTTTTAATAACCGTGGTGTCCGTGCTAGTTGCGCGCAACTCGACTAATACCTGCCACCTCCCACCAGCACCAGGTACCAGGTAAATTTGTCTACCAAGGCTAGAACAAATGAGTAAAAATATTTAACTCTTACTTCTTCATGGAATCATTTTTCCTGATTAGCCTTAATATAATGATTTACCTTGAAGGGGGAAACACAAAGAACATTGCTTAAGGGCATAGTCATTCTCTGTTACTAGTATCTCAGATCTTCTCCCATATGACTTGCTCTCAGACATACCGAATTCATTGTCAACTTTTGCTGCTCAAGATATCACCTAAATACTTTACCCACACCCAATTGCATCTTCCACTACTGTCACATGTGATGTATCTCTACACTCAACCAAACATTCAAATAATTGAAGAAATAGCTTTCTAAGATTCAACCATTCATAGGAATGGTGAGATTGACGAGGACGTCACGCACCGTATTGGTGCAGGGTGGTTGAAATGGAGGCTCGCTTCGGAAGTCTTGTGTGATTGGAAGGTGCCTCCGAAGCCTAAATGTAAGTTCTACAAAGTGGTAGTCCGACCGGCTATGTTGTATGGAGCAGGGTGTTAGCCAGTTAAGAACTCCCACATCCAAAAGTTGAAGGTGGAGGAGATGAGGATGTTGCGATGGATGTGTGGCCTTACCAGGAGGGATAGTATTAGAAGTGAGATTATTCGGGAGAAGGTGGGAGCGGCTTCGGTGGAGGACAAGATGCGGGACGTGAGATTACGTTGGTTCGGGCATGTGATGAGGAGATGCTTCGGCTGGCTACGGAGGCAGGGTAGAGGTAGGCCGAAGAAATCTTGGAGGAAGGTGATTAGGCATGTTATGGAGCAGTTACAGCTTACGAAGGACATGACCCTTGATAGGAAGGTGTGAAGGGCGTGGATTAGGGTAGAGGGTTAGTAGGTAGGAGTTCGTCTTGAACAGTAGAGAAGAGTGCTTTGTATGCGTCTGGAGTTTCTTGTTCGTGGTGTACCAGTAATGTCTATGATTTCAAATAGATAGTCTATAGTATTATTATTATCTTGCGGTTGTCTTGTTTACTATATTAGCTAGCAGTGTGTTATCCCATTTTGTTGTGTACTTTTTATGTTTTTTTGTTTGTTTTACTGTTATTTGTCCTGAGCTGGGGGTTTATCGGAAACAACCTCACTACTTCATATGAGGTAGTGGTATGGTATGCGTACACATTAACCCCCCCCCCCCCCCATTATGTAGGAATACACTGGACATTTTGTTGTTGTTGAATACATTATACAATATACAAAAATATCTTACATTGACAAAGCTCACATTTCGGCTCACAAAATCCCAAGGTACCACCACATCCCAAAGCACGAAAAATGTTTTGAGGATAAATGAAATACATATAGAGGAAAAGACAATCTTAGGTGGTGGTGTATCCTTGAACAGATATTATGCATGTTCTCAAATAATCTGTAAAACAGTAAGCAGTCTCTCAATTGACAATGTCTATGAATATATAACACCCTTACTTTTTAGGAACTTTAGCCTAGATGATGTAAATGACGGCGAGCCAATGTCTTAATAGTTTACTAAGGTAAAGAAGGATCAAACAGTAAAAGTTCTTAATACTAAACCTAGTGCTTCTCTTAAGTTTTAGCTCATAAAACACCTTTGGATCATATAATCACAGCAAATAAACCAAACTCCAAAGGTATAAATTCAGAAGCAAAATCAATCAACTACAACTCAATATCAAACTAGTTCGGATCATCTATACGAAATCCTCTATGTCCACTCTGATCTATTTGGTCCTATTCCACTCCAATACACGTAAAAATTGTCTTTTTATCGCAAATTAAGCATTCTCAAGAAGCCTATTCCACTCCAATGCTCAAAAAGGTTGTCTTTTTATCGCAAATTAAGCATTCTCAAGAGGCCTATTCCACTCCAATGCTCATAAAAATAGTCTTTTTATCGCAAATTAAGCATTCTCAAGAGGCCTATTCCACTCCAATGCTCATAAAAATAGTCTTTTTATCGCAAATTAAGCATTCTCAAGAAGCCTATTCCACTCCAATGCTTGTTAAAATTGTCTTTTTATCGCAAATTAAGCATTCTCAAGAAGCAAAAACAAGAACCTTACCCTCCAATCATCTAAGCTTCTCCTTAGCAGAACTCTTCTTAGCTGCCTCCATAACCTTGTCAAGATAACCTTCAATAGGCGGCGTCAAAGTAGCCATAAATCGATTCACAGGAAACGGCGTATAATCAGGAACCAATGCAGCAGCTTTCAAATTCTCCGGCAATGCCTCAATCGCCTCTTTCTTCAACCTCAACAACGTCGTCTCAGCTGCCTGTCTTTGCCTATGCTTCCTCATTAAAACCCTACTATACGCTTTCGCAAGCCTCCTTCCATCTTCAACTGTCAACTCGTACTTCGGAAGCTTCTCCACATCAACAAGCCCTAACGAAATCAAGTCCAAACCCGGTGGCCCAATTGGCCAGGGATTCGCAAATTCCTTGTTCATTTTCTTCATTTTTTGAAGCTCTTCTTCTCTAGCTTTGCTAATTAATCCCATTTTCTCTCTTTCGGCTTCACGCGCTTTTTCTTTTGGTTTCAATGATCTTAATGGAGCAGTAGCCGATAGACATTCTTCAACCATTTCTTCGAATTCGCTTTTCCTTCTTGGTGGTTCTTTTTGGGCAACTTCTTGGCCTTTCTTCGTTGAAACTTTTGATCTTTTCAGTGGCTGTCCTGCTTTGAGTTTGCCTTTACCCTTTGCTGTTCGACTGACGAAGCACTTTTGTGTGAATTGGTGGCTTAGGGTTTCGATTAACGGTTTGGATTTTGCGATTTCAGTTAATCGCATCATCTTGAGATTTCCACTGAGTAATGAATCTGGCTCTGCACACTGATGAAAATGACGACGTAAATTGGAAACCCCTTCAAAAACCCTTATTGGACCGGGGCAAGTATGGAAATTAAGAAACTGCAAGGGCTTCTTCGAATTATCACAGAATTCTTCTCTCTCCCTTGTGAGGAAGAGGAGTAACTTGTAATTTGTAAAGTTGTTAGTAATGTGACAAGAGGTAGTGAGTTCAAATAGTGAAAACAGTGTCTTGAAGTAAAGCAAAATATAACTTTGTATAATAAAATTTTGTGATTCAATCTTTTTCTGAATTCTATGTATATAGTAAGTTGTAGTGTGTCGAACTGTCTTTATAATTTTAGTATGTAATTAGATTTGATATGATATGAAATTTAAACTTATTGATTTTGAACTTATCATACTATCGGTATAATTTCTAATATTTTAAAAAATTTATAATTTTAGATATGAAATAATATTAGCTTGTTATAAAAGCGTGTCATGAAGCATACAATAAAAAAAGAAAAAAAAACTACTTTAAATTTTAAAAAGAGACATTCTTTTGTAACATTCTAAAAATAAAATAGTAGATGAGGTATTATTTTTTAGACTATATAAACATTATCACAAGCCAAAGTAGTTTCTATAGTAAATATATTTAGAATATGTTCAAAAATAATTGTTGTGGAGGAAGAAGTTGATTTGTTCTCCAAACTTGTGTCTACAATAAAGCCAGACAAAAATAATAGTAGTATTTTTTAGAAAAAACATTCTTACTACAAGATTAGTTTGGCTTTGGAATAATTAAGTGAGGATTGGTTGGAGAGTGGAGATGATACTTGGATCTTTTAATTTCTTAATCCCACAAGATAAATGAAATTGTTTTGTCCTAGTTAGCATTGCCTTGTTGGTTACTAGTAAGAGTCGAAAATGAATAGTCTTAGATGAAGCAAAAAGAAATGAATAGACACAAAAACTAGGCTCTTCAATGATGAACACCTCCCCTTTGCTTTTCTCCTAGTTAGCATTGCCTTGTTGGTTACTAGTAAAAGTCTTGAAAAAAAAATCAAGGGAGAACAGTTGAGGTGTGTGCAAACTAACCGAACCGAGTCTTAAAACAAATGGGAAGAGGAAGGTCTTCATCACAGCAGAACCCGGTTCTTGTGTTTATCGGTCTTCATGGATTACTATTTAACAACTTTACAAACAGAACAATTGGTAGCAGCAAACATGCATCAAAGGTTCGTAGAAACGAAGGGAATACTTACTATATATGATTTATAAGCATAATGAACTGTAAGATAAATACAGAATCTTATTTGAAGATGTTACTCGAGATAAAAGAACATTACATCAAAATCTACTCTACTTCACACGAGCATTATGCCTTGTACAGAATTGGTGCTGGAAATTTATTCAGTTCCTGCAATCTTCTTCTTCAACTGCTCAATATCTTCAACCAATTCTTTTCTACTCGACTGTCAGTAAGAAAAAGAAATTCAAATCACTAGTAAGTACTATTTACCATCTCCAGAACCAAAATATGTGCCATTTAAATGCGAGCTTTATAGCTGTTGTTACCAACTTTGATGCTAAAAGCAGATTTCTCAGACAACCGGAATTCAGATAAAGTTTAAAGGATCTTTGGTTTTTGGTGTAGCGGGAAGGAATATTGCAGGGGATATGATGGAAAAAGGGTTTATAAACTGACTAAAAATGAACCCTTTGTTTCATCTGCCCAGCATTATCTAGTCTGAAGGTTTATCCATAGAGTACTGCTTGACCAACTAGTAAAATACCATGCTCATAAAGATTAGTTCACAACTATGCAAAAGAAAACAAGGTAGCACACGACCTTGCAAATTAACAGCTGATCTTCAAGGGCCAGACGGATGTTTAACAAACCCCACCCATAGGAGGAGAGTAAAATAGTGCCATGCTGATATAGAAAACAGGCATTGTACTGCCTGTTCAGTACACAAAAGACAACGCAACTACCTAAGAGTCAAAAAATATTACCTTGAAGAGAAGGTAGCGGTAGACAAACCACCCAGTATATCCAAGGCCTACCAACTCCATGATTTTTGGGAGCTGCAGAAAGAGGAAGAAAGATTAGCCAAATTTAGATAGGTAAACGGAAACTACATAACAAAATCTAAAAAAAAAAAAAAATACATAATCTCATTTCATTTTACGGAAATTAAACAGATTGCAGTGGGGAGAAGACCCATAACATAGCATAAAACAGTTCAAAAAGCAGGATGGTTATCGTATCACATTGATCAACCTACCAAAGGAACTGAGTTGATAGCACCAACAATAATTGAAGACAGCCAAACTGCAACAATTGCTCCACCTCCATAAATTAAAACTGTAGACTTGTTGTCAAGAGCATCCCACTGTAAACCATTAGCCAAAAAAATCTCATAGTGTTAGCATCTAAATATCATCTATAACACAGCATCAACTATAAAATAGAAAACAAATATACCAATATGACAGATTTGGCAGTAAACTATTTTACAGGAACAAGCAACTTACACTAGTTTGGACTATGTACAGAACAATGTTATTTATTCCGAATAACCTTTAAGCTACTAATGCAGCCGAGAGAGAGTGTGTGTGTGTGTATAGCAAATGACTAAAGTGAGTACAATAGAGAAAGATCTCAGCTTGCAAGTGTTCAGTTCACCTTTTCTTTTAGATCAGTCAACAATTCACTAGAATCAACAGCACCAGATTCTTCTGATGAAGATGCTTTGACCTGGAGTAGCGAAGACCTTTTGGGCTCTATAAGAATATTAACATAAGATGATGAGCACGGCAACATGAATAAGTATTGACTTCAGTATATATCATACAGCACACTTAATAGGCAATGCTTGGTAGTTTATGTCAGGTTTAAGTAACAATACTAAAACCCACAAAGTAGATCACTTTCATCTGATCTAAACCTTTTCTGTACCAAATCCTTATAACTACACGGTGATTTAGAGTCCCAGCTTTTGGGAAGGGACTTGCTGTATTCTTGGAGATAGCATGATAATACGCATGAGATATCCCCTTTTTCATTACTCATTAGACCTCTAAGAAGATAGCGTGTTAAAGTAAACATGATGTTATGCCATTTCACTATCAATTTTAAGACACCCAGTTGAGAGGCTGTTCAACACAGGATACAAGGTTCACTTCCAATTCAAGTGTGACATCTTGTAGATATATCACATAGATACCCCTCATCTGATACAAAAAAACTGACGAAACTTTGAATCTATGAATCCAATTGCAAGCAACAAATGAAATCTAAACAAAAGTTTATCAAAAAGGGGTTAATGTCAGTCTACTTCATCAAAAAGAATCCACAAACATGCAAAAGATAGTAGATGTAGGTTCCGTTGAAGCTATCAGAACATGTAACATTCAAAATTGTACTGAATGTGGAACAGAAGTCTAAAGGGAATGGCTAGTTCAAGTTTATTGACAGTCGTAAATCATAGATAGCATTTCCCCTTTTTCTTTGAAAGGATTATTGTGTCCGGGTCAGCTTGTCACACCAGGACTAATCCACAATACAGCTTGCTACAGGTCACAAGCACAAGTGTCTGGATGTCTGGATGTCTGGTCAACTTGCCCACAAGTAATTGAGTAGATGGACCCACACTAAGTGTAGCTGTTATCTGAACCTTTGACCTCTAATTGTTATTCCTATACCTCAAGCACTCCAGCATTTCTTTGGGAAGATATTATTTTCCCTTAAAATAAGGACCCTTAAAGTGATGCCAAATGCATTTGCAGACAGAACATTAAACATATAACTTGTTGAAATTGGACACAAATCAAAAATTGAGCTAACCAAAGGAGTCGGGACCTAACTCGAGTAGCAACACTTAACACTATAACTTGTTGAAATTGGACACGAATCAAAAATTGAGTAAACCAAAAGGAGTCAGGACCTAACTCGAGTAGCACTGATTATATGAGGAGAGGAGGCTCTTTTATCATAATGGAGCAGTAGATGAGCTCATTGCAAATGGAAAGAGCATCAAGGTAATATGCTAACAAAGGTTAAAACATCTTTGCCAAACATGGCTTCTAAAGAACACATAGAGTAAGCTTCTAATCAATTCATAAACAGTATGGAAGCAATTTTGTCACACAACCGCAGAGTTTAGCAACAATCACTTCACATTGTTGTTTAAACATACAAGATTGAAATCGGAGACAAGTTAACAGCTTTTCAAATTCAAGAGTCTACATATGCACAACTTTCTTGGTATAGCAACTGGAAAGACTGCGGCACAAATATCCAATTATAGTTCAAAAGAACGAGAAAAAATCACATTTTTTCTAGAAAACCAATAAACAAGGGTCTGCAAAATAAAGTTTAAAAGTTGCCTCCAAATTCGGTATCATGCCTCTAAGTGTAACCTCACTTCAAATTACTCAACAAACATACACAAGAGTGAAATTGATTAACAAGGGAATCAGCATCTTAACATCTTTATCAGCATAGAAATTAGCAACTGAAGATTCACACAATGAATGTAAACTTTCATGAGTAGACAGAAATAAGACAAAGAAAGGATCTTTTTAGAAAAATACATATTACCAACAGTAAGCAACATTAAAATTGTACATGTACATGTCATTGAATTTACTCTGGGTCCGCATTTTAGTTTTAATGCCTTCAAGTGTGAGATCAATAGGTAGTCCATATCAATTACAACAATACAAAGAAACACAAAAGCTGCTAATAATAAGAAGAACAACAACAACAACAAGGGGGCAAGGAGGGGTACCATACCAGCAAATTTGAGAGAAGATGAGAAAGCAGTAGGAGAAAGGCGGGGTGGAAGGTAAGGGAGGGAGGAGCAGCGAGCTGGGGTGGCTTTGATAGTGGAGGAAAG
The DNA here is from genome assembly GCA_030864215.1 of Capsicum pubescens. Lineage (NCBI taxonomy): Eukaryota > Viridiplantae > Streptophyta > Magnoliopsida > Solanales > Solanaceae > Capsicum > Capsicum pubescens. The sequence continues at coordinate 239,124,787 of CM061545.1, forward strand.
TGGGAAACGAGAAGCAAAGACGGCAGTAGCCGCCATGGAAGTAGAAGCTGCTGCTGCCATTTGGCCAATTCTTGGAATCTTGGACTGGCTGTGGATTCTTGGCCTCTCTTTCTTCACTATCTCAAATCCCTTTTTGGTTTCTTGATAGTAAGTATAGTACCTTTTTTTAGTTGTGGGGATTTTGTGTGCTTCTCCTACTTCTGGTTATCCACACTATATTTTCTGCTTTGTTCCGAGCAATAGAATTTGATTGTGGTGTCTGATACGTGGAACCTCTTTGCTTTCTCATTGGCTCCTTCCCTATCTTCACAATCTAAATTCCAGCACTTTTCATTTGTTGCTTTTCTATAAGGGGTAGTTTGCTACAGTAAATAAAAATAACTCTAAAATATAATCTATTAGTAATATTTATATTAATAATACTTGTGTTAGCTAAAAGTAGAAGTGTACAGACCAAACCAAAGAATCAAATCAAACCGAGAAAAAAACTGACTTATGGTTTGGTTGGTTTGGCGTTTGAAAAAAAAAAAACGACCATTCGTGGTTTGGTTTGGTGTTAACAAAAAAAAGTCAAACCGAACCCAAATCAAACCGACATAATATATATATATATATATATGCATGTATGTATATATGCACATATAGGAAAAAGGCATCGTTTCCATTCCAAACTATACCCGAAAAGTCGAAGTCACACCTAAACTATACTAGTGACCTATTACACACCTAAACTATAAAAAAGTGAAACTATTTACACCCTGTCAGGCTACCACCACTTGCATGTGGTGTAGTGTTTACACGCGCTGCCACGTCAACACCACGTCAGTAAAAAGTATCATTTTTTTATAGTTAAGGTGTGTAATAGGTCACTTATATAGTTTAGGTGTGGATTCGACTTTTCGACTATAGTTTGGGGTGGAAACGATGACTTTTCCCTTAATGTTTTTAGCCGTTTACTTTTGTTATTTAATAGGTTGGACGCGCCTAAAATAAGTGTAACACACGCACCTTAGAATGGGGGTTGCGGGGAGGTAATAATATCACTTTTTTATAGTTAAGGTGTGTAATAGGTCACTAGTATAGTTTAGGTGTGGCTTGAACTTTTCGGGTATAGTTTAAGGTGGAAACAATGTTTTTTCCCGCATATATATAATTTAACTTTTTATCCATAAAATATTAATTATAATCAACTTTTTAAATACTTTTTCAATTAGTTTTATTAATTTTTAATATTTAGAAAGTAGGTGTGCGTGTGTGTGTGTGTATATATATATATATATATATATATATATTAAGTTGTAATAATATATATATATATGTATATATATATGTATGTATATATGCATATATATAATTTAACTTTTTATCCATAAAATATTAATTATAATCAACTTTTTAAATACTTTTTCAATATTTAGAAAGTAGGTGTGTGTGTGTGTATTAAGTTGTAATATTTGTTCATTAATTGCTAATAAAATGATCCACAACCCAATATAAACTTAAAACCTAAACTTTTCACTCTCCATCTTACTTTTTAGTTTCAAGAGAGTTTTTCGCTCCTCAATTTTTCATAATTGAGTTTTTTCATTAGCACATGAGTGAAAACATACTTGATCTAGTCTTCAATCACAATATAATTGTAAAAAATAAAGATTATAAAAAAAATGAGAAAACCCGAAAGAACCGACTAAAACCTAAACCGAAAAAATCAATTTTATTTTGGTTTGATTTGGTTTATAGTTTTAATAAACCGACATAATTGGTTTGATTTTTATTCAATAAAAAACCAAACCAACCCGACCTATGTACTCTCATAGCTAAAAGTAATATAAAATATAATGTATTAATAATATTTATATTAATAATAATTATGTTAGCTGATGTTGGGTGTATTTATGCATTCTAGCATTACTATTCTATACCTATGCTTTGACACAATGGAAAACACATACAAAAAATATAAATATATACAAAAATCTCTCATTTAGGGTTCTTAACATTCTTGTAAACATCTTCCTTTTTAGCCTTGTTTTGAGGATGATTCTTGTGCTATATATGTTTATAATGACATAAATGAGCATTCATGTGTCCAAATATTTGTTTATAATGTTTAATGGTGTTTTCACATGAGTTTTGATTCAATTTGAGCATTTGGAGCTCAACTGAGAAAACTAGTGTGACTAGATTGAGCTAGGTGTTTGTCTAGTATATTGTGTTAGGTTCTAATGTGTTTTAATGAGTTACTAAGGATGTTATAATGTATTTATATATGAAACAACTTAGTTATAATCTTCAAAGGTCAATTGGATCAAGACAAGAGTCGAAACAAGGAGCTTAAGCTCAGTGTGCATTTAGACTATGCTTAGCTCGTGTTTCTAGTCCACCGTCTTAAATGTTGTGTTGTTTTGAGCTCTGAATTATTGTGTTTCATGCTATAGGATGCTTGGTTGATTGATTATGATGATATATGGAGGATAAACAAGCTTCAAATCAAGTGGAAACAATTCAAAAGGGCTCGAAATGATTTAACAGAAGCACAATACTCAACTCGATGCAAATTTAGACACCTGAAAGGTCTTGGGCTATTGCGGAAGCGTGGGGAGTTCAATGGACTCGTGCAAAAGACCAATTGATTTAGAAGAGGCCCAATTTTTAAGACCATAGGTGCACGTATCTTCTAGATGGGTCGTGGACCATTTATTTTAATCAAATCAGTAGTCAACTTTGGAGGGGCGGCTGGACGCGTAGCCAAGTTTGGAGATTGGAAAATTTTGATCAAATTTGATAGATACACGGGAAGATTAAGCAATATATATATATACCTATGCCTGGACACAATCTGGGGTTCAATTTTCTTTATCATTTTGTCGTTTGGTGCCGACAATTATATTGACATAAGTGCTTTTATTGGTATCAGAGTCTCATTTGTAAACAACTTCATTTTATTGGTATCAGAACCAAGTAGCTATATATATATATATATATATATGGGGAGGGGGGGTTATTTTATATAAATGAGAACGATAACTTATTATTTTATAAATTTTACACTTTGTCTAATGGTAATTTTTATGATCGATAAACGTTTTTATGAACGTGTCAATTTTTTGCATAACTCATAAAATTTTAGTACCATATTCATATTTCATATCACTAATAAAGTTATGCATTTATCACACATATTTTAAAAGTTATATTCAATGAATAACTCATTTGTTACTTTTTTTTATTTGAATAACTCACATAATCAGGGAGTTTTATTCTCTTCGTTTCGTATTAGTTGGTCTTCCTTCTAAAAAAAATAAAACTTTAAAAGTATAAATTGATTGTTCACATAATATGTAAGTTTTATAAAGTGAGTTATATAATTTTTATTATATTTATGTAGAAAATAAGTGAATCATGTAGCTTTTATTATATAACTCACTTAAAAAGTGAGTTATGTAAAAAAAAAAAATGTATAACTTTCTTTTTAAATGAGTTATGTACTTTTGTTAGAAATTTAACTCCGTTTGACAATTTTTGTTAAAAATAATACATATAACGAGTTAAGCATATTATGATAACATTTTAAATACATGACACATTTTGATTTTTTTTTTAATTTCATGACATTTTAATTCCGAACTCATTTTCCTACAACATATGACCTATTAAAGGAAAAAATATTTTCTATTAAGATATTCATTTTCAAAATTTGAACTCAAAATTTCTAATTATGGATGAAAGGACTTTATTATATTCATCCATCACAATCTTGTCTTTTCGATTTATTTAAAATTTTGTATAATGAGAAATAATCTCTAATTTTTAAATAACCCCTAAAGTTTTTTTTTCTATTAAAAAAGAAAGCACTACCTCCCTACCATATTATTGGTCATTTTGATTGTTATTTAAAAACCATCTTTTATTATAAAAGAGTTGATTTACAGTACTTTTACGTAGTTAATTGTGATAGTTTAATTTCTAAAAAAGTTGAAAAATCAATATTTGCGCTAAGACGGAAATTGATACCCCAAACCCTCTTATTTTAATCAAATCAGTAGTCAACTTTGGAGGGGCGGCTGAACGCGTAGTCAAGTTTGGAGGTTGGAAAATTTTGATCAAATTTAGTGGATATACGAGAAGATTGAACAATATATATATATATATATATATATATATATATACCTATGCCTGGACACAATTTGGGGTCCAATCTTCTTTATCATTTATTCGTTTGGTGCCGACAATCATATTGACGTAAGTGCTTTTATTGGTATCAGAGCCTCATTTGTAAACAACTCTATTTTATTGGTATCAGAGCCAAGTAGCTAAATGAATGTCTCTCTCTCTCTCTATATATATATATATTGGAAAACATATATAATTATATAAGGCTGAACCCATAGACAAACATAGCTTGTTAGTTCAGTGGTAGGCGGAGAGCCTTTCACCCATGAGATGGCGGTTCGAACCATATTGAAAGCTTTTTAATTTGCATTTCCATTGGTATATTTTTAATTTGCATTTCCATTGGTACACTTCTATTTTAAAAAAAAATTATATTATATATAAACTAACAATAATTAAAGAAAGTCAAAAGTAATTAAAGAAAGTCAAAAATTTATCAACAACCCCACCCCCCCAAAAAAAGCTTAAACTAATAATTAAAGAAAGAAAAAAATAGTGTTTGCTAGCTAATAAAAAACTTTGGCTTTCTTTCTTGACTTCAAACAAAAAAAAAACTGTCTTTCTCTTTCTTGACTTCAAACAAATTCTTCATACTTCAGTCTTCAAACAAGACCAACAAAAATCTTTGTTTTTTTTTAAAGTGCTTTGGATTTTCGTCTTCAACGATCAGAATCGAACTTCTGCTACTCTGTCAAAGTATGTAATGTGCATTTGTGCAGTGGTTTTCATAGACCATAATTTCATTTCACTTTCAGTTTTCACAGATGCTAATTGTTAGTCTCAATGTCTCATAGTTTTGCATCGGCATTCATGAGTAACGATCAATAAATTGTGATTAAATTTTTAATTTTGATTTTGGGTTAAAGTGCTTTAGTAATTGTATCTGTAATTCTATTGCAACATATAGTTTTCGTATTTTGTGATTGAAATTTGCAAGACAGTAGAATAATTTTATAGAATATTTTGTGTTTTGTCATTTTAATCCTGAATGATTTAAGCCTCCATATTCTCAATGGTTAGAATATAGCATATTAGCATTAAAAAAGATGCAACATTTTGCTTATGTTGTTACTTGTTTAAAAATGAGCTCGGAGGATATGGAAAAAAAATGAGTAAATCCTTCACAACGGGAGGTTTTCTAAGTTGGAATAAAGACATAGAAAGGCTTAAAAAATATGTGGGTAAAGTCAACAGTGTTCATCGTCAATGTTTCAAGATGTGGGTGAAGTAAAATAGTGAATAGTGGTCTGAACCCCCAGACTTTGCTCTGCCATATATATATATATATATATATATATTGGGGGGGAGGGGGATTTTATAGAAACAAGACCGATAACTTATTTTTTTGTGAATTTTACACTTTTTCTAATGGTAATTTTTATGACTGACAAACGTTTTTTATGAACATGTCAATTTTTTGCATAACTCATATATTTTTAGCACCATATTCATATTTCATATCACCAATGAAGTTATGCATTTATCACACATATTTTAAAAGTTATATTCAAAGAATAACTCATTTTTTTTACTTTTTTTTATTTGAATAACTCACATAATCAGGAAGCTTTATTCTCTCTGTTTCGAATTAGTTGGCCTTCCTTCTAACATTTTTTTTTTTTTTAAAGATAAATTGATTGTTCACATAATATGTAAGTTTTATAAAGTGAGTTATATAATTTTTATTATATTTATGTAGAAAATAAGTGAATCATGTAGTTTTTATTATATAACTCACTTAAAAAGTGAGTTATTTAAAAATGTATAACTTTCTTTTTAAGTGAGTTATGTACTTTTGTCAGAAATTTAACTTTGTTTGATAATTTTTGTTAAAAACAATACATATAACGAGTTAAGCATATTATGATAACATTTTAAATACATGACACATTTTGATATTTCTTTTTAATTTCATGACATATTTTAATTCCTAACTCACTTTCCTACCGCATATGACATATTAAAGAAAAAAACATTGTCTATCAAGATATTCATTTTCAAAATTTGAACTCAAAATTTTTAATTATGGATGAAAGGACTTTATTATATTCATCCATCACAATCTTATCTTTTCGATCTATTTAAAATTTTGTATAATGAGAAATAATCTCTAATTTCTAAATAATCCCTAAAGTTTTTTTTTTCTATTAAAACAAGAAAGCACTACCTCCCTACCATATTATTGGTTATTTTGGTTGTTATTTAAAAACAATCTCTTATTGTAAAAGAGTTTATTTACAGTACTTTTACGTAGTTAATTGTGATAGTTTAATTTCTAAAAAAGTTAAAAAAATCAATGTTTGTGCTAAGACAAAAATTGATACCCCAAACCCTTTTATTTTAGTCCAATCAGTAGTCAACCTTGGAGGAGCGGCTGAACGCATATTCAAGTTTGGAGGTTAGAAAATTTTGGTCAAATTTGGTGGATACACGGGAAGATTGAGCAATATATATATACCTATGCCTGGACACAATCTGGGGTCCAATCTTCTTTAACATTTTATCGTTTGATGCCAATAATTATATTGACGTGGGTGTTTTTATTGGTATCAGAGCCTCATTTGTAAACAACCCCAATTTATTGGTATCAGAGACAGGAAGCTAAATGAATATCTCTCTCTCTCTCTCTCTCTCTATATATATATATATATATATGTAATGCCCCGAGATTTCATCCCGAGATGTCACACGGTGCTTGTGACCCCAAAGGACCACAAGCTAATCCTTTACTGATATATGTACCTGTACCTGTACATTGCATAATATCTGGAAAAAAATGCAGAAACTGGCCATAAGGTTCAACACATCTATAAATACTCAAAATATAAAACTGAATACTATACAATACATCCATCTGAAAAGCCTCTAATCTGATTGAACTATGGAGTTGATGGGATAGGTCCCCAACTAACTCCGTCAACTGAAAGTAAATAAAATTTTGATTACAATAATAGAAAACTGAAACTCATCCTCGAAAGAAGAGGACTCACTGCTACTGCTGCTGACTGGGACTGATCTGCTGGTGATACTCTGGGTCCTGTGCCTCTAAACCTATGGTGTCAAATGAGACACCATAGCGCAAATGTGTCAGCACAAAATGTACCGAGTATGTAGACGGGGTAAGGCTAAATGCAAGGGCTCATGCATGTAAAATATGTATAGCCTAAATGATCATGAGAATACCGCACGAAAACAAGCACACATACAAAAATGCATAAATCATACTCATAATCATCACAACTCTAGAGACTTGACCTTGAATACCGCTTTACTGCAAGCTAAACTCACTACCATCACTGAGATACTGAACCACTGACTCATCTGCTACTGATAACTGAGGATCTGAGTATACTTATATCAAAGACTGAGTTCTGAACTTACCGCTTCCAACCGACAGAATTAGAGATTCAACTTTTCTAACAGATAACATTGGAAGCTTTATCAATGATAAGAAAATAGGATTATATCCGAATCCGACAACAAGAATACTCAACAAATTCTGAGAAGGAGACCAAGCCTATCTGACAGGAGATCTTTAAATATGGTAATAAGAATATTCAACATGATCTGAGTCTGAGATCAAGCCTCTCTGAAGGGAGATCTTTAAATATGATAATAAGCATCTGTATATGAGGCCAAGCCTATCAGACGGGATGGTTCACAAATTAATGGAACTATCTGAGTTCATCACTAGGATAGATGACTGTACCACACGGTCTTGACTTCTGAAGATTGATACTGAAACTGCAACTGTGGAAAATAGTCACTTAATCGATATGCCCCGACCTACTACAGGTGGGGTCCAACCTGTAACCCCAGCTGGAAGGGCGTCAATACCGTGCCACGGGTAAAGACTCACTCTTGGGTCAAGCCTCTCTGATGGGATGACCCTCGCAGAAAGTCGACCTGAGGCAATATAATAGTCAACCTCTCTGACGGTGACAGCCTCTACTGACGGGGACTCATGTATCCTGTGCTGGCTAAGCAGTTCTGGAGTTCAGGGATTGCTACTAATGACTCTGACCTCTCTCTCTGACGGGAGGAATCGCCATCCCTTCCTTCGCCCGGTGCTAGTTTCTACTCCCAACTGAAAGACTCTCACTAAACCCTTAGAATGAAAATAATAAAGCTGAATCTGTTTACATGATCATGTTTCTCAAATGATCTGGCTGAAATACGCTGAGATCACTTGGTACGTATCTGCCAGAAACAATATCGAATCACGGTATATGACTGACGATACATAGCTTGATTAGATTATTTTAATCATTTTTGAGATTAGAATTGAATCACTTGAATTCCATTAGGACTGGGCTGAGTACAAGTCTGAGGCTAGATTACTAGCGATAAGAGATTACATAGATAACTTAGATTACTGAGCTTTATTAAGCTCCGCACTTGTCTGAGAATACAGAGTTTTATAGTTCACTGAGTTTTGAAAATCATGGCTCGGTTGAAATTATCGAGAAACTGACACGGGCTCTAGACAACAGCTCTATTTTCGGGTATAAATACCCCCAGGACTCGATAACATAGAAGTAAAGCGTCATCATTCATTCAAGCATCACAAGCATTCATGCATCATTACCATCATTCAGGCATATTCACAAAAAACTCAGAAATCATGTCATATATTCAATTTCACAATCATTAGAACATCACCTCAAGCCTCCAAGGATCCACAAACGTCTATTCATCATCACAACTACCAAGGGGTCACTCTAAGCGTTTCAGAATCATAACATACTTTCCCCCTCACAAACCTTACGGTATCGCATCTATCATTTAGGAAATATAAACCTATATTCACCATCATGATTACCAAATGATCGCTCCCAACATTTAGGGGGTCATCAATATCAATTCATCGTCACAAACTACCTTAAGGAAGACATGTTATTAAATTATACCCCATTCAACGAAGTCTTGCATCAAGTACTTCACACCTATATCGGTCTCGACATATATCTAGATATCACGAGATTTTGGGAAAACTTCACACTATCATGTCATTACTCTCTTGCTAACCACTTAGCATGTATCAAAACTTAAAATAAATCAAAGAGCACTCACTTGGGAGATTTACCGCTATTTCGTTTCAACTTACTCACTACGATCTTTCGACAACCACTAGACATGTCCGGTTCTACACCCACTCGGGGATTCCATATTATTATTATGGCTCATTCCGCTCACTAAGGCATTTTATCAAACACTAGGTGTGCATGGACTAGCCCATAACTTTGGGTTCCCCACTTTAACATACTACAATGCCCCTCTATGCTTCACCCCAGCCTTTCATCCAACCTATGGGGTGCATACTCCGCTTATTCAACCATCTCTACACCCTAATGTCATGAACACCTCACATAGACACCAACTCCAAAAGGGCTTATCACAACATCACATAAATTCCACATATTAGGGTCAAAGACCATAAATCTTGCAAACAATCATGAATCCAAACTCAACAATACAAGTAACATCAACTTCAACTCATACAAATCATGAAATATCACAAAACATAAAATCCTTAAGTTTAAAAAAGGGTACTTGAGCTTCTTGGATAAAAGGGACCCAAGAATCAACATCTACATACCTGGGGATTTCTTTTCTTGAAGGCTTTTGAAAGGAGTTCTTGATTTCTCTAGATCCTTCTTGATCTCTCTTGAATTTTATGAAAGGATAAGAGAGTATTTTAATTTTGGAAACCCTAATTTTTGGGTGAAAGAGAGAAAAATGAAGTTGAAGGCCCTTGGCCCGGTATTTATAGAGCTGGGGGAGGATGTGGAAAAAAACAAAATGCCCCTTTAAATTTTTTCTAGAAAATTCCGATCGGGGTCTGTGACGGTCCGTCAGAGGGACCGACGGTCCACCAAGTCGTCCGTCACTCAAGTGCCAAAAGTGGGATATTCTATCTCAAAGTGACGGTCGATGTGATGGTCCGTCAGAAATCTGATGGTCCACCAGATTGTTCGTCACTCGGGGTCCAGGAATGGGGCATTCTTCCTCGGTCTGACGGGCCCCTTGACGGTCCGTCAACTTTCTGACGGTCCACCACTTTGGCCGTTACATGATGAACGAAAAAGGAAGCCACTACCTTGGTCTAATGGTACACTTGACGGTCCACCAAGGACTTGGCGGTCCGTCAGATCAACCGTCAAACCCGCGATTCTGACAACGCTCAGTAAAACGGCCTTAACTTCTTCGTTCGATGTCGGATTTTGAGAAAATTGGTATCGATGGAAAGCCTGTTCAATGATCTACATGACTAAAAGTAGAAATTAGGGAAATTTCACACGATTTAAAGTGTTTCATACTTGGGAGGATACTTCTGATACTTTTAGACTCAGATTTTTCCGCTTTGATGGATACGCTCTAAGGCTCAGACTAGAAGAGAACTTTGTGGGATATTACATTATATCCCCCTTGGGAACATTTATCCTTGAATGTCTCTTGGTAGTCTGGGAATACTGATCAACAGAACTTACTCAAGAAACAGAAATATCTCAAGGCATGACTGCGCAACTAGAACGACTAACATACTGAGTACTCGTACTGGGCACGCATCTCTAACACATGGAACACTCGACTGAAGCTACTTGGAGATGAATCCTCATAGCATGCATGAACATATGATGCATGGACTCATAGCTGGGCTGATCTCACGAATGCATGGCTGAACACGCACTGACAAGCTGAACTCTTTCTACTGAACTTGCATATCTAATGCATGAATGTCTAACTGAACTGACCTTCGGAAGCACGACTGACAATACAATGATCACTGTTGCTAGCTTCATTAGAAGAATATTAATATGCATCTAAATAAACTTAAGGATATGCAAACATCATAACACTATGGGGTATCTCCCCCTTGGGACCCTATGTCCCTCTAAACACACTTCGCTGAAATACTGGAGCAGTGCACGGGGCACCTACCGCCTGGGTCATGATTGACCGATTGAGATCTAAAACTCATGCATGACTCATGCTAACATATAATGCTCAAGATAAAATTGATGGATCTAACAATGCATGTCATATAGATTAAGGGCTCATAACATACCCGGGTCTATGTCGGGGAGACCTTCATGATCAAGACGAGCCTGAAGCGCACGGAGTCTACCCCTCTGTGTTAACACTCTACAGTCTTGCATTCTATGGCCTGGATCACCATACCCAAAGCACACATCACTACCGGCTCTACACACGCCTCAGTGGTGCCTTCCATACTCTTCACAAAGCGGATGGGTACGAACATCACTAGCACTACTATGGGCCTTGGAGCTTGGCGCTCCCTCGGATCTGACACCCCCAAACGTAGGTGCGGGTACACTAGCGAAAGATGGAGCTGGAACTAAAAATCTCCGACCATGCTGAGAACCACTACCACCTTGGGACCCTGACTGCGAGAAACTACGACTACCTGTCTTGGCTCTCTTACTCACACTCTTTCTTTCTTTCATCTTGTCCGCCTCAATTTGCTGTGCATGCATCATTAGCCTAGAAAAATCTATATCTCTATTTAGCATAACAACTCTATACTCTTTCAACACATAACTCGAAACCCCAGACAGAAACTTACTCATGCTCGCTCTAGGGTCAGCTACTAAGTCGGGAGCATACTTAGCTAATTGGTTGAACTTAAGACAATACTCTTTCAAAGTCATAGAACCTTGCCTTAGGTTCATGAACTCTTCTACCTTAGCTTCTCTCATCTCAAGCGGAAAGAATCTATCTAGAAAGACACTCTGAAACTCTGACCAAGTCATAGGAGCTATATTCTCCCATCTACTCTTCTCCCATATCACTACCCAATCATGAGCAACATCCTTCAACCTATAAGATGATAACTCCACACTCTCCTCCTCAGAGACGTGCATAATCTGGGTGATCTTCTTCACTTCCTCTAGATAAAGTTGTGGGTCCTCACCTACTACTGGCCCAAATAATTTTGGCGGGTTCATTTTCATGAAATTTCTAATCCCAGCTGCGGCGGAATTCCCATCTTGCTGAGGTGGGACTGCAGCTTGAAGGTTGCCCTGAACATTAGTCACAGCTTGGGCTAGCGCCTGAAAAGCTGCCCGAAACTCTGCATGTGACACACTCTCATTATCAGGTCCTACTGGTTAAGGGGGCTGATCATCGACCCTACGGATAAAACTTCTGCGATGAGGCATACTCTGTAATTGAAAGAAAGAGGTGGATTAGACTGAGGATCAACCTGAGTTCATGCTCACTCGCACGAAATGATTACTAAAAGAAGGGAAACTTCTCCTAAGAACATCCTGTAACCTCTTGCACATAAATGTGGCGCGCTACACCCATGCATAAGACTCTACTAGATGCGGCTTTTCAGACTCCCCATGACACTCTTGAACGTTAGGCTCTGATACCAAGCTTGTAACGCCCCGAGATCCCATCCCGAGATGTCATACGGTGTTTGTGACCCCGAAGGACCACAAGCTAACCCTTTACTGATATTTGTACCTGTTGCATAATATCTGGAAAAAAATACAGAAACTGGCCATAAGGTTCAACACATCTATAAATACTCAAAATATAAAACTAAATACTATACCATACATCCGTCTGAAAAGCCTCTAATCTGATTGAACTGTGGAGTTGATGGGTTAGGTCCCCAACTAACTCCGTCAACTGAAAGTAAATAAAATTTTGATTACAATAATAGAAAACTGAAACTCATCCTCAAAATAAGAGGACTCACTGCTACTGCTGCTGACTGGGACTGATCTGCTGGTGATACTCTGGGTCCTGTGCCTCTAAACCTATAGTGTCAAATGAGACACCATAGCGCAAATGCGTCAGCACAAAATGTACCGAGTATGTAGACGGGGTAAGGCTAAATGCAAGGGCTCATGCATTAAAAATATGTATAACCTAAATGATCATGAGAATACCGCACGAAAACAAGCACACATACAAGAATGCATAAATCATACTCGTAATTATCACAACTCTAGAGACTTAACTTTGATACCGCTTTACTGCAAGCTAAACTCACTACCATCACTGAGATACTGAACCACTGACTCATCTGCTACTGATAACTGAGGATCTGAGTATACTTATATCAAACACTGAGTTCTGAGCTTACCGCTTTTCATCGACAGAATTAGAGATTCAACTTTTCTAACAGATAACTTCGGAAGCTTTATCAATGATAAGAAAATAGTATTATATCCGAATCCGACAAATAGAATACTCAACAAATTCTGAGAAGGAGACCAAGCCTATCTGACGGGAGATCTTTAAATATGATAATAAGAATATTCAACATGATTTGAGACTGAGATCAAGCCTCTCTGATGGGAGATCTTTAAATATGATAATAAGCATTTGTATATGAGTTCAAGCCTATCTGACGGGATGGTCCATGAATCAATGGAACTATCTGAGTTCCTTACTGAGATAGACGATTGTACCACACGGTCTTGACTTCTGAAGATTGATACTGAAACTGCAATTGTGGGAAGTAGTCACTTAACCGATATGCCCCGACCTACCACATGTGGGGTCCAACCTATAACCCCAGCTGAAAGAGCATCAATACCGTGCCACGGGTAAAGACTCACTCTCGGGTCAAGCCTCTCTGATAGGATGACCCTCGCAGAAAGTCGACCTGAGGCAATATAATAGTCAACCTCTCTGATGGTGACAGCCTCTATTGACGGGGACTCCTGTATCCTGCGCTGGCTACGTAGTTCTGGAGTTCAGGGATTGCTACTAACAACTCCGTCCTCTCTCTCTGACGGGAGGAATCGCCATCCCTTCCCTTGCTTGGTGCTAGTTTCTACTCCCAATTGAAAGACTCTCACTGAACCCGTAGAATGAAAATAATAAAGCTGAATCTATTTACAAGATCATATTTCTCAGATGATCTGGCTGAAATACGCTGAGATCACTTGGTTTCGTATCTGACAGAAATAATATCGAATTACAATATCTGACTGACGATACATAGCTTGATTAGATTATTCAAATCATTTCTGAGATTAGAATTGAATTACTTGAATTCCATTAGGACTGGGCTGAGTACATGTCTGAGGCTAGATTACTAGCGATACAGAGATTACAGAGATAACTGAGCTTTATTAATCTTCACACTTGTCTGAGGATACAGAGTTCTATAGTTCACTGAGTTTTGAAAATCATGGCTTGGTTGGAATTATCAAGAAACTGACACGGGCTCTAGACAACAACTCTATTTTTGGGTATAAATACCCCCAGGACTCGATAACATAGAAGTAAAGCATCATCATTCATTCAAGCATCAGAAGCATTCATGCATCATTACCATCATTCAGGCATATTCACAAGAAACTCAGAAATCATGTCATAGATTCAATTTCACAATCATTAGAACATCACCTCAAGCCTTCAAGGATTCACAAAAGTCTACTCATCATCACAACTACCAAGGGGTCACTCTAAGCGTTTCAGAATCATAACATACTTTCCCCATCACAAACCTTACGACATCGCATCTATCATTTAGGAAATATAAATCTCTATTCACCATCATGATTACCAAAGGATCGCTCCCAACATTTAGGGGTTCATCAAAATCAATTCATCTTCACAAACTACCTTAAGGAAGACATGCTATTAAATTATACCCCATTCAACGAAGTCTTGCATCAAGTACTTCACACTTATATCAGTCTCGACATATATCTAGATATCACGAGATTTTGGGAAAACTTCACACTGTCATGTCATTACTCTCTTTCTAACCACTTAGCATGTATCAAAACTTAAAATAAATCAAAGAGCACTCACTTGGGAGATTTACCGCTATTTCATCTCAACTTACTCACTACAGTCTTTCGACAACCACTAGACATGTCCGGTTCTACACCTACTCGGGGATTCCAGATTATTATTATGGCTCATTCCGCTCACTAAGGCATTTTATCAAACACTAGGTGTGCATGGACTAGCCCACAACTTTGGGTTTGCCCCTTTAATATACTGCAATGCCTTTCTATGCTACACCTCAGCCTTTCATCCAACCTATGGAGTGCATACTCTGCTTATTCAATCATCGCTACACCCTAATGTCATGAATACCTCACATAGACACCAACTCCAAAAGGGCTCATCAAAACATCACATAAATTCCACATACTAGGGTCAAAGACCATAAATCTTGCAAACAATCATGAATCCAAACTCAACAATACAAGTAACATCAACTTCAACTCATACAAATCATGAAATATCACAAAACATAAAATCCTTAAGTTTAAAAAAGGGTACTTGAGCTTCTTGGATGAAAGAGACCCAAGAATCAACATCTACATACCTGGGAATTTCTTTTCTTGAAGGCTTTTGAAAGGAGTTCTTGATTTCTCTAGATCCTTCTTGATCTCTCTTGAATTTTATAAAAGGAGAAGAGAGTATTTTGATTTTGAGAACCCTAATTTTTGGGTGGAAGAGAGAAAAATAAAGTTGAAGACCCTTGGCCCGGTATTTATAGAGCCGGGGGAGGATGAGGAAAAGACCAAAATGCCTCTTTAAAATTTGTCTAGAAAATTCCGATCAGGGTCTGTGACGGTCGACCTGACGGTCCGTCAGAGGGACTGACGGTCCACCAAGTCGTCCGTCACTCAAGTGCCAAAACTGGGATGTTCTGTCTCGGAGTTACGGTCGAAGCGACGGTCCGTCAGAAATCTGACGGTCCACCAGATCGTCCGTCACTCGTGGTCCAGGAATGGGACATTCTGCCTCGGTATGACGGGCCCCTTGACGGTCTGTCAACTTTCTGACGGTCCACCACTTTGGCCGTCACATGATGACCGAAAAAGGAAGCCACTGCCTTGGTCTGATGGGACAGTTGACGGTCTACCAAGGACTTGGCGGTCCGTCAGATCAACCATCAAACCTGCGATTCCGACAATGCTCAGTAAAACCGCCTTAACTTCTTCGTTCGATGTCGAATTTTGATGAAATTGGTATCGATGGAAAGCTTGTTCAATGCTCTACATGACTAAAAGTAGAAATTAGGGAAATTTCACACGATTCAAAGTGTTTCATACTTGGAAAGATACTTCTAAAACTTTTAGACTCATATTTTTTCGCTTTGCTGGATATGCTCTAAGGCTCAGACTAGAAGAAAACTTTGCGGGGTATTACAATATATATATATATATATATATATATATATAGGGGGGGGAGATTTTATTGAAATAAGAACGATAACTTAATTTTTTGTGAATTTACATTTTTTCTAATTGTAATTTTTATGACCGATTAGCGTTTTTTATGAACATGTCAATTTTTTCATAACTCATATATTTTTAGCACCATATTCATATTCTATATCGCTAATAAAGTTATGCATTTATCACACATATTTTAAAAGTTATATTCAATGAATAACTCATTTTTTAACTTTTTTTTTATTTGAATAACTCACATAATCATGGAGCTTTATTCTCTCCGTTTCGTATTAGTTGGTCTTCCTTCTAAAAAAAAACTTTAAAAAGATGAATTGATTGTTCACATAATATGTAAGTTTTATATAGTGAGTTGTATAATTTTTATTATTTTTATGTAGAAAATAAGTGAATCATGTAGCTTTTATTATATAACTCGCTTAAAAAGTGAGTTATGTAAAAAAATGTATAACTTTCTTTTTAAGTGAGTTATGCACTTTTGTCAGAAACTTAACTCTGTTTGATAATTTTTATTAAAAATAATACATATAACGAGTTAAGCATATTATGATAACATTTTAAATACATGACACATTTTGATATTTCTTTTTAACTTCATGATATATTTTGATTCCGAACTCACTTTCCTACCGCATAGGGCCTATTAAAGGAAAAAACATTGTCTATCAAGATATTTATTTTCAAAATTTCTAATTATGGATGAAAGAACTTTATTACATTCATCCATCACAATATTGTTTTTTCAATCTATTTGAAATTTTGTATAATAGGAAATAATCTCTAGTTTCTAAATAACCCCCAAAGTTTTTTTTTTCCTATTAAAACAAGAAAGCATTACCTCTCTAGCATATTATTGGTTATTTTGGTTGTTATTTAAAAATAATCTTTTATTATAAAAAGTTGATTTACAGTACTTTTACGAAGTTAATTGTGATAGTTTAATTTCTAAAAAAGTTAAAAAATCAATGTCTGTGCTAAGATGAAAATTGATACCCCAAACCCTTTTATTTTAATCAAATCAGTAGTCAACTTTGGAGGAGCGGCTGAACGCGTATTCAAGTTTGTAGGTTGAAAAATTTTGGTCAAATATGGTGGATACACGGGAAGATTGAGCAATATATATATACCTATGCCTGGACTATGCTTAGCTCGTGTTTCTAGTCCACCGTCTTGAATGTTGTGCTGTTTTGAGCTCTGAATTATTGTGTTTCATGCTATAGGATGTTTGGTTGATTGATTATAATGACATATGAAGAATAAAAAAACTTCAAATCAAGTGGAAACAATTTAATAGGGCTCGAAATGGCTTAATGGAAGCACAATACTCAACTCGATGCAAATTTAAACACCTGAAAGGTCTTGGGCTATTGCGGAAGCGTGAGAAGTTCAATGGACTCGTGCAAAAGACCAATTGATTTAGAAGAGGCCTAATTTTTAGGACCATAGGCGTGTGTATCTTCTAGATGGGTCTTGCACCATTTATTTTAATCAAATCAGTAGTCAGCTTTGTAGGGGCGGCTGGACGCGTAACCAAGTTAGGAGATTGGAAAATTTTGGTCAAATTTGGTGGATAAACGACAAGATTGAGCAATATATATATACATATGCCTGGACACAATCTGGAGTCCAATCTGCTTTATTATTTTGTCATTTGGTGCCAACAATTATATTGACGTAAGTGTTTTTATTGGTATCAGAGCCTCATTTGTAAACAACCTCATTTTATTGGTATCAGAGACAAGTAGCTAAATGAATATATATAAATGAATATATATATATATATATATATATATATAGAGAGAGAGAGAGAGAGAGAGAAATAAGAATGATAACTTGTTATTTTGTGAATTTTACACTTTTTTAATGGTAATTTTTATGATCGACAAACGTTTTTGATAAACATGTCAATTTTTTGCATAACTCATATATATTTTTAGCATCATATTCATATTTAATATCACTAATAAAGTTATACATTTATCACACAGATTTTAAAAGTTATATTCAATGAATAACTCTTTTTTTTTTTACTTTTTTTATTTGAATAACTCACATAATCAGGGAGTTTTATTCTTTGTGTTTCATATTAGTTGGTATTCCTTCTAAAACAATAAAACTTTAAAAAGATGAATTGTTTGTTCACATAATATATAAGTTTTATAAAGTGGTTATATAATTTTTATTATATTTATGTAGAAAATAAGTGAATCATGTAGCTTTTATTATTAAGTGAGTTATGAAAAAAAAATATAACTTTTTTTTAAGTGAGTTATGTACGTTTGTCAGAAATTTAACTTCGTTTGACAATTTTTGTTAAAAATAATACATATAACGAGTTAAGCATATTATGATAACATTTTAAATACATGACACATTTTGATATTTCTTTTTAATTTCATGACATATTTTGATTTCGAACTCACTTTCCTACCGCATATGGCCTATTAAAGGAAAAAATATTTTTCATCAAGATATTCATTTTCAAAATATGAACTCAAAATTTCTAATTATGGATGAAAGGACTTTATTATATCCATCCATCACAATCTGTTTTTTTCGATCTATTTAGAATTTTGTATAATGAAAATATTCTCTAATTTTTAAACAACCGTTAAAGTTTTTTTTTTTCTATTAAAATAAGAAAGCACTACCTCCTTACCATATTATTGGTTATTTTGATTGTTATTTAAAAACTATCTTTTATTATAAAAGAGTTGATTTACAGTACTTTTACGTAGTTAATTGTAATAGTTTAATTTCTAAAAAAGTTGATAAATCAATGTTTGTGCTAAGACGAAAATTGATACCCCAAATCCTTTTATTTTAATCAAATCAGTAGTCAACTTTGGAGGGGCGGCTGAACGCGTAGTCAAGTTTGAAGGTTGAAAAATTTTGGTCAAATTTGATGGATATATGGGAAGATTGAGCAATATATATATATATATATTCCTATGTCTGGACACAATCTGGGGTCCAATCTTCTTTATCATTTTGTCGTTTGGTGCCGACAATTATATTGACGTAAGTGCTTTTATTGGTATCAGAGCCTCATTTGTAAACAACCCCATTTTATTGGTTTCAGAGCCAAGTAACTAAATGAATCTCTCTCTCTCTAATATATATATATGGGGTGGAGGAGATTTATCGAAATAAGAATGATAACTTAGTTTTTTGTGAATTTTACACTTTTTTTAATGGTAATTTTTATGATCGACAAACGTTTTTTATGAACATGTCAATTTTTTGCATAACTCATTTATTTTTAGCACCATATTCGCATTTCATATCATTAATAAAGTTATGGATTTATCACACATATTTTAAAAGTTATATTCAATGAATAACTTTTTTTTTTTACTTTTTTTTATTTGAATAACTCACATAATCAGAGAGCTTTGTTCTCTCCATTTCATATTAGTTGGCATTCCTTCTAAAAAAAATAAAACTTTAAAAAGATGAATTGATTGTTCACATAATATGTAAGTTTTATAAAGTTAGTTATATAATTTTTATTATATTTATGTAGAAAATAAGTGAATCATGTAGTTTTATTATATAACTCACTTTTTTATGTAAAAAAAAATGTAAAACTTTCTTTTTAAGTAAGTTATGTACTTTTGTCAGAAATTTAACTTGTCACACCCCTTTTTTAACTTCAAAAAAAAATCTATTTTTAAGTTTGAAAGGGCTTTTATTATCTAGTGACAAAAGGTGTAAATTTGTTCCGAAAAAAAATTAATTTTACTTTCAAAACTCAGATTCGTCACTTGGCATAATCCGGTGTGTCGATTCACCTTTGGAAAATTCTTTCCAAAACGATTTAACTCTTTAAGACTGATTTGCGAACAGAGATTTCGGCTATGAAATTCTGTTGACCGAGGGGAAGGTGTTAGACACTCCTCGATCCCGTGGTTCGACCACGGTTGCTTAATGGAGCATATCGGCTAATTTGACATTAAGGATGTATAAACCACATAAACACACAACAATCAAGCAAACAAAACACAAACCAAAACAAATCCCAAAAATATAATGTTCAGTCCAATTATACAGTCAAAAATAGAAAAATTGCGAAAATATAAATCCTACTCTAATCTATACTAATCCTAAATTGTGCTTCAATGCTCTACCCGATGCCTCGGGCCTTCATCACGAACCTCCTTTGCGTACATGATACGTCGGGGCATTCCCCAATGAATAAGTACAAGTGGCCTCGGGGCATTCCCCGGCTAAATGAATACATTTCCAAATGTGAGAAAAAGAGAATCATTCAACAAATATTCCAAATTACTAAAAAATTCACAAATTTTAAATTTGTCTACCCAAGCTTATCATTTGCCTATCCCGCTCGTGCTATCATGATAATATCGATTTCAACAACATTCATGCTTATTCCAAATTAAACTGCTAACAATGAATCAAAACAAATATGCATTCACTTTTATCAATTTTAATTCCGCCCCAAACAACCAATTTTACGTTACCTTTTACACATTGATTATCCAAACTCATGCAACATCAAATTCCTACCAATGATTAGTTATTCACGGATAAACAATATCGAATATCAACAACAACATCTAAATACAAATCAACAACACAATCATACATCAATGCAACAAATCGAAATAAAATAAAAAGAGAAAGTCAAAGAATTGAACCTGAGGTGTTGATTTCAATATATCAGAGATAGAATCGCGTCCCGAAAAAACTTAAATCGAACCTCAATCGTATCCACCAACTCGAATCGATAACCTCAACTCCCAATATGAAGATCTCTGAAATTCAATTCGAAACACAAAATCCACGATAACAGTGAACCCCCAAAAGACCACCCACGAAAACAATGGACCCCCAAAAGATCAAAATTATGAGAATATCCAAAAAATCCGTGCAAACAGAGTATTTTTTGAATAATTCACATAATCAGGGAGCTTTATTCTCTCCGTTTTGTATTAGTTGGCCTTCCTTCTAAAAAGATAAAACTTTAAAAAGATAAATTGATTGTTCACATAATATGTAAGTTTTAAAAAGTGGGTTATATAATTTGTATTATATTTATGTAGAAAATAAGTGAATCATGTAGCTTATTAAGTGGGTTATGTTGAAAAAAATGTATAACTTTCTTTTTAAGCGAGTTATGTACTTTTGTCAGAAATTTAACTCTGTTTGACAATTTTTGTTAAAAATAATACATATAACGAGTTAAGCATATTATGATAACATTTTAAATACATGACACATTTTGATAATTCTTTTTAATTTAATGACATATTTTGATTTCGAACACACTTTTCTACCCTATATGGCCTATTAAAGGAAAAAATATTTTCTATCAAGATATTCCTTTTTCAAATTTTGAACTCAAAATTGCTAATTATGGATGAAAGGACTATTATATTCATCCATCACAATCTTGTCTTTTTGATCTATTTAAAATTTTGTATAATGAGAAATAATCTCTAATTTTTAAATAACCCTTAAAGTTTTTTTTTCCTTTTAAAACAAGAAAGTACTACCTCCCTACCATATTATTGGTCATTTTGGTTGTTATTTAAAAACTATATTCTATTATAAAAGAGTTGATTTACCGTACTTTTACGTAGTTAATTGTGATAGTTTAATTTCTAAAAAAGTTAAAAAATCAAT
The DNA here is from genome assembly GCA_030864215.1 of Capsicum pubescens. Classification (NCBI taxonomy): domain Eukaryota; kingdom Viridiplantae; phylum Streptophyta; class Magnoliopsida; order Solanales; family Solanaceae; genus Capsicum; species Capsicum pubescens. Next base: position 239,146,815 of record CM061545.1, read on the forward strand.
GTCTGTGCTAAGACAAAAATTGATACCCAAAACCTCTTATTTTAATCTAATCAGTAGTCAACTTTGGAGGGGCGGCTGAACGCGTAGTAAAGTTTGGATATTGGAAAATTTTGATCAAATTTGGTGGATACACGGGAAGATATAACTATATATATATACCTATGCCTAGACACAATTTGGGGTCCAATCTTCTTTATCATTTTGTCGTTTGGTGCCGACAATTATATTGATGTAAATGCTTTTATTTGTATCAGAGCCTCATTTGTAAACAACCCATTTTATTGGTATCAGAGCCAAGTAGCTAAATGAATCTTTCTCTCTCTCTCTCTCTCTCTCTCTCTCTCTCTATATATATATATATATATATATATATATATATATATATATGGGGGGGGGGGGGATTTATAGAAATAAGAACGATAACTTAGTTTTTGGTGAATTTTACACTTTTTCTAATGGTAATTTTTATGACCGACAAACGTTTTTTATGAACATGTCAATTTTTTGCATAACTTATTTATTTTTAGCACCATATTCATATTTCATATTACTAATAAAGTTATGCATTTATCACACATATTTTAAAAGTTATATTCAATGAATAACTCATTTTTTTTACTTTTTTTTTATTTGAATAACTCACATAATCAGGGAGCTTTATTCTCTCCATTTCGTATTAGTTGGCCTTCCTTCTAAAAAAAATAAAACTTTAAAAAGATGAATTGATTGTTCACATAATATGTAAGTTTTATAAAATGAGTTATATAATTTTTATTATATTTATGTAGAAAATAAGTGAATCATGTAGTTTTTATTATATAACTTACTTAAAAAGTGAGTTATGTAAAAAAATGTATATATTTTTTTTAAGTAAGTTATGTACTTTTGTCAGAAATTTAACTCCTTTTGACAATTTTTGTTAAAAATAATACATATAACGAGTTAAGAATATTATTATAACATTTTAAATACATGACACATTTTTTTTTTTTTTTTTAAATTTCATGATATATTTTGATTTCGAACTCACTTTCCTACCGCATATGGCCTATTAAAGGAAAAAACGTTTTCTATCAAGATATTTATTTTCAAAATTTGAACTCAAAATTTTTAATTATGGATGAAAAGACTTTATTATATTTATTCATCACAATCTTGTCTTTTCGATCTATTTAAAAATTTGTATAATGAGAAATAATCTCTAATTTTTAAATAATTTCTAAAGTATTTTTTTCTATTAAAACAAGAAAGCACTACCTCGCTATCATATTATTGATCATTTTGGTTGTTATTTAAAAACTATCTTCTATTATAAAAGAGTTAATTTACAGTACTCTTACATAATTAATTATGATAGTTTAATTTTTAAAAAAATTTAAAAATCAATATCTGTGTTAAGACGAAAATTGGTACCTCAAACCCTCTTATTCTTTTTCAAAACAAATGGAGCAGTAGTATTCATGTGTACAACAAGTTGACAAGTTCATATTTTTGTAGAATCTTGTTACCATGTTGGAGACTTCAAAGACGAGAATCTTGGGGTTTCAAGTTCTAACCATTTTGTGTTACTATAGTAACCAACAATATACCAAAGCCAAACATATAATATGGTCATTTGGTAGCTATGTAACATGGTATATTACTCATGGTCAATATTTTTTATAATAATAATAATAATAATAATAATAATAATAATAATAATAATAATAATAGTAATAATAATAATAATACTAATAGTAATAATAATAATAGGAATATTATATTTTGTAGCTTTTGCAGTCTTTAGCACTAAGACTTATTCTTATTGATTGTGGATGTGAGCTTTCGGCTCGTATGGTTTGTTGAGTTGGCCGCACTAAAGCCACCTATGCACCATCTTGACTCAGCATTGACTTCCACGTGTCACCTCGCCGGCCAAAGCTGCTATCCTCCTACCCAAAAATTACTCCCTCGGTTATATTTTGATGTGATATTATTTGACTTGGCTAGAGTATTTAAAAGAATAATAATAATAAAAAAAATTGTAGTCTAAATAATTTTTAGTATTTATTTGATTAAAATGATTTTATTAAGGTTAAAAGAGGATTTTTAATTTTATAAGGCGTTTGGTTATGATTTTTATTTTTTTGATAAATTATTTTACTTTAGTGAAAACTTGTTTGCACTTTTTACAAAGGAAAATAGTCAGAAACAACTCTAATAATATTATATTCATGACCAAGCACAACTCTAATTTCAGGGGTGGAGCTAGCCTTTGGCTAGCCGGTTCATCCAAACCCTCTTCAGTGAAAAAATATACTTCCTCCATTTAAAAAAGAATGACCTATTTTCCGTTTAAAAAAGAATGACTCATTTTATTTTTTGACAATACTTTAATTTCAACTTTTCACATGACATGTTTAGGACCACAAAATTAAAGAAAATTTTGGTACATTTGACACAACTTTAATTTAAGACCACAAAATTCAATTTTTTTTTTTATTTTCTTAAATTTTATGCCAAGTTTAAGAGGTCATTGTTTTTTAAACGGAGGGAGTATTATTATTTATATATGATTAAGATTATTTTTTATTTTACTATAGTAGGTGTTGAAATCCTTCGGCTAGTTTTTTTTTTAAATATTGAGGCCTCTTAGTTAAAATTCTGATTTCGCCTCCATCCAATCTCCAACTTTAATTCCAACTTCAATTTTTTTTTGATTTCATGACCAAAACACCTACTAAAATTTTGATTTTCATGGTGAAATACTTAATAAATTATTTGTAATTGTAATAGGATGACATGGGATAGACAAAAATAAAAGAGTGTCTGATAAAATTACATAAATTTTGCTTGGTTAAGTATAAATCAAGGTTAAGATATAATACAGACTAAGTGCTAAAAGTATACGTAAAATATTCATGATACGGCAAACATATATAGTTTCCTAGTATGAGTACAAATCTTTGTCATACCTTCTGTGCACATTTATCTGTACAACATTAAGCCTAAATTATCAATGACGCATAATACCTATTCCATTTGGAAACCAAAACTTCCCAAGTTATTTTGTCATTTAATAAGTCATTTTTGCCTCCTAGAGATACATCCAACTTAGGCGTCCATGAGTTCAAAAATTCGAGTACGCGATGAGGTGGGATGAATTAAGATCGCTTCAAATCGAACATAATTATTTTAGTTTTGTCATGCTATATTCAGTATATGCATTCAAAATCCTACAGTTAAATGTATTTGGGTTTGAACATAGAAATGGAGAGACTTTTGGTACCGGTATTTTTTCTTTAGTGTATTTTATGCATCGTGAATTTAGATTAATCGAACTACAGTTGTAACCAAAAAAAAAAAATGTTCATTCTTTTATCAGCTTCTATTTTCGAGTTAATACATAAATATGACCCTAAATTTGACACCAAATTATAATTTTGACCTTAAACTTTGATAGTGCACAAATAAGACCTTTAACTGTTCAAAACCTGAATAAATATGACCTCCGATTTTGCAACCCCATGCGTGAGTCTCACTCGCGCCTACGTGGAAAGGTAATCCAATCACACAGTGCCACATCGTTAAAAGGGCTGACTTGGAGGGAGGTCATATTTGTGCAGTTTTAAATAGTTAAAAGTCATAGTTGTGCACTGTCAAAGTTTTATTTTTTGTGTTAAAAAGACGTCGTTTCTTCGTCTTCTTTTTCTTCTTCTCCTTCTCCTCCTCCTTCTCCTTCTCCTCCTGCTTCTCCTCCTCCTGCTTCTCCTGCTTCTCCTTCTTCTCCTTCTTCTTCTTCTTCTTCTTCTTCTTCTTCTTCTTCTTCTCCTTCTCCTTCTTCTTCTCCTCCTCCTTCTCTTGGAGGGAGGTCATATTTGTGCAGTTTTAAATAGTTAAAAGTCATAGTTGTGCACTGTCAAAGTTTTGTTTTTTGTGTTAAAAAGACGTCGTTTCTTCTTCTTCTTCTTCTTCTTCTTCTTCTTCTTCTCCTTCTCCTCCTCCTTCTCCTCCTCCTCCTTCTCCTTCTCCTCCTGCTTCTCCTTCTTCTTCTTCTTCTTCTTCTTCTTCTTGTTCTTCTTCTTCATCTTCTCCTCCTCCTCCTCCTCCTCCTCCTCCTCCTTCTTCTCCTTCTTCTTCCCGCGCAGTAGGCTGAAGGAAGCGTCCAAGAATAACAAATAACACCACTGGGGCTATCTAAGTGTCTTGTTTCATGTGGTTCAACATTAATATACGTAAGTAAATATAGATTTTCTACCTTATATATATAACGTAACTTTTTTACCGAGGGAGTTCGGGTGAACTCCATGGCAATCACGTAGGTCCACCCTTGCATTAATTTAATAATGTTTTAATAACGTTAATTTAATAACATTGTAATAACGTTAATTTGATAACATTAATTTAATATACTACTACTACTATCTTTAATAACGTTAATTTAATAACGTTTTATTAAAACTATAATTTTTTTATTATTAGTATAGTTTCATCAATTTAATATTTAAATAAATTATATTTAGATATATTATATAACTTAAATTCGCCCTCTGCTTTATAATATATATACATACCCGCACGATTTTTTCGTATGAGGCTGACCCATCTAATTAATAAATCTTCAATATTGCTCTTTTTCCGCAATGACAAAAGAAATTAGATGTCATTTTCATCTTTGAGCCGAAAATAATGAAAAAATAATAGTGAAAAGTCATTTAAAGGTCATTTTTGTGCAGTTTTGAATAGTTAAAGGTCATATTTGTGCACTGTCAAAGTTTAAGGTCATATTTATGTATTATGCCCTTAGATTTTAAGTTGGATGCGCCCAATTTTGCGTGTTGAACACGTGTTTTGCCACGTAGGATCGGAGGTCATATTTGTGCCGTGTTGATTAGTTAAAGGTCATATTTGTGCACTGTCAAAGTTTAAGGTCAAAGTTATAATTTGATGTCAAGTTTAGAGTCATATTTATGTATTATCTGTCTATTTTCTCCACCAAGGTTTCTTCTTTACGTTGTTTTCTTCTAATATGCAAAAAGGTACGTAACTTGGAACACAGATAGATTTTACTACCAAAAAAATGGACCATTCAACCCACCTCCTTAAAATAAGCTTTTTGTACAAATCTTTTGTATAAACCTACATATATTTGTCCTTCTTGCAATATAGTTTGTCCTTCTTGCAATATAGTTTTGTGATCCCAACAGAAGTCCAGTTGGCACAATTTATAAGTGAACGCTCCAACTTGAACTCATCTTCACTGTGTCTATTAAACATTCTAACTTACAAAATGATCATTCAGACACTAGTGTCAGGCGTCCATCTCACACAGTCAGAGCTAGTTGGAGCATCTAGCAATATTGTTTTGTGATCCCAACAGAAGTCCAGTTGGCACAATTTTATAACTAAAAATTAGGCAAATACACAACTTATATTTTTAATATTATAAAAAAATCCAACTCCCTAAACATATTACAAAATTCCCAACATATACACAGAATATTATGTATATGTTGGTTATGTTATGTATATTAATAGGAAGAGAGAGTAAAGTAATTAAAAAAGTGGGAGAGAGTGTAATTACTTCCAAAAGGGTTGGTATTTATGTTATTTTATAAAGTACTAATTGAATTAGACGAATAAAATTACATATCCTATATTTCCAACTAACCCAATTGACATAAACTTGATTAAACAAATTGAGTAACAACATAGAACAATTCCTATTATAGGGACCCTCTTCTTTAGCATATATTTCGTTTTATTTAGGTGCCAGGTTAAGCTTAGGCCCCTAAGCCACCCCACAAGAATATTAGAACCACATTTATAAAGAGCCCAATTTTTTCATTACACCTAAATAATCCTGTTTGTTTCATTATCAATCATTGCCTCTAAAACTCCAGCCCTATTATACAACTCATACTCTTCCAAATCCTGGAGATTAGCAATGTCAATTATTGATTAATACCCACAAAACCCCTTTCTTATTTTTTTATTTGTGAGAGGTTCATATATATTGTATAGAGTGGTTGTGATCTTCCATGCCTCTCTTTAGTTCTTTCTTGCATTAACTTATGTAACAGGCGCTTGAGAATTGATCAAGATTTTAATGTTTTTTGATGAAATAGGAGATGAAGGTGATTGTTGATGGGGTCTAATAATAACAATATATGTCACGTCATCCCACGGATGTCTTGGTTGTTGTTGTTGTTATTATTGTCATTAAACGTTGTACGAGGATCAAGTGATACGTCGGATCGAGAGACATTGGATTCATACATATATGAACATGCAATCAAGAATATATCGAAACTACGTACAGGTAAATTGTATGATATTCACCTTCCTGCAAATTTTTCAGGCATGGAAGTTTCAATCGTTCGCATTAGAAGTGCAAGTTTTTGGAGAAGAGGGGCTAATTTTAGCTTCTTCAGAATCCCACGGAGAGTACTGCCATGGCCTTTTGTTAGGAGATTTGATATCATCTATGAAAATTTTGGGAATTTGTCATCTAAATACTATGATGTCTCAGGTTACACATTTGTAACTCCTGTCATAGGCTTATTAGCATATGATGCATCAAGAGGAAGAGAAAATTATGGGATGGTTGAGCTTAATACCATGGGAAATCAAATTTTGGTTAACTTCCCACGAATATCTATCCCACAAGACAACAACAAGAAGAATGTGACGATGAAATGTGTTAGATTTGTCACAAACGGGACCATAGAGTTCAGCAATGTAACGAAGAACAACACGTGTATAACGCAAGGACAAGGCCATTTCGCCATAGTGGTGCCTTCATTGAAGCCAGATGATGATGAGAAGAAAGATGGGAAGTGGAAATGGTGGGTAATAGGATTTGGTGTAGGAATTGTAGGATTAATATTGTTGATTGTGATGGCAACTTTGATATGCAAATGTGTTGGGATAAAAAAGAGAGGGAATATGGAGAAACAATCTGAAAAAAGTGAGGCTTTGGATACTGTTTGGGTTGGGAATAGCAGAATGCCTTCTGCTTCAGGTATAAGAACTCAACCAGTTCTTGAAACTAGTTATGTTCCTTGATTTTTTATAAAATTTCACTTTGTTGATTTCAATTCTTTTTTTTTCATGTGTTCTTTCCATTTTAAGGTGTATATACATTCATGTCTCATCAAAATTAATTCTTTTAAGGAAATCAATGAAGTATGAATCACAGACAGAATTCTCATGGATAGTTTCTTGAAATTTTTGCATAAATTCTAACCCCAAAACACCCTTCAAACAAATGAATAAAATACACAATATGCATAAACAAACTCGAACTTGTCCTCAACTATCAAGTAAGCACTCCAATTCGTCCCCATTGGTGGACAATCGATATTGATGTAACACATAAATTTTGGAGGTGTCTAGATGATTATTTTGTATGTTGAAGTGTTCAACTAACACAACAATGGAGACGAGCGAAGGTGTATAGATGTCTTAGGAAAAATTTGAGTGTATACATGTATAATAGGCTCTCTCTTAAGAAAAGTATAAATAAAAGGTCAGATTCCTTTTGAGTGTACAAACTGTCATCAAACAAACTTTATGGTTGGTTGAAGATAATTATTTAGTCCAATTAAGAAACTCCAAAATGTTTAGAATGTTCTAAAGTGAGATCAATAGCTGATAATGTTTTTAAATAATACTTATGCCATTAAAATATTAAGTTGACTGTCCTAAAGTGAAAGAAACATTCAAAGTTTTAACAATAACTTATCACATACTTGTTTGTTTCTATTAAAGAAAGATACTAACTTTATTCTTGACAGGTAGAAGGCACAATTAACTAAAACTTTAATTTATAAAAACCAATATTTCATAATCTATGGCCAACCTGAACTCTTAGAATAATCTTCTGTTAAGCTGTCTGCATTTTTGCTAAAGATTGATCTGTAAGCTAAGAATTTTCTTTAATTTTTATTGCATTTGATAAAAACACTTTACTAGAAGTCAACAGAATCCTTAAGGCTATAGCCACTTAAGCCATTTGGAAAATGGTGTTTCTGATGCAATCAGGAGTATCTTTTGTTTTTTAATCTTTTGCTGATGATGCATTAGTTTAATCACAGTTTGAGAAAGAGGACTTTTTCTTTCAATCATTTTGCAAATACCAGTCTCAAACTAAATCTATACCTAATAATTAATGGATATGGATGGATTGAACTTTTTTAATGAAGATTAGATTAGGATATGGATTACAACTCATTGACGAAGTTTGTTGTTATGGGATGCAACTCAATGATCTTTCAATAATCAAGTCCTTGTTCAATGTCCATATCATTTATCGGAAAAAATCTTCGCGTTCACACCAAGCTAAGCATAGCATGATTTGATGTAAACACGTACGGAGTGTAGACAAGTCTGATGACTTGGACGATAATAATGAAAGCATCCAGAAACTTTTCATTCCTTCGGCTAGTAATGAGTACTCATGAGTGGTGGTTTATTGTTATTGCTAAACACAAGAAATAAAACGACGGTGTCAACCTATAGGCTGAATATCACAGTACTTGTGAAGTGGAAAAGGAGGATCAAAATAAGAACCATTGAGAATGGCATATGCTGTGACCTTGTTTGCTGCATCTGTGGCATGTATGCCATCCCAGCTTACATAATTTTGTGGATCCTCACAGGCTTTTGCTGTTACATTTTGTCCGTTTACTTGTTTGGTATTTCCACAGAACACTTGCTGGTTAAAATTGTATGCACCATCTCCATATCCGCAACATGCTTTAGTTCCATATTTTAGCCCTGCAAAAGAAAAATCAATACGATGTACTGTGAATGACTTTTTTACTGTTCGAAGAGTCGGGCCATCTTTTCTTATCAATTTTGCCAGAGAACTTCAGTGTTCCAGTTAAACTGATACTGTTATTCATGACCAGACGGGGCATAAAAAGCTATGGTAACCGTATGTGCAGAAAACCAGTGTCTTTTTAGCCGTAAAGTTGTTAAGGTGATGTATATATGTCAGATTTTGCGGTATTCAATTCAAAATAACTTTGGACTGTTCAGTACTTGAAGAAAAATACCATGAGAGGTGGGGTGTTGAAACAGCTCCAAGAGCACAGCATGAGTGTCCACATATACAACATTTGCATCAGCAAGTTTCTTCCTGGTTTGTGCCAGTGCTGCTTTAAGCATATTGTTATAATCCACCACTGCATTATTGTATGATATCATGCAACCAAACTGATCTATATCAGAAGTGTTGTGAGGCAGTTCCACCAGAAATGCAGGGTAACATCCAATTGGTGCTAAATTTAGCACCCAAAATGTTCTCCCACCTAATGCATATATCTCCTGGAAAATAGAACAGAAAGCTAGCATCAAACAGATATTCAGTTAGTTTGATAACAGACTCGTAATCAGATGATTTCTTTACGAGATAAGCATCTAGTACCCCCAAATTATGACCAAATTTTCTACGACACACTCCAACTTCACGGGTCCTATTACCCCTGAACTAAATTTTAGCGTATTTTTATCAAACTTGTTAGCTGACGTGGCACATGACAGTCCTTCAACATAATATTAGAGCAGACAGAAATCCCGACTTCAAATCCCACGTTCACTCATTTATCAAAAGAATCAAAAAAATATGTTTGAAAACTAAGTAATCATCGAATTCTAAGACTTTGAAGGACAAAGATTTTCGTTACCTTGATGGTGCTGGAAATTAAGGAAACCACTTGAGGTAGAAACTCTTTCACTCCACTTATTCCCAGTCTTGCCAAATTTCCGGTGAAGTCATTTTGGCCAATGTAGAAAGTATATAGTGATTTTCCAAATATGTTTGGGGAAGGCAGATTAGTTTTCCCTGAAAATTCAGACATATTCCGTTAGGTTGACAAAACAACATAATATTCATTGAATTTTTCGAAGAATGGAACACTAATATTATTACCTTTACGAGGAAGTTCATCGACTTTAGCTTTAAATTCTTGCATCTGTCTTAGCTGAATCTCAAGAGAAAAAGGACTAACTCCAGTTACAAATAAGGAAGTTTGTGGCAAACGAACCGTGGATGCTAATGTTGCGAAGTTAGCACCATGCTTGTAATCAGATCCAATTGATCTCAGATATGGACACAAAAATGGCAAGTTTAATGCTTGAGCTGCACAACCAGGAATAATGAAACTTTCAAAATACTGTTACAGGTTTAAACAATTAATTAAGGCAGGATGAAGGAGGACAAATATTTTCCTGTACATACGTAATTGTGTGAAAGATACAAGTTTATTAGCCGATAAATCGTTCCGTAGATGCTTCTTGTTTAAGTTGTAAGAGGGAGTACACTTTTATTCAACAAATTATCTCTTCAAAAATCCTCTTTACGTGCGAATCTGATTCTTTTTCATGGGTCAAACACGTGATAAAATGTCTTTTTAATAATATTGAGCCACAGTGAAACTTGAATCAAGGACTTCAGTATCATGCTTAACTGTGCGACCCTCACATCTTAAAGTTTAAACTGTTCGAAAGGAATCGAAAAGTAAAGCGTAGGAAGACTCACACTAATAACCGTTATAGCTGCGGATTAGTTATTACCGCCACATCCAGCTCGAATACACATTTATTTACTTAATTATATCTTCAGTACTTCTTGAACTTCTTGAACACTCAAAAGGGGATAATAATGTAATTTGAAATTAAGCCACACGAAGAGGTCACGGGTGCAATAGTTAGGATAAGGATCTAGGACAGAACCTATAAGGACAAACAAAACCTTCCAATAATTATGAGAATATTATTCAGAACATACATGGACATGGACCAATTTTGCTACTTTTTTTCCAGCTAAGGCCATTTCGTTTTCTGCCAGTGATAATGCAAACTTCAATAATCCTATCCTCGGTCCGAAAATTTAAAGGAACTTGATGAGCAAAATTCGCTGAAAAAAAGAAAAAGAAGAGAACTTTTTGATACACACACAGAGGCAGACGCAACATATCAGGTTCAATGCTAATAAAACCTTAAATATTGAACTCATAAAGCTTAAATCTTGGATTCGCCTCGGCATACACATTACTTCTTCAGAATCAGGGGCGTTCCGGGTGCTTGAGCACCCATTGACCTTGGAATTTTTTTTATATAATTATATAGAAAATACAGTAAAATTGATTATAATTATTGTTAAGCACCCATAGACAAAAATGACTGGTGGGTGCTTTGACTTTAGTGTGGAACTTAAGAACCTTGATGCCTAAAGTGGCGTGAGTTTGATCCCTAATAGCAACACTTTTTTTTTGTTAAAGCAAACGAGCACCCATAACCTTCAAATCCTGGATCCGCCCCTGTTCGGAATTCAGATTACTCCATTGCTGTAGCAGTAAACATTTAATACTTAACTTAACGTAACATTTAACATATTAGACAAACCATATTTTATGGCTTCTTGCTTATATATTGGCTAGCAACTACCAATTAATGCATGCAGGGATATTGTTGTTATTCTAAACTTGAGAATTTTTAGTGTTCATCATAAACAAACAAAAGAACTGAGTTGTAAGACATCTTGTTCACTATGATGGAAGATTCTACAGCATCTGGCATATAGTATGATCTTCCAAAGAAAAGAGTTTAAGTCTGGTGCATTATGAGACTAAGTTAACCTACAATTCACTAGTACCAACTCTAAAGACGGATCCAAAATTTAAGATTTTTAGTATTGAACTCGTTTTACTGTTAAAATTATGAGTTCAAATCTACTAATTAATATCTACCGATACTAAGTATTTCTACACTGTCGATGTATATATCTTAAAGAACGGATCAACTAAGAAAATGAAGAGTGACAATTTCACCTAGAAAATCAACGACGACTCTTCCATCAGTTGCCCTTCCTACAGGTTTCTTGAAATAAGTCATTCCATGGGGAGGAGCTTGAGCTGGGAAAGCTGCCCAAAAACCACCAGTATCAGTATTTGAATCTCCAAAATTAAATATTGCCTTAAATGCACATTTTTTGCACTCAGTTTTAGCCACCATAAACAACAACATTGTACCCAAAATAACCCAAATATTCACCATTGAATTATAAGATCTCAAACTACTCATTCTTGTTTTTCTCTCAAACAAGAAATAGTATACTTGGATAGTGTATTATTGGAGTAATAATGGGATAGAGTGATAACAATTTCCTTATTTGTAGACACTAAGGGAAACTGGTGCATGTAGACATCAATTGGTGACGCAATCAATTTTATGTCAAAACAAACGTTGTTAGTAAGGCTTTCCAATCACTCACATTGGATGTTTTTTTCCTCCTTTATTTTTTTCTGAAATTATTCTATCAAGTGGGACATATATAGAAATTTCAGAATGTCTATTTCTTAATCATGAAAATATTCAAGATATTTGCATAAATGAATAAAGTTTTATACATTTGTAAACTGATTTTTACACCATCATCATGTCATTCAGATAATATTATGATTGTATCTATACAAGATAAGTTTCCTTAAAAAGTAAAAAATGTGAATTTGATAATCAAAAAGATAAAAATAAGTTACCTACTACAACAACAGATAAATAAAAAATAATTAATGGTATAAAAACTGTTCACACTGACAATATGCATATTACTTGTAATGTAGAATGTAGTCATTTTGGCAAATTACTAGTTTTCTCTTAGATTTATACATATTCAATTATGAATAACGTTAACTAATACCACGTCATATTTAATAATTTTAAACATTAGAGAAATTAAGAAACTATGGTTAATTACCTTGACAGAAGTATGATTACGCCTGAACTTGTCAAGTTTTATTCATGGTACAACTGAACTTTGACTTGTCCTAAGTACCCCCGAACTTGTTCTTTTAGTACGTTGCGTGGCCCTTTTTTGTTGACATGGCAAAATGTTTGGTTTCATACTCTATCACGAGCGTGATGGAGTGATTTTGGGGCCAAATCAGCATTTTCAATGTTTAAAAAACGAAAAAAGAAATCATTTTTCTATAATTTTTTCAAAAAATTCAACTATCCCTCTTCCTATTTAACTTCCAATGTAAAAGAAAATCATCAAATCCCCAAAATATTAAAGGAATTGATTATTTTAATATTTGATGCTTGAAAGGAATGACACTTGTTGGAAATCATGCACAAATTTGAGTAATTTATTGGTAATGTATATTAGTTATAACTATATATAATTAAGTGTTTGATTTATATTTATCAGTAAAGCTAGGAGTTTTCAGTTTGAAAGAGTTTAGGCATTTTATTAGTTGATTTTTGGAGAATAATTGATTATATCATAATATATATAGATTGTTTTTGTAATTAAATATTTGGGGGGGGGGGGGGTGATACAAGAACGACAAGGAAGACACAAAAATATACACCAAATCAGTCCACAATCTTAAGGATCCGAGGACCAAGATGGAGACCACTCTCGGATTCGCTACCAACAACCACATTACAAGAATTAGTAGAGTCTTTGGCACCAAAACAACAACCCAAACTAATGTTAACAACAATTTATGAAGAGTAAAATGAACAATAACAATGTGAATAACAACAACACATACACGGCTTCACAATAACAAAATAGAATCGGTTACAAGATTACAACAAGACAAAGATAGAAAGATAGACAAATGGATGATATAATATTAACAACCCAAGAGTTTATTCAACTCTTGGACCTTTAATACCACACACGATATAAACCTATCTCTTACGTGACCTCAAGGGAACGGGATCCCCAAACAATCAACGTCTCAAACTAGCTACCAACACAAGTGATTCCATACTTGTTTACAAGGAATCCACCTTGCAAGACTCTCTCTCGCTAGAGTTCTCAAATATATCATCAAAGTTATGACAAAATGACCTAACATGTTCTATTTATAGCCTAGATTTCAACTTAATACAAAATGACTAGAATTCCCATAATGAGCCAGACAAAAGGGAGGTCTTGGAGTGTGCATATTGGATGGCTTTGGAGTGTTGGGACTTATTCTCTACACTTTAAAGCTTGTTCCATTGGTTGGGCAGCCATCCGAGCTCGAGTCTTTACGTATTGGTCCACAATCACGATCGTACTTGTATCATCCTCTCTTTCTTGAAAAAAGATTCGACCTCAAATCCGAACCTTGCAAAACAATAGGAAGGACAAGCAAACACAAGTTCCTCAAGGTATGAGGGTTAAGATTAGTGTAATCAATCTTAGCATCTTGCCAAGGTGGCTCAAACTTCGTATACACCCAAATATCCCTCTTACCCGAATACCCTCCCAAGAAAGAGTCAACTAGTCTACCCGCATAAATATGACAAGAAACAAGGAATAAAAGTTGCTCATCAAGTGAAAAACATAGACTCTTCTTGGAACAACAAATAGGCTTGAAAGTTGAGATAGGAAGGCCATAAATTCCATGCGCATTCAAGTCATTCCAAAAGACATCCTCATCACCATACTTTAAATGATCATCGAAATCAAATGGGTGGAGTGTCCATGGACACGGGTTTAGGATGCATTTTATTTTCCCAATACTACCACTAGTACAATCATATATCACATCTATTCTAGCATGGTCTACAACAAAAACAACTAGAGGGTCATCCATAGTCAATCGGCCAACATGTTCAACATCACCATTTTCACACACAAGTTGGTCTTCGTGACTTCCATAAGACAATGTACTATCACTTGCCACAATAGCCTCAATACTAGATGGATCAACTAGTGTATCCACAATCTCAAGTTGTACATTATCATCACCAAATGGAGGCACATTCGGCTCACCTAAAGACAAGCTACCATTCACACTTAGTTGGCTACTAGCCTCATTCACTAGAGTGCAAGAGTTAGTTTGATTACCTTGTAGCTCATATGTAGCATGTTCACTCACAAGAACTTGATTAGTAAGGCTTGGATTCTCTATCAAGTTATCCAACTTCTTGCAAAGAGAGCTTTTCGTCCCTTCCATCCTTCCTTCCACTCGGTCCATTATTTTTTCCATTCTCTACATTCGGATACTAAGGTCATGTTTCATACCTATTATGGAAGCCATCAAATCGTTCATGGTCACCTTTTTCAATGCCATAGTTCCTAACAAAAGAAATTCTAAAATAAAAATACAAAAAACAACAAACTAGTTAATGTTAGAAAAGAAAACATCCTCAAAAGCTCTCAAGCTCTCACACTTTGAAATGCCTCTCAATTGGCCTCACAAGTGTTGGTAACTCGTTTATACTCCAAGGAGATTACTTGGTACCAATTGGGGCTTGAGGTCGGAATAGATTCTCTTTTGAAACCACTCAAAGAAAATACGTACGAACTTGAACCAAGAAACTACAACGAATTTCAAAAAGATAAAGCACTCAAAGAATCGTAGACACGGATAAATGGACCCAAAAACTAATTTACAACCTAGTAGACAATTACTAGTTTGTTAATTAGCAATAGAATCAACAAATTGCAACTAAGAAACAAATATTAGAAACTAAGAAATAAAAAAATTGAGCCTAAATTTGTCGTGTGATCAACAAATTGCAGCCACGTATTGGTTGCGGTCCTAACAAATTTTACTTTCCAAATTTGGAAGTCTTGAACAATTTGTGATTTGAAATTGGTGGGAATTGATTTAGGAGGGAAACAAGTCTTGCAATCCTATTGTCAAATTTTTTGTACCATCCCCCTTAAAACAAGGTCCTTAAAACAAGGAAAGTTGTTGGGAAGTGATTGACTTGTTGATGGGTGATGGTAAGTCTTTCAAGGCTAACAAGCTTTCACCTTTTTCACTTCAACTTTATAGATCTAGTATTCACTTTATTTTAACAAGTCTTGAAAGGGATGAAGAACATCAAGAACAACTTCAACGATCACCAAAAACACAACAATCCCAACAACCAATTCCAACAACAACAATGCCAACAAATCACGGCCAAGTCCACCAAGATGACAACATAACCGGCTAAGGCTTTAAGTTCACAACAACACTTCAACAAATGCAAGCTCAAATTGAGATCTTGACTCAAGAGTGTTAGTGATAAAGAAAACTAACACTTAAAACACCAAGACAAACAAGATGACTCTTAGATCTAATGTTCAAGTCTCGACCAAACACAACAAACTTTCGGCCAAGATCCAAACTCAAGAACACTACTTTTTTTTTGTATTTCCAAGCAAGCTAGCCCAAGATTAATCTGTGGGAACAAAATCAAGCCATGATCTGACACCAAATGATACAAGAACGACAAGAAAGACACAAAAACATACACCAAATCAGTCCACAATCTTAAGGATTCGAGGACCAAGATGGAGACCACTCTCGGATTCGCTACCAACAACAAGAATACAAGAATTAGTGGTGTCCTTGGCACCAATACAGCAACCCAAACTACTGTTAACAATAATTTATGAAGAGTAAAATGAAAAATAACAATGTGAAGAACAACAACACATACACGGCTTCACAATAACAACATAGAATCGGTTACAAGATTACAACAAGACAAAGATAGAAAAATAGATAAATGGATGGTATAATATTAACAACCCATGAGTTTATTCCACTCTTGGATCTTTAATACCACACACAACATAAACCTATCTCTTACGTGACCTCAAGGGAACAGGATTCCCAAGCAATCAAAGTCTCAAACTAGCTACCAACACAAGTGATTCCACACTTGTTTACAAGGAATCCACCTTGCAAGACTCTCTCTCTCTAGAGTTCTTAAATATATCATCAAAGTTATGACAAAATGACCTAACATGTTCTATTTATAGCCTAGGTTTCAACTTAATACAAAATGACTAGAATTTCCTTAATGAGCCAAGACAAAAGGGAGGCCTTGGAGTGTGCATATTGGATAACTTTGGAGTACTGGGACTTGTTCTCTACACTTCAAAGCTTGTTCCATTGGTTGGGCAGCCACCCGAGCTCGAGTCTTTACGTATTGGTCCACAATCACGATCGTACTTGTATCGGGGGGGAGGGGGAGGGGTTCCCCCACAAATACTGTATCAAATACTAAGTTTCTTAAAATAATAATTTAGCATAAACTTATTGGGTTATCGGTTTACCCAATAACCCATTAAAAAAACAAAATTGAATCAATAACTCAATAATTTTTTTTATAAAATTATTAAAAAATTGTTAACCCTATAACGATAAATCAATCATATTTTTATCTGTTTGATTTTTGTATACCACTAACTTAAATTGCAATTTCTTACTCCATTAATTGTAATAAAAAACATATTTGTGCATGCGAGTCTCCTCAAAATCCTAATTGAAACACTAATCGAAAACTACTATGAAACACTAACCGAAAAAAAAAATCATATTTTTAACAAACATCAAAAATATAAAATTTTAAATAATAGCTTACTTGATCGACGAAAATTCAACCTTTCACTATTTTGGAGTAGAGAAAAATTGAAAAATATTAATTTTTAGAGAGAAATCGGATAATTAAGGTTAGAAGTGGATTATTTTTTAATATAGTATAAATATAAGGGAAGTGAATGGTATTTATCCATGTGGACAGCCACATCAGCACTTTTTTCCACGTGTACGCGCGTAGTTTGCACGCACTGGTCCATCACCAAAAAAGGGCCACGCTACGTACTAAAAGAATAAGTTTGGGGGTACTTAGGACAATTCAAAGTTCAGGTGTACCATAAATAAAATGTGACAAGTTCAGGGGGTAATCGATACTTCTCCCTAATTACCTTTATACTCCTAAAAATCATCGTCCTTAAATTTTTTTAATTTCTCTGAGTTGAATCAGAAGAGAAAACGGACCAACTCCAGAAACACCATGCTTGAAATCCAATCCAATTGATTCAAATATGGAATCAAAGAATGGAAAACCAAATATATGAGCTGCACAACCACCAATAACAAAACTATTTTTTGAATACATGAACTTACATAGTATTAAAATTCTTTATACTATCAGTACATATAGACTATGTCAGCTGAACTCAATAATTTTTCCTAAACTATATCATATGTGTTAAAATTGTTAGGTTGTGGAGCCTGATTAATATGTGACGTACTGTTATATATTAATGTTCACACGGTTCAACCTCCGCGGTGAGGTTGCCGAGGGTGGGGGGCGGAGCCCCAGGCCGACCCAAATTTTAGGTTGTACCTTTTATTCTCATTCTCTGTGTAATTGTACATACTCCAAGTTATTAATATAAATGGCCTGTCCATCGTGGAGGTTACCCACGGGTGTTACCATGAAATTACCTCTCTCTCTCTTCTCAAGAACTCACTCTAGTTTTCTTTATCCTCTCCATAGATTTAGTGTGTGTGAACTGCTAATCGATCCTAACAATTGGTATCAGAGCTTGGGATATTCATCACGATCACTAAAGATGGAAGGATTAAAGTTTTAGAATTGAGAAGTTTGATGGATCAGATTTTGGTTTCTGGAAGATGCAGATCGAAGACTATTTATACCAGAAAGATCTTCACGAACCCTTGACTGGGGTGAAGCCGGAGTCCATGAAGGAGGAGGACTGGAAGCTCAAGGATTGGCAGGCTCTAGGTCTGATTCGGTTGACTTTGTCGAGAAATGTGGCGTTCAACATCGTCAAGGAGAAAACCACATCCGATCTGTTGAAGGCATTATCAAATATGTACGAAAAACCATCTGCGATGAATAAGGTATATTTGATGCGTAGATTGTTCAATTTACATATGTCTGAGAATGGATCTGTTGTTGATCATATAAACGAGTTCAATATGATTGTTAGTCAACTGTGTTCTGTGGATATTAATTTCAATGATGAAATTAAAGCACTGATTTTGATGTCATCTCTACCCGAGTCTTGGGATACTATTGTTGCTGCGATTAGAAGTTCCCGTGGATCTAAGAAACTGAAGTTTGATGAAATCCGAGATGTTGTTCTTAGTGAAAGCATTCGCAAATGAGAAATTGAGGAATTATCTGGTAGTGCTCTCAGTGTTGACCGAAGGGAAAGAGTCCAATCGAGGGGTCAGAATACACATGACAGATCAAAATCAAAGAATCGTGGAGATTCTCCACAAAAATCCAACATGACATGTTGGAATTGTAGAAAGAAAGAACACTTTTGGACAGAGTGCAAGAAACCCAAGAAGAAGAAGAATAAAAAATCTGGAGATGATAATGATTCTGTTAATTCAGCAGAAGACATTGGGGATGCTCTAATCCTTAGTGTGGACAGCCCAGTTGAATCCTGGATATTGAATTCTAGTGTATCTTTTCATTCATCTCTTAGCAAGGAATTATTCCAAAATTTCAAGTCTGGAAATTTTAGAAAGGTGTATCTTGCTGACAACAAGCCATTGACGATTAAAGGAAAGGGGGATGTCTGCATAAAAACTCTAGCAAGAAACCAGTGGACATTGAAGGATGTCAGATATATTACTGGTCTCAAGAAGAATCTGATCTTTGTTGGTCAGTTGGATAGCACAGGCTACGCATCAGAGTTTGGGAAAGGTTCATGGAAGATTGTGAAGGGTGCTATAGTTGTAGCATGTGGCACAAAATCTGGAACTGTGTACACCACTGCAGGGTGTATAAACATGGTTGTTGTTGCTGAGGGTACTTCCGGTTCATGTCTGTGGCACAACAGACTTGGACACATGAGTGCCAAAGGAATGAAAATACTGGCTGAAAAAGGAGCTTTAGAGGGGTTGAAATATGTTGATATGGGTCTTTGTGAGAGTTGTGTTATGGGTAAACAGAAGCGAGTAAGCTTCACGAAGACTGCGAGAGAGCCAAAGCAAGTACGGCTGGAAATGGTCCATACAGACGTTTGGGGACCATCTCATGTTTCATTACTTGGTGGATCCAGATTCTATGTCATCTTCATTGATGATTTCAGCAGGAAGGTATGGGTTTACTTCTTGAAACATAAGTCAGATGTGTTTGCTACTTTCAAGAGGTGGAAAACTGAAGTTGAAAATCAGACCGGCTTGAAAATCAAATGCCTGAGATCTGATAATAGGGGAGAATATGACAAGTCAGAATTCAAACAATTTTGTGCAACTGAGGGAATCAGATTGATGAGGACAGTTCCCGGGAAGGCTAGGCAGAATGGAGTTGCTGAAAAGATGAACAGAATATTGAATGAGCGTGCAAGGAGCATGAGGATACACTGTGGGATGCATAAGACATTTTGGGCAGATGCTGTGAGCACAACTGCATACTTGATCAACAGGGGACCATCAGTTCCTCTGGGGTTCAAGATTCCTGAAGAAGAATGGACAGGAAAAGAGCTCAAGTATTCTCACTTGAGAACCTTTGGTTGCACTGCTTATGTTCATGTTGATCCAGAGAAGAGAAATAAGCTTGATGCTAAAGCTAAAAAGTGCTACTTTATAGGTTATGATTCTGACATGTTCAGGTACAGGTTTTGGGATGACAGGAACAAGAAAATCCTAAGACATTGTGATGTGAAATTTGATGAAAACGTCTTGTACAAAGACAGAAAGCAAAAAGTTCAAGAAACTACAAAGCAAGTGGCAGTTGAGCTTGAGTTGCCGAAGAGTACACCCAAAGATGTTGCAGCAGATACTCAACAAACTCCAGAGACTGTCGTTAAGAAACTAGAGGTGGAACAAGTGACACCTGAGCAGGCTGAGAGGAGATCATCCAGGACCATTAGAGCACCAGATAGGTATTCACCATCATTACATTATTTGTTGCTGACTGATGAAGAGGAACCAGAGTCTGTTGCTGAGGCCCTGCAGGTGGAGGATTCAATCAAGTGGGAGCAAGCCACGGATGATGAGATGAGCTCACTTGAGAAGAATAAAACGTGGATGTTGACTGAGTTAACTGCAGGGAAAAGAGCCTTATTGAACAAGTGGGTGTTCAGAATCAAGGCAGAACCAGATGGCAAAAGAAGGTTCAAGGCTCGGTTGATAGTTAAAGGATATTCACAAAGGAAAGGTATTGATTATGCTGAAATATTTTCTCCTGGTGTGAAATTAACTACTATCCGAATTTTATTGAGCATTGTTGCATCGGAGAATTTGCATCTTGAGCAAATGGATGTAAAGACTGTGTTTTTACATGGAGATTTGGACAAGAAAATCTATATGCAGCAGCCAGAGGGGTTTGTAGTTCCAGGTAAGGAAAACATGGTGTGCAAGCTCTGTCGCGCCCCTATTTCAAACCGGTCGAAACAACACACAACGTATGGTTGTATGTCGTGACTCTTGGAATTTGAAAATTTATTTTTTAGAGTCGCCACCTAACTTTTTAGGAAAATTAGGAAAAACCATTTTTTGTTGTAAAAAACTCTGTTTTAGTCTATCGAAAACATTTTGAGATTCTGAGTAAGGATTTTGATTACTCGAGAGGAAGGTGTTAGGCACCTCTCAGAGCGTACCCGAAGATAGTCCTTACGCTTAGTTTAGGAAAATATTCAGGAAAAGCTTTTAATCCGTTATTTGCTTAAAACGGTGATGAGAAATTTTGTTATTACTAACTTAGAAGAAATTTATAGTTATAGTAAACATGACACTACCATGTATAAGGAAATAATGTAATTATTGCGAAAATATGCATGCATTTTTTTTAAATATGAAAAGAATGATAACATAATTTCTATATGTTAGAGAGTTTAAAGTCGTATAGTTTTGTAAGAGAATTTAAAAAGGTATGTGAATTACAATACTTAACTAGAATTATTTAGCGAATAGGTAATTATATTGTAGCGTGAGAATTTACTTACCGAATGTATTGGTGCGAAAAATAGGTGATAGATTGTGAACATAACAATAATAATAATAATAATAATAATAATAATAATAATAATAATGATAGTGGTAATAATGGTAATAATAATAATAATAACAATAGCAACTAATAGTAATAATGATGGTAATGGCAGTGATAAAATAAATAAATATTAATGATAAGGACAGTACTAATAAGGATGAAAATAATTATCATAATAGTAGGAAAATAATAAGATATACCTCGTATATGGTAGCGTAACGCATATATACCTTGTGTTTCTAACCCTTTGAAATCTGAAAACTCGAAACGAATGTTGAAAAATAAAGCATTTGATATACAAAACGAATGTTGAAAATAAAGCTTCGATATAACATTGAGACAAAGATGTTCATTTTGCGACAAGTACCTTTACAAAATTAGTTCTCAACAAACTACATCAAAGCCCAACTAAGTTGCTTTTCCTTTACAAAGGTACTTTAACTCTTGAAAACTACGTTGTTATGCTTTAGAGAACCACTTTCAAACTCTAGAAAAATAAAAATAAAATTGTGTTCTTAGCGTCAAAATTGACCACTACCTATTTTAAAAATGTTTCCTCACTTGACAAGAAAAAGAGACAATATTTCGACGTTTAATAATATACGCGTCGAGTTCACAAAAGAAACAACTTGTTTTTTCCATAAAAAATCTGCATTTTTACCTTTGAATTGTTGTAAATTTTGACCTCAAATATGTGGTATTAGCTACTGCTGAAATTGCATCTTGATACACATAAAAATCTGCACTTACATACTAAAATGACTACACCTTAAAGCCTAGGAAAACAATATTTTTTATCTTAAAAATCTGCACGCATGCATAAAAAAAAACTGTAATTTTTACACTTTTCAAGAGACGTGTTTTATACTAAAAGTAGCATTTTAGGTAGAAATAGCTAATGAAATCAATCCTAGACAATTAGAGCTAAACAAAATCAAATGAATACAAGGTTCATTCAACACCAAATAATTCATACCAAGTGAATATTCGAGTAAATACAGAGTTAGCAGAGTAGATAACAATGATAAGAAATATAGAGAGAGCAAAGGTTAGACACGGCCAAGTTCCTTAAGGAGGGACCAATCCCTAACGGCGTAGTCTTTGAAGGCGGACAATCCTATAGCGGTTGACCCGATTAGTCAGGTCGAGACGAGTCCCGTGGCGGAACTCCCAACTCTCGGATTTACCTTTTGGGGTGCAGCAAACTCGGGCTTTTAACGTCAAGGGGTTTCCAACGATTAAACTCCAACCCGAAGAATACTTACTTTAGAATCAAAATCAAAATGAGTGACGGGGAGTGACCATCTCGAAAAACCACTCTAAAACGGAAGCGAGAACCCTCAGAACTCTTTTTTCTTCTAAATTTCAAACTAATTTCAAACCCCTTCTATCTCATAAACCTCTTTCGAATTTTCCCTAAAGACAAATAAAAAAAATCTTTTTTTTCACTGATTTTTTTTGCTCTCTCAATCTTGAATCCTTTTTTCATTTTTTTTTGCTCCTGTTAAATTCTCTTTTTTTACTTCTTGTTCAATTCTAATTTTCTCCCCCCTTTTATAGGCCAAATCCGGACTTGAAAGTCCGTATTTGAAGCCAAAAATGAGAGAAAACTCAAGAAATGAGGTAGGATTTGAGTTTCAAATTCGAATCTCCAACTTTTGAAAGTTTTTTTCAGAGCCATAATGGCGGATTTGAAATTAAGATAGGTGATAGACACTAATTCGGGTCTGTCTCTTTTTGATTTTGCGAATTCACAGGTTGAGAGGGATAAAAATGGTGAAAGGGGTGGCAGGCGGCTAGATTTTAGGGCAGATTAGGGGTTTCCCATTTGGTGGAGATGAAGGAGAAGGTGAGAATGGGAGAAGGGAGAATGTCGTGTAATTTTGTTCTGCTTTTGGAAGAATTGATGTTGATAGAACATTGCTCCTTAGAAAAAAAGAGGCATGTATTTGCCTAGGAAGGTGAAGATAGTTGTTTGCTTGTACGGGTCTGTTGACTGAAATATGGACCGTTTGATCATTTGATCGGACGGTATTGTTGTTGGAACTTGATGTTGTTGTGATAGTGGCTTTCTTGCGCACTTTCTATGGTGTGGGCCTCTGATTAGCAGGCTGTGCTTTGTTTGCTGAAATGCGATTCTTCAATATGTCGGAATGTTGCATCACTTATATACATTCTTTTATTTGTGGCGGGCGTCCCCCTTGCTGGTGCACAACTCCCGATATGGCAGAGAGTCGTATTACTCATTCACATCCTCTGATATGGCAGAGGATTGCTTTTTTTGCTTATGTACAGTTTTTGGAATGTGGAACTTAACTTTATTTGCTTATATACATTCCTCAACATATGAAAGCTCAACTTGTTTGCTTATATACAGTCCTTTGGAATGCGAAGCTTGACTTTGTTTGCTTATATATAGTCCTTTGGAATGCGGAAACTTGACTTTATTGAAGTCAGACGACACTCTCCGATTTGCGGAGTTATTCGGGGTAGTTAGACGATGATTCTCCGATTAGCGAAGTTATTCGACGCAGTCAGGTGGTTGGCTCCGATTGGCGGAATTTTGTTGGGACAAGTAAATAATCTAATCTTCCTATGAGGATCCTCTTTTCTTAGTTTTCGACTCGGGTCTTCAAAATGTACCTGCGAAAGAATTCGAATAAAACTGTTAGAGCTTGTGAGGATTAGTATCAATGTATGTAAAGAGAATAAAGGAAGGGAAGAATATTTATCTATTTTCGTGGTGGTAAGCCGCATGATGCCCCTAATCCTATCCCAAAGCTTGACTTGACGTAGCCTTCCAATTCCTATTTTTCTGCGCTCAAAGAAAAATTCTTAGTTGGGAGGGGGTGTTGATTTGTGTCGACTTAGGAATCTTGGCTTTATTTACGGAATTCTCCAACACTCCCTCGGTTGCTCAACCACTCCCAAACCTTGAGTCTCAGTAGGTGGGGAAGTTGAAAGTATGGTGAAAAATATATATATGTATATATGTTTTCGCAAATATATTACGTATATATTAAGTATATAGTAATCCTTTGTCGTTTTTAGATTATGACATGTTTTGAAATCCGTTGGCCTCAGCTCCTCGTTGTGATTCTCACAGCTTTATCCTTTGGATGGAACTCTGTAGACACCTAATTTCGTTCCTCCCCGATATCATTTTTACCCATTTTACCTTATCCTACCGTGTACCCTCATCCAAATTATTATACCCCCACAAAATACAAAAAGATAATAATAACAAACCTCTAACCAATCTAATTCAAGAATATTCTTTTGATAACAAATCAACCACCACTCCCTAACAAACTTTATCCTAATCACCTCTCCTTACCTTCCTACCCATGTGACCCACCCCTTACCTACCTTATCTATACGTTTTTACTATTTTAATGAGGAGGAATTGAAAATTGAAATGAGCTAACATCACTTTTCCATTTCCAAGAAAAACAATATACAAGGGATTTTCATACAGGAGAAAACAAAAAAAAGGAGGGCCCCACCACTGAACTTCATCATCAACAACAATACTCCTTTATTTTTCTCCATTGACACCAAAAAAAAATCACAACAACACAGTCTATCTTTTTTTATTCTTTCACTGACCTTCACGCAAAGCTTCACTGGAGAGAAATACACGCACCTCATCATTCTTTCACCGTCATAGCTCACATACACATAGAGGGAGTGAGAGAGATCGAAGAGAGAGAACAAAGAGATTGAGAGGGAGATCGTGAGTGAGAGAAGATAAACAGAGAGATAGCTGATAGTAAAATAACGTGAGAGATAGAGAACACAAACGGAGAGAAATTAAGGAAAGACGAACAAAATCTAGCTGACGTCGAGTTTTTTGAAGACTGTATCACCAGAATCAGTCGTTGTTCCTTGGATTCGGGCATCATTGACCCATATTCCATCTCTATCGCCACTGAAAATCTAACCCAATGACTGAAACTAGTTAAAATCGACAGTTGGTTTGGTTCCGTTGAGATTCGGGTCTACTCTGATGAGATTTTGATATGGGTTTTTCTCTGTTATTCATGATTTTTGTCTCGATTGGTTTAATATTTTTTCTTCAATTCTGTTTTGGGGTTGATTTGGGGTTCAAATCTGTCCGGATCTTTATTTCTCGATATCGAGTTCGGAGTTTGTTCATTGTCGAGGTTCGAATCGAGGTTCTGAATTCTTAAAACTTCTCCATTTGATTGAATAAAAATGACATTAAGATCCATTCTTGATCTCATTCTCAATTAATTCTTAATTATGTGATACTTGGTGTGGTAAATTCATGGTGTGTGGATTCTATTTTGTTGATTTCGATATATTTTGGATCATCGTGGTTGGTTGTTGATATTGATCGGTTGATTGTTGTGAATTGAAATAATCAAAGAACTGGAACTCGATTTGGGGTTAAACCGTAATTTGGGGTGGTATCGAAAGTTGGCTAATTTGCAAATTCACTTAGTTTATTTAATTTGTCATCTTGATTGATTTTGACGTTGTTAAACGTGGTAGTAGCATGATAAGTCGGAAGTGATAGGCAAATATAAGTGGGTTAGGCAAAGTTTATGACTTGCGATCGTTGAATAATGAAAGTGTTTTGTTGAAATACCTTGGTTTATGTTTTTGGACTAAAATGTATTTATTTGGCCGGAGAATGCCCCGAAGATTGATGTATTTGTTCACCGGGGAATGCCCCGACGTACTATGTTGGCGGAAGACATTCGTGAGGAAGGCTCGAGGCGTCAGGTAAAGCCGGGGAGCGTATTTAGGATTAGTATAGGTTAGATAGGATTTATTTTTGCATTTTTATTTATTTTTGAGACTGTATAATTGGACTGAACACTATACTTTTATTCGTTTCTTTTGGTTTGTTGGTTTGATTGCTTTACGTGTTTCTTTGTGGTTTGTACATTCATAGTGTCAAAATTAGTCGATACGCTCCACCAAGAGACCGTGGTCGAACGACGGGATCGATGGGTGCCTAACACCTTCCCCTCGGTCAATAGAATTCCTTATCCGGAATCTCTATTCGTGGATCAGTTTTAAAGAGTCAAATTATTTCGAAAAGGATCTTTCAAAGGTGACTTGGCACACCGAATTACGCCAAGTGGCGACTCTGAGTTTTGAATGTAAATAATCCTTTTCTGGAAAAAATTTCTTTGTCACTTTAATAATAAAAACCCTTTCAAACTTAAAATAATCTTTTTTTTTTTGGACGAAAAAAGGGGTGTGACAAACTCCTCTGACTTTGTTGATGCTATGACGACTCTGGCGGTGAGATCACTCATATTCTGGGGCTACACTACGAGCGACAGGGGATTTTCCTAAAGGTAAGACCGAACCTTTCAGGTTACCTACGTATCCAAGTGGAATCAGGTTTGTACGTAGTTCGAGGGTGGATAATGAAGTATGAAATGCAACGACCGCGTATGACTCAGACTGCCTACGTATCCAAGTGGAATCAGGTCATGACGTAGTTCAATACAATGGGAAAAGTAAAATATGCAGTGCAGTGACTGAGCCTGACTTAGGCTGCCTACGTATCCTAAGTGGAATCAGGTCAGGCCGTAGTTCAGTACAATAAAAAGGTAAAAATATGAAGGGACCGAATCCGATGTGGATTGCCTACGTATCCTGCCGTGGGAAGTCAGGTCGAGCGTAGTTCTAAATACATGAAAGGATGATGTTTTGGGTTTTCTAAGGGAAACCGAACCCTATGTGGGCTGCCTATGTATCCCGCCGTGGGAAATCAGGCTAATACGTAGTTTTGTTACATTAGAGAAAAATATAAAAAGTACACAGAAACAACTAGTCCTAATGTCTTCAAATGTAGTACTTCTTGATGGCGTCTGAGTTGATCGGCTTTGTGCTTATTGTGCCGTCCATTTCTGCAAAGATTACTGCTCCTCCTGAGAGTACTCGGTGAACTATGTAAGGACCTTGCCAATTTGGCGCAAATTTTCCTTTGGTTTCATCTTGGTGAGGGAATATCTTCTTCAATACTAACTCTCCCTGTGTGAATCGACGAGGCTTAACTTTCTTGTTGAACGCCTTGATCATTTTATTTTGATAGAGTTGACCATGACAGATTGCATCTAATCTCTTCTCATCAATGAGCATCAACTGCTCGATCCTGCTACAAATTCATTCAGCGTCGTCTAGACCAATCTCCTGAATGACTCTCAATGAAGGTATCTCTACTTCTGTAGGTATCACTGGTTTCGACCCATAAACCAACATGTAGGGAGTTTCCCCAGTAGAAGTTCTGATTGTGGTGCGATATCTATGTAAAGCATATGGCAACTTCTCATGCCATTCCCTATTACCGTCCACTATTTTCCTCAAGATCCTCTTGATATTCTTATTTGCAGATTCAACCGCTCCATTTATTTATGGTCGATAAGCCGTGGAGTTTTGATGAGAGATCTTAAACCTTTCGCAAATCTCTCTCATCAGGTCGCTATTAAGATTGGCTCTATTATCTGTCATGATTGACTCTGGAATTCCAAACCGACAGACTAAGTTGTTGCGAACAAAATCTGCTACCACCTTCTTTGTTATGACCTTATGTGTTGAGGCCTCAACCCACTTTGTGAAGTAATCGATAGCGACCAAGATAAAACGGTGTCCATTAGACGCAGGAGGTTCTATGGGCCCAATAACATCCATGCCTCAAGCAGCAAATGGCCAAGGAGAACCCATCACATTGAGTTCATTTGGCTGAACTCCTATAAAGTCTCCATGAACTTGACATTGGTGACACATCTTCACGAATTGAATGCTATCCCTCTCCATAGTCATCCAAAGGTATCCAGCTCTCAAAATCTTCTTCGCAAGCATGAAACCGTCCATGTGGGGTCCACAGGTTCCTACATGTATCTCCTCTAACAATCTTGTGGCCTCCATGGCATCGACTCATCGTAGCAGTCCTAGGTCTGGAGTCCTTCTATATAGGATTTCCCCGTTGAGAAAGAAGTGATTGGCCATCCTTCTTAAAGTCCTCTTCTGTTTGCTAGTAGCACCTTCTGGATATTCTCCTGCAACAAGTAACCTCTTAATGTCATAGTACCACGGCTTTCCATTTGGTTGTTCATTTACATGGAAACAGTAGGCTTGTTAGTTGTGTATCTCCACTTTGATGGAAACGATATAATTCTTATATAGATGCTGAATCATTGAAGATAGTGTCGCCAAGGCATCAGCGAACTCATTTTGAATTCGAGGGATATGCCTGAATTCGATCTTCGTAAACCTTTTGCTCAATACCTTAACACATTGTACATAAGGAAAGATTTTGACATTCTTGGTGGTCCATTCTCCTTGCACCTGATGGATCAAAAAATCTGAATCTCCTATCACCAATAGCTCTTTAATGTCCAAGTCTACTGCCATCCTAAGTCCGAGAATGCAAGCCTCATATTCTGCCATGTTATTTGTGCAAGGAAACCTAATCTTCGCCGAGATTGGGTAGTGTTGACCTATTTTTGAAATGAGGACTGCTCTAATTCCGACTCCTTTAAAATTCACTGCTCCATCGAAAACTTCCTCCATCCATCATATGACTTCTGAGATGTCTTCTCCTGCAAACAACACCTCTTCATCAGGAAAGTAGGTCTTGAGCGACCTGTAATCTTGATCTACTGGATTTTCTGCGAGGTGATCAGCTAAAGTTTGTCCTTTAACAACTGTTTGTGTCATGTACACAATGTCAAACTCACTCAACAAGATCTGCCATTTTACCAACTTTCTAGTAGGCATTGGCTTCTGAAATATGTATTTGAGTGGATCCATTCTCGAAATTAGGTACATGGTATACGCGGATAGGTGCTGCCTTAACTTTTGCGCAACCCAGGTCAATGCGCAACAGGTTCGCTCCAACAATGTATACCTAGCTTTATACGATGTGAATTTCTTACTCAGGTAGTAAATGGCTTTCTCTTTCCTCCCCGTATCATCATGTAGTCCTAACACACATCCAAAGGCATTATCCATAATAGATAGATATAACAACAACGGCTTTCCTGGTTCTGGTGGAACCAATACTGGTGGGTTAGACAAATATTCCTTGATTTTGTCAAAAGCCTTCTGACATTCTTCAGTCCATCCAGTGGCGGCATCTTTCTTCAATAGTTTGAATATTGGTTCACAAATTATCGTGGACTGGGCTATGAACCGACTGATGTAATTGAGTCTTCCCAAGAAGCTCATTACGTCCTTCTTTATCTTAGGAGGTGGTAAGTCTTGGATTGCTTTTATCTTGGATGGGTCCAACTCTATACCTCTCCTACTAACAATGAATCCCAATAACTTTCCCGTGGAAACTCCAAAGGCGCATTTAGATGGATTCAACTTTAGGTCGTACCTTCGCAGCCTTTCAAAGAACTTTCGTAAATCATCCAAATGGTCCGAACTCCTTTTAGATTTGATGATAACATCATCCACGTACACTTTAATTTCTTTGTGAATCATATCATGGAAAAGAGTAGTCATGGCCCTCATGTACGTCGCACCGGCATTCTTGAGTCCAAATGGCATTACTCTGTAGCAACATACTCCCCACGGAGTGATGAAATCTGTCTTCTTCGCATCATTCTCGTCCATCAAGATTTGATGATATCCCGCAAAACAATCAACAAACGACTACAACTCATGTTTTGCACAATTATCGATGAGAATGTGAATATTTAGGAGAGAAAAATCATCTTTTGGACTAGCCTTGTTGAGATCCCGATAATCTATGCATATCCTTATCTTTCCGTCCTTCTTCGGTACGGGCACGATGTTGGTCAGCCAGGTGGGATAAGTTGTGACCCTTACGACGTTGACTTCTATCTGCTTGGTCACCTCCTCCTTGATTTTCAAACTCATATCAGGTTTGAATTTCCTCGTCTTTTCTTCACTGGTGGGCATGCGGGGTTAGTCGGTAGTCGATACGAGACGATATCAGTACTTAGACCAGGCATGTCATCGTAAGACCAAGGAAATACATCAATGTATTGCTTGAGCAGACTTATCAATTCCTGCTTTCTTTCGGCCTCCAAGTGTATGCTGACTCGTGTTACCTTTGCCGTTTCTTCATCGCCCAAATCGACGACTTCAGTTTCATCCATATTAGGCTTTTTCTGACTCTCAAGTTGCTCGATCTCCTGTGGCAGGTTTTCAGGTATCACGCTTTCACCGTACTCCTCGTAATCTTAGTCATCGCTTGCATTTTGCTCAACAGATTCGTTACATGTCATAATCATGGAACGAGGATTTTTATTAACATTTGTGCTGAAAAGTATAAAAAATGAGTAAAGTAAATAGATATTGAAAATAGAAAAATAAGTTTTGAAAATAAGGACTTCTATTAACAAAAGCATTGGGTTTTGACAAGAGACAAGTGGTAAAAGAGCTTCGGCATGACTCAAGCCTAAATTGGTCATGCAAACAAAATAATAATTATTTTTTTTTAAAAAAAACAACACTCCCACACTACCAAGTGTAACACCCCGTATTCAAGTACATGTATTGGCGTATTCAAATACGTGTATTGGTCTTATTTATATGGAATTAATTTTTTTTATTTTATTTATACCGGAATTTGCCCGTCGATGGTTCCATACGAAGTTTATTGAATAAAATTTCCAACGATATAAAGATTTCCAAAAACGGATAAGTTTCGGATATAATCGAGCACGTTCAAAACTATAAAACGGTGGCCGGGATATGGTGAATAGTAAATGTGCAGGAAAATTTCCTGCACACAAACTACTGAGGCCTGCCAGTTTTTTTAGGTCAACTTTGAACGATCATAACTCCCTTAATATAATGAACTGGGAGAGATACGACCTATCAAAAGAAAGATCTTTGAGTCTTCTTTCCAATTCAATTGGTTTCATCCAAATCCAAAATCTAAGTAAGGAGTTATACTCGTTTTACTTCAGCCTCTTAAAACAGATTTTTAGGGTCAACTTCAAACGATCATAACTCCTTGTAAAGGATGAAGTGGGTGGCCTACTTTATATTAAGAGAAATCCCTTTGAATTATCTTTCCAACGATACCAATTTCACCAAAATCCGATATCGGATCAAAGAGTTATGGACGATCTACTTTAGCTTGTCAAAACAGTCCACCAGAGGACAGATTTGACATTATTTAAATTTTAAAGGCACTTTGGTCATTACCTATGATATTATGGACGGGAATATGTGTATATATACATGTATATGAGTTAAAAAACTCATCTTCATCATCAATCATAGGAAAGAACAAACCCTAGCCAAATTTGACCTTCAAATTATCTTGTGAATCAACCGTAGAAAATCCAAATTGATTCCGTAGTTGTGTTCACCGTCTCGAGGGCTTCGAGAAGCACCCCTTATTTGTGCCAACAGGACTTCGAAATTAAAAGGGCCATTTTATGGTAAGGATGTAAATTATGTTGGTGTTATTTATATGGATATGTATATATATGCATGTAAGCATAAGAAGTGTGTTATTTGATTGTTGTTGAAAGATGATTGGGAATGATGTTGGATTATTCTTGTGCATGGTTGGATTATGTTGAATTGTGAAGGGATTTGGTGTGATGATGTGGTATTGAAATGATGATTATATATATATATATATATATATATATATACACACATAAACCTATTGTTCAAGTTGGTTTTTGGAATGCCATGCAAATATTGGTTGTATGGAATTATGGAAGAGAATTGTGGTGTTGGGTTGCTAATACTAGATGCCAAACATTTCATTGTAGATAAGTGATTTGTAAAGGCGGGAAGTTGTGTTGAATTGGTATCTGAATCTAAGACGAGGTATGTAAAGCATACTCTAACGATGTTCTTTGGCATGAAAACACCAATGTTCCATCAAGTAAGATTCCGAGGTTGTCCAAAAACATATATTGTTCTACATTACCAACGAAGTTGTTTCCATTCTATAAAGTGTCAAAATGTTTCATTGATATACCAAAAGGCTCCTATTTCATTGTTGTGATATTGATGATTCTGAAACACATTATTGATGTACCAATGAGTCTTTATTACGTCGTTATTGTATAGAAGGTCTATTACTTGGTTCTTATTGATGTATCGTTGTTTCAAAGTATCAAAAATGTGGTGGCGACCGAAATAACAATCTCAAAGATTAATTGAACTAAGTGATGGAAGTTCTCTCTTATCGGGTGGTATCCCAGGGGCATAAGCCTAGCATGGGTCGATCCCTATTTACGTGTTTATGGGTGGTATCCTAGGGGCATAAGCCTAGCATGGGTCGATCCCAGTTGATATGTACTGAAGGCAGCCTAATGGTCACAGTACAGTACAGTAATGATTACAAAGATGTTAAGAACGAAGGTAAAGTGATTGAATAAATTCAATGTACAGGTTGTCATAAGTTCTAGTAAGTGTGGTCCACTCCTATTACGATTTATTCACTTGTTTCTGATTTCTATTGAGCTCCTATATCATATGTGATTACCTACAGCTTTACATACTCAGTACATATTTCGTACTGACGTCCCCCACGGGGACCTGCATTTCATGCTGCAGGCACAGGTACCTCAGCTCATACACCCCACAAGTAGGAGCCAGGTCATACAACTATTGTTGGTGAGCTTCAGTTTGCTTCGGAGCTTTCCGAGTCGGTTCCTTATGTTTTGTTATTGTACAAGAGTCATGTGTGGGCGGGGGTTTTTCCCGACCCTAGTTATGCCATGTATATCCTAGAGGCTTTGTAGACATATGGAAGGGTAAAGTCATGGAAGTTAATATAGTGATGTTATATCTGTATATATGGTGGCCCCGACGGCCAAGTATTACATATATATATATATTTGTGCGTGTTGTGCAGATACTGGTAATTAGATCCTTCTATATGCAACGAAGTGTTGTCCAAATTTTTGGTGACATGTAAGGGAAAGTACAGGTATTTAAACGGGTTCTCCCGGGCCTTCTCGGCTTCGGGTGCCAGTATGGGATTTTGGGGCGTGACAAAAGTGGTATCAGAGAGGTTCGTCCTAGTGAGTCTACAAAGCCGTGTCTACGTAGAGTCTTGTTTATCGGTGTGTTGTGCACCACATCTATAAATAGGAGGCTATGGACATTTAGGAATTGTTTCTTTTCTTCATGTCTTATATCGTGCGATAGAGCTTATATTGTATATGAAGTCATAGTTGACCACTGAATCAGTTTGTTTCTCTTATTATAGTAATGATGCCAGTTACCAGAAGAAAGAATACCAGTAAGCAAGTAGATGTGGCTGCCGGAGAGGGGACTAGTAAGTCACCCACTATACCAGCTAATCAAAGTGAGGCTCCAGCTGAGCATGCATCAGAAACTTCCCCCAGTCCGAAAGAAATAAGGGGGAGGAGAACTATATCCCCAGAGCCACCTATTAATGTTGTTGATCAAGATCTTAGAAATGCAGTGCAACTTTTGACTCGTATAGTTGCTGGGCAAGCTCAAGGGCAAGACATTCCTACTGCAGGTCCTAGTGGTATAGATAGGGTGGCTAGCCTTCGAACACAGGATTTTCTTAAGATGGATCCTCCTACTTTTACTGGATCAGATCTTAACGAGGACCCACAAGACTTTATTGATCGGATCCAAAGGGCCCTAGAGGTGATGCATGTATCGGGCAGAGAGACAGTGGAGTTAGCCGTGTATAGATTCAAAGGTAAGGCTATATATTGGTAATGAAGACTGGAAATGGTCAAAGGGCATTGATGCACCCCCAGCTACTTGGAAAGAGTTCAAAGAGGCATTTATTGATCATTATCTTCCATATGAGACTCGTCAAGCCCGTGCGGATCAGTTCTTAAATCTTCGACAGGGTAATACAAGTGTGAGGGAGTATAGTCTTCGATTTAATTCTTTGTCCAGATATGCTCCTAATGTTATAACTACTATGGATGACAGAGTTCATCGGTATGTGGTTGGATTGGATCCGTATTTGGTTAGGGATTGTACTATTGCTGCACTGAATAAAGACATGGATATAGCTAGGATCCAAGCATTTGCACAGAAAATGGAAGATCAGAGGCAAAGAAGAAGAACACAGGAATTTGAAAGCAGATCTTCTAAGAGGGCTAGATCTACAGGGCAGTTTATGGCGCCACAGGGAGGTTTTAGACCTCAATTTTCTGCTAGACCACCTAGGCAATTATTTTCTTATTCTGCAGCTAGTGCTCCACCACAGCATTAGAGGTTCAGAGACAGTCAATTTGGGCAAAGAAGTGAGGGTCATAGTTCGCGATCAGTGGGTTACCAAGGGCAAGGGAATATGAGCCAAACGAGACCTCCTCGAGAGCCATGCAATAAATGTGGAAGGTATCATTTGGGCGCATATCGGCTGGGGACCAATGTTTGCTTTTGGTGTGGTATGTCGGGGCATATGATGAGGGAATGCCCATGAAGGGACATAGGGGGTATGGCACGACCTACGGGGTCATTTGTTGCATCATCATCATCGATGCCTTATTCAGGAAGGGGTGCACAACCAATGGGTCGTGTTAGAGGTGATAAAGGAGCCACAAGTTCTAGCGGGGCTCAAAATCGTACGTATGCTCTAGCGGATCAACAGAATTTAGAGGCTTCCCCAGATGTGGTTACGGGTACGTTGTCTATATTTTCATTCGATTTATATGCCTTAATTGATCCCGGTTCTACATTATCTTATGTTACTCCATTGGTTGCTGGAAATTTCGAAAGAATACCCGAACTGTTAGTTAAGCCATTTGAAGTGTCCACACCGGTCGGGGAATCTATTATAGCTAGAAGGGTTTATCAAAACTGCATAGTAACTATTTGTGGTCGTAATACGATGGCTGATCTTGTGGAGTTAGAAATGGTAAATTTTGATGCTATAATGGGTATGGACTGGTTGGCGTCTTGTTATTCCATAATTGATTGCTGCACGAAAAAGGTATATTTCCATTTTCCAAATAAATCAGTCCTTGAATAGAAAGGTGAAATTAGCGCGCCAAGAGGTAGATTTATTTCTTATTTTAAGGCAAGAAGAATGATTTCCAAGGGATATATATATCATTTAGTTAGAGTAAGGGATACAGAAGCGGAGCCACCAACTCTTCACGCTGTTCTGGTGGTAAATGAATTTTCTGATGTATTTCCTGAAGATCTTCCAGGTTTGCCTCCTGAACGAGAAGTAGAGTTTGGTATTGATGTAATACCAGGCACCCAACCAATCTTCATTCCTCCGTATAGAATGGCCCCAGCAGAATTACGAGAATTAAAAGAGCAATTGAAAGATTTGCTAGAAAATGGGTTCATTAGGCCTAGTTATTCCCCTTGGGGAGCACCAGTGTTATTTGTACGCAAAAAGGATGGCTCGCTGAGGATGTGTATTGATTATCGGCAATTGAATAAGGTGACTATTAAGAATAAATATCCTCTCCTAAGAATTGATGATTTATTTTATCAGTTACAGGGCGCCAAGTGCTTTTCTAAGATTGATTTGAGGTCAGGTTACCACCAAGTGAGGGTCAAAGAAAAATATATACCCAAAACAGCTTTCCAAACAAGGTATGGTCATTATGAGTTTCTAGTTATGTCATTTGGGCTAACAAATGCACCCGCAACTTTTATGGATTTGATGAATAGGGTTTTTAAGCCATTCCTGGATGTATTTGTGATAGTTTTTATAGATGATATTCTAGTTTATTCTAGATCAGAAGAGGACCATGCCAATCACTTATGACAGGCATTGCAGACTCTTCGTGATTGTAAGCTTTATGCAAAGTTCTCTAAATGTGAGTTTTGGTTAAAGTCGGTGGCATTTTTGGGTCATATTGTATCTAGTGAAGGGATAAAGGTTGATGCTCAAAAGATAGAAGCTATGAAGAACTGGCCAAGGCCCACAACGCCTATGGAGATTCGTAGTTTTCTTGGGTTGGCCGGTTATTATAGAAGGTTTGTTAAAGGATTTTCTTCCATTTCAGCACCCTTAACCAAGCTAACCCATAAAGCATCCAAATTCCAATGGAATGATGCCTGTGAGAAGAGTTTTTAAGATTTAAAGAACAAGTTGATTTCTACACCCGTGTTGGTACTTCCAGAAGGCACCGAAGGGTATACAGTGTATTGTGATGCTTCCAGAATTGGTTTAGGATGTGTATTGATGCAGCATGGTAAGGTAATAGCATATGCTTCTAGACAATTGCGGCCACATGAGAAAAATTATCCTACACACGATATGGCGCCACTACTTATATGGGGTTCATGTTGATATATATACTGACCATAAGAGCTTGCAATATATTTTTAATCAGAACGATCTAAATTTAAGGCAGCGGAGATGGCTTGAACTATTAAAGGACTACGATGTTGATATCTTGTACCATCCAGGGATAGCAAATGTGGTAGTTGATGCGTTAAGTCGTAAGGCTATGATGGCGCCTATAGAAAGGCAAGGGATGGTTAAGTATCTTCACCAGTTAGCTAGTTTGGGAGTTCGCCTTCTTGAAACTTTGAATAAAGAGTTTATCGTACATAATGCTGCGGAATCTTCATTAGTAGCTGAAGTGAAAGAGAAGCAATATGCATACCCTATTTTATTACAGCTTAAGGAGAACGTTCAGAGTGGTGGGACCAAGGCATTTGAGCTTACGCGAGAAGGAGTACTTCAGTGTCAAAACCGATTGTGTGTGTCGGATATAGACGGGCTAAGAAAGAAGATTATGACAGAGGCACATTTTTCAAGGTATTCCATTCATCCAGGATCAACCAAAATGTATCAAGATTTGAAAGATATGTATTGGTGGAATGACATGAAGAAGAGCATTGCAGAATTTGTAGCTGAATGTCCAAATTGCCAACGAGTTAAAGTGGAACATCAAAAGCCCGGAGGCTATATGCAATGCATAGATCTTCCAATTTGAAAGTGGGACATGATAAACATGGATTTTGTTACAGTTTTGCCTTGTACATCTCGGAAATTTGATTCTATATGGGTGATTGTGGATAGGCTTACTAAATCCGCACATTTCTTACCCGTTAAGACCACTTACATAGTTGAAGAATATTCGAAGTTGTATGTTAAAGAAATAGTCCGATTACATGGGGTGCCAACTTCTATTATATCGGATCGGGGAACTCAATTTACCGCAAACTTTTGGAAGTCTTTCCAACGGAGTTTGGGAACACAAGTGAATC
Source organism: Capsicum pubescens (assembly GCA_030864215.1). NCBI lineage: Eukaryota > Viridiplantae > Streptophyta > Magnoliopsida > Solanales > Solanaceae > Capsicum > Capsicum pubescens. Next base: position 239,184,735 of record CM061545.1, read on the forward strand.
TGAGTACATCTTTTCACCCTCAGACGGATGGACAAGCAGAGCGCACCATTCAAACACTTGAAGATATGCTACGAGCATGTGTTATAGATTTTAAAGGCATCTGGGATGATCATTTACCTCTTATTGAGTTTGCCTACAATAATAGCTATCATTCAAGTATCAAAATGGCACCATATGAAGCTTTATATGGGAGGAAGTGTAGATCACCAATAGGATGGTTTGAAGCGGGTGAAACTCTTATGTTCGGACCGGATCTTGTGTATCAAGCCATAGAAAAAGTCAAGGTGACTCAGCAACGGTTGAAAACAGCTGTAACACCCCGTAAATTTTTTTCGTACACTTATCGCGATTATATGGAGTCCTAAAGGCTTGCGTATGGGTTAAATTACGTTTATGGTGTTCGGAAGTATCCCGTCAATAGTTGTATGTGTAGGTATTGGAATAAGCTTTCCAAGGATACAAAGTTTTCCCAAAACAGAGGAGTATTTCATATAAGCGAGCACATTCGAAATTTCAAAACGGTGGCCGGGAAGCCCGTGAACAGTAAATCTGCAGGAAAATTACTGCAGCTAGGCAATTTTCTTTGGATCAACTTTAGATGATCATAACTCCTTATACAAAAAGAACTGTGTGAGCTGCTATATATCGACCAAAATCTCCGAGAGTCTTCTCTCCGATGAAATTGGTTTCATCCAAATCCAATGTCTGAGTAAGGAGCGATACCCGTTTTACTACAGCCTATCAAAAAACAAAATAGAATTTTGGGACAGATTTTTGGGTCAACTTTAAACGACCATAACTTCTTGTACAGGAAGAACTGGGTGGTATACTTTATATGAAAATGAAATCCCTTTGAATTATCTTTCCAATGCAATTGATTTCACCCAAATACAATACTGGAGCAAAGAGTTATGATCGATTTACTTCAGCCTGTCAAAACTGTCCACTGGGGACAGATTCGGATTTATTTAAATTTTTAGGGCAAAATGGTCATTTTCTATTACCTCTTGGACGAAAATTGGTCTTTATAAACATACACTTAGCCTCATATATATCATATATCATCCAATTATTAAGAGAAGGTGAAACCCTAGCCTAATTTCAACTTCAAATATTTTGTGATTCAACCGTAGGAAATTCGAATTGGTTCCGTAGTTGTGTTCACCATCTCGAAAGCTTCGAGAAGCACCCCATGGTTATGTAAGGAGGATTCTAAATACAAGAGTTCATTGTTAAGGTATGAATATTGTTGATTCTTGATTCTTATCCATGAATAAGTATTGATAAAGGATTATGAGTATTGTCTTGATGTTGGAAGATAACTAGAAACATAGTTATGAATTGTTTTGTATAAATTATTGTAGTAAATTATGGAAGTTGTTGTATTGGATTATGGAGGATGAATTGTGGTGATATATCATTATATTAGTGGTTATGTATGCCTAGTGATCATGTTGGTATTGGATGGTGATTAAGAGGGGAAATAAAGGCTAAGAGTGATGTTGAGGGATATTGCATGAAAATGCATGATATGTGAATGTAATAAGAGTATAAGAGGATGTATGTAGCACTCTTATTGATGAGTTAAAGGATTACTTCCTAGACATTATTTGGTGAAGTTAATACCTAAATGGTAAGGTTTGGTTGCTAATACTAGTTTGCCACAAATGACTTATTGTAGATAAGTGTTCGAAGAGTACGGGAAGTCAAGTTGGACTTGTATTGAAGTGGTTATAGCAAGGTATGTAAGACATACTCTATCTAATCTTTGGCATGAATAATGACTCATGGCACTCTCAAGTAAGCTTCCAACATTGTCCTACGACACATGACACATAATAACATCATATGATCTTCGACACTACCAATTGAACTTGTTTTCACTTTTAAGATGTCCGGCTAGTCAAAAAAAATGTCCATATACTATTGTTGACTCCGAAATGGTTTAATGAGGTATCCATGATTCTCTACTTCATTTTCATGATATTGATTACCTATTTACATGTTTTTCCTATTGAGGTATCATGGTTTTAAGTTCCATAAGGTGTGACCACAAAGTAACCAATCTCAAAGATTAATTGAATTAAGAAATGGAATGTCTTTATTTTAAATTGATGATATGATGTATTGTATTAGTACCACTGATCAGTTGGCCATTGTATTATAAAGATTATGTATATATGCTATTCCAGGGGTGGTCCCTGATGTATTGTATTAGTACCACTGATCAGTTGGCCATTGTATGACATATGTTATGTATTGATAAGGAATACGAGAAGTAATGATATGAAAGTAATGTGCAGGTATCCCATCAGCTCTTTTAAGTGTGGTCTACTCATACTGTTTATTCACTGGTATCTGTTGATCTTTTGTATCTCATCTTGATACTCACTGCCTTACATACTCAGTACATATTTCCGTACTGACGTCCCTCACGGGGGACCTGTATTCATGCCTGCAGGAACGGGTACTTCAGGTCGTACACCTCCGCAGTAAGAGCCAGTACATTCTGTTGATAGTGGTGAGCTCCAGTTGTTTCGGGGCATCCCAAGTCGTTTCTATATGTACTTTTGGTATTTGTATAAAAGTCTTTTGTGGGCGGGAGTTTGTCCCGACCCTAACTCAGTTGTGTATCTATGTAGAGGCTTTTGTAGACATATTGTACAGCCATAGGAGTGTTTGGTTGATAGACGTGATGGCTCTGACAGTCAATTACTGTTTATATATATATATATGTGTGTGTCTGCTGGGCTGATACAGGTACTGTTTTCTTCTATTTACAACGAAGTGCTGCCCAAATTTCTAATTTTCATAAGTAATGTAAGTGTGAAAGTATAGGTTATGAACGGGTTCTCCCGGTCCTCCTCGGCTACGGGTGCCAGTCCGCTCCAATGGGATTTGGGGCGTGACAACAGCCCAAAGTCGACACAAGTCATATGCGGATAGTAGAATAAGAGGGCTAGAATTTTCGTTAGGCGATTGGGTATTTTTGAAGGTATCGCCAATGAAAGGGGTGATGAGATTTGGCAAGAAAGGAAAGTTGAGTCCACGATATATAAGCCCGTATAAGATTATTCGAAGATGTGGGCAAGTTGCTTATGAATTAGAGCTACCCCAGGAACTCTCATCAGTGCATCCAGTATTTCATGTATCGATGCTTCGAAAGTGCATCGGAGATCCGTCCTTTATTACTTCTACTGAAGATGTGCAAGTAACAGAAGATCTTACCTATGAGGAGATGCCTATTGCTATATTAGATCGTCAAGTTAAGAAGATGAGAAATAAAGAAGTAGCATCGGTGAAAGTACTTTGGAGAAATCAACAAAGGGAAGAGATTACATGGGAAGCTGAGGAAGCAATGAAATCTAAGTACCCTCATTTGTTCAAAGATGAAGAGGAAGTTCAAGAAACGGAGTTAGAACATTAACAAGTAAGTTTTTGTTTATATATGCATAGTATTTATATGATGATGTGAATGTTAATGGTGGACTTGAACTTGTTTTGGTTGAATAACTACGCTAACATTCGAGGACAAATGTCCTGAAGGGGGGAAGGATGTAACACCCCGTATTCAAGTACATGTATTGGCGTATTCAAGTACGTGTATTGGTCTTATTTATATGGAATTAATTTTTTTTATTTTATTTATACCGGAATTTGCCCGTCGATGGTTCCATACGAAGGTTATTGAATAAGCTTTCCAACGATATAAAGATTTCCAAAAATGGATAAGTTTCAGATATAATCGAGCACGTTCGAAGCTATAAAACGGTGGCCGGGATATGGTGAATAGTAAATGTACAGGAAAATTTCCTGCACACAAACTACTGAGGCCTGCCAGTTTTTTTGGGTCAACTTTGAATGATCATAACTCCCTTAATATAATGAACTGGGAGAGCTACAAACTATCAAAAGAAAGATCTTTGAGTCTTCTTTCCAATTCAATTGGTTTCATCCAAATCCAACGTCTTAGTGAGGAGTTATACTCGTTTTACTTCAGCCTCTTAAAAAAGATTTTTAGGGTCAACTTCAAACGATCATAACTCCTTATACAGGACGAAGTGGGTGGCCTACTTTATATTAAATGAAATACATTTGAATTATCTTTACAACGATACCAATTTCACCAAAATCCGATATCGGATCAAAGAGTTATGGTCGATCTACTTTAGCTTGTCAAAACAGTCCACCAGAGGACAGATTTGACATTATTTAAATTTTAAAGGCACTTTGGTCATTACCTATGATATTATGGACGGGAATATGTGTATATATACATGTATATGAGTTCAAAAACTCATCTTCATCATCAATCATAGGAAAGAACAAACCCTAGCCAAATTTGACCTTCAAATTACCTTGTGATTCAACCGTAGAAAATCCAAATTGATTCCGTAGTTGTGTTCACCGTCTCGAGGGCTTCGAGAAGCACCCCTTATTTGTGCCAACAGGACTTCGAAATCAAAAGGGTCATTTTATGGTAAGGATGTAAATTATGTTGGTATTATTTATATGGATATGTATATATATGCATGTAAGCATGAGAAGTGTGTTATTTGATTGTTGTTGAAAGATGATTGGGAATGATGTTGGATTATTCTTGTGCATGGTTGGATTATGTTGAATTGTGAAGGGATTTGGTGTGATGATGTGGTATTGAAATGATGATTATATATATATATATATATATATACACATAAACCTATTGTTCAAGTTGGTTTTTGGAATGCTATGCAAATATTGGTTGCATGGAATTATGGAAGAGAATTGTGGTGTTGGGTTGCTAATACTAGATGCCAAACATTTCATTGTAGATAAGTGATTTGTAAAGGCGGGAAGTTGTGTTGAATTGGTATCCGAATCTACGACGAGGTATGTAAAGCATACTCTAACGATGTTCTTTGGCATGAAAACACCAATGTTCCATCAAGTAAGATTCCGAGGTTGTCCAAAAACATGTATTGTTCTACATTACCAACGAAGTTGTTTCCATTCTATAAAGTGTCAAAATGTTTCATTGATATACCAAAAGGCTCCTATTTCATTGTTGTGATATTGATGATTCTAAAACACATTGTTGATGTACCAGTGAGTCTTTATTACGTCGTTATTGTATAGAAGGTCTATTACTTGGTTCATATTGATGTATCGTTGTTTCAAAGTATCAAAAATATGGTGGCGACCGAAATAACAATCTCAAAGATTAATTGAACTAAGTGATGGAAGTTCTCTCTTATCGGGTGGTATCCCAGGGGCATAAGCCTAGCATGGGTCGATCCCTATTTACGTGTTTATGGGTGGTATCCCAGGGGCATAAGTCTAGCATGGGTCGATCCCAGTTGATATGTATTGGAGGCAGCCTAATGGTCACAGTACAGTACGGTAATGATTACAAAGATGTTAAGAACGAAGATAAAGTGATTGAATAAATTCAATGTACAAGTTGTCACAAGTTCTAGTAAGTGTGGTCCACTCCTATTACGATTTATTCACTTGTTTTTTATTTCTATTGAGCTCCTATATCATATGTGATTACCTACAGCTTTACATACTCAGTACATATTTCGTACTGACGTCCCCCACGGGGACCTGCATTTCATACTGCAGGCACAGGTACCTCAGCTCATACACCGCACAAGTAGGAGCCAGGTCATACAGCTATTGTTGGTGAGCTCCAGTTTACTTTGGAGCTTTCCGAGTCGGTTCCTTATGTTTTGTTATTGTACAGGAGTCATGTGTGGGCGGGGGTTTGTCCCGACCCTAGTTATGTCATGTATATCCTAGAGGCTTTGTAGACATAAGAAAGGGTAAAGTCATGGAAGTTTATATAGTGATGTTATATCTGTATATGTGGTGGCCCCGACGGCCAAGTATTATATATATATATATATATATATATATATTTGTGTGTGTTGTGCTGATACAAGTAATTAGATCCTTCTATATGCAACGAAGTGTTGTCCAAATTTTTGGTGACATGTAAGGAAAAGTACAGGTATTTGAACGGGTTCTCCCGGGCCTTCTCGGCTTCGGGTGCCAGTCCGGCCCGATGGGATTTTGGGGCGTGACACCAAGACTCCTGACGAAACAGGGATGGGCTGATGGTCCAGTTTTGCAAGGCTTCTCCAGGTTCGGCATCACGGATGGTGAGCTTCTGGAAAGTCATCTCTGATTCTTCTTCGATCACGGCCACAAACAAATTTCCTATTCCTTCTGTGATATCTTCATCATTTGTTTGTTCTGAAACCAAGACTTGGGCTAGCACAAATATCCTCATTCCAAATCCTTTACTGCAGGTTGCTCTAGAATAGGCTCATATCCAAGCCCTATAGTACCCTGCTGCTGCTTTAATTAAATTCTCTCGACTATACCATTGGCATTGGGTCCTAGTCCTATCTTGGGTTGATACCCATATTTCAACATCTCTGACGCAACCATCTTTTTAGCATTCGACATTTTCGCTTCAGCTGGCATTGCCTTCTCATTGATCTTTACAGCTTGCATGATCTACGGAGTATGGGAAGTGGCTCCATCTAACTCTTCGGTGACTGGGACTAAATTGACAGAATAAATGGGATGACTGAGTTCTCCATGGATAGTAACTTCTGCGCGACCCCATTTAAACTTCACGCACTGATGGAGAGTGGAAGGAACGACTCTTTCCATGTGGACCCATGGCCTTCCCAGCAATAGGTTATAGCTAGATGACACATCCATGACCTGAAACAAGATTGGAAATTTTGTTGGTCCTATCTGCAGTGTTAAGTAAATTTACCCGATGACACTCCTTTGTGACCCATCAAAGGCTCTAACCTTAACCCTACTCTCCCTTATATCTTCTATATTTACACCCAAATCTCTTAGAGTGGAGAACGAACAAATATTGTAACCCGAACCACCATCGATCAAGACCCTGTTCACAATCTTGTCATGATATCTGACCGCAATATGAAGCACTTTGTTGCGTGTATCCCCTTCTGACGGTAACTCATCATCATGGAAAGAGACTTTATTTCCTCTACCACTCGCCCGATTGTTGTGGCCAAAGTCTCGCTAGTTGTCTCTTTTGGTATCCTAATCCCAGATAACACTTCCATCAAAGCATTTCTATGGGATTCAGAACTCATAAGCAAGGACATGACGGATATATGGGTCGGCGTCTTCTTGAGTGGATCTTCGACTGAATAGTCCTTGGGATGCATCTTTTTCCAAAATTCTACAGCTTCGACATCTGTGATATTTCTCCTTGGGTTCTGATCTTTCCCGAGAACTCTATGATTTGGTTTCTCTGGTGCATAACACCTTTCTGACCTGGTCATCCCTTGAGCAGTTGAGCTGCAGCAGCGTCTATCATTTTTCCCTTGGTTTCAGCTCGATAGTCCCATGGGACTACCTTGGTGTCATAGTCGGTCCTCCCAGTGGTTGATGTGGTTACTACGACTCTCAGCAGGTAGGTCTGAACAATTATAGGTTTCCTCAACTGAAATGTGATAAATGGTTGTGATGGGGATGCAGTGGCGATCTCCTCTGAGCTCCTTGTAGGCATAATAATTTCTTCTAAATCATACTCCTCCTCTAGAGTAATCATGTTGACTTCCTAATTTCCATGATTTAGCAAGGGGTTATTGTTCACATTGAGAGCTGCGATGGTGAATTTGATTATACCCTCCTTATCAGAGACTCAATTTGATTCTTCAAGCTGTAACAGTTTTTCGTGTCGTGCCCTTGGACTCTTGAGTGATAGGCGCACCGCTTGCTAATGTCAGAGTTTCAAGAGTTCGGATCAGGGTCCTTTCCCTCAATTGTATGCAACAAATCGGTAGCCCCCAACCTTTCAAACAACTGGGCTAAAGGTTCTGCAATCGGTGTGTAGGTGCGGGTATTTCTGGCTTCAAAGTTTGAACGTGGTCTGGGTGCATAGGTTGGTCTATTTTAGTGAGATGGAGCTTAGACAGGGGTGTATGGTCTTGGTAGATTCTGGTATGTTGGAGCTCGAGGTGGATTATAATGCGGTTGAGTATTATATACTGGGATGTGTACAATAATTTCGGGGTTGTTAGGGTAACGGTAAGAAGGATTTCCAGGTTGGTAGTATGGTGTAGCGGTTGAAACATCCTCTCTCTTCTTCTTATTGCCATTAATGGAACCAGTTTGTATAGCCTTACTCGCAGCTTGCAGTGCAGCCATAGATGGGATCTTTCCCGACTTGATGTCTTCTTCTATGAAATCTCCCATTTTGACTAATTTCGCTAACCTTTGGCCCAACATCAACATCATCTTGTCAAAGTAAACTCCCTCTTGAGCTCGGATAAAATACTTAGAGAGTTCACTTTCATATAGTGGATGCTGGATCCTAGCAGCCTCGGTCCTCCAATGCCATGCGTATTCTTGAAATAATTCTGATGGCTTCTTCTGTATGTTGGCCAATGAAAACTTGTCTGGGGAAATCTCAGTGTTGAACCTGAAGCGACTCATGAAGTCTTCAACCATTTCCCTCCAGTTATGCCACTTACGGGGGTCTTGTCAGGTATACCAAGTCAAAGTTTCTCCCGACAAACTTCGTATGAACAACTTCATCCTTAACTTCTCGTTCCTTTCTACTCCAACCAACTTATCGCAGTAGGCCCTCAGATGCGCATGCTGGTCACCTTTTCCATCAAGCACATCGAACTTTGGTGGTTTGTATCCCACTGGCATGTCGATGTCTGGATTAATGCATAAGTCATCGTAGTCCAAGCTTTCAGCCTCTCTGGTAACTTGCATATTTCTGAATGCTCTCTTTAGACTCTCAAGTTGGGCTGCTATCGACCCTTCTTCACTTGACTAGACACATTTTCCTAACCCCGCATACCGATCTTCCTCATATGGAACCTTAAAAGTCGCAGATATTGCAAAGACAGGAGCTTCGGTAGCGTATACAGGTGGCACAGGTATCTCACAAGTGACATGTGTCTGGGGTATGTGCTGCATCTCTGGATGGATTGGAACAGTAAAGTTGTGAGTAGGAAATGGATAACCAGGCGCCGTTCCAGAAGTGGGTTGGAAAGCAAGCGGTGCTTGAGCCTGTGGTATATTTTCTTGGTTAGCGGAAGCACCTGGAGGTAATTCAATTCTTGGAGCCTGCGGCTGAGCGGGAAAACTAACTATTGTAAGCTTGGTTAGATCCCGCATTTGACGGAGTTCTTCTTTTAGGATCTCGATTTTCTGTGCCATATTGGCCATTTGATCATCATTCTGAGTATCTGACGGCCTTTGAGAACTCTCGATGTCATCCATTGGGATCATCGCAGCCTTGTCTCTGTTAGTCATTTTGTCTTTCGATCGAAGGTTGTATTGGGATTTCGCTAGTTTTCCAGTCGACACAAATCAACTTTTTCTTTTTTGGGGGAATTAATAAGCAAAAGGAAATATAGAAAGAAAAAAAAAACTATGTTAGTTTGGGCGATAACGTAAATGTAAAAAGTAAGTAGCACATATATACACCAAGTTGGCGACATTCAAATGCGTCCTAATATAGTGCCTCTTTTTGCCAGAGGTAGGCATACGTTGCAAACACGATTAATTGATCCAAAGCTTTAAATTGTAATTAAATTCAAGACAAAGGGATTTTGATTAATGAAAAATGCAAGGTGTGAAGCCACGGGTTACAAAGAAAAGTTTTGAACTAAAGATTACATCATGGTAGCCTATGACAATATCGATAGAGGTCATGCAAGACCCTTTTTAGGGAAAACAAAAATGAAAGACAACAGTACAGATAGGTCGTACAAGATCCTCTATAATAACAAGATGGATCCTAAGGTCAGCTGGGGGGATCATCATCATCAGCATCAAGGTCATAATAGGGCCCAGGGTGATACTCTGGGGATCCATCTAACTGCTGCCCTTGGAAGTCTTCGTCTGCTCCGCTGAAGTCTATAGGCCCATAATCTTCTTCTTCAGGGTCTTCCTCCATCTCCTCTGTCAGCTCCCCATCCTGCTTTTCCATTGGTTCCTCCTCCGGATCTTTCTCTGGGTCCTCCTCGGGATCCTCTTCCGGGTCCTCTTCAGGATCTTTCTCCATTTCCTCGGGAGCTTCCTCCGGGTCTTCCTCAGGATCTTTCTTCATCTCTTCCTCGGGTTCATCATCTACAGCAGGGATGAGGTGATCCACCGATCCAGGAATCACCTACTCATACATGGTTGTGGTTACCAGCCTAAGATGAAGCAGTTGCTCTCGAATCTGGTCCGCTCTATGAATGTCGGCAAGCCCTTGGAGTAACATAAAACTCGGTTGAGCTAGAATTCCTTCCAACCTGTACCAGGTATAGTACTCGGGAATGCAGTATGGGTTACCCCCCATGCCCAAACTGAAAATCTATCCCCACCCATGGTTTAGGTTGCCAAGCCTCTCTACAGGGATTCTTCCCTCATAATCAATCTCCGACAATGCCATGTTTGACCATAGAGGCACATTCTGAATCAGGCCGAATTGTCTTAGAACTCTCAAAGTCGTATATGGATGGATTCCCTCTAACCCAATCAACTCAAGAAAGTAAGTGTAATGCCTTCTTAGCATTACTCGACCACTAACCCATGGTAGCCTCTACAGGATGAGGTTACCGGTAAGATGGATTAGAAAGTCGTGCCACTGCTCCTCATTGACTGGCATCTCCCACATGGCCACTCTAAGTCTGTGGCTGTGAATCTGATTAGGCCCAGCCTCTCCGACACCATCCCTACGATAAAATTACTCTAATGCCCAAACGTGGAGCATTAGACTGTAGCCTCTAAAAAAATCATTCCCCCTGGAGCATGCGGACAAAGATCGAAAGACTTCCGCTAGAATCATCGGCACGATCGTGGTCCTGATTGGTCCCCTACACATGAATAAGACCATGGGGAGTATGTGAATGCTGATCTGTTTCCTTCTCATTGCGAATACCATAATGCCGAGAAAATCCATCATAAACACAATGGCTCTATGTCTCTCCTAGTCGACCCTGGTGAAGGAAAACTCCTCTTGAAAGCGATCATAACTTTATCTTCTACCGAACCTCTCGAAGAGATAAACCAGTCTTACCCAGCCTGCCTCAACCATTCTCAAGCCTGTGAAAGCTTTCAACCCTATGTCGCGAAGAAAACGGCTACCTGCAGTAATACAGGGGGCTAAAGGTACCGTCCTGTCAATGGCAAATTAGCCATTTGGCTGATCTCTTCTAAGGTGGGTGTGATCTCGAAGTCCCTGAATCTGAAAGTAATCGTAGTCGGGTCCCAGAACTTGACTAGGAATCGAATCAGTAGCCTATCTTCCCTCATCTCCAATAGATCCGTCAAAGATCCCAAATGCGCAAACACTTCTCCTCCATGCGCCACTTTGATGTTTCCCCACCAGTGTCTTAGGATATGGGGAATGTCAGTCAGCATATGGATGTTGGCGAGATTCTGGTTGATTTTTATTTGTGCAAAGAAAAGGGTATGGTAAGTTCAATGTCCTGAATTTATTATGTTTTTACTGTTTGGATCAATTAATCATTCCACACATATACCGTCGTTGGGTTCGTGGAGGACCCATTGACATGAAGGGTGGTTTCCTAACTGCGGAATGATACCCTGGACCGTTCCGCCTAAGGTGTATGCAATATGACCTATCACTAGAGTAGGATCTTTTTCTCCTAAATGTTCAAGAGTGGGACTGAATAGTTGCGAGAAGGTGCACTAACCTAACTGCACCAACTCTGAAACTAAGGAATCCAAAGAGGTTTTGGAGAAGTGCAGGTACACCCCTCGCGTGTTCAGTGTGTGGATTGTGTACGACTAAGACTCGATAGGAATAATGCAAGTGATAAAGTGATAACAAGTAGTGTTATACAAATAAATAAGGAACGCGAGTTCGGATTTGGCTCGCGTCCTTTCACAGAAAGCATGATATGAAAAATAAGCAAGCAAATAACACAGTAAAGCATGTAATCCTAAACTAAGCATGTTAAGGTTAAAACCTAAGTTCAAAGGATCCCCAACAGAGTCGTCATTCTGTCGCACCTCTATTTTGAACCGGTCGAAATAGTACACGACGTATGGTTGTATGTCGTGACTCTTGGAATTTGAAAATTTATTTTTTAGAGTCGCCACCTAACTTTTTAGGAAAATTAGAAAAAACCCATTTTTTGTTGTAAAAAACTCTGTTTTAGTCTATCGAAAACATTTTGAGATTCTGAGTAAGGATTTTGGTTACTCAAGAGGAAGGTGTTAGGCACCTCTCAGAGCATACCCGAAGATAGTCCTTACGCTTAGTTTAGGAAAATATTCAGGAAAAGCTTTTAATCCGTTATTTGCTTAAAACGGTGATGAGAAATTTTGTTATTACTAACTTAGAAGAAATTTCTAGGTATAGTAAACATGACACTACCATGTATAAGAAAATAATGTAATTATTGCGAAAATATGCATGCATTTTTTTAAAATATGAAAAGAATGATAACATAATTTCTATATGTTAGAGAGTTTAAAGTCATATAGTTTTGTAAGAGAATTAAAAAAGGTAAGTGAATTAAAATACTTAACTAGAATTATTTAGCGAATAGGTAATTATATTGTAGCGTGAGAATTTACTTACCGAATGTATTGGTGCAAAAATTAGGTGATAGATTGTGAACATAACAATAATAATAATAATAATAATAATAATAATAATAATAATAATAATAATAATAATAATAATAATAATAATAATAATAATAATAATGATGATAGTGGTAATAATGATAATAATAATAATAACAACAATAGCAACTAATAGTAATAATGATGGTAATGAAAGTGATAAAATAAATAAATATTAGTGATAAGGATAGTAGTAATAAGGATGAAAATAATTGTCATAATAGTAGGAAAATAATAAGATATACCTCGTATATGGTAGCGTAACACAGATATACCTTGTGTTTCTAACACTTTAAAATTTGAAAACTCGAAACGAATGTTGAAAAATAAAGCATTTGATAGACAAAACGAATATTGAAAATAAAGCTTCGATATAACATTGAGACAAAGATGTTCATTTTGCGATAAGTACCTTTACAAAATTAGTTCTCAACAAACTACATCAAAGCCCAACTAAGTTGCTTTTCCTTTACAAAGGTACTTTAACTCTTGAAAACTACGTTGTTATGTTTTAGAGAACCACTTTCAAACTCTAGAAAAATAAAAATAAAACTGTGTTCTTAGCGTCAAAATTGACCACTAATTATTTTAAAAATGTTTCCTCACTTGACAAGAAAAAGAAATAATATTTCGACGTTTAATAATATACGCGTCGAGTTCACAAAAGAAACAACTTGTTTTTCCCATAAAAAATCTGCATTTTTTACCCTTGAATTGTTGTAAATTTTGGCGTCAAATATGTGGTATTAGCTACTGCTGAAATTTCATCTTGATACACATAAAAATCTGCACTTACATACTAAAATGACTGCACCTTAAAGCCTAGGAAAACAGTATTTTTTATCTTAAAAATCTGCACGCATGCATAAAAAAAATTACAATTTTTACACTTTTCAAGAGACGTGTTTTATACTAAAACTAGAATTCTAGGTAGAAATAGCTAATGAAATCAATTCTAGACAATTAGAGCTAAACAAAATCAAATGAATACAAGGTTCATTCAACACCGAACAATTCATGCCAAATGAATATTCGAGTAAATACAGAGTTAGCAGAGTAGATAACAATGATAAGAAATATAGAGAGAGCAAAGGTTAGACACGACCAAGTTCCTTAAGTAGGAACCAATCCCTAACGGCGTAGACTCTGAAGGCGGACAATCCTATAGCGGTTAACCCGATTAGTCAGGTCGAGACGAGTCCCGTGGCGGAACTCCCAACTCTCGGATTTACCTTTTGGGGTGCAACAAACTCGGTCTTTTAACGTCAAGGGGTTTCCAACGATTAAACTCCAACCCAAAGAAAACTTACTCTAGAACCAAAATCAAAATGAGTGACGGAAGTGACCAGCTCAGAAAACCACTCTAAAATGGAAGCAAGAACCCTCAGAACTCTTTTTCTTCTAAATTTCAAACCAATTTCAAACCCCTTCTATCTCAGAAACCTCTTTCGAATTTCCCCTAAAGACAAATAAAAAAATCTTTTTTTTTCACTGATTTTTGTTGCTCTCTCAATCTTGAATTCTTTTTTCGTTTTTTTTTTTGCTCTTGTTAAACTCCCCCTTTTTTTTCTTCTTGTTCAATTCTAATTTTCTCCCTCCTTTTATAGGCCAAATCCGAACTTGAAAGTCCGTATTTGAAGCCAAAAATGAGAGAAACGAGGTAGGATTTGAGTTTCAAATCCGAATCTCCAACTTTTGAAAGCTTTTTTCAGAGTCATAATGGCGGATTTGAAATTAAGATAGGTGATAGACACCAATTCGGGTCTGTCTCTTTCTGATTTTGCGAATTCACCGGTTGAGAGGGATAAAAATGGTGAAAGGGGTGGCAGGCAGCTAGATTTTAGGGCGGATTAGGGGTTTCCCGTTTAGTGGAGATAAAGGAGAAGGTGAGAATGGGAGAAGGGAGAAAGTCGTGTAATTTTGTTCTGTTTTTGGAAGAATTGATGTTGATGGAACATTGATCCTTGGAAAAAGGAGAGGTGTGTATTTGCCTAGGAAGGTGAAGACAGTTGTTTGCTTGTACGGGTCTGTTGACTGAAATATGGACCGTTTGATCGTTTGATCGGACGGTTCCTGTTTTAATATATATAAATAAATAAAATAAATTATAAATCTTAATGGATAAATATAAAGAGTTAACTGAGACGTGATTATTTTTTTATTCGTCTGATATCTGATTGGACGGTTCGAATTTAATTTAAAGAGAAAAAATATATATATATAAATAAATTGAATAAATAAAGATAAATTATATATGCCTGTATAAATAGAAATAATTGAAAATTTTGGGATGCTTCGAATTTAGAATAAATCGTCGGGTCTGATTAGATCGTATCTGTTGAGGTGGAATGGCAAAGCGGACATGGTAATTATTCTAATTTTGGACTGATATTCAGGCTCTTGTCTGAAATTCATAAAATAAGAATTGGGTTCGGGTGAAAAATAAAATAAAATAAACAAATAAAAAAAAATTGGATTATTTTTAGCCCGAATACTCTTTTTCTATTGAAATTAAATCTATCGATGCTCCCTGATATCCTAAAAATTATTTAAAACTATTTTTAGTTTAACGTATATAAATTGCAGACATCCGACTTAATATTTTGTGACTTTTCTATTAACAAAATACGTGTATGTATATGTATATATATGTGTGTGTGTGTGAAAATAAGAGTATAATAAAATACATAAAAATAAGAATATAATAAAATATATGTACATCTTATAAAAAATATATTTTGTGTAATAAAATATACCTATAAGGTCACAATACTGCCCCAAAAATAAAGTTAGAAAGAATGCGAATGCGACCACCAAAACATATATATTTTATAATTTTGATGTCAAAATATTTAATTATTAAAATATTTTTATGAATAAAAATAAATTCTCTTCTTATTAAAACTTGTAGAAATAGAAACAAAAATACCAAATCTTATTTTTATTTAATTTTTGAAAATTACTTAGGGCCAAGAAGCATCGGAAAAGTAATTAAAGGAAAAAGGGTGAGTCAAAATTAGGTGTCAACAAGATCAACAGGAGCTTGTATGGGCTGAAGCAAGCACCTAGACAGTGGTACAAGAAGTTTAACTCCTTTATGAGCAAGAGTGTCTTCCGCAGGAGTGAAAAGGATCAGTGTTGCTACTTCAAGAAATACACTGATTCTTATGTATTTTTACTCTTGTATGTGGATGATATTTTGATTGCAGGATCCAGTATGAAGGAGATAAACTCTCTGAAGGCAAGCCTGTCTTCTGAGTTTGAGATGAAAGATTTAGGTGCAGCGAAACAGATTCTTGGGATGAGGATTTCTCGGGATAGATCTGCTAGCACTTTGAATCTATTCCAAGAGCAGTACGTCGAGAAGGTGTTGGATAGATTCAGAGTTAATGATGCTAAACCCAAGACTACTCCATTGGCAAATCACATAAAATTGTCAAAGGAGCAGTCACCGAAGACAACTCAGGAGCCGGAGCACATGACACTTGTTCCATATGCCTCTGCAGTTGGGAGACTGATGTATGTTATGTTCTGCACTAGACCTGATATAGCACATGCAGTAGGAGTTGTTAGCAGGTACATGGCAAACCTCGGGAAAGAGCATTGGGAAGTTGTAAAGTGGCTTCTAAGATATCTGAAAGGTACATCCAGTACTTCACTTTGTTTTGGCAATGGTGAAGTGATTCTGCAAGGTTTTGTTGATGCTGATCTTAGTGGGGATGTGGACTCAAGCATGAGCACTTCCGTATACATTTACATCATAGGTGGTACAGCAGTGAGTTGGATGTCCAAGCTTCAGAAGTGCGTTGCTCTTTCATCTACTGAGGCTGAGTATGTGGCAATAGCTGAAGCTGGAAAGGAGATGATATGGCTGACAGATTATCTGGAAGAACTGGGCAAGAAGCAGCTTAAAAAGATTCTTTACATAGATAGCCAGAGTACCATACGGTTGGTGAAGAACCCGATCTATCATTCGAAGACGAAGCACATTAGAAGACGGTACCATTTCACTCGCAGGGCACTGGAAGAAAATGATATGTGTTTGGAAAAGATAGAGGGTGCAAAGAATCCAGCAGACATGTTGACTAAATGTGTTGATGCTGGTAAACTATGGTTGTGCAAAACCTTAGTTGGCTTTCTATAGTTGTGTCTACAGATGTTGCGGTGTGGCGAACATATTGACGATGGAGGAAATTTTTTATTTTTTTTTAGAATGTAATTCTTGGATGACAGAATCAGTCTCCAAGTGAGAGAATTGTTAGTTTGTGGAGCCTGCTTAATATGTGACGTACTGTTATATATTAATGTTCACACGGTTCAACCTCCGCGGTGAGGTTGTCGGGGGGTGTGGGGGGCGGAGCCCCAGGACGATCCAAATTTTAGAATGTACCTTTTATTCTCATTCTCTGTGTAATTGTACATACTTCAAGTCATTAATATAAATAATCTGTCCGCCGTGGAGGTTACCCACGGGTGTTACCACGAAATTACCTCTCTCTCTCTTCTCAAGAACTCTCTCTAGTTTTCTTCATCCTCTCCATAGATTTAGTGTGTGTAAACTGCTAATCGATCCTAACAAAAATATCTATTAAACTCAATAAGACAGTAACTCAAATCGTAGTGATATAATCGATTGGTATGAACTCATAAAGTTGAAATCCTAGATTGTGAGAATTAAATCCAAATTTTGAGTGTTGAATGATAGATACATCACCTAGAAAGTCAATGATGAGTCTACCATCACTTGTCTTCCCCCCTACTAACCAGGAAAAAGTTAATTAAGTCGACTAAATATTTATAAAGTCTCAACAACATGAAGTTTTAATAGTACCAAAGGTTACACGTTAAGATAAATGTAATCAGAGCTAGATGGATACTTTAGTTACAGCTCATGATTTCTCTTGTGTGTGATTTTTCCAATTCTAGTTGAGTTGTAGAATCAGTCACGTTATATATTGTGCTTTAGGAAAAAGCAAATCAATATGTGACTATTCCAAAAGGCTTGATAACTCAGAAGGTTATAGACATAAATATCATGCTAATGAGACTTGCACTTTTTCTATCTTAATGCTGGCTTTTAATTTACGTTCCTCGTGATAAATATATTTTTCGATGTATTAGTTTATATTTTTGTATCTTATATAACATCTCACAATTTATTTTCGTGCTATCATTTTAAGTTTCAAAAGAACTTATGTCTCCATAGGGCATAAATTCAATTGCTAAATCCTAAATGACAAAAATTAAAGACTATCCCATTTGAAGGGCAAAACGTACAGTTTTATGGAATAAAGCAGCAAATTTAGTTTTGGGCCTAATGGGCCTGTTATGATTCCATGTGGGTTGAGGGCACCAATTTTAAGTGGGCTAAGTACATCCTATCTCCAAGGTCCAAAACAAATACCCCATTCGAATTGAGGTTGTGTGGCGCTTCTTTGCTTATATAGCCACATAAGTGGACTTGTATTTAGAACTTAGCCATTTATTTGAAAGTTGTGTCTAGTATCTACAGTTCAAAATGTAAAACTAAAATTCAGCCTGTTTAGTGGACTAGTCAGTCCTGTTAGATTAGCAGATAGATTCTACTTAGCTGTCAAACTTTAATAATAAAATGATACTTTACTACTCCGTCAACAATTGAGGCTAGTTTCTTACAATAAAGCCTCATACTATATGCTTTTATAGGAAGATAATAGTTTTAGAAAATATCCAATATTGGTTGAAAAATATCCATGTATGTTGGTAAAAGTTTTTGAGGCTTTAAATTGTTGAGGGGAGGGCAGATAACGAATGTGGAAAATCTAGTTTTCAACTTTCTTTTTTTTTGTCCGATACCCACTTTTTAGGAGCCCGACTATATTCGAATTCGAGTTTTCAACTTTCAAGTGATGACTAAAATTTATCCATCCCCATGGGCATGGTCAACAAAATATATAGGGATGGAGAGATCGGGTCTCAAAAATTGATATGGACCACGTAAGCAGGATCCATTGATAAAACCATGTGCTTTGTGGACACGTCATCATGTCGGTTAACGACAAAAGGCCTCCCACGTCACTTTCCTCTCTCCACCGTGAATCGCGTATTGTCACTGTCACGAGTCGGAGTCGTTTGACAGGAAGGGTAAGAGATAATTAATTTAGAGTAAATTTATTTTATATTTTATTTGGATAAAATATATGAAATAATTCATTTCAAGATTAATTATTCTGAGATTGTAATATTATTTTTATTCCTTCTTGAGGATGGAATAAATAATTTCAAAATATTTAATTTTAAAATAGTTAATTCCGGGATAAGTAGTTTCCAACCAAACAGACCTTAAGGGGTTGTTTGGATACGGGATGAAATAGAGATATTCATATAGCGTATGGCAAAGTAATTTCGATTATTTTAATTTAAATAGTTGGGAAAATAGTTGCGAGATTAGCTATACCTCGTTCCAAATATAAAATAAAGTTAATTCTAAATTTTATTTCGAAACTAGGAAAATAATTGCGAGATAAGTTAGACTTCGCTTCAAATATGAGATAAATTTAATTTCAAATTTAGTTAGAAAATAGTTGCGAGATTAGCTGTACAACACTCCAAATATGAGATAAAATTAATTCTAATTTTATTTCGAGATTATTATTTTTATCTCGCGTATCAAACTATCTCTTTTAAGGATTTTAGTTAATTCAGCAAATTAACTTGATCAACCATTAAGGAGGAAGTAATTATATTAAGGAGGAAGTAATACTTTTTGTTTACACTTTAATTCATAACACTCGGGATCGTTTGGTTTGAAAATAAGTGATTCCAGAATTATTAATTTTGAAATTAGCTATTTCGATATTAGTTATCTCATCGTCAAAGAGGGATAAAAAAAATATTATAACCTCGAAATAACTAATCTCGGAATGAGTTCTTGTCCCAACCAAACATGGGATAAACTCTTCTTTTAAATTAATTTTGAAATTAATTATTCTTATCTTTCCTATCAAACGGGTCCTTACGGTTAAATATCTATGTAATGTAAAATATTCAGCATGAATAAAGCAAGTACTTCTACTAAGGATATTGACTGGTTAATTGTAAAGAAAAAATGAACAACTGAGGATCCATTTGTTTGATATTTTGAGAAATTGAGTTTGAATCATTGTAGAAGTGTTTGATATTTTTTTCCGTCGTCGTTATCGATAGTTATATTAAAGTTTGATTAATTTAAATTTACGTCGTGTAGGGCTGATTTGAGAGTAGTATTTTTTATCAAAAATCTTTTCACATTCGGAGCTTAAAATCGGAGCCTTGAAGGAGCAACCCGTCAACTACAACACATTCCTTGGTGGTTCTTACAGGATAATATTTTACTGGGTAGACGTTAAATGAGATAAATAAAATTAGTTAGAAAAAATATCCTTTTTACTGGGTAGAAGTTAAATGAGATGAACAAGATTAGTTTTTACTGGGTAGAAGTTAAAATGAGATGAATAAAATTAGTTAGAAAAAATATCCTTTTTACTGGGTAGAAGTTAAATGAGATGAATAAAATTAGTTAGAAAAAATATCCTCGGGTTGAGCCTGGAGGGCGAATGAATATATGATACTCCCTCCGTTTCATTTTATTCGTCCCAAATTTTCTAATTTGATGTTCTATTTTACATGTCTCATTTTACTTGTCATTTTTTACTTATCAAGACAAGATAAAAAAAAATCCCCGTTATACCCTTATTGTAATTGATTAATCCTTGTTATTAGCATTCTTGAAAAATGTTATTTAAGAGGATTACTATTAAAAGTACATTATTAAGAATATAAATGGTGCTTTGGTATTAACTATCCATCAATATTAAAATTAATAACAAGACACAATTAAGAGGGATAAAATGATAAAGTTACATCACTAATCATTATTTTCTTAATAACTGTGTCATCCCGATTTGGGACGGGTAAAATGGGACGAAGGGAGTATCTTGCTTGCTTTACAGCTAGTCTTCATGACTCGTCTTTCGGGATACTACAATTCGCGATAACATCATATAACTCAACAAATTTTGTATAAAATTTGAGTTCAAAGTTTTATCGAAAGAGTACATTCTTTCAATTAAATGAAACTTTGTTTCATAGCTCACTTTTTAATGTACTCTATTTTTCTATCAACATAAGATAAAGATCATCACTATTTATAATTAAAAAAATCTTTCTTATAATGAATCGAAAGAAAGTAGGGTATTAATATGGGCAAATTATTGCAGAATTATACTGAGGTAGAGTATAGCTGTATAGGTATGATGTGATAATGGTTGTGACTTGTGAGTTTGAGAAGAATAATGTCACATCAATCTTGTGGGAAATAAAGCATTAGTAGGACATTTTACTATGATTTTTTTAAAGTAATAAATTAATGCCTACAAATTCCAACAAAATAATTGAAACATAAGATAATGTAAAAACATATGATAAGTACATTTTAGTAAGTTTTGATGTCCTAACATGTCGCCTTAAAGTATATTAAAACAAGTCATTTAGAGAAAAAAAAAAAAACATAGTGTTGAAATTTAAAAAAATTAATGTAGAATTATGTTCTCGTCAAGAATTGATTACATGTAAGAAAATATAACAGGCAATACATATATTCACGTTTGACTTTATGTCTATATATAAAGTAGTTTAAATGAAAGACATTAGGAACATATATACGTTAATGATTTTTAAACTAATCAACTTGATATTGCATTCATCTTATTCACAATATTGTTGAATGATTGCATCATTGCATGTTACTTCTCATACACTATGTTTATTGGGAGTTAGATGCAATAGCATGTACTCTAAATAGTCATGAAAATTACTTGAATATAGCAATAATAATTAGCTAGAAATGAGTATAGTTTTTGGAACTCTCCATCTTTATTTGATTATTTATTTTTCTATAATATCTTTTCTAATATTTAATGAATCGTCAAGATCAACTTGTTTATGTAATGAATTCTTACTTCTCCATCGGCACTTTGAAGTTCCTCTTGTGTATATGGGGTAAAATCGGGCTCGTGATACGTGGCACCAACAGCGAGATAGGTGCGCGAATTTACATCACAAGTAGGAATGTTGAATCTCGAGAGGCTCCCTCCGAGATAACAACGATAGAGATATCCTCTCATAAAAGATAAGGATCAAGGAATCATCACCTAATGATGCGACAAGGAAGAAAAAAGACAAATAGGGGACAAGAATATCAGGTTGCTCAGATGCGAAACTAAATATATCGTATGAATCTGAATTATAGAGAACCATCAGTTGGCACCCTCCAACGTATTACACGTCTAGCACCAAAACATAGGCTTTAGTACTTTAGGGCTCTAGTGGCACTTTCTTAATCGTCAAGGTCTGAGCACTAAAACGTATAAATAATCGACCTTCCTTATATGTAAAGACATTCATATTCCACTTCTCTCAAGCAATACAATAGTAGCATACTGATTTCTTCGACTCCAGACGTTCCTCTTTTTATGTATTTTGCTCTGTTTTCCACAAATAGTTGTCTAAGTAGTTGAGTAGTTGGTCTCGGACTCGCTCATTCTCTCTTCAGACGTGTATAGATTTGTTCTTTTTGTCTTACTCTGTATATCTACATTATATGTTGTCAATTTTCAATTTATACTAACAACTAAACCGCTAGTAAACCAGACTTAAAATATGATTCGTCATAATGCGTGCTCTTGACCCCTATAAATGGCGAAATGGTCTTGTGGACCTCTATACTTGTCCGAGTTTGTAAAGTGAACACCTCTACTTAGACTTTTGTCATCTGAATTCCTCAACTCAGTAAAACTCAACATTTCAAACCCTATTTTAGTGTGTGTAACACAATTGCTTCCACATCAACTTTCACGTAATTTTTAATGTTGCATTAAATTTCACGTTATTTTTAAAATGTCACATATGAAATTAAATATAAAAATAAATTTAATTAAATAAAGTACTTTTATAAATTGTAGAAAAAATTAAATAATCATGTTCTTATATTTGCTCACAAATTAAGCATCAAATTCATTTCAAATAGTTGAAATTCCCACTATAAATTCATATACCTCCTTCGTTTCAAAAGAGTTATCTACTTTCCTTTTAGTCCGATTATAAAAGAATGACTCATTTTCTTTTTAGCAATACTTTAATTTATACTTTCCACATGGCATGTTTAGAACTACAAGATTAAATGTAATTTTGATACATTTGATACAATTTTAATTTAAGTTCACAAGATTCAAAAGTCTTTTTTATTTTTTAAAAATTTGTGTATGTCAAAGTAAGTCTTTCTTTTTTAAACGGAGAGGATATATAAATTTTCAATTTTCAAATTTAAATATCTTAAACAAATCTACAAAAACCTTAAGCCTTTTTAAGCTTATTCATGAGTTTCACTAATTTTTCAATATCAAATCAGTAACTTTCAATTCATATTTAAATTTTAATCCTAAAAAGATACTATAAAAAAATAGAATAGAGAAAGGAAATTAAAAAATAATAATTAAAAAGTGACTCAAGAATTTTTTGGTTGGAGGGGGGAGGGGGGGCTGTAGGTGGTGGCGGGAATGGTGCTTTGGGTGTTGTTGTTTTTGGGAGGGGGGCTGGTGCGAAGGAAGGAGGGTTAGGTAGGGTTGTAGGTGGTGCTGGGAGGGAGCTGGTGCGTTGGGGGTGGGGGGTGGAGGGTGCGAATGAAGGAAGTTGGGGAGGGTTGTAGGTGGTGCTGGGAGGGGAGCTGGTGCGATGGGGGTGATCTTTTTTTTAATGTTAAAATGATCCCACTCACATCCATGCGCATGTATTCGTGCGCTTTATCCAACTCGACCTTTTTCGTGTCGCATAAGCTTGGTCAACGATCAGAGAATTTAAAATATTATATTTTAATGAATTGAAGAGTTCAAATTATAAGGTGTAAGTAAATATGTTCACTTTACAAACTCGAACAAATATAAAAATCCACGAGACCATTTTGCCCTTGCAAAAATACAAATTCAACTGGTACTTTTTTCAATGTTAAGCACTCTCATTAGGAAGATGGGAAAAAAGAATCCAGGTGTGACACATCACATCCAACCAAAGCCACCTGTCACAAAGAGGACAATAAATATTGACTAAATCTGGTACGGATGCAGCCAATAATAGAGACCCACGTTAGTAGAGACACGTGGAGTCATAGAGGTGACACGTGGGCCAGCCAACAACAAATCTATCTATCTAGAAGGTCGTGATCGTGAGCTGGCGGCAAAAGAGGTGGGGTCCACTTATTCACTAATAGGGTTGTGGGTGGTACACGTCATTATGGTGGACCTAACAAAAATATTTACTGACCGACTCCATCAGCAAAAGTTGGAAAATTGGGCCCCACTTTGCAAGTACGTGTTAAGATGCTCCGCAGTCCTCCTTGGCAATGGTACTTGATATCAGAACCTCCTGTCGTGGCCTGTGCACTGCCGTTCGATTTCATCAATCCTGTACGTTTAAAATCCCCTATTGCGTCTTAGTCACACAAAATGAAGTACAGCTTAAAGAAAATGCCTAAATGAACTTTTCTTTTAGGAATTTGATTTTTTTTTTAAGGGAAAAATTATATTCAGTATAATCTTTCGAATAAAAGACGAAAAAGGTAAAACGTATGCTCCTATTTTTGTGCGGTAAAACAATCTCAAAATTGTATGTTAATGTGACCTGTGTATTATAAAAAAATTAAATTAATGCAATTAAATATTAGTGTGATATATCATAATTATATTAATTATAGTTTAAATAATAAAATGAGCAAAAGTTTACTGCAACATAATCTACATCGATTCAGTAGTATATCTCTTGACTTGTCCTCTCTAGGATATAATAGTCTATCTATGGTGTACAACTCAAGTAATTCCGGATTAGTTAAAGGGTCCAAAGCTTCAGGGTGTGTTTGGTATGATGAAAAATATTTTTCATGGAAAATATTTTTCTGGAAAATAAGTTGGTTTTCTACTTATTTTTTCATGTTTGGTTGGTGAGTGAAAAATATTTTTCGAAAAATATTTTATGGTATTTGGTTGGTGAGTAGAGACTATTTTTTAGAAAAATATTTTCTAGTGTTTGATTGGTGAGTGGAAAAATATTTTTTTAGAAAATACTACTAATTGTTAACTAGTATATCAGTGTCTCTAGCAACTCAACAATTTGTAAGAATTAATTTAAGCATAACAAATAATATCAATATCGAATACTAAAATATTACAATCACTAAATTTAAGCACCTATTAATTAGCAAATATAGGAGACACTTTTCAATATTTTGTCAGGACAATCTCAAGATACTACAATCTATAGAAATATAACGGAACGACAAGCTTATTCAACCTCATGAAACAAGTTGCATCAATGACAAAATGAAATATGCAATTAGCAAAAGTAACATAGGTAAGTCTTGTTCTACGCATATGAAAATAACAATACATTCAACGAACAATGGAAATGGGAAAAAATCGGGCTTCACTATTTTTTTTATTTCAAACTGTGAAAAATTGACGCAAAGAACAGTGAAAAATATTTTCGAGTAATATAAATTTTTTAGAAATATAAATTTTTTTAGTCATGTGAATATGAGTGTTATTGGAGTGGGAAAAGGAATGGGGGTAGATCATAAGTCACATTTATTATTTTCTGAAAAATGACTTCCCTTGGCCCATGAGGGAAGTCATTTTCCCTCTAATTGAGGAAAATGAGTTGTTGTGGAAAATGTTTCCCAAACATTTTATTGCAACCAAACAATAGAAAATAGAAAAACGTTTTCCAGAAAACATTTTCAATCATACCAAACACATCCTCACTATAAGAACATTTTCCTTCTACATATAAAACTCTCTTTTTTACATAGTCAATATAATAAAAAACTTAGAATATTTTCATTATCCCAACTCTCTCTTTCACTACTATATTTACCTTTATCATCTTTTTCTTATCACACAATAAAGGAAGAAACACCTCTATTTACAGGTTAAAAATTCCTCAATGTAATGAATAGAAAGAATGAGTGATCATAATGTGGGTATATAAATAATCTTAATGTTACATATGTTACATGACTAATGACTATGGAGTTACAAGAAACTAATGGTCATATGAATTACAAAGCCTAATGGTTATCTTTTATTATAATTTATATCCATTAACATAAAAGAATAATATGGTAAGTTGTAAAAATAAGTATAAACAATATAAAATAATGACACTATTTTCTTCATTTTATGCCTATTAATTATAATACATTTTAATATTTTTATTTTAATAATGAAATGCACCAATGTTAAGTAAGTATTTGTTACATATTAAGATAGGAATTACTGTATACTATATCCAAAATAAGCTTCTTTAATCAGAGGTTTAGAATTCGAATTTTGAATATGAAAAAATTATTAATAGAGAGTGCTATTCCTCAAATGAAGTCCTATTCAATATGATTTTAAATTAACCTGATTTTAATATAAATATAAAATATTGGATGAGAAACCAAAAAGAATATCAAAAACAAGCTCACAGTTGGTGGGGCATGAGTTTCCTGAGCTCTCTGAAACAGCTCCACACAAGTTCAAATATTACAGTAGCTTGATTGGTGATATATGATATAGTTTAAATTGAATAGATAAGATTTAATTATTTTAAAATAAATTTTTAATTATAATTTAGATAATAAATATATTACATACTATTTAATTTAAAAAATTATTGTAATCCCACAATTTTAACAATATTATCTTTGTCCATACAGAAAACAACAAAAAATCTTTTCTTCCTAATTTTTTTTGCACACTCATGGTTCAACTTTTAATTTCTATTTAAATTAAATTTTTTATCGCATTTTGAAAACTCTCTTTAATAATTACTAGTTACTTTCTCTAGTTAAAAAAGAATGACCTACTTTTCTTTTTAGTCAGTTTAAAAAAGAATGACCTCTTAACTCTTTTGGCAATATTTTAATTCTAATTTTCCACGTGACATGTTTACGACTACAAGATTAAAGGATATTTTGGTACATTTGTCATAACTTTAATTTAACGCCACAAGATTCAAAAGTATTCTTTACTTTCTTAAACTTTGTGTCAAGTTACAGTAGGTCATTTTTTTTAAACGAGGAAAGTATTTTATTTTCTTTAATATAGGTGAAATAAAAATAGGAGAGCCGATAATAAGTTCTCCTATTTTATTTCACCTATGTTCCCCTTATTTATTTCACCTATGTTAAAGAAAATAAAATAGATAATTGTTAAAGAAAAAGTTTGTTTTTTAAAAAAAGAAACAATTAAAAAAAAATATTTTAGACTACAAGAGGTTTCTCTCATTTTTCCCTATTTTATTTCACCTATTTTAAATAAACTAAAATATCTAAAAAAATTTAAAAAAGTTTCAAAAAAGTTAATCTAAAATGGAAGAGCCGATTATTTCTCCTACTTTAAAGAAAATAAAATAGCTAATTGTTAAATAAAAAGTTTAAAAAAAAATAGAAAACAAGAAAAATCAATTGACAAATAAATTTAAAGATGGAATTCTTGCGTAGCAAGAGAATATTTTTTGTTATTTATGGATATGTTTGTAAGAATGTGGGATTAATTTTTTTTTTAAAACTAAATATATAATGTATTTATTATCTAAACTATAGTTAGAATTGTATTTAGAATAATTAAATCTTACAATTCAATTTAAACTATGTCATATGTCACCAATCAAGAAAGAGAGTGAAAATGGAGAGAAGCCAAATCCTAAAAGTACCGATCATTAACGCATTGAATATTCATAAGGAACATATTATTATAAGGGATCGTTTGGTAGAGTGTACAAGAATAATGCAGAATATAGTGTATTATTAATGCTTGCATTAGTAATACTTGTATTAGTTATGTTTGTATTAGTTATGCATGTATTATTTCTTATACATTGTTTGATTTGATGTAAAAGAAATAATACATCTTATATAATGTCTATAAAATAAATGTTTGTTTACAAAAATACCCTTCTTTGATTTTGTACATTTTTTCACAACAAAGTTCTTTGCCATTTCAAGCATAATTAGTATTGTTGAACTAGTATATAGAGGTTTAGGATTAATTGTAAGACCTTCGTCTTTGTGCAAAAATGTTACGCTGACGAATTAACATAGTCGAAACAAAAAAAAAATACAAGACGTAAAATTAAGAAATAGTTTCAATTTAAAAAAAAATAAAAAATTAAAGACCCTCGAAGCAAAACAAAAAATTGTTATAGTTATTGAAATCAACTATTTATTGTTGTAAATTAAAATGGTGAAATGTTTTGAAAAGATTGACTATTGCAAATTAAAATGGCGAAAAAAAATGGTGAAATATTTTGACAGGAAAATTGAGGGATATTATGGTTATTTAATAAATTAATGCATATGTTAAAAGTCTTTGTATTACTAATACATAGGAAATAGAGTATATAACTAATACACACTTCAATACACAATAGAGTGTATATATAACTAATTCTTGCATTAGTTATACATAGATAAAAAGATGTACCAAATAAGGTATTAACAGTACGCATTAACTAATACATGCATTATATTTTACAATACACTTTACCAAACGACCCCTAAGGAACATATTATTTTGTTTCTATACACCCTTATGTGGGCCCTTCCCCGGATACTGCGCATAGCGATAACTTTAGTACACCGAACTGTTCTTTTTTTTAATATTAATTTATTTTTCGCAATCGATAATCATTTATGAAACTAAACTAATTTTAGTTTGTAACAAAAACATTACGTTGGGCGTATAATTACCCTTATCAAAATCAATTCTTTTTTTTAATGCATATGAAAATTTTGATTGAAAATAGAGGTGCACATCACCACACTATTATTTTTTTACACTCCTATTTTGTTGCTGCCTTAATAACTCCAATTGATAACTTTAAAATTAAAACTAAAAAATGCTTACTATTCAAGCATCCCTTCTCGTCCCTCATCACCTCACTATAGCCTTTGCAATTGCATACATTCATTTTTCCAAAGAATAATAATAGTGGGTGCAGAAAAGGAATGGTAGGGAGTTATTCATATCAAGAATGGACCCCACATTTTGATTTTATTACTCCCTCCATTTCGTTTTAGTTGATCCTCTTTTTAAAAATATTTATTTTAATTTAGTTGTCTCGTTGATAAAATCAAGAGAATTTTATTATGTTCTTCCAATAATACCCTTAACATTAAATGACTAAGCAAAATGTATTTACTCACATTTATATTTTTAAAGCATAATTTATAAGACTAATTTGATAAAATAAATTTCCTAATTAATATTTTTTTAATAAATATATTAAATTTATAGAGGTCAATTAATATAAATGTACTAAATTCCCTACTTTTTTTCTGGTAGAATTTTGAAAGTAGCCCCTACGCTAACGCGTGGGTCATCTTTTTGAGATGACGAGGAAATAGTACTTATTATCTTCATACTTTCACAATCCCATAATCAACGGTGAGATTACTTTTCTGTTAAGTGCGCCGGTGGCCCAAAAAGGGTATCTCACAATTCATAAAAATTATGAATTTACTCGAGTTAATTTCTCAAAATGTCATTCAACTTATGTAAATATTTCATTAAAGTAATTTTTATTTCTTTTAGAATAATATTATCATTGAATTATGCATTTTTTTCATTATCAGGTAAAACTAAAAAATTATTAAGGATATGTTTGAAGAACCACAAGAAAAGTAAAATTAGATGTAATACATAATCTAATTCTCAATTAGGAATAGAGAATTAAGTATAATTACGCGATGTAATTACGAAGTTATATTTTATTTCTTTTTTTTAAAATAAAATTTAATATTTTTTTCTTTTAAATTTATTTTTTATTTCAATTATTTTAATTTCTTTTTTTTTTTTACTTTTTTTTTTTCATTTTACATTATCTATCTTTCATCTCTTTTCTTCTCATTTTCCAACCTTTACTTCTTATTATTTAATATAATTACTCGTATTTTTTTCTTAATTAAGGGCATTATTTTATTTTTATTCCAGTGTTTGAATTAAAGTAGTATTTCATTATTGAATGAGATGACTTATATGTTTTTCCTTTCTTTTGAATTATTTACTCGTTGAAATTTTATATAAGAGTATTGTGTTTTTTCCTTGAATTTTCAATTTGCGTTTTGTTTTATGTTTCAATTTATTTGTTTTAGTACTACAGACTTGTTATTTTATATTGCATGTCACTTCAAATTATCAAGTTAATTTTTCAAATTGTCATTGAACTTGTGCAAACATCCTACTAAAGTAACTTTTGTTAATTTCTCTTAGGAAAATATTGTCATTAAACTATGTACATCTTTCCAAAATAAGGTGAAACTAAAAATTAGTTAAGGACATATTTGGAAAGCCATAGAAAAATTAAAATTATATGTTATTAGACAATTTGTAGTGACATGCAATATGAAATAGCATGTCTATAATACTAAAACAAATAAACCAAAACATAAATTTAAAATTCAAGAGAAAAACATAATACTCTTGTATAAAATTTCGACGAGTAAATATAATTCAGTAGAACGAAAAACACATAAGTCTGTAATCTCATTCAATAATAAAATACTACTTTAATTCAAACACTAGAATAAAAATTATAAAAATTCAATAATGCGCTAAATAAAGAAAAAAATATGCGTAATTTTACTGAGTCATAAGAAGTAAAGTTGAAAAATGAGAAGAAAAAAAATGAAAAATAAATAATGTAAAATGAAAAAAAAGTAAAAAAAGAAAAGAAATTTAAATAATAGAAATAAAAAAGAAATTTAAAAGAAAAAAATATTAAATTTTATTTTAAAAAATAAAATAAAATGTAACTTTGTAATTACATCACGTAATTGCACCTAATTATCTATTCCTAATTGAGAATTGAATTATGTAATTACATCTAATTTCACTTTTCTTGTGGTTCTCCAAACATATTCTTACCAATTTCTTAGTTTTACCTTATAATGAAAAGAAGTGCATAATTCAGTGACAATATTGTCCTCAAAGAAACAAAAGTTACTTTAGTGAGATGTTTACACAAGTTCAATGATATTTTGTGGAGTTAACTCGAATTTACTCCTATATATTTCACTTTTCAGACCCAAAAAAAAATTATTCATGCTTCGTCTGTTATATTTAGGTGATATCTTTTTCCATTAATTTGTTATCTTCTTATAAATTTCATACTCATTCAAACACTGCATATTAAACTGTAGTCGTTTAGTTGTGAAAGAGTTATTTCGAAATAATTAATTTTGAGATTAAATATTTTATTATGTATGTGAAATAATTTATTCTATTATTATAATATAAATTATGGGATAAATTATTTTGACCATGACAATCAAATAATGTACTAAAAAATTTATCTCAAAATTATTATTTTATCATGGAACTATTTGATTTAGTAAAGTACTCAAAATTGTTGTTGGTGAAAGGGTGGATCCTACAAAGGAAAACCTTATGTTGCATCAAATAAATTTATAATGTAATTTTTTTAAAGTTTACTGTCTGATTTAATTTGACATACAATTTAGAAAAGTAACAAAGAATTTTAAATTTTATAATCTAAAATTAAAGATATATGTAAAATATGTCAAATATTTTAAAAATTTTATGGGCTTCTTAAATTTGTAAAATGAGATATTAGAATTAAAGAATATGCAGAAGATGAAAAAGACGTTCTTTCTTATAAAAAAAAGAAGTAAAAACAATAAATTCAAATAGAGAAAGTATAGACAACATAAATTTAAGATTGCATAATTATTACTTTCTCTGTTTCGTTTTAGTTGACCATCTTTCTAAAAATATTTATTTTAATTTAATTGTTCCTTCAATTAAATCAAGAAAATTTTATTATATTCTTCCAATACTATCATTAATATATTTTTAAAATATAATTAATAAAGTTAATTTAATAAAATAAACTCTTAATTAATATTTTCTTAATATATGTGTGAAGTCAATTGAGGCCAATTAATATGAAATGGGGAGAGTAGCATTATGGTAATACTTAAAAATTGATCGGTTATAGCTGTCATTATGAAAAGAATTGACTAAAAAATTATTACTCCTTTCGTCCCCTTCTTTTTACCTAATGTTAAACAACACTCTCCTCAAATAAACTGTTGAAATTGCGGGTGTGTTTGGTACGAAGGAAAATATTTTCCAGTTTTTTTTATGTTTGATTGACTTATATATTTTGAAAAATATTTTTTAAATTAACTTATTTTTTTTTAATCTAAGGAAAATGATTTTCCTTCAAAAAGTAAGAAAAATATTTTCCAAAACTCTCTTTCAACCTCACTTTAAAATTGAAATGTTCCTACAATCTCAAAATCATCTACTCCGTTCCCGCCCCCAATACTCTATCACTCCGACACACCCCTACCTCCACTCCCACCCCACCCACTACCCCCACCCCCACTTTCAAAATTCAATTATTTAAAAAGTACAAAATCTACTTGTTTTTCAGGAAAATACCAAACACACCCTGAGTTAAAATTGAGATTTACTTTCGTAACAAGCGTTCAAGTAACTTATTTTTTCTTTAATCTTTTTCTCTTCTTTGATCTTTGAAAAGACTAGTGAATTCTAGCGTATTATACTCCTTTTGTCTCATTTTATTAGTCTCAAATTTTTTAATTTAATTTTTTATTTTATTTATTATTTTTTATTAATCAAGATAAGATAAAAAAAAATTATTCTTAATATTAATTATTTTTTTCTAAATTAAAATGTAAATATTATTAATAGAAATATTATAATAAAATAAATATGTTATTAATTATTATTTTTAAATAATATACCATATCAAATTGAGACGAGTAAAATGAACCGGGGAAATAGGCAATCGGAGGAATATGAAGTGATGAAAAAGGAAATAGACTTTAGTGGTAAGCAATTCCACAAATGACGACACAGCACAATGTAGAGGGTGGGCACCACTTCTCAGTGAGTCATCTACCATCAACTGCCTCATATGTTTGACTTTCTTCTTTCCTCTTACAATTTTTTTTTTTTTTTTTGTTTATCATTGATTTTCGATAGCCTTATTGAAATTTAATTAAATTTAAATTTACGAATTTATTCGAGAAAAGAATTTTCTATTTTTTCTTCTAATATTTAAAATTTAAATTTAAAATTTCTAATTAAGATAAAAATAATTTCATTCACTACATCACATCCTTTAATGGTTATGTTACACTTGTTACTTTATCTTTATATCTGATCAACTCTTTTTTGTTTATAGTGAGGACTAAGATTAGAGGTGGCAAAAGTGACGTGTACAATTGTAATATATCCAATTCTTTTAAAATTGATTTACTTATTTAATTTAGTTTATTCTATCTCATTAAAGTTTTAGTTGGTATATTTAGCCCAATTTATCAGAACATTTTTAAAAGGAAATTTTACTTAATATATTATTTATAGTCATAGCTTTAAAAACTTATAAGATATTAAAATTTTTAAAAATAATCAAAACTCAGTTAAAGTTGAAAAATTGAGTTATGACTTTATTTCTGTCCAACTTATGAGATATTAAATTTTTTAAAAACAATTAAAACTTGGTTAAAGTTGAAATATTGAGTTATGAATTTCATTTTTATCCAACTTATTTTAGCTTTAAACAATTTTTGAACTGGTAATTTACTTGGCCCATTTGAGTCACTCAATTTCAATTCAACTTATTCATTTATCATCGATGACTAAAATCGATAAAATAATTAAAAAGATAAATAATCACCTAATTTGACTTATTAAATAACTAATCATTTAAAAATAAATTAATATTTACAATATTAGGATAATTATACTTCATGAATGAACATTCAGATATAGTATAGATATTCATATTGTTGATATTCATTTGTCACCTTTAAATTTTTTAAAAGTTTTCGTTTCTTCGAGCGTAAAGCTTATTTTAATTTTTAATTTGCGTTCTCACATAATTTTTATCCATATATTTAATTTGTTTTTGATCCATCCACCTTCAATCCAACCTGCTTGTTTGCCCCTCCCAGCGAGACGCACTTTGTGCAGTAAATACATAGCTCATATATTTGTTGTGCTTTCTACATTTTTTTTATTGTTTGAATTTACTCTATATTTTCATTCTACATATTCAAACATATTTTAAAACCTCATGTAACTAAGTAAAATCGTAAAAAAATTATAAATAATTTTTTAAAATATTATGACTTATGGAGACGTCACATAGATAAGCCACATATTTTTACGTTCCTATACCAAACGTCTACTTAATCTGTCTAAATTTTTTTAGGATAAGCATGATTCCAAGGTTTGATTTTCTCTGTGTTAGTGTCTCTCTAGAGTCTAGTCTCGTCAATTTGACTTAAGCACAGCACGTTATATCGCACAATTTTAAAATACTATCTTCTACCTAAAATTTGGCTTTATTTTAACAAAATGTCTGTTTCTAATATTTCCATTTATGCTGCAATAGTTGACGGACTCAGAATTTAAGAATAGTGAGTGCTTAAAAAAATAAAAAATCACCTCAATGCGGTTCGAAACTCAAGGCCTTCTCCCAAAAAAGCACCTTAAGATCAACCCAATTGTCAATGCACCCAACAAACTTTATGTTATAGTGAGTACTTTTATATGTTTTATACCTATTTTTTATGTAATTTTACCTATTCCGCATCAAATTTAATAGGTGCCGAAATACTCCAAATTTCTACAGGTCAGCCACTGTGCTGCAATTAGTTGGATAATCCTACAGCACCCCCATTAATCTAAATGGCAAAAATAACTTTATAAAGTTTGAAAAGTAGTTTGTCATTTTATGGCCGTCGCAGGAAAATTCGGACGTACATTTCATGTTTTCAACCAACTAATTCCCTTTATTTAGCCCCAACATTTTGTACTAATAACCTAACTAACTCATGCAATTTGCCACAAAACTATTTTCTCTTCCTCTTTTCACATGTAGTGTTCATACTAATGTCAAGAGGACATAGAGTAATGAATAGCAAAATCACTACATCATCAAATTCAAATTGTTGCAACTTCTTAAGTAGTATGCATCAAGTTTCGTTTTGAAGACAACCTTGCTAGCAGGATGTTCTTATTCAAGTTTCAACCTATAATAATTAATACTTTTTGCATTACAAGACAATTCGAACTACATTTTTTTCGCGTTCTTTTTCTTAAATAAATATCAAACTAAGTTTGTTTAGTAGTTGACACATGATATCCTTAATTAGTGGAAACGAAAAAAAGAAGAAGTCAAATATGATAAGAGTATTAAAAAAAAGATATACTTAAGTGTGTTTTGTTGTCAATTTTTAACGATTGATAAAGTTAAAAGAGATTTGACTATTTCATTAGCGATAAATTTGAAGTCTTTAGATTCGATTTTGCATTTTAATACAATCTTTTTTTAATTGTCAGTAATTTTTTTTTAAAGATCCTTATTTTCACGCCATAAAAAAAAACTAATAATACAATTTGTTTAATTCTTTTTTTTTTTGATTTCTCACTCGGTGTTCGATACCCGCATTGGAGCCCAACTAATTCGGATTCGCATCGGGTAGGACCCCCTTCGGGGGATAACACTCCCAACAGAATTTTCTCCATTCCCAGGATCGAACC
Source organism: Capsicum pubescens (assembly GCA_030864215.1). Taxonomy (NCBI): domain Eukaryota; kingdom Viridiplantae; phylum Streptophyta; class Magnoliopsida; order Solanales; family Solanaceae; genus Capsicum; species Capsicum pubescens. The sequence goes on from CM061545.1 coordinate 239,220,029, forward strand.
CTCGACCTCTGATTAAGGGTGGAACAGCCTCATCCGCTGCACCACAACTCATGTTGGTTTGTTCATTTTAGTAAGTGATCGTAAAATATCATTTCCTTCTTTTCTCATACTATCTCTTCTTTTAATTTTGATTAATAACAAGAGGTGTAAAAGAAGAAGAAGAAGGGCAACTTCGACTTTACAACATGATCACTTTTAAAAACGAGAGAGTATGAGACTAGCGAAAAGGTAAACGTAGGGAAAATATCTGGAGTACCAACCAAATTATTAACTAGCACCATAAGCGCAATATGAATTATGGAGAAGTGATGAAACAGTTTCACTCTTAATTAAAGATTTTAAATTTAATTTTTAAATAAAATTAAAGTGTGTTGAAGGATTTATCCTCAAAATGGTTATAGCATTTCAGTCGAATTAATCTGAATTCCAATGCGGTATATCTGGATGGTGGTGGAAAAACCAAAAAGAAAAACTAGGTCGATAGGCACAGCGGACCTGAAATAATCTATCCAATCTGATTAATTCAATTTTTTGCACTATTATAAAATAGGCATTAAATTAATTTTGCCGATAAAATGGAACACGTCAGCCACATGACTGGTGGTATTAGTTGGCCAATAAGACCCCAACAAGGCCAGCAACGCGTGAATCGACTGTTTGCTCGACACGTATTAAGCCCATAGTTTGCATCCCAAATAGCAATTTAATAATGATGCACCATTTTCTATGCGCCAGCTCACTCCACCCACACCAATGACTCCCCACCTCTCTCCGAAGTACAAGTATGTACTATCTCCGTCTCATTTTATGTGTCGTTATTTGATCGGGCATAGAATTTAAAAAATAAGTATGATGTTGTAAAGTTTACAAAATTGTCTCTCTTCAAGTTATTTTAATATTTATTTTTTAGTTGCTTTTTTTAATAAATGGGATCTACTAAGAATAAAATGAAAATGATGTGATTAAATAATTATCAAATAAGAAAATACGATAATTTTTTGGAGATAAACCAAAAGTAAAATGACAACGTATAAAATGGAACGAAGAAATTAGTATTTAAACTATCATATAATTGAATAAGCAAAAATGTACATATCCAACGCGGTAAATCATGAGATGCATGTGTTCTTGGAATTTGTTACGTATGATGTGTATACATTTATTTAACTCTATAATAGTTTAAGTGTGTATCTCCATAAATTTAAAATTGAAGAATATAAATATAATTTGAGACAAGTTAAATAATACGTTTATATATTATAATCTTTTGCTTGTGATTATGGTTGAATCCAATTTAAAAAATTTGTGATTTGTTGTGTGATATTCATATTGAGTTTATATTGTGCAAGATTTATAAAAGTTGGGAGAGTTGAATTTTGACTCACCGTTTAGATCCTTTCAATTCAATTCGAATGATATTTAACAAATTAATGTCCCATTTATTTAACAAAATTAATGATATTTAACTTGCCGATTTGACACTCGTACTTTGAATTAATGCATACTTAGAGGAAATCAAGTCAAAATAGAAGAAAATAATTAGATGGATGATATCAATTAATTGGGAATATATTTTCGTCTTGTCAACATCATTAGTATAGATCCAACGTTTTTAGTTTTAAGACATGTCACAGATTCTCAGATAGAAAAATATAAAGAAAAATAAATTAGTCAGATCATTATATGAGTGGTAAATATGTTGAAAGAATTGTCACAAAATAAATAAAAAAAACAAAATAAAAATAATATTATAAATCACACACAAATAAAATTAATAATACAAATTCATTAATGAGTATACTATAATAAGTGAAGCTAAAATTCCTTTATTCTATGTTTGAGGTAGAGAAGTGAATGTATTCAGAAAGCTTTTAGCGGTTCCTTTATTGAAATCCTATATTGAAATAGTGGAAAATTGAGGTTAATTCAATAGAATACAGTGCGAAACCTCATGAAATATCTCTGAAATTAATTTGGATTTTATTTTGTATGTTATAATCATTAAATGAAAATACATTAAAAAAAAACATAATCATCAAGAATTCATATAATACCCAAACACATAATTACACATTTTTATTAGATATTTTTTACCTCAAAAATTTGGAAAAACTTAATGTTGTGTGAGCTCTCAACCACCATTATATAAATAATAAGTTAATTACTTAAAATATGTCATTTCTTTAAATTATACATAATAACCTCATCAGATCGTAAAACTTTAGAATTATAAAAATATATTTTATGTGGTTAATTTATTTACATAATAAATATGCGAGAATATATATGTAGTTTATTTTTTTCAAATACGAGTTAAAAATTACTATAGTAAAATTATCTTGTCGTTAGTTCATGTTCTCAATAACATATGTAAATAAATTTTATGTTGCAATTTTAAATTGACGTTTGACCATGAAAATTAAATTTTTTTGATGTTGGAGTTGAAATTGGGATTGACCATATCTTTTGAAATTTTTTTGTTAAACTTTTGGAAAGATTTTTTAAAATGTAATTTTACACCCCTAATTTTTACAAACTATCAAAATCACTAATTTAACTAATTTACCTACAATATACAATCAAATGTGAGAGGAAATAACAATGCTGCCTTTGTTATTGGTGTTGCATAAAGAGTCACAAGAATGGACGAATTAAGGTTTCGTTATATCATGAAGAGATTTTGAGAAAAAAGAAAAAAGAAGTGGACGATGTAATAGTTAGATATTTAACTTCAATTATTGAATAAAATTATTAGGATGCTTTTATAAAATAAAATAAATGAGGTCATCTGGAACAATAAATAAAATTAAAAAAAAAAGAAAGTAAAATAATTTATAACCATGACCAAACAACTCAATTTTCACTAATTTTTTTTTATGGCCAAATGGGTAGTAAATCATGGCGATGTATAACCTACGTGGTGATATAAGACAAGTACACTAGTTGTATAGTCCACCCATATACACAAGGCCATGTATACCGTATATATATATGTGTGTATAAAAACTTTAATTTAAAGTACGGACACGTGTTGCGTGACGTGGAATGTTGCCTTGGCGCTCCTCCTCTTTCTTCTCCCTCCCTTTCTCCCTTTCTCTCTCTCTTCTCTCCTTCTGTTTCTTTCTCTCTCTACTATCTCTGCTCACGCCACACGCCCTTTCCCTTTTCTTTTCTCCTCTCTCTTTTTCAACATCCTTTTACTCAGAGAAACCATACACATTGAATGCTCATACACTCATACTTTTCACTCCTAAAAACTCCCCCTTTCTCTTTTCCTAGTCTCTTCTATACTGTTAAGGTATGTCCAGTTTGTCTATTTTTATTGTTATTATTATTATTATGGAGAAAATCCTGTAAATTATCCTGAATTTTGTATGCTATGTTAATGATGTGTTATTGTGCCATATCTTTTTCTACTTGTTAATTTTTCTAGAACTTTTGGGGTCATATAGAGCGGGATGGAGTAAAAAATTATTGGAATTGAGAAAGGAAAAAAATAAAGGAAGAGAGTAACAGAGTGTATTAGCTGTGAGGAAATTGAGTTTTAAGTTTAAGAGAATGTTATTGAATTTAGAGTAGTCATGGGGGAATGTTGAATTTCGAAACGTAATTAGGAATTTCAGCTTACTTTTTTTTTTTTTTTTTTCTTTTATAATTTGGATGGTTATAAGTTGTGATTTTGGTGGGTAGACAGGGATAAATTTGTCATTACAGAGCAATTTATATTGTAGATTCAGAGTTTTGTAATGTTTTGCGTCTTTAATTGGTTTACTAGGTGTGGACTGTGAATTTATGGACTTGGCCATGGGAACCGAATCTCAGTTCTCTCTCTCTCTCTCACACACACACACACACAATGAGCATCCTGCTCTAATCGGGTATTTAGATGAGGTTATGGGGTGTAGATCCTATAGGGATTATCCTTGGAGTCTGAAAGCAATTTTTTTTTTTTTTTTTCTAACCGTGGTGTCCGGGCTAGCTCGCACCTCGACTAATTCCACGGGGTACCTGCCATATATCACCAACAACACATACCAGTTAACTCTGTCTACCAAGGTTAGAATAAATGGGAAGAAATCACCTAATGTTTGTCTCTATTGGAATTGAACCTGAAACCTCTTGGTGCTCAACCCAACTTCATTGAACCACTACGCCACACCCTTGGGTGCCTGCCTGCCTGTAAGCAAGTTAATTTTGGGACAGGAGAGGAGTGGGGGTTTGGTTTGGGGGGGAGGGCAAGCATCTGTCCTGAACAGGAAAGAAATAATATAAAAAATATCTTTTGAAGGATCTGCTGAGATAAAAAATGCAGGAGGGATTAAGTGGAATTAATTTGACTGGATTTTTGATTCCAACTTCCTTCCTTACACCACAAACATATGTAATCAATGAATGACTGGTTGACAAATCTGGCTATCGTTAAACCTGGAAAATAAAATGGATGATAAAGAATGTTGATGTATTTACAGTATGGGCTATATAAGCTACTACATGAAAAGAGATTTAGTGTTGACAATTATGTGTAGTTAATTTTTAAGTCTGTAAATATTACACCATCAAGTGTATACAAGTTAACCCTTCATATACAAGCTTGGACGAAGTTAGAAGTGGCGGCTGACAAATGAGTGACCGACAGTTCTGTATTTTAATAGCCTGTCAAGTATATAGGAACTGACGTTTATCCAGTGTCCATGAAATCCTTGAGAATTTTGTAAGTCGTTAAAGTGTTAATTATGGCAACAGCATCTTGTGCATCGCGTTTTGTCAGGTAAAATCAAAGTTAATAATTTAAAAGGGAATCTGGGAAGACCATGAAGAACGTGTTTAATTCTCTAAGAAGAAAAATTTCATAAGATAACATGCACTGCATTAGTTGGATGTAAGTTCAGTTGGATAAAGTTCTCATATTCTTATCAATTTAGGCCTATGATAGCAAAGTCAGCTACTTTAATAGGATAACTTGTGCTGATGCTTATTTAAGCTGCTCAGATTTTGTTCAGTGTTAGTTGTAGAAAACCATCTCTGTTAATTCTCATGTAATGGGATAGATCACATGTGAAGAATGATTTGTCATAAAATAACTAGTACTTCAGCAGGCAATAAGTTAAGTCCAGTCTCCAGACGTATGTTTCATGACATAAATACTCTTAAGTGTCTCCATCTTGGAAAATATTCATACTTAATATGCGTTGCTCTACTGGTTTCTGATGACGAGCTGTGGATATATTTGCTATGTTGGATTCTATCTAATATTTATTTTTTACCTTTTCTGTGATAACTGGGAATAGATTAGAGTAACTTCAGAGAAATTCATTTGCTTTCCCAGTTTCTGACCGACATGGCTATATGCTCTATACCTTAATATGTCTGTGAATTAATATATGGATTTTTATGTGGTTTGTTCATGTTGTGAAAATGATCTCTTTTTGACAGGGTTTGCTTTTCTGCAGCTAGTTTGCATAACACTCTTGATCAGTGACTACAAAAGGAAAATTACGGTTGCAACTCTATTTTAGTATAATATCTAGTTGGTTCCTAATACATGGGAAACAGTGAGGATGGGAAATCCTGTAAGCTTGAGAAACCCGCTTCCCCTGCACCGGTAAGCAAATTTGATAACGATTAGTGGTTTAGTGGCTATAAGGCATTTGACTTTCTTGACCCGTGTTTGATATGGTCTTGGCTCCATAAATACCATCTTAGCCTAGCTAGATATGTGTATTCATCTGATGCTTATGTGCTTCTATTCCTTTTATTTGATTTCTTTAAAAAAAATTCATCTCTGACTAGTTGGTCTTTGCTCACATTGGCAGGACCAGAGCAATCTCCATGTCTATCCTGATTGGGCGGCCATGCAGGTCAATACAATTATTCATTTTGTAAACATGCTGAGAATTGTAATGTTTTATGAATGAACGTTTGGGCTTAGCTACTTAACTCTTCAGGCATATTATGGTCCTCGAGTAGCTGTACCTGCATATTTCAATTCAGCTGTTGCACCTGGTCATACCCCCCATCCTTATATGTGGGGGCCACAGGTATTTTCCAGGCACAAGTTTTCTGTTTCTTTGTTGAACTATATTAATCGCTTTGAAAGGAAACTTATCATCGGACGTAAAGTGCTTCATGACTAATTTGGTCCTTTACTCTTGCAGCCTATGATACCACCTTATGGCACCCCTTATGCGGCACTATATGCTCATGGTGGTGTTTATGCGCATCCTGGAGTCCCAATTGTGAGTTTGCATTCTCTTTTTCTATTCTAGATTAAATATAACAAATGCTCCTTGATTTCTATTGTTTTTTGAAGTAATTTAACCTGGAATTTGTGATTAGAACACTCGTGGCACCAAGTTAGCAGTGTTGCTGAACCTGATGCTTAATATGATATCAGATTTCGTTTATACTTCAGGGCACTGGCTAGCTACTTGGATTAATTGATTTCTTGTATGAACTGTGGATAAATAACATGTGGACAAAAATACACAGTTTAACACACTGTAGCTAACTGATTCAGGAATTAACCCTTGAAGATGAATAATAATCTTGTCCAGTGAAGTTAGGTGTTTGTTAAATTCATTAAAAATAATGATGCAACAAGATCTCGTTTTAGTTTATTAACAAATACTGGTTCTATATCTTTGTGTTCATTATCGAGGTTTGTCATATAAAAGTTGAACCATTCCGTCTCCTGTGGAACACGGAACTTTTGTTCGACTGCTTTAAGTACTGTATTTGCACCAGAGCTTACTTGTTTTAACAACCATGTATTCAGCAATATGACTGCTTATCTATGGTGCACATTCACCTATCTTATCGATCGTATTTGTTTGTTCTTTTTTTAATTCCAGGGATCTCATCCTCCTAGTCATGGTATGGCAACATCTCCTGCTGTCAGCCAGGCCATGGTATGTGTGCCAATTCTTAATTAAAGCCTTTCAGTATATATGAACTTATTTCTTTCAGAATGGCCTTACGCTCCAATTTGTTTCTGTTAGTTCAATGTATGACCCAGAAATTCGATAAAGACTACATCACTCTATATTTGTAGGATGGTGCTTCTTTGAGTTTAGATGTTTCTGCTAAGTCCTCAGGGAATTCTGAGCGAGGCTTGATGAAAAAGCTGAAGGAATTTGAGGGTCTGGCAATGTCGCTAGGAAATGGCAGTGCTGACAATGTTGAGGGTGGAACGGACAACGGACATTCACAGAGGTTTGTGAGTTACCAATAGTATTAAAGATATATTTGTTACAGACACAAAATAAGTTAAAAGGTCATGTCCAGTTATTTCAGAAAAATGCTCAACTCTTACAGAATCTGATTATTTTCCAATTGTGGTCCTGCATTATTGACAATATTTTTTGTCTTTCTTATTCTTGAACGACTTAAACTAACCTTTTGTTTTCATGCTATGACCAGTGGGGAAACTGAAGGTTCAACTGATGGAAGCAACACAAATGGAGTTGGGGTATGTGCCTTTCTAATGATAAATCTATGCATCTCAATTTAGTAGATTTGTATGCATTGAATGAAAGTAGTAGATACTAATATGATTCTTTTTGAATTCTAGGTCAGTGAGAGAAGTAAGAAAAGGAGCTGTGAGACAACTCCTGATAACTGTAAGAGTTTGATCTCTCAGTTTTTCACTTAATTGACAGTTTAGAAGAGATAGAAGAAATTGTGGAAGAACTCTGCCGCAAACTGAAATTTCGTTCCATTTATTGTTCCCTACTTGAGTATTCTATGGCACTAGGCTTGTGACTGTTGCCATATATGTCATGCAAAAAAAGTACCTATCTAGTCGTGTTACATTGCAGAATGAGATAGGGCATTATTAATTAAGATTTTGTAGCTTTGATAAATTTAGCTCTTAACGTCTAAATGAAATGTCTGGAAGTGATATGATCAAACTTCTAGACCTTTTTCTTGTAGATATTCACCCACTTCTGGATTTAGCATGCATTCATTATGTTGGGGACTTGCTGTGTATCCATCAACATTGCTTTTTATTTTTTATTGGATTTTATACAAAGTAAATGCATTTGCTGATCTGTTGGTTCTTCGATTTCAAATAGCTGGTGATGATAAGAGTCACTCACGAAGATGTCAACCTAGTGGCGAAGTAAGTAATGATGCTGAGAAGGCAATTGTCGCTGTTAGTCCTGGTAAGGTTGCAGAGAAAGTGACGGGAACAGTACTTTCTCCTAGCATGACAACTTTGGAAATGAGAAATCCCGCCAGTGCACATATGAAAGCTAGCCCAACTAATGGTTCACCACTCAGCCCTGCACTGCCAAATGAAGCCTGGTTACAGGTATATAGCACAAGTATCAGGTGAAATATAATTTTTTGTTTATTTCATAGTGACCTCCAGGTGTTTATACGATTCTTCCTAAATTTTATGAGAATATTTTCCCATTTGAACCTAATTCCTGTCATTGTAACGATGTTCAGAATGAGCGTGAGTTAAAGCGGGAGAAAAGGAAACAGTCTAATCGGGAATCTGCAAGGCGATCAAGATTGAGAAAACAGGTAAGAGGGTAGTGTCCTCACGGCATATAGAAGCAATGGTTATTGATACGTTTATGTAGCCGATGTTTAAATATGGATGACTACCATTCTGATCTCTAAACTGCTCCTTATTTCCCCCTCCCTTCAGGCTGAAGCTGAAGAATTGGCAGTGCGAGTGCAGTCTTTAACAGCAGAAAACATGACACTCAAATCCGAGATTAACAAATTAATTGAGAACTCAGAGAAACTGAAGCTAGACAATGCTGCTTTAATGGTATAAGTTTGTCTCATTTCAGTTTTTCTTCCAGTTTTCAGATTATTATTGAATCATTATCCTAAAGGGTGTGATTGAAATGTTAATCCTTGTTTGGATTGCACAGGAGAGACTGAAAAATGAACAGCTAGGACAGACAGAAGAAGTGAGTTTAGGTAGGATTGATGATAAGAGGCTGCAACCTGTTGGAACAGTAAACCTGCTAGCAAGAGTCAACAATTCTGGTTCCTCCGATAGAACAAACGAGGAGGGTGAAGTTTATGAGAACAGCAGCTCTGGAGCAAAACTTCATCAGCTACTTGATACCAACCCTAGAACTGATGCAGTGGCAGCTGGGTGATTGATGGTACACCCCTTACGTTGAGATCTTAATATATAGTCTGATATGTGTAATTTTGGCGTAATTATAAGTCCAAAATTACTGCTAACTACGGAAGAGGAACAGCTAATAGGATTGTGGAATTTACAGGATTTCTAATTTTACCTAATTGTAGTTTACAGGTCCAGAGAACCAATGTGTGTGCTCTTTTAATTTCCTTTCTTTTACTCTTTTTCACTTCCGAGGTGGATGGTGGCTATAACAACAACGTATGTAAATTTTAATCTTCGACATACTAAAGACTTGATTGTGGGAATGCTATGGAACCTAAATGTTTTGGTTTGGATGATGTTACTTGTTACTAGTTCCTCAATTGGACAAACTAAGAAAAAACAACAATATCCCGTCATTTTGTTTGTCTTGCTTAGATTCATATATAATGTTAATTCCAGATACCTCTTTTTTTGTTTTTTAGCCTATGAAAAGTACAGTAAATTGGAACAGGGAGGTGCAAGGAGTCCACCAGACACGTGTCATTTGATGAGAAGAATGCATTGCTACCTAAAAATAACAATTTCGTATGGCAACAAATTTGTGTGTTTGGAATATATACCATGTTAAAAATTAGGGCTGAAACGAATAAAAATACTTACATATTGTTCGTTCAATTTAGGACTTTCTACTTGCCAACTTAACCTGGAAAAGGAAGAAATAAAATACATTTGGGTCTCTGGTTCCACCAATAATGAATAAGTTCACTTCTTTGAAACATACTTAAGTTCACTTCTTTGAAACATACTCTGGATTTCTGACTTGTGCTGCCATGACTACCTCACCTCTGGTGAACTCATCCAAAAATTGAAAAGCAAACCACCACTGATAGCTATTTGTTGTTTGTTCTTCTTTAAGTTGAGAAAATATATTATTCTTGTTTACGTTTTCTATCTTATTATATTGATGCTGCCAGAAGCAGCCAACATTGACTATTTTTTTCTCTTTGCCGGCCAGACGGTTATTTTAGTTGGGGGCACCGTTATGGCAATAAATTAAATTCGAAGCTCAGCTTCCTCGTTTTTGGTTAGGTACGTAGGTACATATGAACTGAAGAATAAATCAAGTTGAAATAATCATCACCAGTCCCCACTTTGCTTGATCACGTGACTTTATTATTCCAAAAAATGACTTTAGTTGGTTATTCATATAATTGGATAAAATAATTTTCACTTGGTTGAATGAAGCCAAGGTCATTTCAATTAGTAAAGGTTTTCGCGATATGTTTCCTCCCTGAATGCTTGCTTACTAGGCAAACGAGGATACTCCTCAATGTGTTCCTCTAAAATTTCTCTATTCTCAAGTATGAGTAACCATTTTGAGGGGGACTCAAATATATATACAACAACGTGTATCACCACACAGTGCTAGGATTTGTCCTGAATTTCTTAGTGTTTTACTTCAGAAAGTATTTCGTAGTGGAAAAGATATTTCCAAATAGGAAAAGATCTATTTCCTATTAGATCTCTATTAAATTGCAGTAGATTAATTTAATATTTTAAATTTAAAACTTATATAGCCGAAAACTATATAAAAAAATGTTTGAAGTTGCAATCATTCTCATACTGATACTCCCTTGTTGACCCTCTTACTAAAAATATTTGCTTCAATTTAATTGTTTCATTCAAGAAATCAAGAAAATGTTATTGTGTCCTTCCGATACTACCCCTATTATTAAATGATTACATAAAGTGTAATAATACGTAAATTTATATTAACAAAGCATATTTAATAAGATCAATTTCGTAAATAAATTCCTAATAAATATTTTTAGTGTCAAATCAACAATGACCAACTATTCTGAAACGAAGAGAGTATATTTGTCCTGAATTTCTTAGTGTTTTACTTAGAAAGTATTTCGTAGTGGAAAAGATATTTTCAAATAGGAAAAGATCTATTTCCTATTAGATCTCTATTAGGTTAGGTTTATTCTTTCTTAGAAGAAGGAAAAGATTTCTTTACTATTAGATGTCTATTAGGCTAGGTTAATTCTTTTAAGAAAACAAGGGTTTTATAATTCTATAAATAGAACAACTCTCTTCTTTAAGTCATAACACAATAGCATCCACAATGTAGTCTATAACACAATTGCATGTGTCTTCTGAATTGTCACCACAATGGTTTGCAACTAATAGCTTACGCCTTCTCGATTTCGAACCCAACACATAGTGGGGTCTGGGAGATGGGGTGTACGCAGACCATACCACTACCTCAGGTGAAGTAGAGAAGCCATTTTCGATAGACCCCCAGCTTAGGACCGACACAAATATATATATGTAGTATTAATTACTCCCTCTGTTCCATTTCATTGATTAACGACTTGACATTCCCCTTAAAAATTACTTTTTTATTTATTTTTATTTGCCACTATTTCATTCTCGAGGTCAATTGACTGAACTTCAAAATTAAATTGCAATAGATTAATTTAATATTTTAAATTTTAAATTTATATAGACGAAAACTATATAAAAAAATGTTAGAAGTTGCAATCATTCTCATACTAATACTCCTCTGTTTCAAAATAATTGACACTCTTACTAAAAATATTTGCTTCAATTTAATTGATTCATTCAAGAAATCAAGAAAATTTTATTATGTTCTTTCGATACTACCCCTATTATTAAATGACTATATAAAGTGTAATAATATGTAAATTTATATTACCAAAGCATATTTAATAAGATCAATTTCGTAAATAAATTCCTAATAAATATTTTTAGTGTCAAGTCAACAATGACCAACTATTCTGAAACGAAGAGAGTATAATCAAAAGTACTCCCTGTTCGGTTTTACTTTTCATATTTTGAATTGACACACTCATTAAGAAAAACAATTAATAACATAACTATTTTACCATAGTTTTTCTATTAAATGATGTTTACATTGCATTTTGAAATTAATTTGGAGAAAAGACAATTAATGCTAAGGGTAGAATAGAAAAAAAAGTTTTTTCTTGATATGTTAAAATGACAAATAAAAGTAGAAATACAATTAAGAAATTAATGACAAATAAAAATAAACGAAAGGAGTACATATCTTAAAATATTGTTCAAAGATAATTAAGTGTGACTTCGAAAAGTAACACAGTGACAAGTAAAAAGCGACCAAAAGAAACTTTATTTGTTTTAGTAAATTATTTTTATTAATTATATCTTGATAGTACTACTATTACTTTATATAATTATTTATTAAGAAGTGTAGAAAATAATACTACCTCCCATCTATTTTAATTGTGGTTCCAACTCAACTGAAAATCTATCCCAAATTAATTCTCACTTTAGGAATTGAAGACCAAAATTGACAATTCTTCCAACTATACTCTTACTATTTAAGGAAATTAAATATGCACAATATGTAAAAGGAAAAATCATTATACTTTTATTAAATAAAGATAACTTAGTAAACTATAATGTTTCTATTTAACTGTTTCTTAATGAGCGTAAAAAAGAAGAAGCTAAAATGATAGTAACAATAAACCGGAGGGATCTAAATAAATTTTTCTTGATTTGGTAGAATATGATATTACTTCATCCGTTCAATAATATTTGTTCACTGTTGACTTTGCACACGTGTTAAGAAATAATAAATAATAAGGATAATTTTACTAAAGCACCCTTTAAATTTACTTAATAAACTTAATGCTTTGAGAAAGAAATAGTATTTAATAGCAAGATCGAAATGAATAATTATTCATCATTTTTTTACAATAAGCAAGTATTATTTGATATCTATTTTTAATAACACGAACCAATATTATTGGACAGGGGGGATAGTATAACTCTTAATTAAGTCGAGAAATGTATGTGTTGTGGAGAAGATCATTCAATGTCCAAACACAAGTTTAAAAGGTAGCGTTACATACAATCCTAGTGATAATAATTTAGTGAACATGTATGTATATGATCATTTACGTAGTAGCAAGTCAGTGTCAGTGAACATGACAGATCTAAACAATAATTTGTTATTCAGATGAAGGAACAATCATGCATGTTTATATTTCATGGGCCAAAGCTAGACAAGCACATGCTACACTCTTATTAAACTCTCCCATGCACAATACGACGCAGCAATTATTTGAAAATTTTGGATTCCGTACCTTTTCCAACTTCTTTTACCATGATATATATTATGTCACACAGATAGGATATATATATATATTCTTTCTCTTTAATCAATCAATTGAATGAGACCCCTGGTATGTGAATGAAACCCACGTATTCATTCCAATTCCATCCAGATATATTTCATGCAGTATGAATGATTAAAAAAACACATGGATTTAATGTATGTGTAACATTAGTGTGCAATTAAAAACTAGTGGTTGAAATCGCTTGTATGGTCCTTTGTTATTATCGTGGTGAAGTTAGGGGTGTAAAGGGTTCATTCAAATCTTCTTAGTCGGAATTAATTATAATGTGTATAATTTTCTTTTATGTATATAACGAAGATGTGAAATTCCCTCTAGTATTTCTTCGTTTTTTTTTTTTATATGTATAAAATAATTTGAATTTTTTTAGTGAAAAATCCTGCTTCGCCATTGTTTGTAACTGTCAATATGCATGGTCCATTCTTAGTTAAGTATGCATTTAATTTTGAGAAACCTTTTAAGTCTTTTGAAAAAAAAAAAAAATCCCAATTGATGATAAGAAGATGGAACTCACTGCTCGCAAGGACATGATTGAGTGGTTGGGAGGTGGGTTTCTCATGTGGGAGCTAGACCAGGTATCGAATTCAGCCTCTGTCTGTCGCTCGACCATCAGCTAGTCAAATGAGGCTTGCCTAATGCGGTTTAATTACGTATGTGTGGTTTGCGAGCTATCGCACATCGAACAGGTTACCACCAAAGTGCTCATACAAATGGCAGAGGTTGTAGATTTTCCGAGGGTTCCAGAAAAAAAAAAGAAAAAAAAAAGAAGAAGATGCATGGACCTGCCCTGCGTGCGAGTCTATTTCTTTTCCTTAGAATTACAATGTCATTAATTACAAACATAATAGGAAAGATGAACAAGGACCACAACTTTACATTTGTCTTTTTTTTAAAACAATTTTCCTGGCTATAGAAAAACATATAATTATATGTAACAGGAAAAAAAAAACTAAAGAATGATTGGAACTTTATATCCTAGTCAGAATCCAATGTGTTGTACGTCAAACATCATGTGTTTGATATAATCTCAAGGGATATGTATGTGTGTTTTAAGACGTAAGAATTGAAAACTCAAGTTGTCTTCACTTGGAGTGACTCATTCATACTGCCAAATGAAAATTGACGATCTGTATTTATGAGCTCAGCGTTCTATTTGACGTTGAGGATTCAATTATTGACTTCGTTTGGTTCACTTACCACGGTAAATTACACAAATACACAACTTATGTTTTCAATATTACAAAAAATCTCAACTCGATAAACATAGTACAAAAATCCCAACCTATAAATAGAATGCTAGGTATATGTTGGCTATGTTGTGTTTATTAATAGGGAGAGAGAGTAAAGTAATTTTAAAAAATGGGAGAGAGTGTAATTACTTCTAAAAGGATTAGTATTTATGTTATTTATACTATTATTTATATGTCTACGTATTAGTGAGTAATAACGAGAGGATTTGGGGCAGCGGTTGGGGCTGCTCTTCCCTTGAGCAGAGGTCTCGGGTTCGAGCTTGGATATGGAAAAATCTTTGGTAGGGAGCGGGCGGAGCGCTACCCTCGGAATGAGCCCTACGCGGTGTGAATCTGAATTATTCTGGCTCCAATTTGAATACCGAGCATCGTATGGAAAACAGAAATAAAAGAGAGAGAGAGATTATTACACAAATGAAGAACTAGAAAAGGACATTCTTATATATGTGCAAGCATATTTTTGTGACACATTTTTTTCCCGCACGCATAAAATAATCGCATAATTGATTGATGAGATTTCTTATAATGATAATTCACCTATTATTAATTACTACCGCCAATCAATCAACCGCTACATTAGTTAGTTAATCAGATACGTATTATACTTTGTTATATCATAAATGAGTATCAAATTTTATGTTGAAATTAATTAATTATTTGAATACCATCCATCTCGTCCCTCTTTGTTAATATCCCAGATTTTAGATCCTAGTATTTTTACGTTATTTTATTACAGACCTTTGATTAAAACAATCGTGATCTGTCATCTGAGTTAAGATTGTATTTAAAAACTTGTGGTGAAATTAATTCTAGAAAAATCATTCGATGTCCAACCACAAAGTCAAATTATGAATTAGCTACTAGGTACACCGTACATACAAAATAACAAAAAAAAGTAAAAAAAAAAGTCAAACTACAGTATATATAACATTAAAAAAAAAAGAAACATATTTTAAAGTTTCTATCTATCTTGATAACATGGCACAAATCTAAAGAAGTATTTCATGTTTCGATGAGGAAACAATAATGTCTGATATTTGATGGGCAAAAGTTGGAGAAGCACATGATAAACTACTAAACTCTCATGCAGAAGGCTAAGCACAATATTTATTTCAATAAAAAAAAGATTGGTTTATATATGGTTATCTCTCTCATGCTTCTTATCTTATGTGCATTCTAGCTTCGAGCTTTCGTCCAAAATTATTTTTTATAATCATGGTATTTGCGTTAATTTGCACTCATTTCGGTTAATTTTATCACTTTTTTGTTATTTTTGACTAAAAATAATAGCGGAATTATGATTTTCATCAAGCAATGTCAAAACATAAAAATTAAACATAGCAAGAAATCAAAAGAATGCAGTGTATCCATGATAAATTAAGTAAAAATTAAAGTTCTTTTCATTTATCTATATATACAGTGTAGTTTTTTTAATAAAAATGTGTCAATTAATACCTCTTCGATACATATAGCTTTGTCATTGGGTATTGAATAACTCTGCTTATCAAGACCTGAATAGAAAAAATTATCTAATAATTTTTTTTTTTTGCTTCCGTTAAATTAATTTTAAGATCTCATAATTTTCGACTCATTTTATCGATTAATTTGCTACATCTACGATGATGATGCCCATGGAATTCCAATTTCATTTAATGTGATTTTGACTTCCATAAGACAGATGGATAATATTCTTTTTGCTATAATTGATCAATCATTTAATTAAGGCTTTGGTTGTATATGAACTTACGTATCTATTTCGCTTTATTCATATATAGTCCATTCATGCATGTACTACTACTACTAAAAAAATTTCTCAAATTAGAAGAAAACAACTACAAAATTATACAATTCCAGTAAGAAAATTTTGATATCTAATATAACGGTGAGATTAACAACTAAGGGGGTGTTTGGTAAGAAGGAATATGTTTTTCATGTATATATTTTGCAAAAAAATTAGTAGTTTTTTTCAATTCATATATTTTTTAATGTTTGATAGGTAAGTAAAATGAAATTATGCTAAAACTATTATATGTAATTCTAGAAAAAATATTATGAGTGTGGAGTGGAATTGTCAAAAGGTGGGCAGTGGAGCTATCGGCTATGGGGGTGGCAATCGGAGACAGTGAGCTTGAAATGTCACGACTTACTTTCTATTCAATTAAGAAAGTTACTTTTCTTATTTATAAAGACAAAAAATATTATTCAAAATATTTCGACCAAATAGTTCTTTGAAGCCATTGTGTCTATTATTAGTTAAATATTTATATTTATTATCTTCTGGGAATTATAACCATTTTATATAATTCTTCTTCCTCAATTGATGAGGAGAGAGGGGATCCATGTTCGAGTCTATAATTATTTTTTTTGAGATCAGAGTGTAATGTTAAAATAAGGATATGATCAATACATTACACCTTAATTTACATAGTTCGAAGACAGAAAGAAAGAAATTCTAGAAATATAAGCATTAAAAATTATTTTCGAAAATAAAGTGATTAGAAATTAAATATGTAAATGCATTATAAATCACAGTTTTTAGAGGAAAGAGAATTCTAAAAAAATGTGATGAAAGAAAAAAAAAATCACTCCCTTAATTTTGACCATGTTAATTAGTTTTTCATTGGAAGAAGGGGAGGGGGAGGGAGTGCGTTTTAATTTATGTGGCGGTGTTTGATTGAGTAGTAATTTAAAAAATAAAGAAAGTGTTTTAAAATTTATGATTTAAAACAAGCCATAGTTAAATTTATAATTATCAATTATTTCACTAAAGATAAATAAGAAATTAAAAGCTAAATTATTTGTAAATAAGAATATATTACTTTTTTAGGACAAAATATAAAGAAAAACATAACATATAAACCGAAACAAAGGGAGGACTAAAAAATACTAATGCATGTAGCAAGTTACTCCTTTCGCTTCAAAATAATTGACCCTATTTCTAAAATATTTGTTTCAACTTAGTTTTTTTTAATGAAATCAAGAGAATTTTATTATATTCTTTCAATACTATTTTTATCATTAAATAACTAAATAAAATGTATATAATTAAAATTCTATTTTTCAAAGCATAATTAATAATGTTATTTTGATAAAATAAACCCCCAATAGAAATTTTGTTAAAAAAAATATCAAGTCAACAAAAGCTAACCATTTTAAAACGGAGAAAGTATGTTAATTTATCATAGTTAAAAAAAGTAAATTAAATTAAGCAATCATACATATTAAATAGGCATTGGACATGTATCAAGTGGTATTTGACAAAAAAAATAAAATTTGTACATCATGTTTGAATATGTTAAAAAATTATTCGATATATCAGAAAAAACGTCCATAATTAATTTGTAATTTCTTTTTCTAGTATTATCGTTTACATCTACTTATTATTTAGCAAATTATTTTATTTATATCTAATGCAGTCAAACTATCAATTACTAGATATTAGCAAGTCCTTAGGAAAACCCCTATATATATTCTAGTTTATGGTTAACACAAATCTATACAAGTTTTTCCTATCTTTTCTCCTATTTCCTTCATTCTAAAAAAGTTGAATTTTCTTCGTCAAATTTCTTATTTTTATTCTCAATAAATCACTAGAAGAGCTTGTCGAATTTTAAAAAATACCTTTCTACTCAAGTGCAATTTTCTTAATATGCCCAAGCTAAATTTTTTCTTCCTTAAAGAATTATTTTATCACAGTAAATCACTGTACCCTCCCCTCTGAAGCTTTGTTTTTGTAGTAGTTCTTTACAAATTTAGTTTTAATTTTAATTTAATGTATAAAATTTCATTTTTATACATATAAGAAGCTATTTTAGCAGTTGTTAGTATTTAAAATCTATGCATATATCGATGTATATTAATTTATAGCTAAATTATCACTGTACCCTCCCCTCGAAAGCTTTGATTTTATAGTTCTTTATAAACTTGTTTTTAATTTTTATACATAAAAAACTTATAGCACCGTTGTATACATAATTTTATTATTATTATTTCTTTTTTAACTCAAGTGATCATAAGAGAATACTACATTTAACTTCTTCCCATTTTTTAAATTTATTTTATTTTCCCAATAAGTCTGTGAAGATAATTTTGAAAATAGAATAGTCACTTGTAGTTGTAGTACCTCCTCGTATCTCTCCAAAAATCCCTCCCTTTTTATTTCCAATTCTTGACCCATTTGCACATCAACTTTTGTACCTCTGCCTCTCTCTCTCTCTCTCCCAAACAAACAAAAAATAAAAACTCAATTTTTGCTTCACCAATTAATTGTTAATGCAGTATTATACTTGAGTTCTTCCAAAGTTTCTAAGTTTTGCTTGCTATAAACCAGGTTTAATACCTTTGTTATTCTATTATTATTAATTTATTATGTGTATATTAAGTCTTAATTGCTGTTAATTAATGCTCTGTTAACTTGTTCTTCCAACTTGTTTTGCATTACACTCTATGCATTGAATAAAGTTTAGATCTTTATTTTATTCATTTTTTTGTTGCTTCCTTCAACTGGGGTTTTCTTTCTTTGCAAGTTTAATTAGTAATTTCTGGAAATATTTGGTACATTTTATTCACTTTTCTACAAATGGGGTTGTCAGAGATTTTAGGTTAATGGGGGTAAAGAAAGACAATTCTTGATTATAGTGAATATGTTGAAAGTTTTGAAATTTGGGGTTTGAATTTTGTGAAATGGGATTTTGTTTGTCTTGTTTTGAGAATTTTGTGGTGTGTGTTAGAGAACTAGTAATAGAAGTTTACTGTAAAAAGTGAAATTTTCCTTTCTTTTTTGTACGTTAGTTATTTCATTAACTTACAAGATTTACTTTTGTCTTTTTTCCTTAGGTGATATCACATGCCACACCGTGAATGTAGCTAGGATTTGGGTACTTCTATGCAGTTGCCAAATGTCACATTTGTTGGTTAGCTTAAGAAGATGATGTTGCTTTTTGTTGTTCAAGCTAGAAGTTTGATTTGCTGATAAAAGAAAGTTGAATTGAGTGAAATACATTGAATGTGAGAGGTTGTGACAAAGTTCAGAATAGAAAAGGAGGATAACGGTTGAAGACTTATTGTATTTTTGGGTGCACTAGGTTACAAGAATCCAGGAATAGATTGTGTTTAAGACAGTTGAAAAAATCCTATAGTATCGGGGGCGTTTGTCTGGTCAATTCATTGCTAGCGGACGTCTTAGGTTCAAATAGCATATTAAGGTGTTCAAAGTTTTTTTAGAGATATTGTGAAGCAAGGGAAGAAGTGCTTTGCAAATGGGGCACTATGCAGCAGTCTGGGATCATGCGGCAGCAATTGAGGTAACAAAAGATTGGAATGGGATTGAACAGGTTGTGCTTCGGAACCCTCAGGGTGCCTCTGTGCGGGTTAGATTCTGTAGACTCTCTCTTACTTTAATTAGATCTAGTTACTTTATGATTCTAAAAGCATCTGGCAGATCATTAATGAAAGAAATCATGTCTGAAATCTTTGATCAATTATATAGTTGTTAATGTCATTTGAAGTGATGTAGATTGGAATGGAATCTCCGATTAGCAGACCCTTACTTCCCCCAACCCCTAATGGTTACTGACAGGTTCCTTTAATTCAGGTTAGCTTGCAAGGAGGACAAGTTACTTCTTGGCGGAATGACCGAGGGGAAGAGCTCCTATTCAGCAGCTGTAAGGTGAGGTTTTCCATTTTACTAGCTGTAAATTCTTACGAGTAAAACTAATATTTTGGCTAGCGCTAGAGATCTAAAGCTTCTAGGATTGGAGCTTTTATATAAGTTTATTTTTTTATTTTATGAAGTTTCGTTTATCTATATCACTTGTCTCTGGTGTTAAGATTGGAACTAGCGGTTTCTCCAATGTTGTAGACGAGACTAGGCAAAATGTGCATAGTCAACTCATTGATGGTGGCTTCTGTTTAAAAAAGGGTGTTTAGTCCTACAATTTCAATTTGATGTAGACTGGATTTTTTAAAGTTAAATCATCTATTTCTTACTTACAATGCTATGCGCCTAATGAAAAGCCGTATTTGTAGTTGAAAAAATGTTAAAGCTGATTCTGTTTCTTATTCTAATTTTGCTCTTATGTTTTAGAGCATCTTCAAGGTTCCAAAAGCTACACGAGGAGGAATTTCTGTTTGCTTTCCACAGGTACATTTGAATATGCAATTCTATCATCTATCTTCTCGAATTTCTTTCTAGAATTGAATATGCAATTCTATCCAACATTTTTTTTTATTATCTTAATTGTGCTGCAGTATGGAACTGGTGCTTCACTTGAGCAACTTGGATTTGCGAGAAATAAAATCTGGATCATTGAGGAGGACCCTCCTTTTTTATACTCATATGACCCACAAGGAAAATCTTTCATTGACTTGCTGCTCAAAGCTTCAGAAGATGATCTGAAGTTCTGGCCCCACGGGTATGGCCTTCAAGCCTAGCAAACTCTAGTTGATTTCAGTATGGAGCTTCAGATGTTGAATCAAAAGCCGTTCATCGTCTGTATCAGAATTTGCGATTGTTTTAAGTTAAATGCATATAGTCTTTATATAAAATCCTCTTTGCTTTTGAAAATGATTTCATGAGACATGGTCATGAAATCAGCACCTATATAAATAGCGAACAGTAGAAGGAAATGGAAGAATAGACTTAAATTGGCTAACTTGGATGCTTTCGGTTTCATGAAACAGGAAGCTCTCAAAATTATTTTCTGCCGAGTTATAGTACTTAGGTCATTGTGACCACGATGTCAAAAATAATTTATAGATGGATATGAAACTGAAGTACTTCTATGCTAGAAATAAAAGTCAACTTTTGACTGCATTTCATGTCAAAAGTCAGTTTTATGCTTACTTGGTTTCTTACAGTTATAGCTTTTGAAGTTACTGATGAGTCTCTTCATTATTTTCTAGTTTTGAGGTTCGCCTTCGGGTTTCACTGGCATCAGATGGAAGCTTATCCTTGATATCTCGTATCAGAAACATCAACGGCAAACAATTCAGCTTCTCATTTGCTTATCACACATACTTGTCTGTTTCCGACATAAGGTATGCTCCCTTTTTGTTCTTTTGTAATTGTGCTCCACTGCTGTACCTTCATACCTTTGCCCCTATGTCCTATCTTAAGGTTTTCGCAAGCTACTTTAAAGCAGACTTTTGCTCATCGTCTGCATCTTTAGTTGAAAGCTATTTCTTATCTGATTTTTCCTCACTTTGTACACTTCCATTTCTTATCCTTTGTACACTTTCTTTCTTCCTGTTTATCAACATTTCTACTGATGTTGGAAGCGTTTATGAGTTTTATCACTTCCCCATTCTCTTTATACCCTTTTTCTACCAAAATTTTGTAGCAGTTCAAATTTCAGAGTACCATTTTGATAGTCATTACATTGTGTATTGCATAATAATTTGATGACTTCTGTTCTTCCCACTATCTTAGACTATTACCTGAATCTTATCCACAGTGAAATAAGGATTGAAGGTTTAGAAACGCTGGACTATCTGGACAACCTGTGCCAGAAAGAACGCTTTACAGAACAGGGAGATGCCATAACTTTTGAATCTGAGGTATATTTTTTCAATACAAGCTACATCAACTCAAAACTTTGTGGTTATAGATGAGAGATGAAATATTATAATTCATGGTGGCATTTTAAAGATATATTCAAGAGTGACCCGTATATAAGATCCTATCACAATCTAACCTTTATAATGAACCTTGAGAAAGACAAGAGGTGGTCCATTTTGTGCTTTATATAACCGCATTAGTTGGATCAATTTAAAATTGAACTAGAGTAGCATTAGTGTCTGTATTACAGCTGTAGAGCTAAATGTCCTGGCATTGTCTTTGCAGCCTCTCCTCAATCTACTTGGCAAACAAATTAAGAGGACCAAGGTGTGCATGAGTGGGATTCCTTTCATGCTTTACCAATTAGATTTAAATTAAAAAAAATTACATAGACAAGAAAATCCGAGTAATTATCAACTAGCTAGAGAAAAATGTCTAGAAGGTTAGAATTAATTTACTTACATCAAAAAAGAGTGTCCATTTGGGGGCAATTCTTGACAAGAAAATAATATCCCAAGGGTTGAACAAAGCTCAATCCACGTCTAACTAATTGAAGTTCCTTCAAATTCGGAATGTAGTACTCTATATCTTTGTATTCAATATCCATATATTTAGGAGAAAGGCCCTTAATAAAATTTAATTCGTCAGTGTATTCAACTTATGTACACTGACGAAATAAATTCAATGTAGGGGCTTTCTCCTAAATATGTTGAATAAAATCATATGGAGTGCTATCTTCAGAATTTGAAGGAGCTTCAATTGGTTAGATGTGGATTGAGTTTTGTCAACTCTTTGGACATTATTTTCTTTATCAAGAATTGCCCCCCAATAGAAACTCTTTCTTGAATTAAGTATATTAATACTGATCTTTAGAATATTTGTTCTAGCTATAAATTGCTGATAATCTCTTGAATTTTCTTGTATTTGTTTTTTTTTTTGCTTATATCTAATTTGTTAAAGCATGAAAGAAATCACTTTGCATACATCGGTCCTCTTAATCTGTTTGCTCCTTTTCACTTTTTTGAAGTAATGCTCTCTTATGACACTTAAATATCTTATATTGCTTCTGAATTTTCTTTGGAAGAAGTTGAAATACACTGAGTTTGCCTCATCGGACGGCATTATTTCTATCTTTATAAATTGATCCTTGTTTCAACTGTAAGGTGTTCCTTTCATTGTACGATTTAGAAGTATTCATTTTTCTTGCAGATGGACCGTGTCTATCTTAGTACCCCAAATCGCATTGCTGTTCTTGATCATGAAAGGAAACGAACATATCTGATAAGGAAGGAAGGGTTGCCAGATACTGGTAAGTATCTTCAATTTAATGTTGGAGGTGATAATGTCCTCATTTGAAAACATCCTTTGTACCCTAAAGGCCATAATTTTTACCTTGATTTTACTTAGTATCTCGAGTCGCTCATTCTTCTCTTAACAAACCTGATAATATCTGTAATCTTGGGAGAGGTACTTCCTCTATTGGCATTACTATTCAAAGATGTAGCATCAATACTTAAAGACATTGACAATTTAATTTTTAGTGCTATAGAAACTTTCGGTGCATTATAGGATGATGGTAGAAGTTGCCAAAGAAGCATCAAATTCCCTGCCAACTCTATTTTGTATAGCTAAAACCTTTTGGTATCTTTGTCTTTTTCAGGGGTGTGGAATCCATGGGAGAAGAAAGCCAAAGCAATGGCGGATTTCGGTGATGATGAGTATAAGCAGATGCTTTGTGTTGATGGTGCAGCATTGGAGAAACCTATCACATTGAAGCCAGGAGAAGAATGGACCGGTCGTGTAGAGCTTGTGGCCGTGCCATCGAGTTTTTGTGATCTTTGATCCTTCAAAGTCTGGGCAGAATTATTATAGTAATGCTCAGCAGCTTAATGAGGAACTGTAAACTCTACTAGGTTTATGCACTTGTTAATGATGATGTTGTGAGGCGTTTATACATTAGTCATTAAACTGTTGTTCATGAACCACCTAAGCCTATCGTTTTTTTAGAATGGCTGCTCGGTGTTTGTCTTTTGAAGAGTAAAGTTGTTTGCATTGCACAAGTATTTTCAGGTTTGTGTACTGGCCGTGTGTGTCTCAATGACAATGTCATTTTGGTCAAGTATAAGATTGAACTTTTCTGTGGTTTGATGCATACACTGCATAGCTTCATTCCTTACTGCCTCCATATCTTATGATTGAATGTTGTGTTCAAAACTAATAAAGCTATTTAGCTTTAATCTTGAAAGACCTGAATGGATATAGGTCCAAATAAAAGCTTTAAATCTGATCATTTTCTCCAAAGCACCTTCATAACAACTCTGCCTAATATTGATATACCTTAGAATGCAAGACTTGTTCCTTTCCACTACTGAAATGAGAACAGTATAATACAGACTGTTGAATTTGACCTCAGCTAGCAAGTAAGCACTCCATCTCTGCGAAAACACATCTAAACACTTTAACTTGATTGCAACTGGAAACCAAGCAATCCCCACTATGTCTCGTGTGGACACCCAATGCTGACGCGACACAAATTTTAGAAGCGTTTAGATAATTATTTTGCAAGTTTAGAGGGTTTACTTGCCAACTGAGGTCAGGTGTGAGTGTTTATGTAGTATGCCTAAAACGAAGAGCAAACAATGGGCTTCATCTATGGTTTACCATAACATAAACTTCTTCAAATACATTTCAAGATAACTTTAACTTGCACATTAATAGGGATCCGTAAATACAAATCCTATAAGCACCGTAACAGGATAGAGAAGACATTAGGGAAGTCAAGAAAGACTAGGAAAAATCATTTCTCCACAAGCTCTCGCAGAATAGTAGCACCGTTAACTTTTTGATTCACCATTGTTTGAAAAGATTGCAGCAGCAAAACCAGGACTCCCTTTTTTCCCTTTGGGATTTGCAGCAAACTGGAAACAAGCAAGAATAAACAGTGGATCAAAGAATCTGCATAGATAAGTACCTCCTGCTTTAAAAAAAATCAAATAGGGAAAGGTAGACTGACTTTTTGAGTATTGTATCATGCAGAGAAGGTAGAAGAATTTTACGTTGTGATTTAAATATAAATTGCAGCTTCTTAATTGGCTTACAGTATTGTAGTCCTAGTGGAAGTGGCCGTATAATACCTTTTTCTCCATTTAAATACAACTTCAGAAACAGCATGCAGAGAACAAGAACATTTTGCCTAATTAAAATATTATATGAACTCGTTAGACTTGCCTCTATGTTGCCACTCTTAACCACCACTAACCCCCCACGCCCCAAAAAAAAAAAACCATCCCACCCCGGGGGAAAGGAGAGGAGGAGATAGAACGTGTATTTTTCTTCTAATGCTGCAAGAATAATATGAAAAAAACAAGCAAGACTTCCACAAATTTTATTTGCTTCTCATTTTCCTAGAGTAAAACCATTAGCAATTTTGACCTAAAAAGTTCACCAGCATTAGATAATCAGGAAGAGTATCATCTTACCAAAAACTCAATAGAAGTTCCTCAGACTGTAAGAGCTATACACCTCGGTGAATCTCCAACGTCTTGGTATTTTCCAACAATATCTGAAAAAAGAGCAACAACAGATACTGATAGTAGGAAATTTTACTAGGGAAGAAGGCAGTAAGTTGTAAGTCGACAACTGTATGAAGTAGGGAAGAAGGCAATAAGTTGAAGTCAACAACTGTATGAAGTAGGGAAGAAGGCAATAAGTTGTAAGTCTTACCTCCCGGATGTAGCTATCCACTGCTTTGCAGCCTTCGACTGCTAATTGCATGACATTTTCAAAAATATCCATTGGTAGTTTAGCATCCATCTGCAGCACAGAAGGTTGATTAACCGGGACAAAAAGACTAATTTCAATTGTTATTGCCAATAGGAGTAAACAAACCTGCAGAAGGGTCACTTTGTCCAACTTAGGTAAAATTCCTACAGTGACATCAGCGCCTCCAGCACTGTCTTCCAAGTAGTTTAAATCTGTTTAACGAGTAATCTCAACCAGATTATTCACATGATAATACTGGAAAAGAATGATATAAATTCAAACAAAGAAACGGAGAATCAACTAATTTTCAGAACTAATTTACCAAGAAGAGGCGTGCTATTCAGGTATCCAGCACTGCAAGATGTGACAAGATCACGCATGGGAATCCCGGCATCAGCTAGTGCCAGTGTGGCAGCATTTATGCATGCTGATCTTGTACCTAAATATTGCACTAAACTTACTTAGACTGTACTAGTAGAGGGAAAATAAAATAGAAGAGCTGCAATATACGGCTGCATGCAGCAGCAGGCATACAACAACAACAACAAACCCAGTATATTCCCACATAGTGGGGTTTGGGGAGGGTAGAATGTACGCAGTCCATACCACTACCTCCGAAGAAGTAGAGAGGTTGTTTCCGAAAGACCTCCGGCTCAAGACAAAGGACCGTATTCAAACGACACAAGCATACAACATGATGAAAATAACAGCGATACAACAACCACCAAAAATAAAGTACATTAACCAACAAAGGGCACCCCACTCCCCCAACCCTAGCACTACCACCCAAGCTACACCAAACTCTCTTAACTACAGCCTATGACTTGCCCACCCCCCTTAGCCCTCTACCCTAATACTCTTCCGCCAAATATCTATTCTGATAGGTTGTGGAGGAAAACAACAGAAGAATAGAACACAAAAACACTATTATGCTTACCTCCGTCTGCTTGGAGAACTTGGACATAAATGTCTATCTGAAAAGCAAAATATCAAGAAATTGTAAATGGAGGTTAGACTCCATAACTAATTCAAGTTAAAAATATTAAGTGGACCACGGAACCTGAGAGCGAGGCATCAGATTTGTCAATATGCAAGCTTCCATTGTCTGGCGAATAACAAGAGATATCTCTGTGGATCTCCTAAAGAATGAAAAACAAAGGTATCATCAAATCGACATCATGTAACCAGAAGTCACACAGATTGAGTAACTTTTCTTAGTTAGTTGGTGGTAATCATAGATTGAATATTTTTTCTTGGTTAATTGTAGGTAATTTTACACTGGATTTGTTGTTGTTGTTGTTGTAATTGTAGGCAATCATAGATGATATAAACAAAGAATTGAAACACTAAGATCAGTCATTCATGAACTGTGTTAACTACCTAGCTTCAATTCAAGATAGTTTTAGCATTGTCGAGAAAATTTGTTCATTCGCCTTATGCAGTCTTACCAGAAAAGATCATTCTTTGGGCATTAAGACTTAGAAGTATCCCTAAAATCCTGCTTCTTTTCTACTACAGACTACAGTTAATATCCTAGTATTTAGCAGCATCTTTCATGGCTGGACCAGTGCCTGAACAGTCCCACAGATTTCCATAAGGTTACAGAATATTTCTTTTTTAAATAACCAAGAAATCCCTGAGAACTAACGGCCCATGGTTTAAAACTCGGTGGAAGCCAGTTCCTCTACCCTTCCCACCTAAATCCCGGGCTTGTGTCTGAGGCAGGAGTTGAACCCATGACGTGTGCCAAACCCACACGTCGGTGGCTATAATCTTACAAATTACCCAAAAGCCCAGCACCTATAGCATATGTTTTCTTGTCCATCCAATAACCATTAGTGCTTTATCATGCCTTGCATCTTTTGAACCACTAAATAGCTTCAGTTAAGAGCTTGGATAACTGTTCTTCTACCACCACCAGCTCTGTAGGACTATGTTGCTCGGATTCTTCAAAAATGTCATCGGGTACGAGTCGGATCCTTCAAAAGTAGTGCATTTTTGGAGAGTCCAAGCAACTTAATGTAGGATATTGTCCATTAAATTGTCAAGCACACATGCAGATTTTTTTTATAGTGGAACTGACAGTACTCAGTAGAGCAAGAAGATAACATCGCATGGGTGAAAACACATAAAAAACAGAAGGAAAAAGGACCGACAAGATAACATGGAATCACCTGTCACCCTTTGTTTTTCTCCGGCGATCGCCAGCGCTGAAATTAGCCATGCTATACTCGCATCGTACCTAAAACAGTGGCAATGTAAAGATCATATCATCTCACTTTTAAGGTGATAAATCTTGCAGTCTAAGAATGCATCATGAAAGGTAAAATTTACCAGTGCCTGGTCATTCATCTGTTGGCTCCTGTTCTGAACCTGAATGATGAAACTAACAACTGAGACATTTGAATAAACCTTTCATACAGAAACTAAAACCAATATCCTTATCATTGATCACAATGGTAGTGATTAGATACTTTTTGTAAATGTTCATAAACTCCAGCATACAGTTATCTATCTAATTTGCATAACAGTATGATACTCCTTTTTTTGACAATGGTAACTAAACCAGTGTGATACTTCTTTGGCTTCAAAAATTAAAACATCAACTGTAAATTTTCCCTCATTTTGGATGTTCAAGGCACTGAGCACCAGGGCAAAAAAGGCACTAATTTGATTGTCTATAATTGCTAACATCCAGTATCTTTAGGATCGTTCTTCCACAAAAACTGGACTGGCTGACATCTTCTACATTGAGCATAATGCCGTTCTAAGCGGCTCGTTGCGATGAGGCTGCACTCAACATGATTGAGATCTTTAAATTTAATCTAAACTTCCGCAGACACTATCCAATTTTCAGCTGCAACAGATGTTCCATTTAGAGCTATAATGTTAACACACTAGCACATACAACAATTGATTTTGGTGCAATAATATGACATCTTTTGCACAATTTCTCCCGCTTATTCTAATCCTTCATATAAACATCTAATACATAACACTTTCTATGTTGAAGACAGAAATTGGCAGTTGGACATAAATAGTATGAATTTCAAACTTTTAACTTGAATCAAGATCCTCTTAAATCCGCATGATAAAGTTTACAGTCTAGTTACGTATCTGCTTTTTTTACTATTCATTCAATAAATCATTACTGCAGGGTCAACTGACGACGACAACAAATCGAATTAATCACGGAGAAGATGCCTGAAGGAAAGCATAAATTCATAGTTGTACTTCGTAAATTGACAAGGCTTTCAGAACAGGCAAAGGTGCTTAATTGAGACAGATCTTTTACAATAGCAATATCTTACTTCCTTTTTTTCCAGGCTAAAAACCTTTACCCACCTTACCAAGCCACTATCAACGAAGAACCAATTGACCAGGTTTCTTGGAGAACTTGGTGCAAAAAACTAAACTACCGAACAGGCCATGCCCTCATCCACATAAGAGATTTATCCATTCCCCTTCCGCTACCACACATTTCAAAATTTAGCTAGCAAACCAAAAAAATAAAAAATCTTATTTTACCATGGAAGAGAACGTCACACCAACTGCTATTTTCTACATAGTCAACTTCCCTCCTTTACTTTTCAGTTCAAAACCATCACTTTACCTTGACAATAATGCCACAAACACCAAATAATTTGATTCATAATCCAAAAAGAGTCGAGTCAACAAATTAAGTATGACATGAATTTACCTCCCTAGGACCATAAACTGCAGCAATGACTTTGGTATTACCCATTTCAAACGAAGCGGAACTGCAATTAATCAGAGTAAACACACTTAATTGCAACAACAACAACAACATTCCCAGTGTATTACCACAAAGTAACAGTGTAACAAACAAAAAACATAAAAGCAAACAACAAAAAAGGGATATCACACCGCTAGATAATAAAGGAAACAAGACACCCACAAGGTAATACTATAAACTAGCTATGCGAAAACATAGACATCACCAAAACACCACCAACAAGAGACTACAAGGACAGATACAAACAAAGCACTCTTCCCTAAAATGCAGCCAGTGGCAATCAAACAGATGAGCAATATCAATCAAAAAGCATATCCAAACTGTAGGAGTCAGTGGACTAGGGTAAAAATTTACCCATATCTTGCACCAAACCAAGTTTAACTTAACTCAAAAATCAAAAAGTAGCTACAAACTAAAGTATAAGTTAGTATCCCATGGAATTAGTCAAGGACATCCCGATTTTAAATAAAATAACAACGTAGAGATTAACATAACAATAATGGTAATTAGAAAGAAGTGTAAGCGGTTACCCATCAGCTCTTGACACAACCCCAATTTCAGCACGAAGTTGTCTCATCTGAAAGTAATATAAGAGAAGGAAGAAGAGATGCAAAGGGAAGAAAATTATTAGTGTAAAGAGAGAGAGGGAGAGAGAAGGGAACCTCAATAGGACGGCGCCCATCTAAACGAAGACCTTCAGGATTCACGTACTCCATCTATGTTAGCCCACCAATGCACTGTAGAGCGGCCGGAGAAAGAAAGAAAGAAAGAAGCGGCAACAGTTTTGAGAGTGGGAACCTCCACAGGTTTAAGACCAATTCAGCAAACAGAATTTACCTACTTTAATTTTTCTCATTTTAAAATAAGATAAAAAAAAAAAATTTAATGAAGAATTTAATTATAATAACATATTAAAAATTATTTATTAATATATACTTAAAACATAAAATCATAATCATTGTTTCAACTTCAAATTACTTCTTTTCTTCTCTTTAACCTTTTTTTCTCCTCCATTTTTATTTAAAACTCATTATTTTTTGAATTTAAGTTCTGTGGAGGTCGTTTGGTAGAGTGTATTGAAAAATTAATGCATGCATTAGTTTAATATGTATTACTAATACTTTGTTTGGTATATTTTTGCACCTTGTGTATAACTAATATTTGTATTAATTATACACTCTATTGTGTATTAAGGTGTGTATTATTAATACCTCAAAATCCATGATATTAGCAATGCAATGGATCCAATACATGCATTAATATGATAAAGATACTATTATCCCTCAAAAAAATTCACATTCTTTCCAACATATATATGGAGGATATTTTTGTAAAAAAAAATAATTTAAAAGAAATTATTTAATTCATGTTATTTTTAATACATCAAACCAAACACTGCATAAGAAAAATACAAGCATAACTAATGCAAGAATAGCTAACACAAGCATTACTAATACAAGCATTACTAACACACCATATTTTGCATTATTCTTATACACTCTACCAAACGACCCCTTAGTGTACAAAATATTCTACACTATCAGGTAAACTTAACTTGCTATTGCAGTTTACCTAATTTTTTCTTTTTAAATTTTTATATAAATAATTGGATAACCTGCAATAGCAGGTAAGTTAATTGATAGTGTAAAATATTTTATGCACTGACGGTGCACAGAACTTGAACTCTTATTTTTTTAACTTTCTCCTTTTTGAAACTTTGCATTTTATTTTAAAATGTTCTCTTTTCTCCGAAATTATAAATTTTCTACTCTCCTCTAATTTTAGTATCAATTTTTTCCAAAAAGAATTTTTTTGAAATATATATATAATTTGTCGATAAAAAAAGATCGATGATTAATTTGTCGAATTAATTACTATAATCGGTTAGTTATTGAATATCATAGAAGACGATGTATAATATCGGTCGGAATGATAATTGATTCGTCCATATATCGGTCAAATCGATAATCGAACTGTCCATATCAATTAGATCGATAATAAATCGGTATATATCGATTAGATCGATAATCGAATTATCCATATTAGTTAGATTGATAATAAATCTGTATATATCGGTCAGATCAACAATTGATCGGTCTATGCAGACCAATTTTTTGATTAATTTATAATTTTTAAAAGTTTTTGATAGATGGTGTTAAAATTCTTGACTAGTGGTGATGTGTGGACTAATTTGCAACTTTTAAAATCTGTATCTAAATTTTAAATCATAAATAAATTAAAATATTCAAAAATGGGTCATTTCACTAAAATAAAAACTTGTGGCCTATTTAATTAGGGGTGAAAATCATTTTCACCCCCGACTTTGATTAAAAAATCAAACTCCTCCCTCAACATTGAACAATAATCATACTCCCCTCTTTTATCCCATGCAATGTCCATTTTGTCCTTATAATTTTAATTCATATTTATATAATATCTTTTTATATTATATGTAATAAATATTTTTTTAACATGGATATTTGTAGCATTTTATTTAAGTTTATTAACTTTATACGCAAATTAATACTTTTTATAAATTTATCACAAAATTCAATGTTATTTTTTAAGATTGTTATATTAGTATTATATGTATTAAAGAGTCGTTTGGTGTGAGGTATAATTATAATAATTTAGAGATAAAGTTCATAATTATTTATCCTGCGTTTAATTAAATGTATTAGGTAGTCTCAAAATTAATTTTCGCATCATTTATACCACAGTGATGAGATAAGTTATCTCACACACATGTTAGTACAACTTATTTTGTAATAACTAATCCCGAAATAACTTGTTTCCAAACAACCCACCCCTAAGTGTGTATATATACATATGTATGTACATGCATGTGCGTATATTTTCGTGTTTTATCACTCTCTTACTAAATTCATTTCGAATTACTTAACTTTTTGTTGATATAACACAATCCTTAAAAAAAAATTACTTAGAGGTATATTTTGCTAAATTATCCTTATTAATGATAATTTGAAACTTTAAATTTGTCTATACTGTTACTTTATATAGTTATTTAACACTAAAGGGTAGAAAAAAAACATAATATAATTCTCTTGATTTCACAAATTGAGCAGATAAATTAAAACATTTATTTTTAGTATGAGGATCAAGAATTATCTATTGTCTATATCAGTAAATAAGCTGTGATTACCATTAATATAGTATTACATATTTTAGAGAAAATGGTGTATTACCCCCCAACCTTTAGTCGAAATTCCAACTACACATAACCTTTAGTCGAAATTCCAACTACACATTCAACCTTTAAAGGAGACCTATTACCCCCTAGACTTTTTTTTACCGAATTTATTACCCCCTAATTGCTGACGTGTCAATGGACGTGACTACACGTCCATGGGTGCATCAGTTGACTCTTTTCACTTTAAATTTTTTATTTTTTAGTTGCCACATCATTATTTTTAATAATATAATAAATATTATATTATATTATATATTATTCAATTCTCTCTTCTCTTTCTAATTAAGAATTTCTAATTTCTCCACTTTATTAAAGTGTGTGTCCCAACAGTCTAAACTCATCTTCTTCGATGAGACTTTTTAGCCATTATAAAGCAAGCGTAAAACACTTAACCTTCCCGTTTTACTTCTACTTATCCAAGATCATCGAAAATTTTAAAATCGATATTGTTCATTATTTCCGACTTCAAGGTCGTCGTAAATTTTAAAGTAGGTATTGTTCATTATTTTCGACTTCAAGGTCGTCGAAAATTTTAAAATTCTCTATTGTTTCTAACTTTAAAGCCATCAAAAATTTTAAATTCGGTATTATTCATTGTTCTCAGCTTCAAGATCGTTGAAAATTTTAAATTTGGTATTGTTCGTTGTTTCTGGATTTAAGATCGTCGAAAATTTAATAATTAATATGGTCATTGTTTCCCACTTCAAGGTTGTCAAAAATTTTCAAATTCGATGTTGTTTATTATTTTCGACTTCAAGATCGTTGGAAATTTCAATTTCGGTATTGTTCATTATTTTCCACCATCCCGCCACCGTCGCCACTACCGGATTCACCATGAAATTTCAGAATTCCTCCTTAACTCTTGAATTATGATTCTTCAATTTGTATATAAAATTATGACATTTTGAAAATCAAATTCTTTGTTAAAATTCAAAAATGATAATAAATTTCTCCACTATCTCCCTCGTCGTTCCTACCACCTGCGACAACTGTAGTGTCGATGAATGGTGGTTTCTCCACCAAATCTTAATGGTTCCATTTCAAGATCAAGAATATTCCAACCCTTTTTAAGATTTACTGCCAATATACCTAACAAGTCTAATGATTAAAGAATACAACACCTTCAGAATCTCAAAACAAGAAAAAGACTCAACCTTTTCAAGAATCCAAAATTTGCATAAAGGGTGTCACCAAAACTAATTGTCTTTTTCAAACTAAAGTTTTTTCAAGAATCCAAAATCTGCATAAAGGGGGTCACCAAAACTTATTATTTCTTTCAAACTAAAGCTTTTTCAAGAATCCAAAGATAGTAAAAGGGTAATCTTGAAACTTTCTTTTTCTACCCAATTTTGGATCAAATGTGAACAAAAATTGAAAAAGAAACTTGTGTTATGTAAAGCAAAAGACACGAACTTATAACAACAATAAGATGATTGCTTGAAAAGCCACAACCAAACGTTTAGATTAGAACAAAAATCTTTTAAAAAAAAGAGATGAAATCTTGGTTTAGAGATAAGAGAGAGAGTAGAGAGGGAGATGAAAAAGTTTAGAGAGAAGAAAGAGGAGAGAGGAAGATTAAAGTGAAAGGATGAAAGAGTTTTTTGTTTTGTTTAGAAATGAAGAATATTGGCATGGGCCCAGGCGCGTGGGATGCACCGATCTGTTATTACTTGATTTATGTTGACACGTCAGCAATTAGGGGGGTAATAAATTCGGTAAAAAAAAATTTAGGGGGGTAATAGGTCACCTTTAAAGGTTGAGTGTGTAGTTGAGATTTTGACTAAAGATTGAAGGGGTAATAGACCATTTTCTCCATATTTTATAATTTATATAAATAAATATAATCTTTAAAATTTGACCTTATTTTTATTCGAGAAAAATATCTAGCATCCCCGAACTATGACCAAATTTGCTACGACGCACGTCAACTTCACGAGGGTCCTATTACCCCTTAAACTAAATTTTAGCGTATTTTTATCAATCTTTTTAGCTAATGTGATACCTTTTGTCAATCATTTTAGATGGCGTGACACCTTTGATATGGACTCCATTTTATGTAATAAAGGTGTCACATTAGCACAAAAAAATGATAAAAATACGCTAAATTTGAGTTCTGGGGTGTAGACATACAATATTCAACGGGTCAAATTCATACAAAAGATGAATTTAATTCATGATCATTTGAGTTTATTAACTAATTTGGGCCCTACAAATTAATTAGTCCATTACACTTGGAAGCCCAAACTCATCAAGTGACGTGGCATCCCAGTCAAATCCAAGACCAATGAGACGCCTCCACATGTACAAATGATGTGGAAATCTCATCAAATTGAAGAACCAGTCAAGAGTCGCCAAGTGTCAAAGTGACATGTTTCGGCCAATCACAAACAACTAGGCCTACCCCCTACAACTATAAAGAGGGGGTAACATGACATGCTAAAAGGAAAAAAAAAAGAGAAACACTTTGACAAGCATTGACAACGTCAGCATTGACTAGCAAGTTCTTGAAAGGAGCAATCAACGGAGTTTTTCCTGGAGATTATTCCAAAATGACAAAATACTTTCCAACATCCCAGACGATTGAAATATGTCTCTAGAAGTCCAAATCATCCAACGATTCGGGAAACACGCTACTGAAGGCCCTCGAATCATTGCTAAATTTAGGAGAGAAGAATCAAGAGAATAACGGAATTGTACCCTCAAGATTCATATTAATAAAATTATTATTCTCTTTTATTTATTTTTGCTTGCAGTTGATTTTCCGTACTCCACGAAAATTTGTTGCGAACAAATTTTGGCACACCCAGTGGGAACGATTCTGCTCTTCATCTCTTCCTCTTGCAAATCGGAAGCTACAAATTCTTGATTAAGTCATTGTGTAAAATTGATTTTCGGGCAACTTTTTCGATGGATCCTTATTTGAAGCTTGAGTCATGGCATTGTCAAGAGAAAGGTTGGGACTCTTCAACACACTTGGAGGATTCGGGCTTGTGACACAATCCTCACCAAATACATCATCACCAAATATATTGCGGAAAACGTCCACAAAACCCAACTAAAAAAAAAGGTTAATATTGAGAAAAGCGGCAAGTTCTGATATTAAAGAAATAATCATTACCTGATGTGCCAAATCATCCAAAGGCATTGTTGAGCCAACGACACCATCTTCAAAGTTAGAAGTGTCAATACTTATGGAATCCAAATCAGCAAACTCACGATGTTGATCGCTTAAGCCCTTATGTTTTTTCTTCAAACGCTTTCAGTGTGGTTCTTGGCTAGAATTGTTTTCATTCGAACTAGAGGCAGCACTACCAATAGCAACTCTATTGAGTGAAACAGGTGGTTTGGATGCGTCACTGCAAAATAGCACAATGTCTAGCAAATTTTCTACGTCTTTACCTGACGGGCTAGAAGTTTTCTTTCTTTTGTGGACAACGTTGATCACTTCGGAAGTGGAGATGTCTACTGCCTTGGGAGCTGATGAGGTTTTTTTTACTCTTTTATCCACATGTGTATCTATGCCCTTTGAATTTTTAGATTTAGTAGCGACTTGGACAGATTGAGCAAGATTGCCCATTACCACCTTGGACTTCGAAGAGAGAGAAATCTTGCCTTGACCATCCAGCTGAAGTTGGTCTCCTTTGGTTGATGAAGGGACATTATTTTTCTTTGGACCTCTTAAAATAATGTGGGTATTTCTCTTTAACATAGTCTCTCGATGGGCTGACCACCAATCCAAATATTCTCGAGTCATAAAAGGTCCATTGTCCAACGAACGCATTGGTATGTTAAACTTTGACAAGTTTTCAAGACGAACACAAGAATCCCAAAGTTGAACCAAAGCTAGCAGCGAACCGTCAAAATGATGTTTTTTCAGAATGCCGAGAACGTCTTGACAAAATACAAATTGACGACTAAATCGATGAGGGCTATAAGGCTCTACGATCAGATCATCATCATGCCTCAAAGTGACAAAACTTGAACGAAGTCCTATGAAGAAGTCACTCCAAGAATTGGACAATTTGCCACTATCATCAATTTGTACCTCTTTTCCTTGTAGCAAGGCAAAATGAGGAAGTTTTTTTATATTGACTTGTTGAAATAACTTGCGAGCATCAATAAGGTCAAATTATTTTGCCATCTTTTCTCCTGAAATTAGCCACATTTACACCCCTCGCTGCGGACGGTTTACATGGTAATAAGTTTCAAAATACTCACTTATCCATCCATAAACATAATGGATGGGGAAGAGTGCATGGCAGGACCCCAAGTTTGAAGAAGTAGAGATCTCCCGGAGGCCGCGATAGATGCTTGCAAGAACTAGGACCGCTAAAGAAAATTTTTCTCCATGAGCCATCAAGCTTGCGACTTTGAATATGCTAGCACAAATACAACCAGCCTTCTTGTTGGGGAGTAAAAATTTACAGAGCCAACATGCAAGGAAAACCGCCAAATAAGTTTCATCTCTGAGTGATTCTTCCACGCCTAACTCAAGAAAAGGGGCATTCTCTTCTTCGGTTCATAGTAAAAAATTCATGTCAATATTTTCCAATGGGTCATGGTTCATCCTTGGCTTCGTCTGATTTTTTGACATCTTTTGTGAAGGCTTAACATATTTTCTTGGTCCTCGAAACCAGAAATTAGTCCAATAAAAAAAAAGACATCATCAGTGACATCCTTTGTAAGACGGTAGAATGCCGAAAATAAGTGTGAGCAGCTTCTAGGGAGAAAAGGTTTCCCTTTGTCATCCACATATGTCAACTCCTTAGCCGAGGGGATAACTTCGTCATAAAATGACCCATGAACACGAAGGCCTCCGATGTTTCTCAAGTCCCATAAAGATATGGATAACTCTCCAATAAAAGTAGAAACTGTGTTTGTGGATGGACGCCAATTCTCACAGAAGGCCTGGAGCACATTATCGTTATGGTCATACGTGAACAATGAAGCAAAAAAAGCATCATGTCTTGTTTCTCTCCAAGGTATCCTTATTACGGGCAAGGACGTCTTCTATCTACTCTCAGTAGCCGGATATATATCGAACCTCCCCAAAGCCAGAGAAAGGGACACGCCAACTGCTAAGGCTTCCATTGCGACTAGGAGAGCTCACAACAACACCATTTTGATGTGTAGAAGACTTCAAAAGGAGAATATTTTCAGTCATAATTTTGCCCGAAAAGTTATCCATGACGTCCTTAGTTTCCGTCGTTGACCATTCTGTCAGATGGAGGGAAGTTTCCAGTGTCTTTCTAACAAATGGGAAAGCGCCAATCACCGGAGGATGAACTTTCAATTTGAGGGCTTTGGCATGCGAATCTGATTTATTTTCCACGATCTCAAGGCAAGGGTATGGAGTTACACGATCGTTAAAACCAGTCATTGTTGGAGATTAGAAGCACCCTACACCGTTCCTGAGGATTAATAAAAGAATAGAGATTAACCGTTATGAACACACAAGTTTTAAAAAAAAATAGGAAACAAAAGAACCTGAAGTTGAGTGTAAAAAAAAATGAATAGCTCGCAATTGCATTCACGTATATCGTATTTCAATCACACAAATTTGAGCGAGCAAGAGGAAACAGGCTGCTATAAAAGTTACAGTTACCCGATGAGCAGTTTGTGGAGTCAATCGTATTGGGCAAGGCTTCACCGTCCGACGATCGAGCACAATCGAACACTTTTTTTTGGTGTGTGGATACCTAGTGCTTTGATGAATTTTATCTACAAGGGGAAATCTTATATAGAAGTTTGGAGGAGAATTTCAATTTCATATATAAGGGAGGTTGTAGCAAGATTGGAAGAAAAGATCCCTAGGAATTTCAAGTTTCCAAGTAGCTAAAAGAAAATTACCATGTTTGAAAAATTTCTTTGAAAAAAAATTGATTCTTTTTTGAGGATCAAAGGAAAGTTAATATTTTCTTGGTTCAAAAGTTCAATGCAAGAATCTTTACTAACATGCAAGGGCAGTAAGTTAATGATTTACTCAATATGGTCCTATTTCAAATCCATATGGAGGAGTATCAATATTGTCTAGTGTGTAATGACTTAGACAAATATTAGGGGTCATTGATTTCACGCTTAATCAAGAGAAGAATTTTCGCTATGTAAAAATATGTGGCGAAAATTTTAGATCACTCACAAGTGGCGGTCTACCTAAAAGGCACCGACAAGAAGCAAGTACGTTTAAAAAAAATGAAAACATATTCATAGGTACTTCAAGTCTCGTCGTCAAGTTTCGGCAAGCCTACAACGTCGACAAGTCTCGAAGTAAAAGGCATTTGTAGACATACAAAATTCAACGGGTCAAATTCATACAAAAGTTGAATTTAATTCATGATCATTTGGGTTTATTAACTAATTTGGGCCCTAAAAATTAATTAGTCCATTTTGTTAAATTCAAGCCCAAGGTCCATTACACTTGGAAGCCCAAACTCATCAAGTGACGTGACATCCCAGTCAAATCCAAGACCAATGAGATGCCTCCACATGTACAAATGATGTGGAAATCTCATCAAATTGAAGAACCAGTCAAGAGTCGCCAAGTGTCAAGGTGACATGTTTCGGCCAATCACAAGCAACTAGGCCTACCCCCTACAACTATAAATAGGGGGTAACATGACATGTTAAAAGAAAAAAAAAAGAAACACTTTGACAAGCATTGACAACGTCAGCATTGACTAGCAAGTTCTTGAAAGGAGCAATCTACGGAGTTCTTCCCGGAGATTATTCCAAAACGACAAAATACTTTCCAACATCCCAGACGATTGAAATACGTCTCTAGAAGTCCAAATCATCCAACGATTCGGGAAACACGCTACTGAAGGCCCTCGAATCATTGCTAAATTTAGGAGAGAAGAATCAAGAGAATAACGAAATTGTACCCTCAAGATTCATATTAATAAAATTATTATTCTCTTTTATTTATTTTTACTTGCAGTTGATTTTTCGTACTCCACAAAAATTTGTTGCAAACAAGGGAATAATAGGACCCCTGTGAAGTTGGAGTGTGTTTTAACAACTTTGACCATAGTTCGAGGTGGTACTAGAGGCTTATCTCTTTCATTTATTGTTTGTATTTTCTGCATTGAAATATGTTTATAAAATTAGTAGTACTTATTATTTTCACTTGTAAAATAAATATTATAGTTTTGATTGTTATTAATAAAACTAATTTTCTTATTATGCTAATTTACTTCATAAAGATCATCATTAGCTTATATATTTCTTACTTTTTTTTTTCTAGAAGATAATGTTTATGTTTTTATGCAAATTTTGTTATATGAATAATGTTTATGTTTTTATGAAAAAATTGTTATATGATTTTTTTTTAAAATAAAAATATGATGATTTTAAAGAAGTTAAAAAAAAAAGAATAAAAAAATTGATGATAAAGGGTAAAACAGGAATTTAAAAAAATCAATTAGGATAAAGGGGGGACTATGATTATTGTTCACAGTTGAGGGGGGAGTTTGATTTTTAAAACAAAGTCGGGGAGGGAAAATGATTTTGACCCATTTAATTAGGGAAAAGGACATGGTATGACCATTTTTTTAAAAATGGTCCACATTTGAAAAGGTGGACATGTTGTAGCATTCAGCTAAAGTAATTCTCCTTTTTTGTCATTTAGCCCAATTTGGCACATGCAATCTCTATACTCAATTGATACACTTTTATACCTCATTAATACGCTTTTATATTATATTGATACACTAAAAAAAAAAAAATCTATGCAAGCACATGCAGTTCCTATACCCAATTAATACTCTTTTATACCACATTGATACACTTTTATGCTACATTGATACACTTACAGTGTCCATATACTCAATTGATACTCTCTTATACTAGATTGATACATTTTTAGAATGCATGTAAAACTATATAAAGTCGTATAAAATCTGTATCTAAATAATAATTGTAGTTAAAAATTGTATAGAATGTGTATAAAAATGCTATAATTATTATATAGAATATGTATAGAAACTGTATCGTTATTATATATAAATATATATCTTTAACAATTGTATTATATTGATAGTATATGGTATTTTATTTTATTGTATAAATAAGTAAAACTAAACAAAATAAATAGTACGTTATTTTAATAATGTTATATCACTTAAAAAAAATTGTCATGTAAACGGTTTAGAATAAAATTATAAATCTACCTAAAAGTTCAGTTGAATTGTCCAGCGTCTACTTTGACTTTTGAAAGTGAAATGGACTAAACTTTGTATTATAATTCAATCAATCTGAACAGGACTAAAGTTGACTAAATAATTTGTTTATTTGTTTGCATTTGTGTTATCTTAAGTTAAATTGCTTCCACACAAATCTCAACTAAAAATTACTATAATATTTCACACAATGGCACAAGAATTGATATAACAAGATGTTCAAGTTCCAACAATAATAATCCAAAAAATAAAATCCAAATGCAGATTAAAGTACAGTAAGGCACTATAATAATATCTTATTATGAGATGCTAAAAAAGAATAAGGAGCCAAAAAAATATGGGTCCATTAAAGATGAAAAGTCGGCGGCCCAGTACACAAAACGAAAAGGTCGAATTGTGATGCTTAATGGTTATTTACTGGATTTTTAAATTTAGGTGCTAGTTTTGTGGAATTATTTTAGTTTTAAGTGTTATTTTTGTCCTTTTCCCATTTAATTAAAGGAAAAAGGGTCAAATTTATCCCTCTACTTTTAAAATTTGGTTAAATATATCATTCGTTATACTTTGAGATCAAATTTACCTTTGTTGTCATATTTTAAAGTCAAATTTACCTTCCTACTTTGAAAAATTAGTTAAATATACTCTTCGTCATACTTTGAGACTAAATTTACCCTCAATATCATACTTTGAGGTCATATTTACCCTTCTTGTTAACAAACTTTTTATGTGTCTTTTTTTAACAAAAAAA
The DNA here is from genome assembly GCA_030864215.1 of Capsicum pubescens. Taxonomy (NCBI): domain Eukaryota; kingdom Viridiplantae; phylum Streptophyta; class Magnoliopsida; order Solanales; family Solanaceae; genus Capsicum; species Capsicum pubescens. The sequence continues at coordinate 239,261,794 of CM061545.1, forward strand.
TCAAATCAACATTAAATGACCCATTATTTTTTAAAAAACAACTCTAATTTAATTCACCCGATCCGACTCACAAAAAACGCACAAACAAATATCCGGGTCAAGTTCTAAACAATTATTTAAGAATTTGAACAAATAAAAGTTCAAATTTCAAGTATTTGTTAAGTTTGTAAAATAGTATTAAAAAAAATCTACTTATTAGCACCCAAGGATGTGATTGAGAAATATGATATTTCATGTGAGAATTTCAATTATCGCAAAAAAACGTTACTTTAGGTGAATTTTTTTCTTGATAATCGGGGTGTTCAGGCCAGATTGCATACACCTCGACTAATTTGATGGGATACTTGCCACCTCCCATCAGTAACAGGTATCATGTAACTCTGTCCATCAAGGCTAAAATAATTAAATAAAAAGAAATTACCTAGTGCTTGTTCATGGGAATTGAATATGACGCTTCATGGTGCTCCCCCAACTTCATTGAACCATTAGGTAGCACCCTTTGGGTGCTAGGTGATTTTCTTATTTGTCGAAGCTTGGTACACAAAGTTACTAGATACATATGTTTGTGAGGAATATCATATACCCATGAAATTGGTCAAATTACAGGTAAATTAATCCAAACACAACAATATAAAAAGATTCTCATGAGTAAAACGGTAATAAAATGATAGTCATGATACCTCGTAAAATTTATGTAATACACTTTGATTCATGATACGGTAAAAAAAACATACTTTTAAAATTAATGACCTAAAACATGTTATAAGTATTTGTGTGATCATAAATAATTTCATTAAACTAAAATAATATGTTTAATAATAAATTATTTTTAAATATATAAACTTATCATTCATTACTTGTAATATGCTGCATTTTACTCCCCTATCATTCATTTTGTGCCACAAAGTGAGTTGAAAAAATTGAAGTAAAGGTGTCTTTTAAGTCTTGAATGAAGGATTGGTGATATTGACCAACAGATAGGGTCAAACATCAATAGAAAACTTGATTAAGTTAATTGTGGACTTGATTAATATTTTTAAAACATTCTAATCTTTTTAAAAATACAAATCAACCCAACCCACACCCCTCTTCAATCCAAATCAACCACTCTCTCCTCTCTCTCTAGCTTCTCTCAACTCTCTCCCAACCAACAGTTCTGTAAAATTTCTCCCTTCAACCCCCGATGACTTCTACCTCCGGCGACCAATAGTTGGGCTTTGAGTTCCCCTCTTTTCTTCCTTCAACCCCCGGCGACTTCTACCTACGGCGATAAATAGTTGGGCGTCGAGTTCCTCTCTTCAATTTAATCAACTTGTCTCTCATCCCTCTCTCGACAGCTTCTCTCAACTCTCTCCCAACCAACTGTTCTGCAAATTTCTTATTTCAATCCTCGGGGACTTCAACATCCGACTACAAATAGTTGGGTTTTGAGTTCTTTTTTGACTTCAACCTTCAATCGACGTGACATCCTTGCTCTCTATCCACAACAGCTTCGAATTCTTTATCGTTCCTTTTCTTCTTTCATAGGTAAAAATTTATGGCCTTTTTAGTTTTGAAGAAAGTGAGGAACTTGAGCCAACTTCTCTTATAGTATTGGATAACAATTTAAATATTTGTTGCACTAATTTGAAATGCAGTCTAAAATGACCTTTTTATTGTTTGTGTTTATAAAAACAAAATGATAATTTGGTTTGATTTGTTCTGTTCTTGGTAAAAATGGTGAAATTGTTGTTTTTTGTTAAACAAAATTGTGCTATTATTTTTTGTTTTCTCCGACAGATTACCCATTTGGTGTAACATATTAATCATTTGATGCAACAGATTTATTATATGATGCACCAGATCAACCATCTGATGCACCAGAGGAACCATCAGATTACAATTCGGATGCAACAGATTAACTATCTGATGCAACAACTTTACCATATGTTACAGTAGATTAAGCATCGGATAAAAAATCTGATGCAACTAATTAACCATCTGGTGCAATGGAAGAACCATCATATTAATGACCTAATGCAACAGATGAACCTCCTATTGGATAAAATCCCATCAACTCTTCCTACAGGAAATATCCAAGACTTAATTTTTCCAACTGATCATTCATCTGCCGTGATAGACGACTCTATGTTGGAAGAAATCTAAACAATATTGACCGTTGATAACTATTCCAACAGATCACTCATGTGTTGCAACAGATGTGTGACCTGTTGCACAAACCATTCATCTTTCTCAACAGATGAGTGAAATATTTTGTATTGTCGCAACAGATTACTAAGCCGTTGCTGCAGGTTAGTTAATTTCTCTGACAGATCACTCATATGTTGCAACAGATATGTGATCTGTTGCACAAAACATTCATCTTTCTCAACAGATGAGTGATATATTTTGTATTATCATAATAGATTATTTAACTTTTCCAACAGATCACTCATATGTTGCAACAGATGATGTCACAATAGTTGTGTGATCTGTTGAACAGACCATTCATCTGTCTTAAAAGATGAGTGATATATTTTGTATTGTTGCAACAGATTACTCATCCGCTGTAACAATTTGGTTATATGCTGCAACAGATATACTACCTAGTGCAACAAATCGATGATCTATTGCAACTGTTATTTTACTGTTTTGCTTGTTTGATTTACTGTTATCCTTTTTTAACGATGCATTAGTCAATAATAATATATTATTTTATGTTTCTGCTAATTTTAGATAATATGGTTCCCAAAAGAACAGAAACCGAATCAAGTCTAAGTAAAGGAACAAGTGAAGCAGCTAGGCTACATCCACCACTCTATAAGCTTGCTTTACAAGCGTTATCTTAATCGGGAGCAGAATATGATGAACATGGGGAGGAGGGATGTTTCAAAAGAGATGATGCAGATGCTAATAGACCTTTGATCTTGGGTGTATTTATACCCCTAAGCACCATAATTTATCCATATTTTAGCTAAGTTTAGAGAACAAAGTGCCTAGTTTCTTATGTGTTTACTCTACTTCTATGTAATTGAGCTAACCGATGTGATTAGCAAGATTTCAGGTATTAATGAGGTAGATGAAGACATAATGGGACTATGAAATGCGGATGACATATGACATAAGAGAGAGTAGCAATCTGGATCAAATGTGGCACCTAGAAACTATGTCCAAGACTAATTTGTCATTTATAATTAGTTCAGGGACTTAGAAGGAAATTATGAGAGAAGAGATTATTAAAAGACTTAATTGCTGAATTTTTATTCATTATTGAATTATTCTGTATTATTCTGAAGAAGGAGAGTGGCGGCTTAGCTTGAGGAGAGGGAGAAACGTTTCTCTCTCTTGTTTTATCACTATTCTCACACGAAGATCATCTTCTAGTTTTTGGTATGATGAATATTTCTATTGTGATTTTCGTTTGATTCATGAGTACCTAAGTTTATTAGTTAGGGTTATGGAAACCTTGTAGCATAAAATCTATCACTTTGGGTTTTGAATTCATTATGCATTAATTTGTTTACATCATACTCTCTTCGTTTATTTTGAATTCTCATGGTTGCAAACATAGAGGATGTGCCTTAAAACACAACTTGTTCGAGAGAAGGGTTGTCGTTCAGAAAAGAGAGTAGTGACAAGAAAATAGGATTTCCAATCCCTATTTCATATGTTAATGCCTTAGCAGGATTAACTACTTGGAGATTTCGTATTTTTTTTCGTAAATGCTTTTTGATTCGAGAGAACTAAAGTGAATTAGTCCTTGATGGTTAAGAAACACTTGGATTATGTTATTGAATACAATACGTTTCTCTGTAAACACGATACATGTATGAATTCGTAAAACCCATAGTTAGAAAGTATTAAAAACTACAAGGTGGACATAACCCTAGCTTGCTATTTCTCTGAATTTGAATACTACTACACATATTTCATCTTGTTAAACTGAAACCATTAATTTGCGAACTGAATCAAATCCCCCTTATTTATTTTACGGAAATGAACGATTAAAAGTCAACTAATCTGCATAAAACTTAATTAGCACCATATTCCCTGTGGGATTCGACCCCAACCTAGTTGGGTTATATATTTGACAACGACCGCTTACTCTCTCGTAAGAGAGGTATAATTTGGGCGTATCAAATTTTGGCATCGTTGCCGGAGAATACGGTTGTCTATTGAGTTTATGTGTGTTAATTGACTATTAGTCAAGTTTCCTGATTTTACGTTTATTTGTTGTTTTTGTTCATTACAGGCTCATTGTTGTTTATGCCACAAACCAGAAGTTCGGGAGAACCATTATTACCCTTCAATCTTGAACCTCATCTCATTGAAAGAATGGCTAACCAACAGGAAGCTGAAAGATTAACCGCTTTGGCTAATGCTTAATTAAATCTACAGAATGCAGATAACCCAAGTCGGGTACCTAATCTAGATGAGGAGGACCTGGGAGATGATGATTTAATTGACCCAGCTAATAGGAGGTGTGCAGCAGGGGTAGTTGCACCTGTAAATCGAAATCGTCCATTCAGAGGAAGAACAGACCGTCAAGCTACACAGTTTGATGTTTACAATGATGAGGACGATTTAGATGGAACTGGATCTACAGGGGCAATCATTCTACCACCACTAGCTCCTGGGGTGAAATTCAACATCACTAGTACTATGATTCAACTAATGAATCTGAAAGAACCCTTTTATGGATTACCTGGTGATGATCCAAATATATATTTAGTGAATTTCATCAGTATTTGTAAGTCATTTGATAATCCTGGTGTGGGACAAAATGCTATTCGTTTAAGATTGTTCCCACTGTCTCTGTCTGGAGAGGCAACGATGTGGTTGAATGAGCTGACTCTTGATTCTATAACAAACTGGAGGCAATTGAAAGGAGCTTTCCTAGAAAGGTTCTTTCCACCCTCCAGAATGTTACTGTTGAGGGATGAGATCAGCAACTTTAGGCAATTGGTCAATGAAGCTTTGCATGAGACTTGGGCGAGGTTTAAAAAGAAGTTGACTCAATTCCCAAACTATAAGATGACTGACGAACACTTGATGGAAATCTTCTACAGAGCTTTGAACTCACTTACAAAGCCAATAGTGGATAATGCTGCAGTAGGAGCTTTTATGGAGCTTACCTTTACTGAGGCTGCGGATATGTTAGAAAGGATGACTAAGACAAGTAGAGCTTGGCACACCAGAGATTCTGTGGTAGTAAGCAATACTGGGTCTAGTGTAATATCAGTAGAGCAGCGTAGGAGAAAAGAGGAATATGATCAGGATATGGCTCACATGAAAACCTAGATGGATCTGCTCATGAAATATTTACTATCAGAGAATGTAGAAAAGGTAAAAGTTGTGGGGTACCACGGTAAGGGAGCTGAATCAAACACAGAGGAAGAGGATAAGTACTTGCATAATCAGGGGTTTTCCATACCGGTGGTCAAGGAAACCAAGGTTGGAACCATCAAGGAGATTGGAAGAATAAAAATGACAGGAGTGGACTGTATGTACCTCCTGGAAGTCGTGATAATGCTGCCTCCAGTTCAGGAAAAATATCCATGGAGGACATGATGGAGAAACTATTAAAGGGGGTTGAGACGACTAATTCTGGGGTGACTACCATGAAGAGTGAAATATCTTCCATGAGTCAACTAGTAAATCCGCACTCAATTGCTATTAAACAACTGGAGCAGCAGATGAGCCAATTATCCGCAGTATTCAATTAAAGACAGAATGGGACTCTACAAAGTGATACTGTTCAAAATTCGAGAAATGATGGATCGTGTATAGCCATTACCACTAGGAGCGGTAAGATGTTGTCCAGTACAGCATTGGGAGCATCTTCTCATACTGATGCAGTTGAAATGGATTGGGAGATGATTGATGAATCTCCAGTGGTGCCTGTGAAGTTGGGAGGTTCAGAAAAGAAGAGTGTAGAAATGGAACAACCACCCAAGCAGAAACATATTAGTGATATGGAGCAAGGCATAAGAAAAGAGGTAGAAGTTATTCCAATTGAAATCCCAAGGCCACCACCCCCATTTCCACAACGATTAAATAAGAAAGAAGATAATGGCAAGTTTAGCAAATTCATGTCTATGTTGAAGCAGTTGACAATGAATGTGCCCTTAGTTGAAGTACTGGAACAGATGCCCGAATATGCTAAGTTTATGAAAGACCTATTGACGAAGAAAATGACTGTGAGCTATGAAACAGTAGACAATCTTCATCATTGTAGTGCTATTGCTACAAGATCTATTGTCCAGAAGAAAGCTGATCCGGGAGCATTTACTGTTCCATGTACAATTGGATTGCTAAAGTTTGAAAAGGCCCTTTGCGATCTTGAGGCAAGTATAAATCTTATGGCATTGATAGTTTTCAAGAAACTGGGTTTGGGAGATCCTACGCCCACCAATATGCGGCTTCTAATGGCGGATAGATCTGTAAAAAGGCCGATTGGGATTCTACATGATGTACTTGTAAAAGTTGTTGATTTTATATTTCCTGCCGACTTTGTAATTCTTAATTGCGAAGTAGACTTTTAAGTACCCATAATTTTGGGTAGGCCGTTCTTAGAAACTGGGAGAGTGTTAGTTGACATGGAGCTGAATGAGCTAAAATTTAGGCTCAATGAGAAAGAAGTTAGTTTTGAAGTATGTCGGTCTATGAAACAACAAAAGGAGATGAGTGTCTTCTCGATTGTTGATGTATTCTACGAAGATGAGCGAGATGTACCAGTTAAGGATATGTCTTTTGTGGAGACCATAGCTGGTTTGGTTGAACTTGCAAGCAAGGATGTGAGTGGCTTCAAAGTGGTTAGACTAGGAATAAAGCATTGTCTTGATCCAACAAATGAGGTACAAATGGTATCATCGATGTATCTTGACGAAGTCTGAGTAGTCAAGATAATTGAGTCGTGCCGCGATGTTAAATCAGGCGTTATATGGGAGGCAACCCATGATTTTATTTTCACTTTATCATGTTAAACAAAAATGCAAAAAGAAGAGTCGAGCCACGACAGAAACTACGGCGCTTGGTGGGAGGCAGCCCATCCTTCTAATCATTTTTGGTTTGTTCTGAATAAGTGTAGGTACTGCAGGTATTAAGGAGACAATTGGTTTTAAATTTGGTGAGAAAATCAACTACATTAAGGGTGGTAAGTCTATTGATGACGTACACATTTTTTAGTGTAGTATTCGAATTCACTTGAAAATTGGGAAAGAAGGCATGTAGCAACTGGTATGGGTGCATTTCAACTTCAAGGCAGCACATAAGTGCATATAGGCGCCGCCTATTCCATCGTCTATGCTCACTGCCTTACTTAGGCAATAGGTTAGGCCCCGCCTATGTCAACATAGGCGATAGCTTAGGCGCCGCCTATGTCAACATGGGCAATAGCTTAGGTGTTGCCTGTGCCATCGCCTATGCTCACTGCCTTACTTAGGCGATAGGTTAGGCGCCGCCTACTTATTCTTAGGTGATTTCATGGGCGCCGCATATCAGTGTAAGTTTTGCCTAATAATCCATTTTTTAATGGATCAAACCGACCCATGTCTCATCTTTTAAACATATTTTCTACTCTTAAATCTCACTCCATTTTTCTTTGACCTAAGCGCTGCCCAAATACCTTTTCCCTCTCCAAGCCTTTCTTTTTTCTCATCTAATCTTGCATGCTCACCTTCATGGTTCATCAAGCATTTATCATCAAGTAACATGGCTCCAAAAGGACGACAGGGAAAGGAGAAAGAATCCACATAACAAAAAGGTCAAAAAAGGGCAAGAAAGGACCAGGCTGATTCCTCCTCTCTTCAAGTGCCTCGACGCGCTTTTGGGATCAAATGGGTTCTGGAGGAGGAAGGGAAAGAATGGTACGAAAACAATAAAGTGAAGAAATATGTACATGTGGAGTTGATGCAGAAGAAAAGTTTAGCAAAGAACTGCCCTCGTATTCTGGCAAAGATTATGGCACTAAATCTTGACTTCATCTTCCGAGACATGGGCGAGTGTAATCTTGATTTGACTCAAGAGTTTTATGACAACTGGTCCCCAAGGACTACGGGAAATAAAGTAAGGATTCGAGGGCAGGTCTTGCAATTGAATGCTGATTTCTTCAACTCTTTCCTGGGTACTCCAAGTGTGGATCAATCACCACTCAAGGAGATCTACAGCAAACCTCCCTACAGAGCCATCAGACATACGTTGTGTGGATCAAGGTCCATGACCCGGTGGACTCGTCATAAGGATAATGGTCATTACAATACTTACCCATACGCTTGTTTGAACAGAAAAGCTCGTATATGGTTAAGAATAGTCAATTCCTACTTGATTCCTGGGACACAATACACCAAGGTCACGCGTGATCGAGTTTGCTTGGTATATGCTCTAATGACGAATGTTCCCATCAATATTGGTGTAGTTATACGCGCGTCGATGCGCAAAGCAAGGGTGCACAGCAAGTCCCACTTCAGTTTCGACAACTTATTGACTGCAATTTTAAGGAAAGAGCACATTGAGGAGGAGCCAGCAGACCATAAGTTGCCACAAAACCCAAAGAAGGTGGATCTCACGAAAATCAAAGATCCAGAAACTAGTCAAGGCATCAACCTTACCACTGCTGAAAGACATGCTCGAGATAAGAGTTTTTTTTGCCATTTGTATGGCATGACTAGGTTTACTATGATGAATGGGGGTCGTGTGCCTACTGCTGCAGAGCTTCGGCAGCTTGACTATGACTACCCGCTTAATGATCATGATCGGGCCATGTGTGGAGTGGGGGTAAATTTTGAAGAACCTCTAGATGATGATGTGCTGACATACGATGATCACCGACTGCTAGGCTCTGATATGGAGGACAACTCTGGTGATGAAGACTCCGATGATGATTTTGACGCAGGGGGTATGACCCCGGATGTAGAGAAAGAGTTCGACTAACCAGGTTTTTGCTTATTTATTTACACTGAGGGCAGTGTGTTCCTTCTTAGTGTGGGGTGAGGGTACAAGTACGCCTTGATTGCCTTGTCTGCTATATTGCCGACTGCTTGCCCACATTTATTCTACAGTTATTTTGGTTTAGTCGTAGTTAGTTAGTCGTAATTAGTCATTTTTCTCAATGATGGATGGATGACGATCGTCTTAAGATAAAATTAGTCATTTAATTGCATGTAACTATTCTTGTGGATCACATGACATTATAACATAAGTATGTGATGGATCATTACGTTTGAAACACCTAGGCTCTAGTTGTGACTCTTGTTGTGATTGTTAGTTTTATTTGAATTCATGTAATTGTTGGGTCGAAAATCTATAATGCTCCTAATTGAGTTGACCATGTGCCATGAGTATGTAAGAATTTTGTATATTCTTTATTGCTACTGATGCTAGAACTTGTCTGGTGTGTGTGCAAAGCAAAATAAAGATTGTGAGTTTAGGAGATGATTTAGGCATTTCTTTGATAGCCATTGTTCATACCTTCTTTTGACCTACTTGTGTACATTATCTAAGCTATCCCCGTTGAGCCTTTATCTTGTTCTTTTGTTAGCCTCATATGTAGCCTAATCCGTTCTTTAATAGATCGTAATTTGATCCAAAAGCTCCTAAGCGCTTTAATGTAAAATCAATTTGAGTTAGGAGTTTGACAATTAGAGGAAAAAGGTGAAATTGATGCCCCAAAGTCTAGTTATTGGCGTGTGAAATTGATGTGGTTGGGAGTAGCGAAAATTGCTGAAAAAGTTTCAAATTTTATCTCGGACATGTTACAATGAACCTGTTTTGGCCCTGGTCCTTCTTAAACATTGTGCACCTCAACTAAAGCAAATCGCTTAAGTTGAGGATGGCTATTATAGGGGTGCGTAACATGAAAAGGGTGCAAAAAATTTTTTTGAAAGAGTTGCATACTCCCACCATAGCGTTATTAATTAAGCTTAACGAGTTGGGGTGAAAAGTAAATCTATGAAGATAGCAGAATTGGAAATTAGTTGTTAGAGATTGGTCTTAATTGCATAATGCAGTAGATTAAAGCGCTTAGGGAAGAAAGTCACTATTTATGGCCAAAATAGTTCCTACCCACCTTTAGCCTGCATTACAACCCGTAAAAGACCTATTTGATCCTAATCTTAGCATTCTGATATTAGTGGAGTATTACACTAAGGGCAAGCATATGGTCGTCAGTTGTAATTTGAGAATTCTTTGTGAGAGTGAGCTCAACTTGATTCTTGTACCCATTTTTTTAGAAATTGCATGATTGTGAGTGATTATGGATAACTCTCTTGTTGTGAGGGCACATGGTTGATGAAGGTTAGGTAATTTATATGATTTCTTTGCTTAAACAATATGCATGAAATTTCCAACTTAATGAGTTTATTCTTGAGGGTAGGTTGTCTCTAGTAATGATCCATGAATCTACTTCTTGTTCATAATTGTTGTGTGAGCCTATTTGAGCATCTTGTCTTCCTTTGTGGGTGCTAAAGCTTGTGTAGTATGCATAAATAGATATGTTGTTCGAGGACGAACAAAGCTTTAAGTGTGGGGTGGTGATCTTGGGTGTATTTATACGCCTAAGCACCATAATTTATCCATATTTTAGCTAAGTTTAGAGAACAAAGTGCCTAGTTTCTTATGTTTTTACTCTACTTCTATGTAATTGAGCTAACCGATGTGATTAGCATGATTTCAGGTATTAATGAGGTAGATAAATACATAATGGGACTATGGAATGTGGATGACATATGACACAAGAGAGAGTAGCAATCTGGACCAAATGTGGTGCCTAGAAACTATGTCCAAGACTAATTTGTCATTTATAATTAGTTCAGGGACTTAGAAGGAAATTATGAGAAAAGGGATTATTAAAAGACTTAATTGCTGAATTTTTATTCATTATTGAATTATTCTGTATTATTCTGAAGAAGGAGAGTGGCGGCTTAGCTTGAGGAGAGGGAGAAACGTTTTTCTCTCTTGTTTTATCACTATTCCCACACGAAGATCATCTTCTAGTTTTTGGTATGATGAATATTTCTATTGTGATTTTCGTTTTATTCATGAGTAGCTAAGTTTATTAGTTAGGGTTATGGAAACCTTGTAACATACAATCTATCACTTTGGGTTTTGAATTCATTATGCATTGATTTGTTTACAGCATACTCTCTTCGTTTATTTTGAATTCTCATGGTTGCAAACATAGAGGATGTGCCTTAAAACATAACTTATTCGAGAGAAAGGTTGTTGTTCGGAAAAGAGACTAGTAACAAGAAAATAGGATTTCCAATCCCTATTTCATATGTTAATGCCTTAGCAGGATTAACTACTTGGAGATTTCGTATTGTTTTTCGTAAATGCTTTTGATTCGAGAGAACTAAAGTGAATTAGTCCTTGATGGTTGAGAAACACTTGGATTATGTTATTGAATACAATACGTTTCTCTGTAAACACGATACATGTATGAATTCGTAAAACCCATAGTTAGAAAGTATTGAAAACTACAAGATGGACATAACCCTAGCTTGCTATTTCTCTGAATTTGAATACTACTACACATATTTCATCTTGTTAAATTGAAACCATTAATTTGCGAACTGAATCAAATCCCCCTATTTATTTTATGGAAACGAACGATTAAAAGTCAACTAATCTGCATAAAACTTAATTAGCACCATATTCCCTGTGGCATTCGACCCCAACCTAGTTGGGTTATATATTTGACAACGATCGCTTACTCTCTCATAAAAGAGGTGTAATTTAGGCGTATTACCCTTCCACTGAAGAGCTGGTCAAAACCTTCAGCATTGATCATTATCCTGTGAGAATGCAGTGCAATGGTGCCGCAGATTTAATGAATGATTTCGTGGTTAAGTCAGCCATGGGAAAATCTTTCGACGCCTTCAGAAAAATTCTTCGAGAACAAAAATTGGATGCTTATTTCAGGGACAGCTGCTTTGGGAAATATCTTGATTTGTCGAAGGAAAACAATGCTCGTTTCCAAATAAAAATGGTATATGAACTACTCAAGCGTAGGTTTATGTATGAAAACAAAGATAAGATGGATAAGGTGTGGATAAATTACTGTGGTATGCCTGTTTATTTTGGTTGGAAGGAGTTTGTCATAGTTACTGGACTAAAATGTTATCCTCCTTCTCAAGTTATACCTATTCTAACCCAAAAAAAGCACCTCGCACACCCAAAAAAGGCAAAGGCAAGTCGTATGATCGTGATGACCTGGTGTCCATTGTTGGTCCAAGCTTCAAAAATAAAAATTTGATAGAAGCGTTAAAAGGTAAAGGACTTTCAAAGAATCACAAGCAGTCATTGTGCTTGGTTTGGTTTGTACATAATATTCTTTGGGCGAGAGACGTTAGCAACAACATAAGCCTCGGTTTAATAAAGCTCTCCGAGGATCTTGATGTGTTTAACAACTATCCTTGGGGGTATGAAAGCTTCAAAATGACTGTTAAATATTTGTTGACTCCGTTAGCGCCAAAGACAGTCAACTTATATGGCTTCCCATGGGCTTTCATGGTAAATATTTCTTTCTTCTATTATGATATCATTTTTTTTTGCTCAATAATGATTTTGATTTATTGGCGTTATTTTATAGGCTTGGGCGTTTGAAGTCATTCCTTATTTGGAAAAACAAGTGAACTACCAGGAAGGAGTTTCTTGTCCAAGAATCTTGAGATGGTAATCGGCCAAAACTGATAAAAGTGTAAAATTTCTTGATATCTCAACCCCCCGAAGGATGCAGTAAGTATAATTATTTCTTTTAATTAATGAATTTTTTTTAATGATCTAATAATCATTCTAATATATGTAATGATTTATGTTAGATTGTGCATCCGTCGCTAGTTTCGACCGATCGAGAGTTGAAGATGTTATTTTTTTCTTACTTTATGGTCTGTACAAACTTTATAGAACCCTAAGGTCATCGACAGAATAAAAATGGAATGGTTTTGAGCAACAACCATTACAAGAAAAATAATTTTGGAGGGTAGACTTGTTGTTGATGATGATGGTCTTAGTGGTGATGGAGCTGTTGGTGGTGGTAGTGGTGTTGCTGTTGGTGATAATGATGCTCCTTTTACAGTATTTAAAGCAAACCATTATGAGTATGATCATACTGGTTATACAGATTTTGCCTCTCTCAGCGAATGTTCTGCATGCAAATGTCAAGACTGCAAGGCGAAACATGATGTAGTGATTAATGTTATTAATGCATTAACTGCTTTTGTAAAGGAATTGACATCTAAGAGGGGTCTCATTCCATCAAAGAGGATTTTATTTCTATCCGCTCCATTAGAGATTAGGGCTAAGAGGAGAAGGAGAGTGATTTCCAGGGCATTATCAAGCATAAAAAAAAGTAAAATTGCAACTCCTCTGTCTGTGTATTGCACTGAGCAACGTACAATGTCCAAAGGAGAGCAGCACGAACTGAAGAATGTGAATATATTATATGTCTTCCAACTGACAAAACAAACAGACACATATCTATTTCAACAGATGACACATCTGCTGAAAATTATCAAACATATATATGCATCTGTTGCAACAATTGACTAACCTGTTGCACCAGATACTTTATTTGGTGCAACATATGTCTCATCTGTTTTAGCAAATCATACAGCTCTTCGTACCGCTTTTATTTGTACCAATAGACGACCTATATGCTGCAACAGATGATTCATATGTTGCAACAGATGGTTCATCCGTTGGAAATTATCACACAGGGTCTACCTCATGTAGAAATTTGTCCCAATAGTTGATTCATTATTACAACAGAAATATAATCTGTTTGGGATAATTTAAAATAGGAGAAAGACCTGTTTGATTTGTTAGAAGAGATGAGTTATTCTTTTCTATTTTGTTGTATCTCCGTGATTAGCATTGACCAATTCTGGCTTTCCAGGTGGATGTAGAAGAAGCTACTGTTGAACAACATTGACAATATGCTACTCTTTTTATGGAAATACGGAGAACAGAAAGCGCAAAAACTGTACGTCAGCGACAATAAAGATCCACGACGAGCAAAGTCAAATTCCATAGCACCGGATGAAGAACAACTTTCTCATACTGAGTAGATCTTTATAGCTTGAGCTTGTCAAATCAAAGCAATCCTTGGCAGTATACTTAAATTGTTGTTAATGTATTTATTGAGATCTGTACCCATAATAATTTTTTTACATTTTATTTATTCGTTGACTTATTTCAGCTAATTTATGAAGGGTTCAATTTATTTTATTTTGTCTACGAATTTTATTTATTCCTTATATTTGAACTTTTAATTGAAAAGGAATACTAGATTCAAATAATGTATCTGTTGCAACAGACGACACATCTATTGAAAAAATCGAACAAATTTAGAGATATGTTGCAACAGGTAGGTGATCTGTTGGAATTTATCAAACAGATCTTCCCACTGTTGCAACAGATGGACTTTAAATAAAAACATCAAGATAATACAACAGATAATCAACCTATTGCAACAGATAAACTATATGTCAGAACAGGTAGGATAACTGTTACAACGGATGAAGAATCTGTTGCATTATAAAAATTCAACTTTCGTTGGACATAAAAAATTGCCACTACGTGTAAAAAGATTAAAGTGAATTGAATTGAAATAAAAAAGGCGCAACCCATCGACGGTGTTCAGTTCAAACACCTAAAATAAGATAGGCATCAAGTAGACAGTGTTCATTTTAAACACGTAAAATAAAATAGGCATCAAATATGTCAGTGTCAGTCGGGCACATTTCACTGACTTGCCGTCACTTGGCCCCCGACGGTCATTTTTTCCCCCCATTGTCTTATATATTCATCTTCCTCCTAAAATTTAACCCTAAATTCTCAAATCTTCTTCTTCATCGTCATCTTCTTTTAACTATTCAAATTATTTCTTTCTTTTTTCCAACTGAGCTTGACAATGTCGAGCGCATCTTCCACTATTTTTTGTAATAAAGATTTTCGATATTGTAAGTGCGGTCATGAAGCTCTGTTAATGACTTCTTGGACTCAACAAAATCCGGGTCGTAGTTTTTTTACTTGTAAGATTTCAAAGGTAATATTTTTTTTTTAATTAATTGATTAATTATTGACTTTTAATTGTTTTGTAATTGTGTTCTTTTTTATATAGAAATTGGATGGATGCGATTACTTTGATTGGTATGAAGAACAACACCCTTCACAAGCAAATCGTGTAATTTGGGATTTGTTGAACAAAGTCAAGGCTTCTGAAGAGAAACAAAATCGAGCAAGAAGATACTACATTGTTGCCGTTATTGCTACTAGTTTGGTGTTGTTGGGCACATGGATATTCAAGCCTAATTACTAAAATTTTCATGGTGGTGTGTATATTTGCTACTGGTTTGGTGTTGTCGAGCACATGGATATTCAAGCATAACTGTTGGAAAATATCAAAAAGATTTAGGCATATGTTGTAAAATTTAGGTCATCTGTTAGAAATTATCAAACAGGTCTTCCTACTGTTGCAACAGATTAGACTTAGATTATTAGATTATTCATAGAAATAACATCGCCGTAATGCAACAGATGACCAATCTATTACAACAGATAAACTATCTACCAGAACGGATTAAAGATATTTTACAACAGATTTATAATCTAATCTATTGCATTATAAAAAACTCAACTTTCATCAGAAAAAAATTATTGCCACTACATGTACATGTAATAAAGTGAAGGGTGACTTGAAATTAAAAATTTCTATTTCACAGGCTCTTCTATATACACAAGCTTCAAGCGTCCAGTTAGTACCCCATAAGCCCAGACCTCTTGCAGGTTTGCCACAGCGTTGTCGCACAGAAAAGTCATTGGCTCGGCCATTTCTATGCCGATCAGCAAACATTCGATGTATGCAAGAGCGTGCGAGCCACTCGCTTTAGCGGCATCATCTTTTGGAAGGATCATTCCCCTGTTTCAACCTTCAAAATCCCATGATTTCTTCATCAACGCTTCCTTTGGCAAATGATTCATCAGTTTACTCTCCCTCCATAAGATGGGCAACAACACCATCAGTGGCTCCATGAGGAGAAAAAGATCAAAATCGTCGACGAGAGGTACGTTGGAGTCATAAACATTGATCTTTCACTCCTCGAGTAGTATCTTAACAACCTGATAATGCATGTCATTCACACTAATGACTTCAAGAATTCTTTTTGCCTCGGTCCAGCTCTTGCCGTGTGGATTTGGCCTGTCCCCTCTAACATATCTTAACGCTTCTTCTTCATCCAAGACCAACGTAAGAAGTAGGAAATCAAATCCCAGGCCAAGGGTTGACGCCTCTCCATTGAGTTGATCGTACCTATCCTTGAGCTTCTTGCAGAAGTCGAGGTCCATTATCCTATCGGCAGCATCATAAGCTTTCCGGTACGTTAATTGTCTTTTCCTCATGAGGCAGAGAACTATGTCAACATGCTGTGAGATGAGAAGTCAATTTTTAAATAGGTTAGTAATTGTAAAGATGCAATAGATGGTCCATTTGTTGCATAGGGTTCTCTGAATTAATAATCCAACACAACTTATGCAACAGATGGATAATAAGTTGCAACAGAACCACTACCAGTTGCACCGATATACCCAGCTATTACAACAGATGTGAAATATGTTGCGTAGCTTCTTCTTCATGGGATATATTAGAAGGTTTAGGTTAGGAAAAATAAACTTGTCTTGTCCTCGTACAACATACGTATATCAGTCATAGTCTGAAAGTCTTGGGGGGGAAATGGAGGCCTGGGGTAATCTGGTGCGCCTGGCTTGGCATTATTGGCTTGTCGCAGATCCGTCTTCTCTTCAGCGCCAAGTTCCGCGTATATGTCCACCTTCTTGACTGGCCCCTGAACTTCAACAACTTTTGGTAAGGGAGGAATTGCAATTTCTTTCGATTTTCTAGCAGAGAGTATGTCTCTAATTGCTCTTTTCTTTCTCCTAACTAACATTGTAGGAGTGTGTGGCTCCCTCACCTTCTTGGATGGTATGACACACCTCTTGGATTTGAATTCCTTGATAGTTTTAGAGATAGACTCTACTTTTTCAAAGAGTTTATCCTGTCTGTCCTTGCACTCACCGCATTCGCAACGAGAATACAAGGGTGAAAAGGGGTGAGAGGGACCTGTGTAAGGGCGAAAAGGGGTATTTTCAAACATATTTATTCTTTCTTGAGCATCTACATACTCATAATCATGAGTGGTAGCAGCATTAGAATGCCTGCCACCAACACCAAGAACTCCACCAGAAGAAGCACCCGGATCTGCCTTAGTAAAAGGTTGGTCATGAAGAGCCTCAACATTAGGCTGACCTTGCCTAACTGCTCTTCTTATGGCTGTTGCTCCAGTCAATTCCTTCTTTATTAACTCCACCATTGGGTCTGCTATATATCAACATGACCTAGAGTAATATAAGAAGTCATCACCGACTCCTCCTTAGTAGGCACGATCCATGGATGCACAACCTATAAAAAAAAAAAAAAAGACAGATGCATTGAAATCATATAATATAATAATTTTCACAGTTGGGCTACGTTTTAAAAAAAAACTCATCTGTTGCATTGTTTGCAGTATATGGTTAAAATCCATTTGAGTCTGGTTCAGAGAAATAGAGCAACACATGGATAATCTGATGCAAAATATCAATTATTTGTTGCAACAATTGTACAAGACGGGTAATCTGTTATGCAACAGATGATCTGTACGTCATAACAGATGAACAATATATTATCAGATTAAATATCTGTTGCATAATTTGTAGTAGATGGTTAATCTTTTAGGAGTCGGGTTCAGAGAACCAAAGCAACAGATGGGTAATCTGATGCAAGATATACGTTGCCGCAACAGATGTCCCATCTGGTGTATTAGATATAACATCTGTTGCACCAGATATAACATCTGTTCAATATCTTTCTTATCTTTGAGTAGAATTATTTTACTTGAAAAAGACATACTGCATCATCCGGAGGGTTAAAGAGATCAGCCTCCTTAATATTGGTGTTGCTCTTTGCCGCCAACCACCTAAACATCCTTGGATGAGAAACCTCATCCGGGTAATCCATTAACTATTTTCGGAAGGGAGGAATGGCTTCAAATGCCCAAGCCTAAAAAATATAAATATGAAGCAAGCAAAAAAAATATAATAACTATATTCAATATAAATTAATGGATGAGTAAAATTAGTGATTAATTTTACCATGAAAGCCCAAGGAAAGCCGTATAATGTGATCGTCCCTGAGGATAGCTTTGTCAGTAAATATTGGACAGTCAAGTAGAAGCTGTCATATCCCCAGGGATAATTGTTGAATTTATCAAAATCCTCAGCACGCGCCAACAAATCATCTTCCATGACATTGTTGACGTCTCTTGCCAATATAATCGAATCGGTAAACCAAACTAAGCACAATTGCTCCCAGTACTGCTCTGGTATGGTTTTATCCTCGAGATCTGTCAACAAATCCGATGCTTTGTAGCCACGTCGAGCAATGTCAAACAACCCATCTATTTTTTCCTTGCATTTTCTTGCCTTGGATCTTTTGCGGGGTGGTGGTCCTTCTGGACGATGGCATCTCAATCCCATCACTATGGCAAACTCTTGCAAGCCAAAACAAACAGGCATGCCACAGTAGTTGATCCAAATTTCATCCATCTTCTTTTTTACCCTCTCCTCCGGATCTTTATCATCCCCCGCGTACTTGATCCTGCGCTTGAGAAGACCATATACCATAGTCATAGGGAAACGGATACGGGCAGAAAGGTCCTCAGGCAGCTCGAGAAAGCGTCTAAAGCAGCTCTTCTTAAAAAGTCCGCCTATGTTTTCATTCTTCATAATTTTCATAAAATGTTCAAAAAATCTCCCCATCTGATATTTAAGTACAATTTGACCAGTTAGTTGTTTTCCTTTTGGGTCATTTATCGGCCTCGCAACTTGAAACCTGTCAATACTAAAAGTTTTGATAGGATTATGCTGGGATGTCGATATTAACTCACGCCCCGTCGGTGATCCACTATCATCATGTTGATGATCATCCTCTTTCTCTTTCTGACTCTCCAATTTCTCCCCTTTCTCACTTTCATTTTCTTCATCACCATATACGGATCCTTGTCCAGCTCCCTCAACGTTGTTTTCATAACTCTCCTCAGCTTTACTTTTCCCTGACTGAGATTGTTCAGGAAGCTCCTCCAAATCCCTCTGTATTGTAGCCTTTTTTTTAGTGGTCAGACGTTGATCCACTTTCACTTTCTTTTCTTTTGGGAGACATGTTTTACCTATAGACAAATAAAAACAAAAATTACATTACAGTTGATGTATGCATAGATTTTAAAAAATACATTACAAACACCACGAATACTGACACACCAACAACCACCACCATAAACACCACGAATACCAACACACCAACAGCCACCACCACAAACACCACCAACCAATGCCAACAAACAAACAAACACCACAAATACCGACACCACCACAAACACCACCAACCAATGCCACCACGACGACCACAAACACCACCACCACCACCACCACCACCACCAACACCCCAAACACCATCCAACTATACTATGAAAGTCAACGGAACACTGCGACGGAAACTAGGGATTTCTCGAGTTCTTTCTATGATTTTACCATCAAAACTCAAAATTGTAAACCCATTCTCGAAGATAATACAACTAAAAGTTTTATTTTTCATCATTAACTTAAAAGTCCTTATTTTTTAGAGAAAAAAAACAAATACAGAGCTCTTCTCAAACTTTGTTGCCTATGAAGACAAAGAAAATGATTGATACAAGCAAGAATGAAGTAAAAAATAATACATATATGGTCGAAAATAAGAAGAAAAATGATCTGTTGTGGAGGGTTGAGCAAATTTGTTGAGTAGTTGTTGTCTGTACTGTATTGTTGAGTGAGAATAAGAGAGAAAGAGCCAGACCTCGAGATTTGAAATGATGAAACGTTTTGTATGGGTTGATTTGTATTTTGGAATAGAATGACAAGTAGTTTTAAAAATGTTAATTTGATCCAAAGTGATCTTACTTATTTTTAAAATCATAAAATATATACGTAATTTTTAACCCTCTCATCATGCAATTGCCAAAAGGGTAATTCAATTAAAATTGTATAAAAACAATTAAAGTTGTAGTTGACCGAGTACTCTAGGAGGTGACCCTGTGAAAACTCACCCCTGGTCCTAGATTAATCAATTTAGGTACTATTAGTCTAACATAAGAACTCAATTTAAATTGTAAAAAACAAATTTTCAACATGTTGCGTCAGATTTCTCATCTGTTGTAAATTATCAATCAGATTAGGTAACAATAGATTACAAATCTGATGTAAATTATCAAATAGATTAAGTCATCTATTGCTACAGATTACCCATTTGTTGTAAATTATCAAATAGATTGTCATATGTCGCAACAAATTACCCATATGTTGTAAATTATCAAATAAGTGATGCCATCTGTTGTGGCTGACCCTATGAGAACTCAATCTTAGTCCTAGATTAATCGATAGTTTACCCTATGAGAACTCACCCCTAGTCCTAGATTATTCAATTAAGGTGTTAATACCCTAGTCCTAGATTAATCAATTAAGGTATTAGTCTAACATATGAGGTAGTAAGAATTGGTTTGGCTCAGAGTGATCGATCGATGACTCTGTCGGGAGAAACGCAGTACCGTCTCATTATGCAATTGAAAAAGACTTAATTGAAGTTGTACTTGACCCTATGAGAACTCACCCCTAGTCCCAGACTATTCAATTAAGGTATTAGTCTAACATATGAGGTAGCAAGAATCGGTTCGGCTCAGAGTGATCGATCGACGACTCTGTCGGGAGAAATGCAGTACCGTCTTATTATGCAATTGTCAAAAGACTCAATTAAAGTTGTAGTTGACCCTATGAGAACTCACCCCTAGTCCTAGACTATTCAATTAAGGTATTAGTACCCTAGTCCTATATTAATCAATTAAGGTATTAATCTAATATATGAGGTAGTAAAAAACGATTCGGCTCAGAGTGATCAATCGCCAACTCTGTTCGGGAGGAACACAGTACCGTCTCATCATGCGATTGCCAAAAGACTAAATTGAAGTTTTAGTTGACCCTATGAGAACTCACATTCAATTAAGGTATTAGTCTAACATATGAACTCAATTGAATTGTATATAAACAAACGTTCAACCTGTTGCAACATATATCTTTTCTGTTGGATCAAATCAAACAGATTATGTAATTTGTTGCAACATATTATCCATCTGTTGTAAACTATCAAACAGATTAAGTTATTTGTTGTGATAGATCACGAATCTGTTGTAAACTATCAAACAGATTGAGTCATCTGTTGCGACAGATTACCCATCTGTTGTAAATTATCAAATAGGCGTTGTCATCTATTATAGTTGATATTATGAGAACTTACCCCTGGTCCTAGATTAATCAATTAAGGTATTAGTTGAACATATGAGGTAGTAAGAATCGGTTCAGCTCATAGTGATCGATCGACGACTCTTGTCGGGAGGAACACAGTCTCGTCTCATCATGCATTTGTCAAAAGACTCAATTAAAGTTGTAGTTGACCCTATGAGAACTCACCCCTAGTCCCAGATTATTCAATTAAGGTATTAGTTGAACATACGAGGTAGTAAGAATCGGTTCATCTCATAGTGATCGATCGATGACTCTTGTCGGGAGGAATGCAGTACCGTCTCATCATGCAATTGCCAAAAAACTCAATTGAAGTTGTAGTTGACCCTTTATGCTCATTCATCCATCCCTAATTCCACCTAGATCAATGTAGGTACTATTATTAATCTTAACATTAAGTTAATGAGAACACATTTCAACTCAGAGTGATTGATCGACGACTCGGGTCAGGATGAACGCAATACTAACACCATGCAAATGCAATGACTCAATTGGATTTATAGTTGACCCTGTGAGCTCATTCATTTATCCCTCGTTCCACCTAGATCGATGTAGGTACTATTATTAATCTTAACATTAAATTAATGAGGAGCTCATTTTTTTCATCCCTAGTTCATCCTAAATCAATTGCAATGAAATCTGTTGCAACAAACAATTGAGTTATTGGAGAATTTCAAATAGATAACAATATCTGTTGCAACAGATAACGTTTCTTATTTAATTATCAAATAGACATTTGCATCTGTTATGATGGATGACTGAGTTGTTGGAAATTTTCAAACAGATATTGATATCTATTGTAACAGGTGACGTTTCTGATTTAGTTATCAAATGACATTTCCATCTATTGTCACAGATGACTGAGTTGTTGGGATTTCTCAAACAGATATCTAAATCTGTTGCAACAGACGACATATCTATTTGAAAATCTTTTTGTTTTCTTTTAATTTTAAAGCAAGCTACTATCCGAGTAGATAAAGTAGTAGTACTACTAAAGGCGGTAAAAGATGTTTCTTGGATAACTCAAAAATCTCATTGAGTAGTCTTGTCCTGTCTTTTCAATGTCACCCATTTTCTTCCTCATGCCCCTCAAATTATTAGTGAATATTAATTAATGAATATTGAAACCCCTAATACTTCTTCCGTTTCATATTGATTTGGCACTCCCATCAAGAAAATATTAATTAGGGATTTATTTTACTACTAAATTAGCCTTATTAATTATGCTTTGAAAATATAAATTTGAATAAATTCACTTTGTTTAGTCATTTAATATTAAGGATAGTACATCTAGAAATTAGAATTATCTCATCTCTCCTTTCCTCTCCTTCATTCCTAAATCTCTCATCTTTTTTCTTTCTATCCTCTTTAGGGTTATCACAACCTTTTTTTTCTCTCCTATTTCTCAAAAATTTTCGTTCGGATCTAAACCGATCGATATCCATATCTTAGATTCCTCGACTGAAATTGTTGTTTTGACCGCCTTTTGACATTAAGGTATGATATGATTCACTATTGCTCTTTCATTCTATCTTCTTCTTGCAACTTTATTTACATCTTTTTGTTTATTTAATTACCATTTTCCCATATCATATTTATTTTAAAAATTTGAAGGAACTTTTAATTGTTGAATAAACATACCGAGAATTTTTATTATAAGATGCAAAAAAAAGTCATCTGTTGGGAGAAGTTTAAAAGCCTTGTTGGCAGTATCATTTTTTTTATATATTTTGTTTGTTTCTTTGTTGTTGATGCTGTTATTGATGTTGGTGGTGGGGTTGGCGTTGTTAAAACTTGTGGTGTGGTGTGGTTTAGACGGTGGGTGCTTTTTAGCTTAAAAATAATGGAGTCTGAACAATCAACACAAGGAGTAAGGGAGAAAAAAATAAAAAAATTAAAGTGAATAAGAAGAGAAGAGTTGGTTACCAAAATTAAAAAAAATATGTGCTGAGTGGTAATTGAACTCAAGACCAAAAGAAATAAATAGTCTTAAGCACCCGTAAACAACAGCTAGGCTAACCAAACAACTCTTACTATGGGTGCTCACTGATTAGATTATATACGTTTTTTTCTTTATTTCCACATATATATATAAAGTTCAATACGAGTTCAGTCTGTGCTCGCGCACCCGGAGGACTCCATGTGGGTCTGTCCCTTATTGTTGATGGTATTGGAACATAGGATGTATGCTTCTTTGTTGTTGATGCTATTGTTGGAACAAATGTTGTTGTTTTCTTTGTTGTTGATGCTTTTTATTTATTGTTTGTAGTTTATACTGTTGTTGATGTTGCAACAGACGGAGCAACTGATGGAACAAATCAAACCACCAGCAAGGTTGCTATGTATTCCAACAGACTCCATATCTGACGCAACAGACTCGACATCTGATGCAAACTATCCGGGATTTAATGTAATAGTGCTGAAACTATCCGGGATTTATGTGTTGTGTGTGTTACTTGAATAAAATTGGTGACTTTATTAATGTGTAAATTAAAAAAAATGGATCTAAATACAACATTTTATCTTTTTGTTGTATTTTTGAAAAAGACAGATTGTTAATCTGTTGCAAAATATATTCCACCTGTCAGATAACTTACAACATATGGACAATCTATTGCCATAGATGGATATATCAGTTTGCTTTTCCATCAGCTGTGGCGTCTGTTGCAACTTGCTAGTCATCTGTTTATTCAATTTCATCGAGAGCAATAGATTTTTCTAAACACTTCTTGGCCAAACTCAATTTTTGCTCTTGGATTGCTTCTCTTCTTTTCTTTGCATTCTTCAAGCTGGCTTCCAAATTCAATTTTTGCCCTCAATCCAATAACAAAAATTTAGTTTGGTTGAAGAATGCAAAGAAAAAAAGAGAAGCAATCCAAGAGAAAAAATTGAATTTGTCCAAGAAGTGTTTAGAAAAATTGGTTGCTCTCGATGAAATTGAATAAACAGATGACTAGCAAGTTGCAACAGACGCCACAGCTGATGGAAAAGCAAACTGATATATCCATCTGTTGTAACAGATTGTCCATATGTTGTAAGTTATCTGACAGGTGGAATATATTTTGCAACAGATTATCAATCTTTCTCTTTTGGAAATACAACAAAAAGATAAAATGTTGTATTTAGATCCGTTTTTTTCTAATTTACTTATTAATAAAGTCACCAGTTTTATTTAAGTATCACTAACACACACAACACATAAATTCTGAATAGTTTCAGCAATATTACATTAAATCTCGAATAGTTTGCTAATTACATCTTATCCCGAAATTTCGAATTGTGATACATATGTTAAGCAGTGATACATATATATGTATCACTAGTATATACATATGCATATGTATCACTAGTATATATATATGTATATGTATCACTAGTATATACATATGAATATGTATCACTAGTATATACATATGTATACAGTAGTGATACATATAGCATATGTATCACTAGTAAATATGAATCCGGAATTTTATGTAATTTTTTAAAACATTAAGGGATATTGTGTAATATGATGTCTTAAATATGGGATTTGTATAATTTTTTCTTTTAAGGGATATGAACAGTCGTGGATTTTTGTTTGACTAAGTCCAGTCCCTTCCGATTCAATCATTTTATAAATAGGTCCCTCCGGCCTCCTCACTCACTCTCACTCACTCTCGTTCATTCTACTATACTTACAATACTAATATGTCAGATCCAGATTCATACAAGAAGGTTCATAACGAGTCCTTGCAGGAACTTCAAAGGCAGTTTGATGAACTCCAGAGAGATTTGGCCGACTTTCGAGCAAGGCTGAGGAGGGCCCTGTTGTTGTCGGATGAAAATTGTCAGGTTGACAATAATAATAGTAATAATAATAATAATAATAATAATAATAATGATAATAATAATTAGGTTATGTTTTTCCTTTCTTTTAGCGTATGTGTTTTCCTTTTTCATATCCGATCTACCTATAAGGGATTCAAAAAAATCCATGTATATGTTTGGTTTGGTTTGGTCGATTTTGAATTTTTAATTCTTATTCAATATTTAATTATCATTCTATTTATTTCCTATTCTCAACATGTCGGCGGTTAGAGTTAGGGATACGATCATGATGAGAAATTCTCCTAAAAATGGTTCGTTAATAAATAATAAGGAACTAAATGCTATTATAATCATAAAAGAAAGATTATTTAATTTAAAAAAAAAGTCACAACATTGGATTAATTTAATTAAGATATATATATGATGATATTATTTTTAAGAAAAAATCTAATGAATAGTCGTGACTGTGACTTTTGTCTAAACACATTCAACAAACAAACAAAAATAAAAAACGTTTTTGATGCATCAAATTCCTCATCTGTTGCGACTTATGAATCAGTTAGAAGAAATCAAAAAAGCTCCTTAAACAGATGATTGATTTATAGCAACAGATGGTATATCTGTTGAAACAGATGGGTTATCTGATGCAACAGATATACAATCTGTTGTCATAACTCAATTAATAAAAATGGTTATTAAAGAAACAGAACGGTTATTGAAAACCAGGTGTATTCGATTTTTAAATTGAGAAAAAGGTTATTTAAATTTAATAAGCTGAAAAGTCATGACTTGTCACAATAATAAAAAATTCACCACCAGCTTGATTTAATTAAGTCATTTCTTTTCACAGAAAAGAATAAGGAAATAAATGATAAACACAATTTAAACCGTAAAAAACTCACCAGAAATATTCTTGTTTTTAAATCTTTTTTATTAATTTATATAATTAAAAGTCAGAAATTTTGGATGTCATAAAGATAATTTATTTTTTCTAAAAGATATATATATTATATGTTGCAACAAATATATTATCTGGTGCAACATGTTAACTATTTGTTGCAACGGATGATATATGTGTTGTAACAGATGATTTATCTGATGCAACAGATATATAATCTGTTGTACAACTCAGTGTAAAAAATAAACGGTTGCTGGAAATAACTAATTATTTTAATAATTATAAAGCTAAGCTTCAAGCTGAAAAGTCATGACTTATCACAATATTGCTTAATTTAATTAAGTCATGACTTTTTATAGTAATCAAGAATGTCATCAATAAATGGAGGTGAACAGTTGTGCCTTTAAATCTGCTTTATTAATTTATATAATTAAAAAGTCAGAAAATTTGAATGTCATGAAGATAATTTATTTTTAAAAAATATATATATATATTATATGTTGCAACAGTAATATTATCTGATGCAACGGGTTATCTATTTGATGCAAATGATGATATAACTATTGTAATAGATGATTTATCTGATGCAACAGATATATTATCTGTCCAACTCATTGTAAAAAAAATGGTTCCTGGAAAGAACTAATTATTAATAATAATAAAGCTGAAAAGTCATGACTTATCACAATATTGATTAATTTAATTAAGTCATAACTTTTTACAGTAATCAAGAATGTCATTAATAAATGGAGGTGAACAGTTGTGCCTTTAAATCTGTTTTATTAATTTATATAATTAAAAATTCAGAAAATTTGGATGCCATGAAGATAATTTATTTTTTAAAAAAATATATATATTATATGTTGCAACAGTAATATTATCTGATGCAACAGGTTATCTATTTGATGCAGCGGATGATATAACTGTTGTAACAAATGATTTATCTGATGCAACAGATATATTATCTATTGTCCAACTCAGTGTAAAAAAAACGGTTCCTGGAAAGAACTAATTATCAATAATAATAAAGCTGAAAAGTCATGACTTATCACAATATTGATTAATTTAATTAAGTCATAACTTTTAACAGTAATCAAGAATGTCATTAATAAATGGAGGTGAACAGTTGTGCCTTTAAATCTGCTTTATTAATTTATATAATTAAAAAGTTAGAAAATTTGGATGACATGAAGATAATATATTTTTTTAAAAATATATATATATTATATGTTGCAACAGATATATTATCTTACGCAATAAGTTATCTATTTGTTGCAAATCATGATATATCTGCTGTAACAAATGATTTATCTGATGCAACAGATATATTATCTGTTGTCCAACTCAGTGTAAAAAAAATGGTTTCTGGAAAGAACTAATTATTAATAATAATAAAGCTGAAAAGTCATGACTTATCATAATATTGATTAATTTAATTAAGTCATAATTTTTTACAATAATCAAGAATGTCATTAATAAATGGAGGTGAACAGTTGTGCCTTTAAATCTACTTTATTAATTTATATAATTAAAAAGTCAGAAAATTTGGATGTCATGAAGATAATATATTTTTTTAAAAAAATATATATATTATATGTTGCAATAGATATATTATCTTATGTAACAGGTTATCTA
Source organism: Capsicum pubescens (assembly GCA_030864215.1). NCBI lineage: Eukaryota > Viridiplantae > Streptophyta > Magnoliopsida > Solanales > Solanaceae > Capsicum > Capsicum pubescens. Next base: position 239,289,536 of record CM061545.1, read on the forward strand.
TTTGTTGCAACGGATGGTATATCTGTTGTAACAAATGATTTATCTGATGCAACAGATATATAATCTGTTGTCCAACTCATTGTAAATAAAAAACGATTCCTGTAAATAATTAATTATTTTAATAATAAATCTGAAAAGTCATGACTTATCACAATATTGTCTACTTTAATTAAGTCATAACTTTTTACAGTAATCAAGAATGTCATTAATAAATGGAGGTGAACAGTTGTGCCTTTAAATCTGCTTTATTAATTTATATAATTAAAAAGTCAGAAAATTTGGATGTCATGAAGATAATTTTTTTTTAAAAAAATATATTATATATATATATATATCTGTTGCAACAGGTTATCTATTTGTTGCAAATCATGATATATCTGTTGTAACAGATGATTTATCTGATGCAATAAATATATTATTTGTTGTCCAAAACAGTGTAAAAAAATGGTTTCTGAAAGAACTAATTATTATTAATAATAAAGCTGAAAAGTCATGACTTATCATAATATTGATTAATTTAATTAAGTCATAACTTTTTATAGTAATCAAGAATATCATTAATAAATGGAAGTGAACAGTTGCGATTTTTTGCCTAACTCATTCAAGTTCAATCCTCTATAAATAGGTCCCTCCTTACTCAATCGTTCGTTCTACTACACACTATTTACTCCTCGCTCTTGTTACACCTTCAACTACTTTCTCTTCAAGGACTTGATAGTTTTTTCCTGTCTCTGGTAAGTTTTTTTCTTGATTTTTGTGTGAATATACGTTGTATTACATTACATTCGAATTCTTTCTTTTCTTTACTTTTGTGTTAACGTGTGTGTTTTGTCAACTTATGCGGTTTTTAGATATGGTTGATCTTGTGTGGGATGTTGCTATTTTACGAGATGCCATGAGGGAACTGCAGAAGGAGGTTCATGACCTGCATTGGGAGTTGGCCGCCGTCAGAGTAAGGATGCTGCGGGAGATCCGCAGGCTGCGGAGGGCGCTGCTGCTGCCCTTTGAAGATTTGTCGGCTGGCCATACAAATAATAATGATGTTAATAATGATGATAATAATAATTAAGTTTTTTTTCTGTTATCTATGTATTTTTTTTGTTTGTTTTATATAAAATTATGTTTGATGCACTTGACTTTTTATTTCTTATTTAATTTTTGTGTTGTCTATTTTTATTTCTTAACGAATGACATGTCTACTATTAAGGAATAATTTGATTTCAATATCAATAGCAAGAACATATGAGTTATCTGTTAGGTTTTGTGTGTGAAAGGAGCTGTATCTGAATTTTGTTGTTCGAAACATATTAGTAATCTGATGAAACTGATTATTTATTTGCTGAAATAGATTACTAATCTGGTGCAACAGAATACCCATCTATTCGATTCATATTACGGGCACCTAAAGCCCTTAAACATGAATCCATCCAACATGAGTCTATTGTTACAACAGAACATTTATCTGTTGCCGCAGATAATGGATCTGTTTAAATTGATTGCTCTTGTATTGCATTCATGTTCGCGTGCAAGCTATTGTTGAAAAAACAACACACTAGCAGTTACCCAGATTCAACTAAAAAACATAATCTGACTTACCAAAGTCTCCTCTCAAGTAAATTTCAAAGTTGAAAGTGATTTACGAAATAAAATTTGACATAAGAATTTGATCAAAGAGCAGCAGTTGGGGTAACAACAACAACAACAATGGTCAACGAGAAGAATATGAAGATGATAATGAAGTATAAGATGATGATAATGAATCAAAAGATGATGAATAAAGCAACAACAACAATGAACAACAAATATCGCGAAGAGAGAGACAATAACAACGGATGAGGAGAGAGAAAAAGACGCCTTTTTCCCTTCGTTCCCCGTATATATTAACTAACATTTGGATCAAAGTATAAATTTAAAAACTTGTGGGTTATTTTGAAATTTCCAAAACTTTCTTAAACCATAATTAAGTAACTGTTACCTCTACTCAATTATTAAGACCTGTGTCACCTACACCTCATCTTAAAACTCTTTTGTCACCTATGACCCAAACCCCCAAGTGAATTGTTTGCTCAGTGTGAGCTAGAGATTACGCTTACGTGTGTTATCATTTGGTTCTTGATCTATTGTTTTATCTTCTTTAATAATGTTAACGGAAAAGGGCCTAAAATACCCTTCAACTATTGAAAATGATGCAAATATACTCTCCTTCGCTCTAAAATGCCCTTCCATCCACCTATTTAGTCTTATTTTACCCTTCTTCTTAACAAATAAATAATTAAAATTTTAACTTAACACGTGATAGTTTCTTATTAATTAAATTTTTATTAATCAAAAGTAAAAAAAAAAAAAAAAAAACTTAATCCAAATCACTAAAATCTACCCCATCCGTCAGATCCAAATCACTAAAAAAATTATTGAGCTTGATATTTTCACTACTGGAGGTGCTCACAGTGGTGGTGCTCACAGTTCCTTTTATTAAAAAGAAATAAATTATTTTCTCGTTCTTTCTTGAGTTGCTTCTTGTTTGTTATTAGTTGAGATAATTCCTCCTTTTTTTTTTCCCCCCAACATCCATGTTACTAAGGGCCTGTCATTGATATTATGTCATCCGCTTCTCCAATATTAGTGGCTTGACTTGTAGTTTGTTCATATTATATTTCTTAACAAGAAATAATTCCTGAAGTCGGTCAAACTATTGATGGAAAAAATAAAGCTCAACAATTTTTTTGTGATTTGGGTCCGGTGGTTTTTTTTTTTTTATTAATAAAAATTCAACCAATAAAAAATTGTCACGTATTAAGTTAAAATCTTAATTATTTATGTGTTAAGAAGAACGGTAAAATAGGGTCAAATAAGTGGATGGAAGGGCGTTTTAGAGCTCAAAGGTGGAAGTGTTGGGTTAGAAATCGAGAGGGCGTCATGCGAAAGCTGTTAGTTGCAAACCATTATGGTGACGAAACTGTTAGTTGCAAATCATTATGGTGACAATTCAGAAGACACATAAAACAATACTAAAAGGCTTAATATTATTATATTATTTGACCAATTGACTTACATATAAAACCTAATATAAAAAACATAAAAATTAATGAGAGAAAAAATATCCCCTTAAACAAAGACTTTTAAAGACTACATTGTGGATGCTATTGTGTTATGGTATGAGATTCTATTTATAGATGTCCAAAATCTTTCCTCCAAGAAAGAGGTTAGCGAAATATGAAAAAGAATTATATTTTTTCTTTCAGGAAAAGTAAAAGCAATTATGGTAACTTTTATTTTCTTTCTAAGAAAAAATAAAAATTAAATATAGTAAAAAAATCAGGGCAAAAATCCTAACAGGAAGGAGGGTATATTTACATCATTTTCAATAGTTGAACGACATTTTAGGCCATTTTCCGTAATATTAATGTTAATAGAGTTAGTTATCTTGCATTAGCCATCACCATAAAATTCAATTGAAAAGTTAGGTAGGGTAGTAGTTTAACAACCCAAATGGAGAACCATAAAATTGAATACCAAGCGACGAGTGAACCTTTAATTTTTTTCCACATAAATCCCAAAACAACCACAACCATTACTTACTTTTTCAATTTATTAATTAAAAGAAAACATGACTTTGTCCCATTTTATATATTGTTTACAAAGTAATGGGAATATATCATTTCAAGTTTGGTGATTGTGATATATTTAAATTAGTTCCGTTGTTTTTCAGTTATTTTTTTATTTTTTGGACGAAACTTATTCAATACAGAATTAAGTTTTGAAGTTAGAGACTCATAATTTGTCTTTAGCCACAAATTAATTAATATTAAAACATACTCGAATAAAATAAAATGGATTGAGAAGATTTATGTAAATTATAATTACTATTATTTAGAAAAAAAATTGAAATCAAAGGGTAATTGTGATTGTAATGATTTTTTTTAAAACAATGTTGAAACAATATCAGTGTTACTTATTGACATCTTTTAATGCACACTAATAGGAAGATTATATATTATCTATTAGGCTCCATATTATGAACTCTGATTGAGAAAGCGATTAGTGAGGAAAATTACTCCATGATCTCTCCCGTGAAAAAGCACTCATCCAATCTCCTACAAGTATCTTTTTTTTTTTTCCTTTTATATTATCAATATTAAAATTGATTTACGTATAACTCAATTATTCTATCAAATACTTGTTACTTTTCATTGTACATTTATTTAACTACTCTATTCATCAAAAATTAGGCTTGTCTTAATTGTTTTTAAATATTTTTTCATTTTACCTATTACACGTATTTACCAATTTTGCATTAGTTTAACACACCTAAAAAAAAAATACTCCATTGACAACTCATTATGTTGACTGTCACATTGTTAAGTTCTTATTTACAAAAGTTTAATAGTTATGGATCATTTAGTAGCTGGCTAGAATTATATTGATATTAATACTATATGATTTTTAGTAAATCAGATTTTGGTTATTTATATGTTAATTATTCATGAATAACTTATTCTATTTTCTATACTTCATAAACTAAAATATATCAATTCCATCATAATTTATATATATTATATTAGTTATATCTATAATCTATAATTTATATCTATAGCTATATCTATATCTATAATCTATAATATATTTAAAGTGTGAAGGCCATTAGAAAAGTGGATTGAACTTTTTGCCCTTCATTAAAAGACTCCGCTTTAGAAAAAAATATTATTTCACTATTTTTTAAAATATTTAAGAGTTAAAAATTAATTAAATATATTTATGATAAAACTTTCATTGTTTGAATTCATTCAAATTTAGTCCTTAAACCTTTCCTTGTTTGAATTATATACCATAAAACTAAGTAATATACCATATTTGTAAGGAAAAAAGATAGCAACATCACGTTAGGATTTCCTTTAACTTAAAATTGTAATTAATTAACTATTTAATAAAATTTCAAACGGCAAAGTCACGTTATAATTGTAAGAAAATAAAGTCACGTTAGCCAAGTCATATAACTATTAAATAAACTGTAATTCTATTTTAATTTATTTTATTATTGCAGAGGGAAAATCAACTAAATTTTGGTAATCAGACTTTTCCTTAAACTATTAGTTAATTCTATTTTTTCTACAGAAAAGTGATTTGAACTTCTTACCCTTCATTAAAAGACTCTTCTTTAAACAAAACTGTCTTTTCACTAATTTTTAATTTATTATTTAATTATTTTTTATCATATTAACTAGACTTCCTAAAATATATGAGACTCCTATTTTGATATCTCTATTTTCGTATTATTTTGTTATTGTTTACAAGTGATAGATGAGTGTCGGACGACTTTGAAAAAAAAATTGTGTGTAAAGATTAGATTTAATTTGTATTATTTTGATGTCTTTATCATTGTATTGTTTTGTTGCAATTTACAGATGGTAGATGAATGTCGATCGAGACAATAATTATCGAGGTATTAAGTTGTTGAGTCACACGATGAAGATTTAGGAGAGGGTGGTAGAGCGGAGGTTGAGGAAGATTGTGTCTATTTTTTAGAATCAATTTGGTTTTATGCCTGGTCGCTCCACGACGGAGACAATTCACCTAGTGCAGAGACTGGTAGAGCAGTACAGAGAGAGGAAGAGGGATCTTCACATGGTGTTTATTGACTTGGAAAAAACGTATGACAAGGTCCCTATGAAGGTTCTTTGGAGATGTTTGGAGGAGAGAAGGGTCCCGGTGGCGTACATCAGAGCGATTAAGGACATGTATGAGGGGGCGAAGACTCGGGTAAGGACAGTGGGAGGAGTTTCTGAGCATTTCTCGATCTTGACAGGGTTGCACCAAGGATCGACTCTAAGTTCGTTTTTATTTTCTTTGGTGATGGATGTGTTGACGTGGAATATTCAAGGCGATGCGCCTTGGTGTATGCTTTTCGCGGATGATATTGTTTTTATTAAGGAGTCGCGACAAGGGGTTAACGATAAGCTGGAGGTTTAGAGACAAACCCTGGAGTCTAAAGGTTTTCGGTTGAGTAGGACCAAGGCGGAGTACTTGGAGTGCAAGTTTAGTGAATCGAGGCAAGAGGAGGTGATAGTGAAATTGGATTCTCAGGCGGTTTGCAAGAGTGATAGTTTTAAGTATCTCGGATCTACGATTCAGGGGAATGAAGAGATAGATGAGGATGTCTCTCACCGTATTGGGGTAGGTTGGATGAAACGGAGGCTCGCTTCAGGAATTTTATGTGATAAGAAGGTGCCCCCAAGTTGAAACACAAATTCTATAGAATTGCAGTCCGACCTGCTATGTTGTATGGAGCGGAATGTTGGCCGGTTACGAATTTTCATATCCAAAAGTTGAAGGTGGCGAAAACGAGGATGCTGCGTTGGATATGTGGATTCTCGAGGGCTGACAGGGTTAGGAATGAAATTATTCGGGAAAAGGTGAGAGTAGTGTCAGTGGAGGATAAAATGTTGGAAGTGAGGTTGAGGTGGTTTGGTCATGTGATGAGGAGGGGCGCGGATGCACCAGCTCGTAGATGTGAGTGGTTGGCCTTGAAAGGTTTAAGCGGAGTAAGGGTAGACCGAAGAAATGCTGGAGAGAATTGATTAAGCGTGACTTGGAGCAGTTACAACTGACTGAGGACATGACCCTGAATAGGAAGTTATGGAGGAATAACATTAGGATAGAGGGCTAAGAGTGTGAATGAGTCGCAATCAGTATTTAGATTGAACTTGGAGTCCTGTGTTTGACAATGTACAATATGTTTGTGGATGTCGTACATATGTTATTTTATCCCGTTCTATGCTTTTGTTGCTCTTTCATACTATCTTTTGTCTTGAACCGGGGGTCTATCAGAAACAACCTCTCGACCTCTTTAGAGGTAGTGGTATGGACTGCGTACACTCTACCCTCCCCAGACCACACTATGTGGGAATATATTGGGTTTGTTGTTGTTGTTGTAGATGAATATCGATCGACTTTTAAAAATATTTTTGATAAAAATTAGGTTTAATAAATAAATTATTCATCTTTACATATTCAAAAGATATTAAATTTAATTATTATATTTATCTTTATTATTTAAATAAATATCATATTTAATATAATTTTTAAACTTATTAAAATGAGGTACACATGCGAGACGCTTACACATAAGTTAGTTAAATTTATATATAAATAACTCATTTTCTCTCCACTTGTATAATACTACTTGAATAACTATACTTTTATACGGTGGATAAACAGCTTTTTGGACGGAAGGTGTAACAAGGAGTAATAATTTACTCCACAATATATTGGGGAAAGTTGGCGTTAAGAGGCAGCAATTCTAGGAAACGAACAAGGAAGAGAATCAATTCTTCTATTTCTATTTTCCGATTCTCTAATCAGGTTCTTCACGCCACCTCTGTTTCTGCACATATATATATATTTGGCTGTCTTTCCCCTGAATTTTTGCATCTGGTCTAGGTTTTCTTGCGTTTTTTTATTTTTTTATTTTGGTTATATATCAGATTTGATCTCGATCTCCTCGATTTATCGGTGTGATGGCTTCGAAACGGATATTGAAGGAGCTCAAGGATCTTCAGAAGGATCCTCCTACCTCTTGCAGCGCTGGTATATCCTTCTTATTTATTTATGTTCCTTTGTGTTTGTGTAATGTTTTGAATTTTTTGGTAATGTGCATTGTTTTTATGTAAATTATTTAGGCTAAACTTATTAGCTTAAGAAATTGATTGTTTGATTTATGTGATAAAAAGTTTAGGCTAGGCTCAACTTTGTTGATATGGTTACTGTTGTTTATACCTTGTTCCGATGCTTGGTATTTAGTACGGATCCTTGCTTTTTTTTCTTCCAGTGAATGCTTATTGTGATACTATATAGTCGAATTAGCTATGACTCGAGCAGAAAACTAAAGGATTTGTGGTTGAAGAAACACAACGTTGAAAGAAAATTTAACGGTGCTAAACATTTTTGTATCAGAATTACAATCTATGTTATTATTATTTTGGAGAGAAGTAGAAACGCATGTAACTAAGAATTTCTCCTCCGTTATAATTTGTTTCTGAGGGATCCATCTGCCAGTTGAGTAATATTATGTGATGTAAAGGAGAAGTTGTCATAAGGTTACATTGTTTATTTCCTACTCAAACAGTCAAGTCTCTCAATATTATGCATCTGCTTTCGTATATTAGCTCCTTCTTAGTAGCACAGGTGCCTTTCATTTTCTCTGTACATATATAAACTATATTTTCTACGACACTTTGTTGCCATTTACCTTTTATTAGTAAGTGAACAATATGTTGACTAATAGAACTTGACTAGTCTCATGAAACTCGAACAGTTCTCATTTAATTTAAACTGAAAAATTTTCAAGCTCATTTTGTTGCTTGATTGTGTTATTCAAATTGAACCTGGGAAAGCTCCTTTTGACGCGTAGTGTGTGCATGGACAATGTTTGCTACCCTCTTTTTCCTTCATAAATGTATAGAAGCCATTTACTCTTCAGAGTTTTCAAGTTCCCAGTAACCGGAATATGATTAAAGTAATTAGCATGTTTGTTTATTTGCATTTAAGAAGAATAAATTTTAAAAAATGGAGCTTAAACAAGCTTCATGTTGGCTACTTTTACCAACGGATTGGCCAAGCTTGAACTCAAAACTTACTCGAGCGGTTCCATATGTGGTTCCAAGCTTTAATTCATATAAAATATATATATAGCCGAGGTTGATCACTAATATTTGGTTCCATATGTGGAAGGTTAATATTATGCAGCCCGGTTGTGCCAATAGAGGTGGTAATGATGGGGATGATTCAGTATGTTTTCTCCCATGATATTTTCTGCGTGAGTGTGAAACTTTGTGTGATTCTCAGGGAAAAGATGTTTCACTCAATTGTTAGACAACACACACTTTAAACGTGAAGATAATCATGCTATATCAGAACTTAAACAGCTATTTCTACGAAGTTCTGAACTTATTTAACTATCACTGTCTATGAAAGCCCTGATGGTGGAAAAGAAAATTGCAATAAGGCTTATTTTAGAAGCCGTCTCCTAGGTTCTGCGTATTACCCTTAGAATTTGAAATGGTAATTGCAGAAAGCCATGGATGTCGGAGTCCTGAACTTTTGGTAAATTTGATGAGTTGCTTCTAGTAGGTTACTTCCAGGGAAGTCGTACCAGGTTCCCTTGACAAACCTTCTCATGCGAGTTCAACTGTAGGATTTGTTATCATCGTGTGGTGTTGTGTTTTCTGTCGCTCGTGTGCTTTATGGATTATGATATCAGTCCTTAAGCATTTATAGTTTAGGCGGTGACATAAGGGAAATTACTTAGTGAACTAAGTACCTCTATTTGCTCCATCCTTCAGCATAGTTCTGGTCCTTCTGGATAAGATTTTTTCTTTCTTGTGCTAAATAGAAGCATATGTTTGGCAGAGCGCTCTCTGGATTTTTAATGATGATTGGAAAGAATTTCTGTAGAGATTCCATTTTATCAGTAATGTAGTCCATTGTATTTGCTTACTGTTGAATTTTTAAATACATGGAAAAGTGTTGATTCCTCTTGAAAAGAAGGAAAAAGGTTTATACATGAGGGTTTGATGTAATGGTTTCTCTTGACATAACCTATACAACAATGGAGAATTTCACGTTACCAGTTTCCAAAAAAAATTTGGATTACTTTTTTTTCTTGAAGCAATTGGAAGTGTTCCTTTGTTGTATAGATATCATTCATTCATCTTGTATTCCTCCCACTTTGTGTTTGTTCTCCTCATGTGGTGATGGATAACCAGATGTAATGGTTTCTCTTGACATAACCTATACAACAATGGAGAATTTCACGTTACCAGTTTCCAAAAAAAATTTGGATTACTTTTTTTTCTTGAAGCAATTGGAAGTGTTCCTTTGTTGTATAGATATCATTCATTCATCTTGTATTCCTCCCACTTTGTGTTTGTTCTCCTCAGGTGGTGATGGATAACCATATTATTCATATTGATAGCCTTGCAATGAAAAAGTAGTCCCTGCCTTATATGTTTTCATTGAGAATTGTTTCTCTGCATAGTCATCCCAGTGCATTCGGCTCATCACAGTTCTTTCTAATTTCCTTGAAATGCTATTCTTGTTGCCAGCTGATACTTTAACTGTTGTATCCTATGGAGATATTCCACTAGAGTACCTTGTAAATCTATTTAGTTATGGCCTAGGGCCTTCGGTTAATTCTTTAACAAGGTGTTTAAATAGTCTTGCATCTTTGCAAGGGATGTACATGCTATGTGATTGATTATTGACTGTTATTATCTTCCTTGACTTTGTACGATCTGGTAACAGGGCCCGTTGGAGAGGACATGTTTCATTGGCAGGCCACGATTATGGGTCCCCCAGACAGCCCTTATACTGGTGGTGTATTTTTAGTTACTATCCATTTTCCTCCTGATTATCCATTCAAACCTCCAAAGGTATGAAATGGTTCAAATTACTTTGTGACTTCTGCCTTGGTAATTATTTCTGTTGTTAGTCAAGGCCCTATTTATTTTCAGGTTTACTATATGGAACATAGTTCCGTTGTACTCTGTCTTCTAAGTTAACTTTGTATGAGGATGTCAAGGCCCTATTTATTTTCAGGTTTACTATATGGAACATAGTTCTGCTGGATCCTGTCTTCTAAGTTAACTTTGTATGAGGATGTCGGTGTAGATTTGCTGGTAACAAGCTCCTGGTTTTGGAGCATAGCTTTTAGGGAATTGCACCCAACAGAATAAGTGGATATGGGCTGTTAACTAGTGATGTGTCACTGGTGGATCCATTGTTGGTTTGTTTACTTGTAGGCTTGTAAATTACACCTTTTGGATACTTGAGATGTCAACTTTTTCTAAGTTATATGTACTAGCTAAGGTCGACAAATAGATAAAGATATTTATTTATTTATTTGGTGTGTGTGTGTGTGTGGTGTTCTGGAGTCCATGATAGACGACCAAAGAGGGATGGTGGGAGCATTCTTATGAAATTTAGGTTATTGGTGAGTGTGACTAGTTAAGAGTCACGGGTTATAACAAAAAAAGGGTTGAGAGACCCTTTATAAAAAAGGGGTGGAGCATGTGTTGGAACGAACTCCAGGGGAACATCTAATATTAGCATAATATAGTTCATGAAAAAAAAAAGAAAGAAAAATACTAGGATCTTCCTGCTGCCTGTCAAGTCAGCAGCACAGAGTACTCGGTACAACATTTGTAGAATGAACGAGTTTCTTCTTGGAGAAGGGTTGAGAATGTGCAAGGTCCAGCTCCTCTGGAAAGAAATGTTGGTTAACGTCAACATAGCTCTCTCTGTTTCTCTCTCTCTGTGGATGTGTGTGTATCTGTACCCTTTCATAGTATGTATATCTATCTATCTACCTTATCAAAAAAAATGTATTAAATAAAATATGAATACATCAAACTATTTGAAAACTCAGCATGTCAACCATGATTGATAGATATCTGGCAATATTTGGTGGAACTCTGATGTCTACATACATGCATCTGTTATCTCCTGTCAACATTATTGTGGATTTGTGGTAAAGTTATGGATGTATCCTTGCAGGTTGCTTTCAGGACAAAAGTTTTCCATCCAAATATTAACAGTAATGGCAGTATATGCCTGGACATATTGAAGGAGCAGTGGAGCCCTGCCTTAACTATTTCCAAGGTCCTTTCTTAACTTTCAAGCTAGCTTTTATCTACTGAGAAGTAATACAAGCTAAAGAAACGGAAATTTTCATTTAGAACCTTGGGAGTTATGGTTGATTTAGAGCCCTTGTAAATAGATTTTGAAAGCATCAGCCAAATTGTATATAATCTGAAGCATAGCTGGATAGGAAATAACGAAATTGACTTATTAGAATAAGGAAATGATTTAACTGGATTCCGCAGATGATAGGGACTTTTTCCTTTGGCCTCCTTGTGGTTTCTATTCTAGCCTGTGAACCAGTAACCACGGGAGAAAACGATTCAGTTCTCTGATGATATCACCAATCATTTTCATGCATTAATGTGTTCTCGTTGAACAGCTCTTCTCGACCAATGTAGCTTGTTGATTTTTGAAGTGTGTGCATATAGATATGTTTATTAAGGCGGGAAGGTCATTGTATTGTCTTTCAGGTTTTGCTTTCAATTTGCTCTCTTTTGACGGACCCAAACCCTGATGACCCCCTGGTGCCCGAGATTGCTCACATGTACAAGACAGACAGGGCCAAATATGAATCAACTGCCCGGAGTTGGACCCAGAAGTATGCCATGGGTTAAGATATTACCTATGAGGGTCTGAATCCTTGTAAAAATAATTCATGTGTTTGTTCTCTCTACTCTCCCAATCAACAAGTGTAGAATAGCATTAAACATTGTCCTCTCCAAGAAAAAGACTCTTTGAATATTCTTATATGAATACCTAACATTTGAAGAAACCTGGGAAGTGTTATTTATCTGGATTATGGTTGCATCTTTGATTTCAATGGTTTCTGCAACACTGTTTACCATTTTATGTATTTATTTCTAGTCGTGTTTGTTACTTCCTATAGTCACTCTATAACGTGTTTGAGTGCTATCTTCGCTGAGAGTGGGCTATCTTCATCTTCTTATTATCTAGTTTTATCTAACCATGCATAAGTATTGTTAAGGTTGGATAAAAGAATCTTGAAACAGATAAATGAGTCTGGAATGTGTCATATTTAATGTTTGTATTGTTCTATCCTTGTACAAACTGATCAGGTATGGTTTTCGTGTTCTATATTTGTGCTAACACTGATTTTGATAGATTAGTTTTGGTCGTGTTACTACTTTTGCTGGTGGTGCAGGCTTGTGTTTATGGTCTCCAATATTTGTCCTTTTGATCGATGAAGCATTCTCCTACAAAAGCTGCAAAATAAATTCCAGGTCAGCTCATGGCAATTATGAAAATGATGTTTCTGCTCCCATAAGAGTCGTCTGATTTTATTGTTAACCTGAGGTGTCATTTACCAAACTCAAATCATTGAAGCCAATTATGTGTGTTAATAATCCGATTGATTGAGGTGACTCTTCCCTAATTTTCAGTCATGTCTTTGTTGCTGCGTGTGCATACATGGATATGAAATGGTGACAAAACTCCAAATGCCAAAACTGGGCCCTATACTCAAAATATCATTTGATCTGTTATGATTCGTTGTATTTCACTCAAAAAGTTAACATTGTCAATTCATATATAACTTAAATTTAAGAATAAGAAAAATTTAAGTTACTAAGTAGCAAATGCAATAATTTGAGGCATGCTTCAAAACAATTGGAAATATCTAAATATATATTTGGCAATTAAAACTTATGGTGGGCAGTGTATATTTGAGACGAAAGATAATGGTGAGAGAAGCTATAGTTTTCAGTTGATAGGTAATGGGGCATAATTAAAACAAATGCTCCTTCAGTTTCATATTTTACTTGGCTCCATTGACCGATGCTCCTTCCGTTTTCATATTACATGGCTTCATTAACTTGGTATAGTGCTTAAGAAAATTTTAAATTTGAGATAATTATGTTTCGGAACTTTAAATTTGACTATTATTTTATTTGGTTATTTAATACTACTAAGGATAAAAAAGAATTAATATAATAAAATTCTCTTGATTTTATAAATTATACAAGTATTTTTAGTACGGAGGTTAAGTAATACGAAACCCAGGGTAGCAAACACGAGAGCAGATTTGGTCATTTTCTCAAGAAGATAATAAACTATCTAATTGGAATTAAAAGTGAGTAGCTTATAAGCGAAAAAACTAAATTTCTTTGATTAGGGATATTCTATTTTTGACTTTTGAGTTATTTTTACCCTTTTTTGGCTTCAAAATTAGTGTATAAACACACTTTTTAGCTTTTTCAAACACCATCGAAACTAAAAAATACTTAAAAATTAAAATCACATAAAAATATGTCAATTCAAGCACCCCTTGTTATCTATTTGTGCGCCAAGTTTCCTCAATTTTTTTGCCTCCCAGGCCATGAGACCCAAATATCTAGGGACTTATTTTTATTACGTGCTCTATAATAGCAGGTAGTCTTACACATGTACCCCAACTTTAGTTTACGTAACATCATTTGATTAGATATGAAATTTTAGAGATTTTTTTTTTTTTAAATTTATTCTTAAATATTTGTATTGCTATAAATTATTTCATTAAAGATGATAGAGAAATTTTAAACTTAAGTTATTTTTAGTTAGAATTTAAAAAAATTGGGACAAAAAGAAGTGTCACCAGATGGAGTGGTTCTTTTTCTCAAGCCTGCTTTGCTTTTGGGGCCCAAGCTTTCATCCCCAGTACCTAAATAAGGAAAAGATATGGATTCTGTAAATTTGTAATCCATTTGATATTTTTCTAATTTGAATGAATGGGGGTCCCTTTTTTGGTAATTTGTGCAACTCTTTGTCTTCTTCCTGATTCGGTAGTCCAACTATATTTGGCTCATAATAAAATAAAGAGTATTTATAGTTGAAGTTGGAAAAAAGAATTTGAAAGTTAGAAATCGTATTTTGATTTGGACTTTCTATTTCTATAGAGGAGGTGGTTTGGTCATGAGATGGAAATGAAAGTTTGGTCATTCACTTCAAGTTCTAAATTCAAATTGATAATTTTTTGTGCTTTGTTTTTTGAACCTCATGAATTTTTTTTATAAAAGCCCATTTTTTTCTTTTTAAATTATCAATAATGCCAAGTATAAAATTTACCATAATGCCATCACATGCCTTGCATATATTTCCATACACATGGACCCTATATCTTTCATTTATTTTTCATTTTTATTTATCTTTTTATTGTATAAATTTATTTCAAATATATTATATTTAAGTAAATTGATTAGTAAGATGATAATTTATTATAAAAATTAATTAGTGATACAATTAAATAAATTTATTCTTTATTTAATTTCATATCAAATATATAATTTACTTTCTTTCTTATTTGTTACTATAATTTCACCTAATTTAAATTTTTTTCTAATATAGAAGAGAAAATTTTGATATGTCTGCTTATGTTGTCTGTTTCAATTGCTTCAATCGTGATTTTATTACATTGTCCTTAATTAATTATTATAAGTCATTTATATATTAAAAAATAATAATATTTAATTTAAAAAAAAAGAAAAATAGATATTTATGACATGTCTATTTCACTTGCTTCAATCGTAATTTTACTTTCTATTATATCATTTTTCATTAATTATTATAAATTATTTATATATTAAAAAAATATTTAATAAAAAAAGTAAAATAGACATTTATGACATGTCTGTTTTAGCTACTTTAATCGTAATTTTACTAAATATCACGCCTAATTAACTATTAGAAGTGATATAAGTATTTAAAGTAGCTCTCCGTCGACCTGTCGGCTTCAGCTGTTTGCTCCATGATTTTACTATATCATTCCTAAGTAATTATTATAAATTATTTACATATTAAAAAATTAATAATATCTAATAAAATAATAAAATAGATATTTATGACACGTTTGCTTTAGCTGCTTTAATTATAATTTTACTAAATATCACCTCTAATTAATTATTATAACACATCTAAGTATTAAATACATAATCAATAATTAACTAAAAAGATATAATAGATATAAAATGATAAGTTAACTCTTGATGTTTTAAAATAACTTGACGTCTTATATAAGATTTCACTTACTTTTTTTTTCACAAGTATTTTTTATAGTAATTTTATTATATCACTTTTAATTAGCTGTTGTGAGTTATTTAAGACATGTTTATTTCGTTGCTTCAATCGTGATTTTACTATATCACCTCTTATTAATTATTATGGTCATTTAAGTATCATGTCACTTAAATTATAGTAGAAAAAGTTTTACACAATAATTAAAAATTTAAATTATTTAAAAAATATAATTGACTATCAGTGACACAAGACTTTGGACGAGGAGTGTAGCATATTTTTTAAAAAAATTACATAAAAAAATATTATAAATTACAATAATTAAAAACTTGAAATATCTATAAATAATTTAATCTATTATATATTTTTATAAAATACATAAAAAATACTATAAATCACAATAATTAACAACTTTAAAAATTTAAATGATATAAATATTTGGTTAACTCTCGAAATTATATCAATGTCACTTAAATTGAAATAAAAAAATTTATTATAAATCACAATAATTAATAATTTAAATTATTTTTAAAATACAATTGACTATCAATGCCACAAAAATTTGAATAGAAAGAGTAACATATTTAAAAATTACACAAAAATATTATAGGTTACAATATTAACAACTTAAAATATCTAAAAACATATTAAAAGGATGATTGATTATCTAAATTCAATTTGTGTCAAAAAAATTGAAACAAAAAACATATATTGAACTCATGCTAGATTTCAGATGAATCTTAGGATGTATATGCAATCCATTTTTTTTTTCAACTTTTGTTTAAATATATCAAAATTGGAAAATGCAAGTTCCAATACAGTACATCAAACAGTGTATAAGAAATAATATTAGCATAAATAATACAAATATTACTAATACAAGTATTATTAGTGCCAACATTATTAATACATTCTATCAGCATTATTCTTGTACACTCTAACAAACGACTCCACGTTTTAATGGAAGAAACATATACAGAAATAAAGTTCAATAAAATATCTACGTAAGTATATTTTATCGTGTTCTCAAAGTCAAATAATTTAAATTAATATGAAAGATGGTAACGTATAATTTTTTATTTTATATAATTTCTGAAACACTTAAAATTTGAATTTAAAATATTAATTTAGTTTAACTTCAAATAACAAGTTGACAAATAAAAAAGAAGGAAAAAATGAAAGAAAATGATGTCTATGGCGGCTTAGCAAGGGAATACAATGACTTAGCAAGCAAATGATGTACATGTGGTTATTAATTGCAATCCACATGTGATGTAATATGCAATGACTAGATAACTCTTTATCTTTTTCAACAATTATTCTCTATTTTATACAACAAATGCCAAGTGTTATGTATCAATTTTAATCTCAAATTTTCTACTTAATGTAGCAAATCTCGATCATATGATTAAAAATATAAACTTTTAAATTCATCGAATTTTGTTGTTTATATGAGTAAGTTATACATAATTATCTTGTAAGACTTGGCTCCTTGAAAAATGCTACCACGTAGTTAATATGTTTTGTGTATTCATGTTTTATAATTCATAATTCGAATTAATATCAATTTAATTTACTATATATAGTAAAAATAACTTAATGTTGGGCCCGTGCTGATACGGACCTTGCACCTCTAGTTAGTTAAATAAAAATTGAAGTAAAGAATATATGAAAAATTCACAAAATTTTAGTAAATAAAAGAATTTTAAATTTGTGTGTATATACATATCATAGCCGTCATATACATAGCATTCTGTGTATATGTTGGGATTTTTGTAATATGTTTAGGGAGTTGAGATTTTTTGTAATATTGAAAACATAAGTTGAGTATTTGTGTAATTTTTAGATGAAATAAAGAGAATTTATAGTTGAAGTTGGAAAAAGAATTTGAAATTTAGGAATGGTATTCTGATTTGGACTTTAGTTAAATAAAAATTGAAGTAAGAATATATGAAAAATTCACAAAATTTTAGTAAATAAAAGAATTTTAAATTTGTATATATATATATTTAATGTTTCTTAGTTAAATTTGACTTTAGGCACTAATTTTATTTAGACTCTACTAAGAATTCCACTAAAAATTTAACTTAAAATTGCTAAGAACTCCACTAAATATTTAACTTATAACATATATGATAGATATATCTTAGCTCCGCTTTATAGTAACCGCTTACATATTAATTGAATATCTT
Organism: Capsicum pubescens; assembly: GCA_030864215.1. Taxonomy (NCBI): domain Eukaryota; kingdom Viridiplantae; phylum Streptophyta; class Magnoliopsida; order Solanales; family Solanaceae; genus Capsicum; species Capsicum pubescens. The sequence goes on from CM061545.1 coordinate 239,307,370, forward strand.
TAGTTTTGATATAGGTTTGTTTACTTTTTTATTTTTTTTCGGCTAGTATTTTTATTTAGTTAATATCTTATTTTTGAACTTATTTTATACCTTGGAGTGCAAGTAATGACAAAGTACGATGTTTTAAAAATGGAACAAACAATTCAAAATGTTAACCGATTCAACGCACATCTTTCATTAAATAATTATAATTTCTGCCCAACCAGGCACACCCTATTAGTAAACTAAGAAAATAAAAAACTAATAGGAAACGTTTATGAAATATAATAAAAGAAATCGAAGATTAAAATATTTTTCAACTAGAGTAACATGTTTGGCCAAAATTTTAGAGGTCTATAAATGCTTATTTTGTCTTTTAGAAAAGTATTTAATTTTAAAAAGTAAAGTGTTTGGTCAAGTTTTATATGAGAAAATTTACGCTTTTTTAAGCAGCTTTTAAAAACAAAATAAGTTATTTTCATCTTTTTTGTTTTAAAAGGAATACTTCCGAGGCACTTTTAAGAAGTTTGATGAAATATTAATTACTGCTTAAAATTACTTTTTAAATTAATTAGTCAATTTTCACCAAACCCTTTTATTTAAAACACTTTTTAAAAAATAACCTATTTTAGAAGTTTTTGCCGAATACACAGTACGGTTTAATTTGGTATTACTAATTTAGCATTCAAATTAAACTCAGTGATATTATATTTTATATTTTGATCTCTACACCACTATTTTAATGGGGTTGAAGATTAGGTGCTTGGTTGACAAGCAAAAAAATGTAGTAGTTGTCTAGATTATTACTATAATAATGCAAGGTATTTACTTAATCGATTAAATACTCACTAAAAGTTCAGTGAGATTTCTTAGGAAATTAGTAGTATTAATTATCAGTTAGATATATTTTTTGTTTTAAAAGCTTTTTAAGAAATCAAAAATAAAAAACGTCTTTTACTAATGTATCCTTTAACTTTTTTTTAATACACTCTTTGTTTATCTTTATTTATGTGCCTTATTCATCATGTGAATAAAATTATATATTTAAAAATTACATTAAAAATATTAAATTTGCAGTATAATAATTAAAAGATTGTAATCAAGTGTGGTTCAAGGGTAAAATTAGTAAAAGGATTCAAAAATTTAATTTTTTATTTATAATTTTTTTTTGACAATATTAAATATAATTAAAAAGAATTATAAATATTTTAAAACTTTGAACTAAACTATTCAAATCTTTTTAGTAACAAATAGTATGTTTACAATAAAATCCAAGGTAATTATTCAGAACACATAGTTAATGTTTCATTAACTTAAATCAATTTTGATTATTATAAATAATAATATTACTCAATGAAATAAAACACTCCATCAAAAAACAATAATGATGTAAAAACAACAAAAATATGACACTAATTTTTATATATATAATTTTATGTCATTAATTTTGTTGAGACGTATTGATTGTCATTATTTGAGTTCTCAAATTGAACCAATAAATAAGAGATAACAAAAAAAAATTAAAAAAAATTATCATTTGTTTAATAAAAAAATAATTACTAATAATATTTAGGGTCAAGAAAGCAAAACTTGCTCCACAAGGAGCGTAGGCAATAGACACATTATCGACCCACACTCCAATGCGGCTACTCGATTTAACCACTAATTTTAATTTTTAGTGTTTGCTTAATTAATTTTTTTTTTAGAAACATAGTAACTCAAAAAATACAAAACCTAATAAATAAATAAAAAATTATATTAAATTTTTTATCTTTATTTCATTTTAATTGATACTTCATGTTCTTCATTGTTTAATTAAATTATTTATTTCAACGAGTAAATATTGAAAAGATAAAATCTTATTAGCATTTCATTATACATCGATAATGTCGAATTTGTTTTGTGTCTTATTGAAAGACAAAATTTCAAATTAAATATTTTGAATTGACTTTTTTTATGTATTTTAAAGCATTTTTATAGTGCTATCATAAAATTTTAAAAATATTTCTAAGCTAAAATAGTAAAAAAAATAAAATTTAAGTTTATTCAAACAGTCTGCTATTTCATTTTTTAAAGCAAGAATATTAATGCCTGCCATATAAAAAAACTAACTCAAAAACATCCTTATCTTAAATTTTTAAAAAATGATAAAGAAAATCACGTAATTTATTAATTAATGATTAAATATCTTGGAGAGCAATTAATAATAAATTAATAAAAAAGGCGTAGAAAGAATCAATAAAATGCCAAAAAGGAAGAGAAAGAATCGGTGTAAAATAGTAGTAGATAAGTTTGACTAAAGCAACTCAAAATTGGGATCTTCCTCCTACATATCTCTTCATTCTGTTCCATATATTTCCCTCTTCTCTCTCTCTACCCATTTTACTTTGCTTTCATTGACTAGTCGTTAAACCCTCCCCCTACACCCCTTCACACATAATATTTCTATCATCAGTTACTGTTACACTTTCCCCTCCTTCAAGACTTGTTCTTCCTTTAATTTCTCCTTTGATTTGTCATATAAAAACACAACTTTTTTATTTATTTATTTGGTTCATCACTCTCCATGTTCAAAAAATGGAAGGAAAAATTTCAGAAAAAATCAAGAAGTGTATAGTCTACAAGACTGTCACTAGCACTACTGCTGAACATGATCATAACATGTTGAGTACTACCAATAATATGCCTAGAGTTGTCAGGATTAGTTATACTGATTGTGATGCTACTGATTCTTCTAGTGACGAAGAGGAAGAGAATCGGGTGAAAAAATACGTTACGGAGATTAGATTTGAGAAGAGAGTGTCCTTTGTAGATGTGAAGAAATCGTCTAGTTCGAGTAACAAGAAGAAGAAAATGATGGTTGTGGAGAAAGATGAGAATGTTAAGAAGTTTCGTGGTGTTAGGCAAAGGCCATGGGGGAAATGGGCTGCAGAGATTCGAGATCCAATGAAAAAGACGAGGATTTGGTTAGGTACTTTTGAGACTGCTGAAGAAGCTGCTATGGTTTATGATCAGGCCGCTATTAAAATACGCGGACCTGATGCTTTAACTAATTTTATTAAGCCGCCCCTGAAGAAGGACAGTCTGTTCACTTCAGTATCAGGTTATGACTCTACAGGGGAATCTGAAAACCTCTATTCTCCCACTTCTGTTTTGAGACACAACATTAGTAACAACAATGTTGGTGTTGCTGATGCTAAAAGTGTCAAGGAACAAATGGATGAAAGGAAAAGATTGGAAATTGTTATGCAAAATGATCAAAATGAGATTATGTTAGATGATAATTTGCCATTAATGGATCAATGTTTCCTTAAGGATTTCTTCGACTTTCGGTCTCCTTCTCCGTTAATGGATGATGTATTATTGCCAAATTTTTGCGATAAAATGAACTTATTACCAGAATTGAGTTATGACAGAAAGTTGGATGAAGATTTGGAGTCATGTAAGTGGGTGAATGATTTCTTTGAAAATTATTGTTGATGCTATGGAGAAACAATGGAAGTGAGAGTATATATTAGTATTTTTTTTGTCGAGTTTTTTTAAGCTTTCTTTAGATTTCTCTCCAAGAACATGTAAAGAAAGTTTCTAGTGGAAAATTTTGGTCAAGTTATCTATGGTTTTTCATTTTGTCTTCGTCAATTGTGCTGAGTAATTTAATGTTTAGTCTTTTCAATCGTGTCAAAAAATGTGTCAATATTATGTCCGCGCAACTATGCTAAGTTATTTAAGTATCTATTGGTAATTTTGTATGTCACATAATATGTAAATCGTTGTTTTCTTGTTAGTACTTTTTTATTTGAATAATGTCATTTATTAAATTTAATGTAATTATAATAAGTACTGATACCTATTTAATCTCCCTAGATAAACATTAATAAATTCAAAAACTCTAGATAAACATTAACAAATTCAAAATTATAGGTTGAGAGATTTATGCCTTTGTTCAATTCTAAAGCTTTAGCCTTTATGTTGAATTGGGAAAATCATTGTTGGATCCACGCTAATATATTAAACACAAAGTGCTGAAGTTGTTGAACTAAAATTTCATTCTTTATAATTTAGAGATCTTTCGGCTCATTTGATGTTAACGAATAATAAAAGACCAGCAATAGTAAAGTCTGTGTTTGTACTTTTTTGTCATGAATGTGTGGAGGACGTGTGAAATTTTACATAGAGTTAATACATAAAAATGATCCTAAATTTAACATCATTTTATAACTTTGACCTTAAATTTTGACAGTGTACAAATATGACCTTTAACTATTCAAAACTGCACAAATATGACCTTCAATCCGACGCGGCAAAACGCGTGTTTAACACGCAAAATTGGGCGCGTCCAGCTTAAAATGGGAGCGTTCCAACAGTAAAAAAAACTGGTAAAATGACTATTATGTCCTTACTAATTCCTTTTTATATATTTAAATGACTTTTCACTATTTTTTTTTCATTATTTTCGGCTCAAAGATTAAAATGACATCTAATTTCCTTCGTTATTGCGGAAAAAGAGCAATATTGAAGATTTATTAATTAGGTGGGTCAGCATCATACGAAAAAATCGTGCGGGTATGTATGTATATTATAAAGCTGAACGCGAATTTAAGTTATATAATATATCTAAATATAATTTATTTAAATATTAAATTTATTATGAAACTATACTAATAATAAAAAAAATTATAGTTGTAATAAAACGTTATTAGGGACAGTAGTAATAGTATATTAAATTAACGTTATTAAAATGTTATTAAATTAACGTTATTAAAACGTTATTAAATTAATGCAGAGGCGAACCTACGAGGTTGCCATGGGATTCACCCGAACCCCCTCGGTAAAAAAGTTATGTTGTATATATAAGGTAAAAAATCTATATTTATGTACGTATATAAATGTTGAACCACATGAAACAAGACACTTAGATAGCTGGTGTTATTTGCTCTTCTTGGGCGCTTCTTTCAGTCTACTGCGCGGGTTCGATCCCTGCTAGTGGCTAATCTTTTTTTTAATAAAAAAAACTAGGTGCTGCTGCTATAAAAAAAATATATATATAATAATAATAATAATCGGGTTCGATCCCTGCTAGTGACTATTTTTTTTTTTAATAAAAAAAAGCTAGATGCTGCTGCTATAGAAATAAATAAATAAATAAAAATAATAATAATAATAATAATAATAATCGGGTTCGATCTCTGTTAGTGACTGTTCTTTTTTTTTTAATAAAAAAAAATTAGGTGTTGCTATAGAAATAAATTTAAATAATAATAATAATAATAATATTAAAAAAAAAAAACGACGCCGTTTTAACACAAAAAGTAAAACTTTGACATTGCACAAATATGATCTTTAACTATTCAAAACTGCACAAATATGACCTCCCTCCAAATCAGTCCTTTTAACACGTGGCACCATGTGATTGGATTACCTTTCCACGTAGGCGTGAGTGAAACTCACGCATAGGGATTGCAAAATCGGAGGTCATATTTGTTCAGGTTTTGAACAATTAAAGGTCATATTTGTGCACTATCAAAGTTTAAGGTCAAAGTTATAAAATGATGTCAAGTTTAGGATCATTTTTATGTATTAACTCGATTACATAGGACTGCTACTTTCTAATAACCATATTCATACATATTCTAAATGAACACCTTAAGGTGGCTCAAGAAATTTCATCGACCAAAGTTAAATTTTCACATGAGATCTTTGAATTTTTATATACACACACGCATGTAAAATAAAAATAAAAATTAGACCAGATATAAATTATTTAATTTCATATGATAATATTTATGATGGATAAAAAGTAAGACAGTTTTTTCCTTTTTTTTCCAAGAAATAAGTCAGACATATATTTAAATTTTAGCGAAATTTATTGTACCATATTTCAATTTTGCGGGGTCCTATGACCTTCTTTGACTATTTATTTTCGTATTTTTGTGACATATATTTGTCTAACTGAACCATTTCAGATCCTTACGCGCTCAGCGTAAGCGTATTCATGCAGTGAAACACGCGCTAGGCAAATATATGTCACAAAAATACGGTTATAAATAGTCGAGGAGGATCATAAGATTCTCGCAAGATTGAGACATGTTACAGTAAATTTCGTCAAAGTTTAAATATATTTCCAACCTTTTTCTTTTTTTTTCTTTAGAACCTTTTGCAACCTAATTTGTTTGAATATTTGCCAATGAACTTTATTATTAGTAGTAATTTTTACATAGATTAAAAATGTGCCAGTTGGGGTGCTTTAGGGGAGGTGTTTGGCCTTTTTACTGTAGCACAATGAGCAAATGGTGTTTTGTGCAGCCTTTGTCACCTGCATTTGCAGTCTTTCATGCGCATATATATACGACTTTCTAATTGTGACTTTGACGCCCAATTGCTTTTCTTCTTTTCTGTTCCTGTTTTGCTTTTCTGTTTTTTTATTTGTCCTTTATATAAGTTTAAATATTGATCAAAATTATACATGTTCAAGTTAAAATTCAAAAAAAGAAGAGAAAATAGATTCTTTTAGGAAAAAAAACAAACTAGTATCCTACCGTATGCACGTACGTACTCTATTTTCCATTCAAATAAATAAGATTCACACAACAACATAGGGCATCATATAATGTATACCACTACGAATGTAATTCAAATAATATAGGGACTTTGACACTATATATTGTATATCATATCAACCTTTTTGAAAAGACAAATAATATAGTTAAATTAAATATATTATAAATTAATTTAGACAACATTCACATCTTAATTCTAAGTAAATCATTGCTTGAACCTTTATAGTTAATTTTTCCCTACTTAAAAATGAGATAGTTTTAAATCAACATGCTCTTGAAAATCAACGGCAACAAATTAAGGGATATATAAATATATTGTTGGGCATTTATTTATTGAACTTTTTTAGATTTGATTCTTGTAAATTGTAATATTTGATTAAACATGTTTAACATTCAATAACCTAAAGGGTATTTTTGGTCCTCTATATAGGAAATTTATGTGATATTCAAATTATTTTTATAACTATATATTTCTCAAATATGCAGTATTTTTGATCCAGTAATGTAGGAAATATATGTGATATTTAAATTATTTTTATAACTATATATATTTCTCAGATATGCAGTAATTGTACCAATTTAGTATAACACATCAATAATTAAATCATTTAACACCTAATTTAATTTGTGAAAATACATAAAGAGGAATACGAAATGCACATATCAACTAATTGACGGTTACCTATACTCAACCAAAAATCACAAAAATCAAAATCATAATTTACCAATATTTGAGGGACTAAAAATGTTAATTTCCCTAAATACAAAGATTGAGTTTTGGAATATACGAGGGAAAAGGACGTGTGTGAAGTTATTTTTTGGTCCCACAAAGATTGATTTTATGGGGGAGAATACAATGAATGCAGATTATACATAACATGTTGTAGTATCTATAATGTTGTGAATAAATGGTATGGTCTAAACAAATCTTTAATAAAGTACTATAAACCAGGGGTGGAGTATGACTCTTTTTTATCTAACTTTAACAAAACACGTGGTATTTGTTTTGACATATGAACTTTCACCATGTTTCATAATACCCTCTTGAATGTCCATGTAAAAGAAAATTTATTGAATAGGTATTTGAGTGCTACCTTATTAAAAACTTTATCAGAAAAATTTAATGGGATAAAATCTTGATTAAGAAAAAAGAATACAACGCGTATTCTTACTCTCCTGATGAAGATCCCGATTCAACTGGTTCAATTTTTAAAGTAGAAAAAATCATCAAACTTCAAGGACTTCTGTGTCGTCTACTATCCTAATTTTCCTAACAGGCCTCATTGGTGCTTCTTGCCATAAATATATGATCACGCGAAACCTATACAACAACAAAAAAATTTATATCACATATACATATTCAAAAATATACAAAATATATAGACATACATTTGCATATGTATTTACAATACAAAAAAATATATATCTGCATATGTATTTACAGAAATATATATCTAACTCATATGTATATATACACACAGGACATAAATCTCTATAACAAAAAGGACAACTATATTTATATATATATATATATATGTATGTGTGTGTGTGTGTGTGTGTGTGTGTGTGTACATACATATTTTAAATAGTAAAAAATACAAATAAATACATATGTTACCATCTAAAATGACATAGAATAGTTTAAAGACAAATGCAACACTGTATAAAAATACATATTGATAAGCATTTGTATATAGAGATAATGCATCAAACCCCCCCTGAACTTGTCCTCCAACTCATTTTATCACTTAAACTTAACTTCCATTTATTTACCCCCTTAAATACTTTCAACAGAATTAAATTTTCCCCTTATGCTGACGTGGCATCTGAATTTTTTTCTTTTTTAAATGTCACGTCAGCATAAGGGAGGAAATTAATTCACTTTAAAGATGTTAAGGGGGTAAACAATTATTCGTAAAGTTTAAGTGCTAAAGTAAGTTGTCGGGACAAGTTCAGAGAAATTTTGATGCATTATCTCTTTGTATATATAAAATACAAATACATGCACATGTCAGATTTGTATATATATACAAATGAGTACCCATTAGTTAATAAATACTTATACAAATATCTCTTCGTCCTAATATTCTTCAAAATCATATTCAGAAGAGTTTCGGCATCAAGACTTGAAATTTTTGCTTCATTCTTTATTTTTTTTTTCCAGATCTTTGTATTTTTTTTTTTTATTATTATTATTTTTTTTTTGGGGGGGGGGGGGGAGGGTCGGAGATGAAGGTTTCTTCAATTCTTTTTGTTTCATTATTTCGATCATTTTCTCTAGATCATTATAATGCTTAGACTTCACCTCCTCAACACTCACTGTTTTCTTCAATTGTTCTGCGATTAGAGCAAACCTCCACAATCACACGACAAAAAAGAATACAAGAATAAAAAAAATCACAAGAATAATGATGAACAAAAAAAATATAAAATATATAGAGTTTGAGGAAGATAACTGTAAAATTAATAGTTACCTTATTTTGTGGAGCACGATCTTTATAAGGTGAAAAATTATGAGAAAAAGAATACAAATTATATAGAATTTGGGGAAGAGATAACACACAATAACTGTAAAATTAATAGTTACCTTATTTTGTAGAGCATGATCTTTATCTATTAAGGTGAAAAAATACGAGAAAAAAAGAAAGAAATTGGAATAAAAATATGAAGAATCGATACCAATTGAAAAAAAAAAGGTACAGTAAAATATGAAAGAAAATAAGTGTTAGAGTGAAAATAAGAGAAGTTATTGCTTTGTAGCTATAAACACGTATATATTGAGTGATCCCATAAAAAATGTTATTTTTGCTATAAAATATAATTTTAATTTTTCCTATTATTTTTTAATCCATAAATGTTAGGGATAAAATGAGATTCTCTCAATTGTTCACACTATAATCAAATTTTGTATTCTAATCTAATTTATGATTCCAAGTATATTAATATTAGGACTTCAATTAGCAATTTTACTATTTTATCCGAGGTGCAATCAGAGGTGAACTCAGAATTTGATGACGACAGGTGCACTACTAGAGGTGAATGTGTGTTAGTACAGAGGTGCTGCGCCACCCCTTAAAGCTTTTGTCAAAAAAATTAGTGTTAAACTAGTGTAAAGTATTCAAATAAATATTAGTTAAACAGAAGTATGACATAGATTATTGTGTGGTTAGATGATTTTAATTCTTGTAAATATATTTTGGGATTGAGGTTGTAAGTTTGAATCTAACTTGAGCATTAATTAAGTATTTATTTTGAAAAAATAACAACAAAAAACATTAAATGAGAACTGAAGTTGGACGCCTCTCACTCGGAAAGTAGCACAAGCTTAAGCTACCAATGAGCCAAAGCAGCACTTGTACTTAAGGGTGCATAGTTTAATATTTTATGTTTATTCAGGTATATAAATGTACATATACATAAAAAATTCGAAGTTATCGGGTGCACGTGCACCCACCCACCTTCAAACGTAAGTCCGCCCATGAATCTTAATCTAATTTGATATAAAAATTGTTTAATATTTAAAAAATATTTTAATCGTTCAATATTTAACAAATATTTTTCATATCGTGCTTTTAGAATATGTGGATAAATAAATTTATAACATTAACAGTTTTTAAATAGGTAGTTCTTTTTATCATTTTTTGGTCATCAAAATTTTGATTTGTCCAAGATTTTACTTCAAAGTTGTGAATTTCCGTAAAGCTCCATAAGTAGCCAAAACCGTAATAAACCCTAAAATCTCCACTTACTGCCAAATTCCCCAAATGGCAGGAGGACTGCTTCTCAGGTTGTACCCTTGGTTGTTCAGGTAGAACACAGGGTTGCCGCCATCATCGATCCTTTGCTCTTTTCTCTACTATAGCTAACCGTAGTGCTGCTTCTAGAAACTTCTTTCGAAGGCCAGTACTGTCTACCCTTCATTGCTATTCTACCAAGAGGCCCAGTTCTGATGAGTCACTCATCAAGGTCATTCAATCCGAAATCCTATGTGCTGAGTCAGCCGACGAACAAGAATAAATCCCCAATTCTCATTTACTATATTAGGGTAAAATAAATCCCCAATTCTCCCACATTTAGATACACACACAATAACACTTCCGCACTTGCGTACTCGTTAGCCACTAAACAACTGTCGGCACAAATCTCCTAAAACAACATTGCGGTACATGGCTAAAACTACAGGAATACTTAGTGACAAGACTTCTAAACTACTCTGGTCATAACAACTGTCGAAGCTGCTGTGTTTCCCTTCTAAGTAATTGAACCTCTTTCATCAGCTCTGCTTGATTTTCCAGTATCAATTTTATAGCACTAGAAGTTTCCATCTGCGTAATGTTTCCAAAATCAAAGAGATACTATACAACTGAAGAACTAGAGAAGTGCAAAGTTAAGAAATGTACCTCCTGCATATGAAATTGTCTTAAAATATCTAAGTGAAGATTCCTCATTTCCTCATGAATGGATTTTTGAAGGGAAGAAAGAGTTTCTTCTTGTGTACGTTGAAATAGCTGGAGTGTAAAGTTACTCCCTTGCTGCAATTCAGGCAGTATGGACTTCTGTGATTGCTTAATTTCACCCTGCAAAAATTCATAGGTCAATGAAAACTTTCTAATAAAAGATAAAAGTCTTGTCATTTGGAATGATTCATCATTAAGGCTCTTTCCACCAGCTCATGCTTCCGAGATTCTCTTCAAAAAACAGAAAAGGCGAAAACAGCCATGATGATGATTCATAACAAATGATGCCTAAGATAAAGAGAGAAACACCCAGGTTTTCCTGATTCATACATTCATTGCTTGGAAAGCAGCAGCTGCTGTAGCAGATGACATGTCGGACCTAGGTAACATGCTACTTAGAAGTTCCTCCCTGGTTTCAGCTCCAGTTTTCTTAGTTTTTGGAGAACCAACAGAAAGTGTTCCATCACTAAAGGATGGTGCGGTGCTTATTCTCTCAGCATAACTGGAAAATCTTCGCTGGAGGGACATAGTTGAACCAAGAGAATCAAGAGTACCCTGTCCCATAATGCCTTTTGTTCCGATTGAAAAGGATGTGGTACTAGAGGGGACATGCTCTGACGATCCTAGAGAAGTTTCTTCATTTGAATTTTCTTTAATGCTCAAATTAGCTGAACTCAGACTAGAACTAGTCAAAGAGCTGATACTCTGAGTTGCTGGAAAATTATCCTGTAATCCAGATAACATAGTTCCTGGTGCAAGAGGACCAGATGTCGAGATTGCAAAACGGGAAGGCATGTTTCCTGACTGCCGAAGGTGAGATAATCTATCAGATAATCTCTCACCACCCCAAGCTTCTGGAGGAGTTATGGTGGAAGAGTCATCACTATGGGAAGATATAGGAGTAGAAGACAACTGTGCAAAAGAAGCGTCCTCCTGCAGGAATGTCAGATACGAAATATTTGTCAAGAAAGGAAAAGAACTCATGCATTTTAATGTTAAACCCAGTCACTGATTTCAGCTTCAGAATACTGACACCACTTTCTGGACAACAACAACATACTGTGTAATCCCACAAGTGTGGTCTGGGAGGGCAGTGTGTACGCAGACCTTACCCCTACAAGGTAGAGAGGCTGTTTCCACAAATTATTAGCACCCAACAATGAAGGAATTAAGAAATTAGTTACTTCAACTAGATATCAAAAGCACCATTTTGCATCCAACACCATAAAAATTTTGACAAATAAGTCGACCATTTTTATATATGGAAGAGCAAGTCAAAATTTTACCAAATGTCCTGCAATAAAGGAAATAATTTGTTTTCCAAACGAAAATAAATCAAGGCATCAACAACCAGACAAGATCCAAACCTGATTGGGCAAGGAACTTGATTTCCAATCAAATATGGGGAGATTCTCATTGCCACCCTCAACTGGAAGGGGAAACCTTAGAGAAGGAAATAGCAAAGATGATTTCTTATCAAAATCCTTTTTAAAACCTTCCTGATCATCCCATAACTTATCAAGTGAAGGTGTAATCGGCTGAACTTCAATGAGAGGAGAAAAGACCTCCATATCATCCTTGAAGTTACGAGGAGCGTGTAATCTTGTCAAAGATCCACCTTTCCACAAACTACTTCGTATGGGTGTTTCTTCAGACGGAGATAAACCTGGTCTCCCAGATGTAGATCCTGTAACGCCTTCTGGAAAAGAAAATGAGTCCACAGAACCTGAACGAACAGTGGTTCTGGAACCTGATGTTGTCATAGTAGTTGTTAGGCTTGATGATATCATCGCAGGAAGTGGGTCAGGCATTAAAATTGAATCCTCCAGAGCACTTCCCAGAAGAGCCATTTCTGTTGTGCAATTGTTTTCATTGACTATTACAGGTTTTGTTCTTTGCCAGCATAGACTTGTCACAGCCTGTAAATTCATCACACTTTGCTAGTAAGAGGAAATAAATCAGAGTGTAATAGTTTCAGTAATCAGGACCAGAACTGAAGTTAACAAACTGATATACAAAGCATATAAAGGACAACCAGAACATGCTAAAAGATGCAGAATATCAGCATGAAAAACATTGGTCCATTTATATCGACATACAAATAGATACAGAAACACCATGCTGTTTACTTTTACAGCGTGAGAGAGAGGAAGCGAGGGTGAGGAAGAGCTTCAAGATGAGCTCCCTTGCCCAATGACAAAAGTCAATATTGCTTATCAACTTCTAACTCATCAATCAGATTATGCACATTGGTCTACCCTTGATACACAAATGCCACAAAGAAACATTTAGCCAAGGAAGATACAAGGACATCTTAATAATGTCTTCAATTTTGTTAGAATATGAGTAGGAATAGGAATAGCATACAAAATCCTACTTGGAAAAGGATTGTAATGTAGTGTCCTATTTGGAAAAGGATTAAAATTTAGTGTTTATAAATAGGGTCTCAGTGTAATAATGTAGTCACAACAATTCAATAATATTTTCCGCACACATGGTATCAGAGCCTCTACGATCTTGGTAGAGAATCAAAGAGCGCCCATCTGGCCAAATGATCATGTTTGCAAAAGTTGAGCACCTTACTTCTTTCCGGTGGCTTCTCATATCTAATTTACATAGCACTATGCATCTTTCTGGTGATTACTTCCTCATATCTGATTTCTGTAGCACCGTACATCTTTCCGATCACTACTTTATCATATCTAATTTGCATATTATCGTACATCTTTTTGGACTACTTTCTCTTATCTGAGTTACATAGCATCGTGCGTCTTACTGGTGACTCCTCAGATTTGATTTACATAGTTCCGTGCATCTTTCAATGACTCTTCAAATCTGATTTGCATAGGGTCGTGCCATCATTCCGACCCTACCCATATTATTTTTCTTTTTTAGTAGGGTCATGCAGTTATTTCGACCATACCCATATAATTTCTATTTTCCAGTTGGGCCGTGCCATCATTCCGACCCTACCCATATAATTTCTCTTTCTTGGTAGGGTCGTGCAATCATTCCGACCCTACTCATATAATTTTTCTCAGATTTTGACCACTTTTTACCCGTCAAATCTAATAATCCAGCGCATGGGCATGTTTCGACCAGTTTTTTTGTGACTTTCTTGTTCAAGATCTACTAATCTCTTGATTTCGAGATGACCCATATACTTTATACCAATTTACGGAAATTTTCCAGCGACAGATCGACTTTCCAACGACGTTTACTACTTTCGCGACCACTTTTCAGGTTGTTCCTTTTCACCAAGTCCCTCACTGATCCTTGTATTAATTACATCCACAACAAGCTTGTTCCATGTGCCTTGTATGCACCAACTTAAAAGGGAGTGTTAGAATGAGGAAGAATAGAAATAGCATATAGAATCCTACTTGGAAAAGGATTGTAATGTAGTGTCCTATTTGGAAAAGGATTAGAATGTAATGTCTATAAATGGGGTCTCAATGTAATAATGTAGTTACAACAATTTCAATAATATTCTTCCCTTATATTTCTCACAAATTTCAGGAAATTGAGAAATGCGTTTAGTTCTTATCCAAATTTGACCAACCAGAAATTTGGTTGTCATGCCTGCCCAAGTGAAGTGCCGCTTCTGACCCTATTGTTGCATCTAAGCGTATCACAGCTGAAGTGCCGCTTCTGAACCCTATTTGGTTGTCATGCCTGACTAAGTGAAGTGCTGCTTCCGAACCCTATTTCTGCATTCTAAGCGTATCATAGGTGGTCAACGGCTTAAAGGATCACCTCTCCTTCCGTGAAGGCCGAAGCAAAAGCTGGCTATCTTTAACCTCTCAAAATCTACATGCCATTATAGGAGGAACCGTGGGTCACCTACTTCCACCTAATCCCTCCTCCATTCTTGCACATTAACCATTTTTATGCATATCCATGTATTCATTGAGATCTGTTGACTTTGTATACCATTCCGTTGTAAATAAACGATCCTATCATAGATCCATTGGGGTCTTGGAATTATATAAATATAATAAGAATGGAAATAGCAACCCTAGTCGCGCCTTCTTTATATCTGGTTTGCTTGTAAGTTTTACTGGGTACGCCTTCTATACCTCTTTTGGGCAACCTTCTCAACAACAAAGAGATCCATTCAAGGAACATGGAGACTAGTTGAAGTACTGAGCCTCCCGATAATCCACCTCTATCATCAAAAAAGAAATGACGGTAAAGAATGGATCTTGGGCTTAACTCAACCTCAAAAGCTAGCTCATGAGGGGAGGATTGTCCAAGTACATATAAGGAGATCAATTATCCATCCCTTTTTTGATGTGGGATACTTAACACTCCCCCGCACGTCTAGGAGGGCCCAACATCGGTGAACAAAGATTTGGGATGGGCCTGACTCAATACCATGAAAGAGAAATGGATCTTAGACTTAACTGAACCTCAAAAGCTAGCACATGAGGGGAGGATTGTCCAAGTCCATATAAGGAGACCAACCAATTACCCATCCATTTTCCGAAGTGGGATACTTAACAAAGACAATAAGTGGTCATAAGTATATATGAATAGCAACCCCATATGGGCTTATTATACGGTTCCATATCTCCATCCTTCGACAATAGGAACTAAATTTTTTCTCCTCTTTTCTTTTCCTTTCTCATGTTTTTCCCCAAGGTAATAAAATGACATAATAGAAGCAAACAGTCAAGGACAAACTGATTCTTAACACAAACTTGATTAAGAAAAGAAGAATAAAAGACCTCAGAATTTCCATAAGCACGTAAAACAGTCAAAGGTTGTGGTTTTCCACGAACATCATAGAATACCACCCGGCCACTACTTGTTCCAGCTGCCAGAGTGAAGCCATCATCAGTAAATGCCAGTGAAGAAAAAGGTGCCTCGTAAGGAATGCAAAACGATGGTCTTCTTGACCCTGAGTCAAAAGTATACAACTTCTTATCCATACCAACACTAGCAACAATCTGCAATGATAACAGTAAAACCAAACCTAAGTAAATGCTTCCCATCATTTGGCAAGTGGATGGATTTACAGTTCTTCCAGTAGAACAGGTCAACAGTACATGTACTAGTTGATCAGTATAATAGAGAATAAACCTTGTCATTTGATGGTGAGAAACTAACACCAGAAGTTGGTGCAGAGTGCTGCTTTAGCCAAGAAACCTGTCAGAGATAAAAATAATTACCAGTTATCAAATGAAACGATGCACAGTAGGCAAGTTGTACACGTGAGAGACATCAACCCAAAGCGGCCAGACGCTATATTAAGGGATAATAAAGATCGACACGAAATGCAAAGCAAGATATCACTGCACTTGGTAAATTGAACTATTATGGCTATCAAAGCATGTCTGAGGATGAAAGTGGAAGGAATTGCAAAGAGAGAGGATGGAAAAACATCCACGTCTCATTTTTCAAAGATATAAAGGAAGGAAGAGCACCGGAGAAGGATCAGAGGAAGGACCATAACATGTTCTTAATTTCGGAAGGTAGGGAGGTAAAATATGTACTGTGACGGGGACAGGGAGGTTCCAAAATAATTCTCTCTGAAAACTTCATAAAATTCATAACCATTATTCAGTGTTTTGTATGTCACATGCAAGCTTGCACTCCAACTTTGAAGTCCACTGGCTAAAACGTATAGTGCTTCTAACAGCACAGCACCTAAAGCAGTAATAATTTCTCTTTTTGAGAGTTTTGACTACCAAACCTCCAAAGAGCAGTGATAAATTTTTCTTTTATAGAGTAAAAGACTGTCAAGCCCTCTGAGAAGTAACAGGTGCAAATAGATCGCTGATTCTTCTTTCAGAGAACATACTGACAGCAATGTTCTATGTCAGCCAATTGCCTACTGTCCATACCAAATTAGCGGATGAGAACTGCTTTGCAAATGCAGATTGCGAGGAGAGGGAAATGGAACTCCCTATTAATCTCCAATTATAACCCTTTTAACCAAAGACAGATCTAGGCACTAATACAAATGTAATGAAATTAAATATATCATCTCAGAACACCAGAATGTCAACAAACCTTGGGGCTGCGACCAGTTGTATCCCACAGGTGGATAGATCCATCATCACCAGCTGTCACCAATAAGTGCCTGCTAATCTTAGAATAATCAAGCACTCTCAAAACCTGATCTTGTGATAATCAGACAAAGAAAATGGCATCAGAAAACAAAGCATCATTCCAAACACCAAAGTAAATTGCAGCTATAAGATGCTTTACGGCAGAGTGGGACTTGGGAAGAATGAATTAACCTGCCCATTTGGATCCTTGAGTTCAGCAGCCTTTGCACCAGAAGCAAGGTTGTGAAGTATAAGATTCCCATTAAGACTAATAGAAGCTAGGTGCTCATCTTTGCAATTGTACATTACACCGCTGATAGTATCAGTATGACCTTTCAACCATTTGATGCAACGCTTCCGCTGCAAATCCCATATTCGTACAACTTGGCCACTGCCTCCTGAACAAATGTATCTGGATGCTTTGCTGCTAAAGTTAATTGTTGAAACAAATTCCTGCAAGTGATATAGAGCAACTACTTGCAACAACACAACAACATACTCGGTAAAGTCCCACAAAGTGTGGTATGGGGAAGGTAGAGTCAGAGTGTACGTAAATTTTACCCCTATCTCAGGGGTAGAGAGAGGTTGTTTCTAATAGACCCTCGGATCAAGGAAAAACAATGCAAAGCAATGTAGAACAGAAGTAATGGGAGTACAAGAACAACAAATAATAATAAACCAATACGATAATCAACGTACAAAGAATCAACCGATAGTAACACAAATCGACGGACATGAAACTACAAGAACAATACTATCACACTCAAAATTCAGCATTCTCAAAAAATATTGTGCCAAAATCCATTGCAATAATTGGCAATTAAGGCAATATTACATTTTGATAACATGGCGACAAAGTAGCTAACATAATTGAGTATTAAACTAAACAAAAGGTTTAAACTTGCAAATTTTGCAGTTGCTGGTGATACCAAATAATCTTAAATTGCAATATTGCATTTAAATTTGCAGCCATTAAGTCAAAAAATAAACAAAATTACCTCGATATTGTCAGCAACATCAGTGCCGCCCATTGGTACAGTCCCCAAACTCTGTCCATTTTTCCTCCACAATGATATCTTCTTGTCATCTCCAGCGCTTGCCACCACCAAATCTACAACAAAAATTAAATCCATTTTGCAAATATGTATATACTTGAAATTAATGTAAAAGAAACGAAAATTTTGACTAACTAGTGTGGTTCCACTTGACGGAGTTGACTTGGAAGCCAGGGGAAGGAGTGTAGCTAAGAATGCAGGGATCACGGGGTTCCAGAGAGAGGTCAAATAGCTTAACGGTATCACCGCCAGTAGAAGCCAAAAGGGTCTTTATCGAATCTTCGGAGTTCATTCTATAATCGTCGGATGGGTAAAATGTGCAATTTTTATGAATGATAGATTTGGATTTTAAGAAGATGGGAAAGTGGAAAAGAGAGAGAGAAGATTGGATGGGAGAGTGAAGTGGGTGTAATGGAACATTTTCTACTTTATAAAGTAGTTGGATATTAAACACAAAGTGATGAGAAGTAGTGAACTAAAATTTCATTCTTTATTATTTACAGATCTTTCCGCTCATTTGATGTTAATGAATAATAAACTAAAAATTACACAAATACACAATTAATATTTTTAATATTATAAAAAATCTCAATTCTTTAAATATATTACAAAAATTTCAACATATACAAAAATCTCAACATATACACAGAATATTATTTATATGTCGGCTATGTTATTATATTAATAAGGGGAGAGAGAGCAAAGTAATTCAGCTATGTTATGTATATTAATACGAAGAGAGAATAAAGTAATTAAAAAAGTGGGAGAGAATCTAATTACTTCCAAAGGTATTGATATTTATGTTATTTATACGTTTGTACTTTTTTGTCATGAATGTGTGGAGGACGTGTGGAATTTACATAAGACTGCTACTTTCTAATGATCATATTCATACATATTCTAAAGAGTTAACACATGAAAATGAACCTAAATTTGACATCAAATTATAACTTTGACCTTAAACTTTGACAGTGCACAAATATAACCTTTAACTATTCAAAACTGCATAAATATGATCTCCAATCCTACGTGGCAAAACGCGTGTTCAACACGCAAAACTGAGTACGTCCAGCTTAAAATCTAAGGGCATAATGCATAAATATGACCTTAAACTTTGAGAGTGCACAAATATGACCTTTAACTATTCAAAACTGCACAAATATGACGTTTAAATGACTCTTCACTATTATTTTTTCATTATTTTCGGCTCAAAGATGAAAATGACATCTAATTTCTTTTGTCATTGCAGAAAAAGAGAAGTATTGAAGATTTATTAATTAGGCGGGTCAGCCTCATACGAAAAAATCGAGCGGGTAGGTATATATATTATAAAGCAGAGGACAAATTTAAGTTATATAATATATCTAAATATTATTTATTTAAATATTAAATTAAAGATGAAACTATACTAATAATAATAAAAATTATAGTTTTAATAAAACGTTATTAAATTTATGTTATTAAGGATAGTAGTAGTTGTATATTAAATTAACGTTATCAAATTAACGTAATTAAAATGTTATTAAATTAACGTTATTAAATTAACGAGGGGCGGACCTACGTGGTTGTCATGGGGTTCACCCGAACCCCCTCGGTAAAAAAATTATGTTGTATATATATAAGATAGAAAATGTATATTTATGTACGTATATTAATGTTGAACCACATGAAACAAGACACTTAGATAGCCCAGCGGTGTTATTTGCTCTTTTTGGGCGCTTCCTTCAGCCTACTATGCGGGTTCGATCCCTGTTAGTGGCTGTTTTTTTTTTAATTAAAAAAAAACTAGGTGTTACTGCTATAGAAATAAATATAATAATAATAATAATAATATTTTTTAAAAATTATAAAAAAGTTAGGTACTGCTACTATAGAAATAAATAAAAAATGTATTATTATAATAATAATAAAAACGACGCCGTTTTAACACAAAAAACAAAACTTTAACAGTGCACAAATATGACCTTTAACTATTCAAAACTGTACAAATATGACCTTTCTCCAAGTCGGCCCTTTTAACGACGTGGCACCGTGTGATTGGATTACCTTTCCACGTAGGCGCGAGTGAGACTCACGCATGGGGTTGCAAAATCGGAGGTCATATTTGTTCAGGTTTTGAATAGGTAAAGGTCTTATTTGTGCACTATTAAAGTTTAAGGTCAAAGTTATAATTTGGTGTCAAGTTTAGGGTCATTTTTATGTAAAAATTACTACTAATAATAAATTTTCACTAGGGATCTTGGAATTTATATATAGATACATACATGTAAAAAAATGTAAAAAATTAGACCAGATATAAATTATTTAATTTCATATGATAATATTTACGATGGATAAAAAGTAAGACATTTTTTTCCTTTTTTTTTTCAAGAAATAAGTCAGACATATATCTAAATTTTATCGAAATTTATTGTACCATATTTCAATTTTGCGGGGTCCTATGACCTTCTTTGACTATTTATTTTCGTATTCTTGTGACATATATTTGTCTAACTAAACCATTTCAGATCCTTACGCGCTCAGCGTAAGCGTATTCATGCAGTGAAACAGCGCGCTAGGCAAATATATGCCACAAAAATACGGTTATAAATAGTCGAGGAGGGTCATAAGATTCTCGCAAAATTGAGACATGTTACAGTAAATTTCGTCAAAGTTTAAATATATTCCGAATCTTTTTCTTTTTTTCTTTAGAACCTTTTGCAACCTAATTTGTTTGAATATTGCCAATGAACTTTATTAGTAGTAGTAATTTTTACATAGATTATAAATGAGCCAGTTGGGGTGCTTTAGGGGGGTGTTTGGCCTTTTTACTGCAGCACAATGAGCAAATGGTGTTTTGTGCAGCCTTTGTCACCTGCATTTGCAGTCTTTCATGCATATATATACGACTTTCTAATTGTGACTTTGACGCCCAATTGCTTTTCTACTTCTCTGTTCCTGTTTTGCTTTTCTGTTTTTTTATTTGTCCTTTATAAGTTTAAATATTGATCAAAATTATACATGTTCAAGTTGAAATTAAAAAAAAAAGGAGAAAATAGATTCTTTTAGGAAAAAAAAACTAGTATCCTACCGTATGCACGTACGTACTCTATTTTCCATTCAAAATGTGTGAGGTATAAACATTGTTTCTCATAACGATTTGGTTCAAGAAAAAGCATATAAAAGAATTAAAAAAAAATACAAAAGTAACACAATAATAAATAATAACAGGATAATACTACCACAAAATAATACGACAAAGCGATCTACCATAAATAATGCTATCAACAAGAATTCAAGAACAAAAATTTGCAAACATAGTACTTAGACTAGCAATAAGGACAACACTCTACGTACTAGCACAACTGCATTCCGACCTTTTTATCTTCAACAAGAATACAATGAATGCAGATTATACATAACATGTTGTAGTATCTATAATGTTCTGAATAAATGGTATGGTCAAAACAAATCTTTAATAAAAAGTACTATAAACCAGCAAATGGGAAACTGCAATAACTTTTCTGCACTTTTTCTACGTGATGGAAATACACTTTCAGGCCCATTTTGATACTTATAGCCTGTTCTGGTAATTATACAAAACTTTACTTATCTTGATACAACATTTTTGTGTTCTTTTTAAAAAGTAAAAAAGGGTTGTCCAATGCATAAAATATGCCACGTTAATATATGCGGTAGTTTTCATAAAAGGGCCACATTTCAACGGCTGTGACGTCATAGTGCATGCATGCATTATTCAGGGCTTGAATCGATAGCCTATATTAGTTTTGAGAAAATAACAATTACCTGTTTAGATAGTCAATGTGGAAATAAATACACTACTTCCAATGTTAGAGCAATAATTTCTAAGCAAAAATAGCTTCTGCTTTGTTCGTAAAAACATTTTTTTAAAAAGTTTTACCAAACTCTCTAAAACAGGTGAACAAAAATAACCTTTATGACCTCCTAGAAATTTTGCCAAATAGGTTATTAGATGAACATTATTTTAAATTGCAAGCTATTTTCACGCACATCCCCCCACAAGAGAGATTGATTTACTTTTGTGTTAAGTTATTATATACAATAAATAATATAAATAATCTTTAAATCATTTGCCCAAAGTTAACCTATTACAATTACTGCACAAATTATGTACATACTCCTACATAATGGCCTCTCTTTTTTATATTTATAGTAATATATCTTTTTCCAGTAATGAGAACGCGTGCATAAAAATAATTCCAAAGTGAACACATATACAATTAGCAGTATCAATAGTTTATAATGTATAATGTCTGGGATATTCGTAATGCTCCATTTTAAAAGGTATTCAAAAGATGATTATAATTGAAGTCAATGAACGCTCTTGTCTGTCATGTAATTTGTAAACATGATTTACACCCATTATAACTTTAAGTACAAAAATATTTTAAATGATTTAATATCAGAAAGTAAAGATATTCCGTCTTTATGCTAAGTAAGGAAACTTTAATAAATTTTTCTTTCTGCTATTTAAGGAAAAAGATCAATAAAGATGTTAAGTCTTTATGAGGTTCACAGTATGCTGATACGATATACCTATATTTTATCACCGATCTTCTATACTTCTTCCGTGTATCTTTATTCGTTCATGTTTAACTTGATGAATAAGAGTCCACATCGGCAAATTAACATGATAGATGTTGAGTATGTACATAAGAAAATCCCACACCCTAGTGATGTGTTTTAAAGTCGTGCAGAACTAGATCCGGATCTGACAATATTACTAACGAATTGAGTTGTTACACTCCTTGAAAGTCAATAAATAAAATGATAATTTTACTATATTATCTCCAATTATTATGAACAAATTGGAAATAACTAACAGTTTGTAGTGGATCATAATTAGATCCGTTTAATTTCTCGCTGACACAATAATAGTGTAACAATCTGAGTAGACCGGCCACTACTATTTGACTATGCTGTAGTTGGCATATTAATTATGACCAATTATTCTTCAGAGGGAAGGGCAGGCTCAAAATAACTGATAAAATTGTTGTCATGTAAGCGGTAGATCACAGGTTCAATTCTTGGAAATTGGCTCTAGGAGAAAATTTCTAGATAAAACTGCATACAATAGACACACTTGTGACTGGTCCCTTTCCTAGGCCCTGTATATAGCGGGAGCTTTAGAACATCAAATTTTTTTATTTTTTATTTTTTTTAAAAAACAGAACTAATTACTCAAAGGTGTGTGCATAGGTAGGGGGCTGTCCAGTCCGTTTGATCATAAAACTTACATAAATAACGTATCATTTCATATCTTTGTCGGCCTCTGACGTTTTGCTGCACTTCTGGTTCTGGTGTGGTGTCTTGCTATATACATACTGCCATCACTGCTAGCTAGCTAGCTGTTCTTCTTCATATATCTTTCCCTTAAATATACACACCACAAAGAAAGTGAACAAAACACGTTACACATTGGCCAAAACTAATGTTAAAATGCGCATTAAAGTTGAATGACAATGCAACCAGCTGTAGTAAAAATTAAAAGCCAACCTCTTTAATCTTACTGTGGTCCAAAAGCTAATATTCTGAGAAGCAACCAAGTGGGTGAATCGAATTCATTAATGTCCCAACCAAAAAGATCTATCTGGATTGCTACTGTAAACAAGCTAGATAGTGCAGCATGCTACTTATAGCTATAGGTTGGACCCCTCACTCCTCACATTTTCGTTTGAGAGTTTAAAAGCTTGTCACTATCTAAAACATTGATTGAAATCTAATACGAATGGTAAGTGAACAAATTTAGTTACACGCTAAGGGGCAATTTTTTTGGTCAGTAAAATACAAAAAAATTGTTCATTAGATTTATAATAGTTGAGTTCCCACCAGTGGATAATGATTCTTTGATCTCCTCATATTTGCTTTTGGACATTTTTTCACTTTACGAGTTCGTTTTTAAGATTGAATTAGATCCATATTCATTTTGTTTGTCGTCATATATTGTCTAGTCCTACGGGTGTACTGTTGGTAGACTTGTGGAGTGTTGAGTTCTCAAATCAAAAAGTGATAATTCATTAGTTTTCTTAACTTAACTTGCACGAGCTAGGACCAACATCCATTTTTGTAGGGAGAACGAAGTTACATGATTGGGGCCAAAAATATTCCATCAATTTATCAAACTAACTAATATTCACTGTGAATTTAATTCGAATAAAATTTCTTCAATTTTTTGAAAGAAATTTAACAAAAAATATTATATCATAATAATAAAGAGATATTTGAATATTTTATGATCAAAGTCACATTTGCCGGCTAATTTTTGTTGAGTGGACGCCTACACACAATGGGCAAAGTGATATTTGGTTAAAGGAGCCGACCCTCATATATCCCCCATTTTTGAGACAAGTGTAAGACAATTATATGTAATGACGCTCGCTCGTGCATATCTTGAGCCCCATATATCTTCGAGACAGTAGAAATTATAATTACTATTTTGGACAGCCCAATATGGGTGATGCCTAACATTTTTTGAAAGTGTATTTTGAGATGGGCCAGATGTTTACAAGGTTCGTTTTTGAAAAATAGCAGAAACATACATCTTAATTGATCATATTTATATAAATTTTATTTTTATAAAATAATTATAAAATTTTCAACTAATTATGTATCTTCAAAGGATATATCAGGAGCTAATTATGTATCTCGATAGATTCAAAATCAAAAAATATATGGAAAACTAATTATGTATCTTTACAAAGGAAAAAATAAATATCTTTATTGGATGTATTAAGTATCACGACATACCCAAAATCGAAAAAGATATATCAAGAGCTGATTATGTGTTTTTATAAAGAAAAAAATGTATCTTAATTGGTTGTATCGGGAGCTAATTATATATCTCGACTAGAGCTGCCAATACGGGTTGGCCCAGCACATTTAGGCTTAGCCCACACGGGCTTTAATTTTGACGGGCCAGGCCGGGCTAGTCCATCAAAATGATGGGTCAAAAAACACCAAGCCCACACCATTACTCTGTGGGTCTCACGGGCCAGCCCACTTGTAAAAAAATAATATTTTATAATTTAATTTTAGAATATTAATAAACATAAATATTAGCGGACAATATTACAGTGTTAATACTTGTTAATCAATTCTCTAACACCCCAAAAAATACTTCTAATAGCGAAATTAAATAACTTTTGACATGATATCCTTTGAACCAAATAAATATACTAATAAGCAATCTAAACTTCAAGGGCTTTTAGCACCAATGACTGGAATGTGAAGACTGAACCAGTTGAATTGGGGTCTTCATCAGGGACGTAAGAATACGCGTTGTACTCTTTTTTCCTTAATCAAGATTTTATCCCATGGGATTTTCCTGATAAAGCTTTTAATGAGGTAGCACTCAAATGCTTATTCAATAATTTTTTCTTTACATGGACATTCAAGGGGGTATTATGAAACATGGTGAAAGTCAATGTGTCAAAACAAATACCACGTGTCTTGTTAAAGTAAGATAAAAAAGAGTCATACTCCACCCTTCTATTGGATAAAGTTTCCATTGTTTTATGCAAGAAAAGATCAAGATAGAAAGAAAATGCTACTACAATTACTTCTCCATTTTGTGCACTTTGGTTATATTTAGATAATTTTATATCAAGTTGTATGTTTTTGTTATTTTTTCTTCTTTTTTTTTGTTATGGACAAACACCTATAACAAAGTCTCCTTGATGCACTTGAGAGTAGGCGCCCACTTTTTGGCCCAACGCTTTTTGAATTTCCAAATCCCAATCCTTTGTGTGTCTCTCTCTCCGGTTGGGTTTCAAATCAAACACCTAAAGTAGAAAATGTTCAATTACACCCACTTCACTCTCCCATTCAATCTTCTCTCTTTTTCTTTTTGCACTTTTCCATCTTCTTATTATCCAAATCTGTCATTCATAAAAATTACACATTTTACCCATCCAACAATTATAGAATGAATTCCGAAGATTCGATAAAGACCCTTTTGGCTTCTACTGGCGGTGATACCGTTAAGCTATTGGACCTCTCTCTGGAACCCCGTGATCCCTGCATTCTTAGCTACACTCCTTCCCCAGGCTTCCAAGTCAACTCCGTCAAGTGGAACCACGCTAGTTAGTCAAAATTTTCGTTTCTTTTACATTAATTTCAAGTACATACATATTTGCAAAATGGATTTAATTTTTGTTGTAGATTTGGTGGTGGCAAGCGCTGGAGATGACAAGAAAATATCATTGTGGAGGAAAAATGGACAGAGTTTGGGGACTGTACCAATGGGCGACACTGATGGTGCTGATAATATCGAGGTAATTTTGTTTATTTTTTTACTTAATGGCTGCAAATTTAAATGCAATATTGCAATTTAAGATTATTTGGTATCACCAGCAACTGCAAAATTTGCAAGTTTAAACCTTTTGTTTAGTTTAATACTCAATTATGTTAGCTACTTTGTCGCCATGTTATCAAAATGTAATATTTCCTTAATTGCCAAATATTGCAATGGATTTTGGCACAATATTTTTTGAGAATGGTGAATTTTGAGAGTTAAAGATATGCTGGATTGCTGGACCAACTTCATTTTTATCTCTATTTGCTGCTGAAATTTACAAGAAGATTGATTCTTTCATATGATAAGTTTTCATTTAGAATGCACAGGATAGGTCTCAATGATGTTCTCACATGTTAGAGAGATTTCTAAAGCATAATAGCATACTGACTTGCATATTTCAAAAAAGGGACACTATAGCACATTGAAACTTTTCTACACATGGCTAGGCTGCTTTTGCCATATACATTTTATGCAACATGGGTACTTCTGATTGTGCTCATAATACCAAAAACAAGGGCAGGCTAAAGGGGGGAAAAAGCCGAGCTGATTCAGGTAGTAGCAGATTCAAATATTGATTTTTTTCCTAATGTAGTAATTTCAAATATTGATCATGTATAATTTCTTTGAGATTTTCATCTAGTGGTAAGATCTCAACACATGATGTGTGTTTGTTAGGTGCATATAACGGGTTCAAAATTATTGCAGATAGAAATCTGGTGTCTAAGTGGAGAAGGAAGATGGTGGGCCCATTATCTACCAAGTTTTGAACCATTCACCACGGACCCTTGTGGAATCGAAAAAATGTTGATTGTGATAAATTATGCATGTACCATCTAATACACTCTTTGATAGCCATGTATCATCTAATACACTGATAGTGTCATGTAGATTGGTGGATGTTGCATTGATTAGTGGATATTGCACTCAAATATTCTCCAATAATTACTTTTCTATTTTCCCTATTTTCAGTGTCTAAGGATAAGTTTTTCAAATACAGTTAAGAGTAATAAAACACCAACTAAAAGTCACGGTTTCAAGTTCAAAGAAGAAAGGCATGTTCAAGACATTGTTTGAACCATAATAATTTTGTTAAGAGGAAGCCAAAATGATGTCAGTTTTGCTAAATTAGAAAAGTTTGTTTGCCGTTGGCTTATAAGAATACCATAATTTACTTTATCTACTAATAAAAAAAGAGTATTATACTTTACATCTTTGTATATTGAATGCGTTTGCCATAGATTTTTGTGTTCACCACTAGGTTTGAATGGGATAGAGATAGGGTTTTGGTAGTGTATAAGAAATGGATCCCTGATTGTTCGATTATCCTGTGGCATATATGTTGATGAGAGGAGGATGTTGCATAAGTATGGTCTATATTGTTATCATGTAGCAGAAGATAAAGATGTGAAGATTTGGTTTAGGATAAAGTTAGCTTCCTATCCTATCCCTATTACCTATCATGGGTCTTTAGTATAAGTGTTAGAATATGAGTAGGAATAGGAATTGTATATAAAATCCTACTTAGAAAAGGATTATAATGTAGTGTCTATAAATAGGGACTGGATGTAATTATGTAAACACACCATTCAATAATATTGTTCTCCATTAATTCTCACATGGTATCAGAGCATTGGTGAGAAACATCAGAGAAAAAAAACCTCAGTCACGTTAATTTCGGTGACTGATTTGCATCATATTTAATTTTGTGGGTTGTGTGAAAAATACACCACCACCAAGAGGATCGAAAAGATCAGGCGCCAACCGAAATCCCATAATTCTGGCGAGATCTACTTCACGTGCTGGCGCGTGAGAACGTCTTCGGTTGAATTTTTTAGTTTTTTTTTGTTGGGGTCGTTGGTTTATTTGCGACTCCGACCACATACTCTTTTCCAGATTTCGCCAAGTATTTAGAGATTTCGATCGCCGGAACCTAAATTCCGGCGACTTCATAATTTTTGCTAATTGTTTTCTGTTTCCAGCAACTATTTCTTGGGATTTTCAAGTCAAATTCCCAAGATGTCTTTTGTGCATGATATTTTTGGCTCCAAAAATACTGGAATTGAAAGTTCAAGTCCTATGATCACTTTTAATCCTTTAATGGGAAGTTCAGATTATTTAGCCTGGGCTTTCTCGGTTGAGTTGTGGTGTAAAGGTCAAGGTGTCCAAGATCACTTAACGAACAATGCTAGTGTGGTAAATGAAAAGGGAAAATCTAGCGCGGAAAATACGAAAGCTAAAGAACAATGGGAGAAAGTTGACGTTTAATTATGCAGTCTCTTATGGAGATCTATTGATTCTAAGTTGATGCCCTTGTTTCATCCATTCCAGACACGTTATTTAGTATGTGATCAAATTTTAACTTGTCTTGTGGTTCCTACAATTGATGAGTTATTCTCTCGTCTGCTCCGTCTTGCCGCGCCTCCCAGTCACAAAGTAATTTCATCACCCATCGTTGACTTCTATATTCTTGCATCTCAAACCATAGAAAAACAACCATATCATCCTATGAAGAATCGGCGAGGAAGAGGTCGTTCTAGAAAATCTCAATCAAAGTGTAGTTATTGTCATAAAGTTGGACACACTCAGAATATATGTCATATTTTGCATGGTCCACCACCTAGTTATTATCCTATTGCTGTAAAGTACTATAATGAGTTCCTTCGGAATCGAGCAAGTAAGCAGACATCTCCCCAGCCTAATCGACCATCCAATAATGCCCATATTGCTCAGACAGAATATGATGAGTTCCTTTAGTATCGAGCAAGTAAGCAGATATCTCCACAAGTAGCCTTAATTGCCTAGCCTGATACTTCTGTTGTTGGCTTGTGTTTCACATTCTAATACTCTTGGATCATGGGTCGTGGACTCAGGTGCTTCTGATCATATTTCTTGTAACATATCACTTTTGTCTGATATTGTTTATTCACAGTCTCTTTCTGCTATTACTTTAGCCAATGGGATCCGAACAAAACCAAAAGGAGTTGGACAAGCCAAACCCCTATCTTCTGTCACTTTAGACTCTGTTCTTTATGTCCTTGGTTGTCCTTTTAATCTTGCATGTGTTAGTCGTTTGACTCGTGTCTTTCATTGTATCATAACTTTTTTTATGATTCTTTTCTAATGCATGACCGCAGTACGGGACAGACGATTGGCACAGGACATGAATCACAAGGCCTTTACCATCTTACCTCTCCAACTTCATTCATAACTTGCTCCGTTACAGACCCGTCAGACCTAATTCACAAATATTTGGGACATTCGAGTCTATCCAAGCTACAAAAGATGGTGCCCAGTTTGTCTAGTTTATCCACATTAGATTGTGGGTCATGTCAACTTGGGAAACATACCCATGTTACTTCTTCACGTAGTATTGAGAGTCGTTCAGATTCTATTTTCTCATCAGTTCATTCTGATGTTTGGGGTCCTAAAAGAGTCAGTTCACCCTTAGGTTTTCGTTATTTTGTTAGTTTCATTGATGATTTTTCAAGATGTACTTGAGTTTTCTTAATGAAAGGTCGTTCTGAGATATTTTCTATAATCAAAAGTTTTTGTGCTGAAATACAAACTCAATTTGGTGTTTTTATTTGTACTTTTCGTAGTGATAATGCCTTAGAATACTTTCTTATCCGTACACCCCTCAGCAGAATGGTATAGCAAAAAGGAAAAATAGACATCTTCTTGAGACTGCTCGCACTCTTCTCATTGAATCCCCATGTTTCGCTGCATTTTAGCACAGTAATTTAGCAATTTGGAATGATTCATAGTGGAGTTGATCACTCAGTGTTTTATTGACATTTTCAACCAAATCTGTGTATTTATTTGGTGGTTTATGTTGATGATATCGTTATCACCGGCAATGATGAAGATGGTATCACTAAATTGAAGCAACATCTATTTCAGCATTTCCAGACCAAAGACCTTGGCCGACTGAATATTTTCTAGGTATTAAGGTTGCTTAGTCCAGATTAGATGTTGTTATTTCTCAACGCAAGTATGCCTTAGACATTCTTAAGGAGACATGGATGATGGGATGTAAATCCATTGATACTCCTATGAATCCAAATGCTAAACTTCTGTTAGGACAGGGGGAGCCATTCAGTGATCCTGGAAGGTATAGGCGGTTGGTTGAAAAGCTGAATTATCTCACCGTGACTAGGCCTGACTTATCCTTTCCTGTGAGTGTTTGTTTATGACTTTTCCCTGTGATAGTCATTGGGATGCAGTTGTTCGTAATTTGAGATATATAAAGTCAGCTCCAGGTAAAGAACTACTATTTGAGGATCGAGGTCACGAGTATATCATTGGATACACCGATGTTGATTGGGCAGGATCATCCTCTGATAGACGTTTTACCTCCGGATATTGTGTTTTAGTAGGAGGTAATTTGGTGTCTTGAAAGAGTAAAAAACAGAATGTGGTTGCTCGATCTAGTGCAGAAGCAGAATATCGAGCAATGGTTGTAGCAACTTGTGAGCTAGTTTGGATCAAACAGTTGCTGAGAGAACTAATATTTGGAGAAATCGATAAGATGGAACTTGTGTGTGATAATCAAGCAGTCCTTCATATCGCATCAAATCTAGTGTTTCATGAAAGGACTAAACACATAGAGATTGATTGCCAATTTGTCAGAGAAAAAAAATTCTCTTAGGAGAAATTGTTACAAAATTTGTGAAGCCAAGTGATCAACTTGCAGATATCTTCACCAAGTCCCTCACTGATCCTCGTATTATTTACATTTGTAACAAGCTATGTACATATGATTTGTATGCACCAGCTTGAGGGGGGAGTGTTAGAATATGAGTAGAAACAGGAATAATATATAAAAATCCTACTTGGAAAAAGATTGTACTATAGTGTCTATAAATAGGGTCTCAATGTAATTATGTAAACACACAATTCAATAATATTTTTTTCTCCATTATTTCTTACAATGGTAATTATTTATATTTTACCAAAAGAAAAAAATTAAAAATACTGGATTAGTATACTTGAGAGCTGAGACTAGTATCATTGGTTTTCATTATCATTGAAGGTTGAGGAGGCAGTGTTTCCCCTTCAAGATTGAAGATCATCCAGGACAACAAACTATAACATTGACAAGAGAGTATCAAGGTGAATCTATTGATGTCGAAGTTCACATGCCTGACCTTGTTACTGGCGGTGAAGATGAGAATGACGGCAATGCTGAGGATGACCGTGAAAGTGGCAATCAATCCCAAATTCCTCTCGTTGTTAGGGTGTCTAAGAAGAATGGACTGTCTGTGGAGTTGGTCTCACAGCTTATGCTGATGAGATTGCAGTTGAAAGTTTGTCAATCAAAGATCCTAAAGTTGCTGAGGATCAGATTGCTTATGAAGGACCAGATTTCTCGTGAGTCTTGAAATTTGATTAACGGCCTTTTACGTTTAACTATTTCCTCTTCCCGCATCTTCAAGCCTTTTATGTTGCTTACATCCATATATTCATTTCTTATCTGTTTTCATTATACTAATAGAAGATCTGCTTCTTCAACATCAGGGATTTGGATGAGAACCTCCAAAAAGCTTTCCACAAGTATCTGGAGATTAGGGGGATTCCGCCCCGCGAGAAAAATGCCTCAGATGCGATAGCTATTGTGCAAATCTGTCAAGGCAGTGGAAAGGAATAAAACTGGGAGTGGAGCTTTTAGAAACCTTAATTCCTTTGTTTTTTCAATATGAATGAAAATTATAATCAGATTTGTCATTACCATCCTAAGTTGTACAATAAAGTACTAAAGGAGAGTCTAGTTTTAAGCACCATGGCTTCTACTTCACTGGTACCCTCAGGCTCCACCTAATATAGAAGTCATAAAAACTATGATAGAGAAACATAATAGTGTCCTTGTAAATATTGAAGTCCTAATATGATTCTTAAGGAAGCTGCTCAGCTTTTTACTAACATCAATCGAAAGATTTCTAAACGTTACTAGTACTACGTAACTATCACACTATGGTGGATTGCTTTTGAAACTACGACATACTTTAACACTCGACAGTTGGAAATTGGAATTATCTACTACTGAGAGGTAGCCCATGAACATCCATATGAATAAACGAAGATGAGACATACTCCGACTTCGAAGGATGTATTTAAATCAAAGTGAATCAAATGATCTGTACATTAAATTTCTGAAATTGGCCTAGCCAACTCTGTACATAACCATAACAGCCCTCTTACTGGCAAGTATTGATCAGCCTTCACACAATCTCATTTACTATATTAGGGTAAAATAAATCCCCAATTCTCCCACATTTAGATACACACACAATAACACTTCCGCACTTGCGTACTCGTTAGCCACTAAACAACTGTCGGCACAAATCTCCTAAAACAACATTGCGGTACATGGCTAAAACTACAGGAATACTTAGTGACAAGACTTCTAAACTACTCTGGTCATAACAACTGTCGAAGCTGCTGTGTTTCCCTTCTAAGTAATTGAACCTCTTTCATCAGCTCTGCTTGATTTTCCAGTATCAATTTTATAGCACTAGAAGTTTCCATCTGCGTAATGTTTCCAAAATCAAAGAGATACTATACAACTGAAGAACTAGAGAAGTGCAAAGTTAAGAAATGTACCTCCTGCATATGAAATTGTCTTAAAATATCTAAGTGAAGATTCCTCATTTCCTCATGAATGGATTTTTGAAGGGAAGAAAGAGTTTCTTCTTGTGTACGTTGAAATAGCTGGAGTGTAAAGTTACTCCCTTGCTGCAATTCAGGCAGTATGGACTTCTGTGATTGCTTAATTTCACCCTGCAAAAATTCATAGGTCAATGAAAACTTTCTAATAAAAGATAAAAGTCTTGTCATTTGGAATGATTCATCATTAAGGCTCTTTCCACCAGCTCATGCTTCCGAGATTCTCTTCAAAAAACAGAAAAGGCGAAAACAGCCATGATGATGATTCATAACAAATGATGCCTAAGATAAAGAGAGAAACACCCAGGTTTTCCTGATTCATACATTCATTGCTTGGAAAGCAGCAGCTGCTGTAGCAGATGACATGTCGGACCTAGGTAACATGCTACTTAGAAGTTCCTCCCTGGTTTCAGCTCCAGTTTTCTTAGTTTTTGGAGAACCAACAGAAAGTGTTCCATCACTAAAGGATGGTGCGGTGCTTATTCTCTCAGCATAACTGGAAAATCTTCGCTGGAGGGACATAGTTGAACCAAGAGAATCAAGAGTACCCTGCCCCGTAATGCCTTTTGTTCCGATTGAAAAGGATGTGGTACTAGAGGGGACATGCTCTGACGATCCTAGAGAAGTTTCTTCATTTGAATTTTCTTTAATGCTCAAATTAGCTGAAATCAG
This sequence comes from Capsicum pubescens, assembly GCA_030864215.1. NCBI lineage: Eukaryota > Viridiplantae > Streptophyta > Magnoliopsida > Solanales > Solanaceae > Capsicum > Capsicum pubescens. The sequence goes on from CM061545.1 coordinate 239,341,126, forward strand.
ACTAGAACTAGTCAAAGAGCTGATACTCTGAGTTGCTGGAAAATTATCCTGTAATCCAGATAACATAGTTCCTGGTGCAAGAGGACCAGATGTCGAGATTGCAAAACGGGAAGGCATGTTTCCTGACTGCCGAAGGTGAGATAATCTATCAGATAATCTCTCACCACCCCAAGCTTCTGGAGGAGTTATGGTGGAAGAGTCATCACTACGGGAAGATATAGGAGTAGAAGACAACTGTGCAAAAGAAGCGTCCTCCTGCAGGAATGTCAGATACGAAATATTTGTCAAGAAAGGAAAAGAACTCATGCATTTTAATGTTAAACCCAGTCACTGATTTCAGCTTTAGAATACTGACACCACTTTCTGGTCAACAACAGCATACCGTGTAATCCTACAAGTGTGGTCTGGGAGGGCAGTGTGTACGCAGACCTTACCCCTACAAGGTAGAGAGGCTGTTTCCACAAATTATTAGCACCCAATAATGAAGGAATTAAGAAATTAGTTACTTCAACTAGATATCAAAAGCACCATTTTGCATCCAACACCATATAAATTTTGACAAATAAGTCGACCATTTTTGTATATGGAAGAGCAAGTCAAAATTTTACCAAATGTCCTGCAATAAAGGAAATAATTTGTTTTCCAAACGAAAATAAATCAAGGCATCAACAACCAGACAAGATCCAAACCTGATTGGGCAAGGAACTTGATTTCCAATCAAATATGGGGAGATTCTCATTGCCACCCTCAACTGGAAGGGGAAACCTTAGAGAAGGAAATAGCAAAGATGATTTCTTATCAAAATCCTTTTTAAAACCTTCCTGATCATCCCATAACTTATCAAGTGAAGGTGTAATCGGCTGAACTTCAATGAGAGGAGAAAAGACCTCCATATCATCCTTGAAGTTACGAGGAGCGTGTAATCTTGTCAAAGATCCACCTTTCCACAAACTACTTCGTATGGGTGTTTCTTCAGATGGAGATAAACCCAGTCTCCCAGATGTAGATCCTGTAACGCCTTCTGGAAAAGAAAACGAGTCCACAGAACCTGACTGAACAGTGGTTCTGGAACCTGATGTTGCCATAGTAGTTGTTAGGCTTGATGATATCATCGCAGGAAGTGGGTCAGGCATTAAAATTGAATCCTCCACAGCACTGCCCAGAAGAGCCATTTCTGTTGTGCAATTGTTTTCATTGACTATTACAGGTTTTGTTCTTTGCCAGCATAGACTAGTCACAGCCTGTAAATTCATCACACTTTGCTAGTAAGAGGAAATAAATCAGAGTAATAGTTTCAGTAATCAGGACCAGAACTGAAGTTAACAAACTGATATACAAAGCATATAAAGGACAACCAGAACATGCTAAAAGATGCAGAATATCAGCATGAAAAACATTGGTCCATTTATATCGACATACAAATAGATACAGAAACACCATGCTGTTTACTTTACAGAGTGAGAGAGAGGAAGCGAGGGTGAGGAAGAGCTTCAAGATGAGCTCCCTTGCCCAATGCCAAGTCAATATTGCATATCATCTTCCAACTCATCAATCAGATTATGCACATTGGTCTACCCTTGATACACAAATGCCACAAAGAAACATTTAGCCAAGGAAGATACAAGGACATCTTAATAATGTCTTCAATTTTGTTAGAATATGAGTAGGAATAGGAATAGCATACAGAATCCTATTTGGAAAAGGATTGTAATGTAGTGTCCTATTTGGAAAAGGATTAAAATTTAGTGTTTATAAATAGGGTCTCAGTGTAATAATGTAGCCACAACAATTCAATAATATTTTTCGCACACATGGTATCAGAGCCTCTACGATCTTGGAAGAGAATCAAAGCTTCCGCTGCCGTCGGGCAGCTATTACCCATATATGTCGTCCATCTGGCCAAATGATCATGTTTGCAAAAGTTGAGCACCATACTTCTTTCCGGTGGCTTCTCATATCTAATTTACTTAGCACTATGCATCTTTCTGGTGATTACTTCCTCATATCTGATTTGTGTAGCACCGTACATCTTTCCGATCACTACTTTATCATATCTAATTTGCATAGTATCGTACATCTTTTTGGACTACTTTCTCTTATCTGAGTTACATAGCATCGTGCGTCTTACTGGTGACTCCTCAGATTTGATTTGCATAATTCCGTGCATCTTTCAATGACTCTTCAAATCTGATTTGCGTAGGGTCGTGCCATCATTCCGACCCTACCCTTATTATTTTTCTTTTTTAGTAGGGTCATGTAGTTATTTCGACCATACCCATATAATTTCTATTTTCCAGTTGGGTCGTGCCATCATTTCGACCCTACCCATATAATTTCTCTTTCTTGGTAGGGTCGTGCTATCATTCCGACCCTACCCATATAATTTTTCCCAGATTTTGATCATTTTTTACTTGTCAAATCTAATAATCCAGCGCGTGGGCATGTTTCAACCAATTTTTTTTGTCTTTCTTGTTCAAGATCTACTCATCTCTTGATTTCGAGATGACCCATATACTTTATACCAATTTACGGAAATTTTCCGGCGACAGATCGACTTTCCAACAACGTTTACTACTTTCGCGACCACTTTCTAGGTTGTTCCTTTTCACCAAGTCCCTCACTGATCCTTGTATTAATTACATCCACAACAAGCTTGTTACATGTGTCTTGTATGCACCAGCTTAAAAGGGTTAAAAGGGAGTGTTGTTAGAATGAGGAAGAATAGAAATAGCATATAGAATCCTACTTGGAAAAGGATTGTAATGTAGTGTCCTATTTGGAAAAGGATTAGAATGTAATGTCTATAAATGGGGTCTCAATGTAATAATGTAGTTACAACAATGTCAATAATATTCTTCCCTTATATTTCTCACAAATTTTAGGAAATTGAGAAATGCGTTTAGTTCTTATCCATATTTGACCAACCAAAAATTTGGTTGTCATGCCTGCCCAAGTGAAGTGCCACTTCTGATCCTATTGCTGCATCTAAGTGTATCACAGCTGAAGTGCCGCTTCTGAACCCTATTTGGTTGTCATGCCTGACTAAGTGAAGTGCTGCTTCCGAACCCTATTTCTGCATTCTAAGCGTATCATAGGTGGTCAACGGCTTAAAGGACCACCTCTCCTTCCGTGAAGGCCGAAGCAAATGTTGGCTATCTTTAACCTCTCAAAATCTACATGCCATTATAGGAGGAACCGTGGGTCACCTACTTCCACCTAATCCCTCCTCCATTCTTGCACATTAACCATTTTTATGCATATCCATGTATTCATTGAGATCTGTTGACTCTGTATACCATTCCGTTGTAAATAAACGATCCTATCATAGATACATTGGGGTCTTGGAATTATATAAATATGATAAGAATGGAAATAGCAACCCTAGTCGTGCCTTCTTTATATCTGGTTTGCTTGTAAGATTTACTGGGTACGCCTTCTATACCTCTTTTGGGCAACCTTCTCAACACCAAAGAGATCCATTCAAGGAACATGGAGACTAGTTGAAGTACTGAGCCTCCCGATAATCCACCTCTATCATCACAAAAGAAATAATTTAGAGACGGTAAAGAATGGATCTTGGGCCTAACTCAACCTCAAAAGCTAGCTCATGAGGAGAGGATTGTCCAAGTACATATAAGGAGACCAATTACCCATCCCTTTTCTGATGTGGGATACTTAACACTCCCCCGCACGCCCAGGCCTCGTTAACTGGAGCGTGGACAATGTAATATGAGGGCCCAACATCGGTGAACAAAGATTTAGGATGGGCCTGACTCGATACCATGAAAGAGAAATGGATCTTAGACTTAACTGAACCTCAAAATCTAGCTCATGAGGGAGGATTGTCCAAGTCCATATAAGGAGACCAACCAATTACCCATCCATTTTCCGATGTGGGATACTTAACAAAGACAATAAGTGGTCATAAGTATATATGAATAGCAACCCCATATGGACTTATTATACGATTCCTTATCTCCATCCTTTGACAATAGGAACTAAATCTTTTCTTCTCTTTTCTTTTCCTTTCTCATGTTTTTCCCCAAGGTAATAAAATGACATAATAGAAGCAAACAGTCAAGGACAAACTAATTCTTAACACAAACTTGATTAAGAAAAGAAGAATAAAAGACCTCAGAATTTCCATAAGCACGTAAAACAGTCAAAGGTTGTGGTTTTCCACGAACATCGTAGAATACCACCCGGCCACTACTTGTTCCAGCTGCCAGAGTGAAGCCATCATCAGTAAATGCCAGTGAAGAAAAAGGTGCCTCGTAAGGAATGCAAAACGATGGTCTTCTTGACCCTGAGTCAAAAGTATACAACTTCTTATCCATACCAACACTAGCAACAATCTGCAATGATAACAGTAAAACCAAACCTAAGTAAATGCTTCCCATCATTTGGCAAGTGGATGGATTTACAGTTCTTCCAGTAGAACAGGTCAACAGTACATGTACTAGTTGATCAGTATAATAGAGAATAAACCTTGTCATTTGATGGTGAGAAACTAACACCAGAAGTTGGTGCAGAGTGCTGCATTAGCCAAGAAACCTGTCAAAGATAAAAATAATTACCAGTTATCAAATGAAACGATGCACAGTAGGCAAGATGTACACATGAGAGACATCAACCCAAAGAGGCCAGACGCTATATTAAGGGATAATAAAGATCGACACGAAATGCAAAGCAAGATATCACTGCACTTGGTGAATTGAACTATTATGGCTATCAAAGCATGTCTGAGGATGAAAGTGGAAGGAATTGCAAAGAGAGAGGATGGAAAAACACCCACGTCTCATTTTTCAAAGATATAAAGGAAGGAAGAGCACCGAAGAAGGATCAGAGGAAGGACCATAAAAAGTTCTTAATTTCGGAAGGTAGGGAGGTAAAATATGTACTGTGACGGGGACAGGGAGGTTCCAAAATAATTCTCTGAAAACTTCATAAAATTCATAACCATTATTCAGTGTTTTGTATGTCACATGCAAGCTTGCACTCCAACTTTGAAGTCCACTAGCTAAAACGTATAGTGCTTCTAACAGCACAGCACCTAAAGCAGTAATAATTTCTCTTTTTGAGAGTTTTGACTACCAAACCCCCAAAGAGCAGTGATAAATTTTTCTTTTATAGAGTAAAAGACTGTCAAGCCCTCTGAGAAGTAACAGGTGCAAATTGATCGCTGATTCTTGTTTCAGAGAACATACTGACAGCAATGTTCTATGTCAGCCAATTGCCTACTGCCCATACCAAATTAGCGGACGAGAACTGCTTTGCAAATGCAGATTGCGAGGAGAAGGAAATGGAACTCCCTATTAATCTCCAATTATAACCCTTTTAACTAAAGACAGATCTAGGCACTAATACAAATGTAATGAAATTAAATATATCATTTCAGAACACCAGAATGTCAACAAACCTTGGGGCTGCGACCAGTTGTATCCCACAGGTGGATAGATCCATCATCACCAGCTGTCACCAATAAGTGCCTGCTAATCTTAGAATAATCAAGCACTCTCAAAACCTGATCTTGTGATAATCAGACAAAGAAAAATGGCATCAGAAAACAAAGCATCATTCCAAACACCAAAGTAAATTGCAGCTATAAGATGCTTTACAGCAAAGTGGGACTTGGGAAGAATGAATTAACCTGCCCATTTGGATCCTTGAGTTCAGCAGCCTTTGCACCAGAAGCAAGGTTGTGAAGTATAAGATTCCCATTAAGACTAATAGAAGCCAGGTGCTCATCTTTGCAATTGTACATTACACCGCTGATAGTATCAGTATGACCTTTCAACCATTTGATGCAACGCTTCCGCTGCAAATCCCATATTCGTACAACTTGGCCACTGCCTCCTGAACAAATGTATCTGGATGCTTTGCTGCTAAAGTTAATTGTTGAAACAAATTCCTGCAAGTGATATAGAGTAACTACTTGCAACAACACAACAACAACAACAACATACTCGGTATAGTCCCACAAAGTGTGGTATGGGGAAGGTAGAGTCAGAGTGTACGTAAATTTTACCCCTATCTATCTCAGAGGTAGAGAGAGAGGGGTTGTTTCTAATAGACCCTCGGATCAAGGAAAAACAATGCAAAGCAATGTAGAAAAGAAGTAATGGGAGTACAAGAACATCAGATAATAATAAACCAATACGATAATCAACGTACAAAGAAACAACCGATAGTAACAAAAATCGACGGACATGAAACTACAAGAACAATACTATCACTCTCAAAATTCACCATTCTCAAAAAATGTTGTGCCAAAATCCATTGCAATAATTGGCAATTAAGGAAATATTACATTTTGATAACATGACGACAAAGTAGCTAAAATAATTGAGTATTAAACTAAACAAAAGGTTTAAACTTGCAAATTTTGCAGTTGCTGGTGATACCAAATAATCTTAAATTGCAATATTGCATTTAAATTTGCAGACATTAAGTCAAAAAATAAACAAAATTACCTCGATATTGTCAGCACCATCAGCGCCGCCCATTGGTACAGTCCCCAAACTCTGTCCATTTTTCCTCCACAATGATATCTTCTTGTCATCTCCAGCGCTTGCCACCACCAAATCTACAACAAAAATTAAATCCATTTTGCAAATATGTATATACTTGAAATTAATGTAAAAGAAACGAAAATTTTGACTAACTAGTGTGGTTCCACTTGACGGAGTTGACTTGGAAGCCAGGGGAAGGAGTGTAGCTAAGAATGCAAGGATCACGGGGTTCCAGAGAGAGGTCAAATAGCTTAACGGTATCACCGCCAGTAGAAGCCAAAAGGGCCTTTAGCGAATCTTCGGAGTCCATTCTATAATTGCTGCATGGGTAAAATGTAAAATTTTTATGAATGAAAGATTTGGATTTTAAGAAGATGGGAAAGTGCAAAAAGAGAAAGAGAGAAGATTGGATGGGAGAGTGAAGTGGGTGTAATTGAGCATTTTCTACTTTAGGTGTTTGATTTGAAACCCTACCCCCATCTCAAAGAATCTAAAGAATGATTTTTTTTCCCACCAAACATAAAAACAAGAGACGCCAAAGACTTAACAAGGCTCCATACATTAACGAAAAATCAAAAACCGTAACAAAACAATTAAGCAAAGAGCCATAATATAACCAAACAAGCATAATAAACCCATCTCAAAAAGATCATTTTTTAAACCAAACATAAAAAAACAATGAGTAAAAGTTGTACAATATGAACCAAACAAAAAACAAGAGGCCCCAAATGCTTAACAAGTCTCCATAAATTAACTTCAAATCAAGAACCATAACAAACAATAAAGCAAAGAACCATAATACAACCAAACAAGCAGAAACCCATCTCTCAAAAAGATCATTTTTTAAACTAAACATCAAAAAAACAATGAGTAAAAGTTGTACAATATGAAGCAAACATAAAACCAAGAAGCCCCAAATACTTAACAAGGCTCCAATACATTAACTAAAAATCAAGAACCATAACAAAACAATAAAGCAAAAAACCATAATATAACCAAACAAGCATAAACCCATCTCATAAAGATCATTTTTTTACCAAACATGAGAAAAAAACAATGAGTAAAAGTTCTACATGCGAACCAAACATAAAAACAAGAAACCAAACATAAAAACAAGAGACCCCAAAGACTTAACAAGGCTCCATACATTAACTAAAAATCAAGAACCATAACAAAACAATAAAGCAAAGAACCATAATATATCAATACAAGCATAACCCCATTTCAAAAAAAATATTTTTAAAAAAAACAAACCTGATGGTAACAAAATTTTCAGGGTTTAAGAAGCAAGAAAATGAGAAGCGGCTAGTCATTACTAGTATGGGTTTAAGAAAGAAAGTACTATATAATAAAACAATGTTTTTCGACTTTTTCCGAGTGACAATAATATTTGCGCCGTTTTAATAGCTCCAAATAGTAAGGGACTTCGAGCGTAATTTTACTGTTTTAAGGTGTTGTACATTGATTTATAAAGAGGAATTTTTGGAATAAATGTACAACATGCATTCTCTTTTGGTTAAGTGAATTATTTATTTGTTTTTGGAAAACTTTTTGTTTTATTTCAACTTGGAATACTCAAATTTGGAATACCACTACCTCATAATATGAAGTAGAGAGGTTATTTTCGATAGATCCCGACTTAGGACCGATAGCAGTATAACAAACACAAAATAAATGCATATAAACTTGTATAATATGCAAAGTAAAGTAACACACTAACCATAAAAATATTCCTACATTCACAAGCTAATACTAAAAAACTATCTATCTGAAACCTTACACAACACCACAATAAAAAAACTTCAGCCACACAAAAGAACACTTTCCTATTATTACCGACGCACTATCACCCCCTACATCTCTACCCTAATCCGCATTCTCCATCTCTTCCTATCAAGAGTCATGTCCTCCGTAAGCTGTAACTGCTCCATATCATGCCTAATCACCTCCCTCCAATATTTCTTCGACCTCCCTCAAACTTGTTTTTCAACTCTATTTTCATAAAAATTCAAATAAAGCGATTTATTTTGTCGTTTACAAAAAGTACAACTAAATATAACTTTATCCTGACTCCAACTTCATAAATTTAAAAAAAATGAAAATTACTTGAAATTTATGTAAATGCTTGCTTAGCTTTTCTATTTACTTTTTTCATATTTTACACTTTCTCAAATTAAAACCTTTATTCCTCACCTTGATAAGTCCTTTTGAAATAGAGTTAGAATCCAATGTGATCTTAGAAGTATTGACCCTACCCAACTATCTCTCTCTAAGTAAGAGCTCACCCTGACTTTTCTTCAATTATCCTATGACTCCTGATACCACAAGGATTTTAAGATTACACACACAACTAAATAATTTTTTCTTTTCTTGAATTCGAACTCTGAAAATAGAAAAAAAATTGGTAAATTTTTTTTTTTTAAATGGATTCTTTGCAATATAAATTCAAATTAATTGGATCAATAAATTTCAAATAATTTTTTTTTACTAAAAAAAGGAATGTTGGCCAGTTAAAAACTCCCACATTCAAAAGTTAAAGGTGGTGGAGATGAGGATATTGCGTTGGATGTGTGGTCATACAAGGAAAGATAGGGCGAGGAATGAGATTATTCGGGAAGAAAGTGGGAGTGGTTTCGGTGGAGGACAAGATGCGAGAAGTGAAATTACGTTGGTTCGGGCACTTAATGAGGAAGGGTTCTGATGCTCCAGTACGGAGGTGTGAGACACTGACTATGAATGATTTTACGCGGGGTAGAGATAAGCCGAAAAAATATTGGAGGGAGGGGATTAGGCATGATATGGAGCAGTTACAGCTTATGAAAGATATAACCCTTCATAGAAAGGCGTGGAGGATTCGGATTAGGGTAGAGGGTTAGGGGGTGAGAGGGCGTCGGTCGCAGTAGGGGTTTCTTATTTTTGTCTGAAGTTTCTTGTTCGTGGGTTGTGTGTTGTCTATGATTTCGGATATATAGTTTTAGTAGTATCTTGTGGCACTAGTATTATCTTGTGGCTAGTGATAATTTATTTTGCTGTACAAGTTTATATGCATTTATGTTTTGTTGCTATACTATTATTGGTTCTAAGTCGGGGGTCTATCGGAAATAGCTTCTCTACTTCTCCTGAGATAGTGATATGGTCTACAAACACTATCCGTTCCAAATCCTACTAGGTGGGAGCATATGTTGTTGTTCCTGTGAAAAAAGACGGGAATTCCAATCATTCCACCAAAGTCATTATAGTGATGTCTCACCACCAAGGCACCAATATCAATTCTCAAGTAAAAAAAATACATGAAATTCCCATGCAATTTTCCAACCATATAATTTTCATTTGTCTTTTCCATGGTCACTTCATTGTCTCCCTTTTGTTCTTTTCTTTTTGTGTATGAAATAATGCACTCATTTGACTCTTGTTCATGATCATCTAAAACAAACAACCATGCTGATAAGGCATGATATGGAGCAGTTACAGCTTACGGAGGACATGACTCTTGATAGGAAGAGATGGAGAATGCGGATTAGGGTAGAGATGTAGGGGGTGAGAGTGCGTCAGTAATAATAGAAAAGCGTTCTTTTGTGTGGCTGAAGTTTTTTTATTGTGGTGTTGTGTATGGTTTCAGATAGATAGTTTTTTAGTATTAGCTTGTGAATGTAGGAATATTTTTATGGTTAGTGTGCTACTTTATGTCACGACCCGATCCGAGGCCCTGGCCACAACGGGCATCCTGAGCCGTGAAGGCCCGAGAGACCCCTGTCTCTGCCCAATCCACTAGTGATATTGTCCGCTCTGGGCCCAAGTCGCACGGCTTTAAAACGTGTCACTAAGGATTAAGGTTTTCTTACTTATATACCCAGTATCCCTCCTGTGTTTTTGCCAAAGTGAGACTCCTTCCTAAGTTGGGGTGTTGCACTTTACTTTGCATATTATACAAGTTTATATGCATTTATTTTGTGTTTGTTCTACTGCTATCGGTCCTACGTCGGTATCTATCGAAAATAACCTCTTTACTTCATATTATGAGGTAGTGGTATTCCAAATTTGAGTATTCCAAGCATAAACCCATCACGTTTGTTTTTTTTTAAATAATTTTTTTGAAATGGGGTTATGCTAGTATTGATATTATGGTTCTTGATTTTTAGTTAATGTATGGAGCCTTGTTAAGTCTTTGGGGTCTCTTGTTTTTATGTTTGGTTCGCATGTAGAACTTTTACTCATTGTTTTCTTCTTATGTTTGGTAAAAAAAATGATCTTTATGAGATGGGTTTATGCTTGTTTGGTTATATTATGATTTTTTGCTTTATTGTTTTGTCATGGTTCTTGATTTTTAGTTAATGTATTGGAGCCTTGTTAAGCATTTGGGGCTTCTTGGTTTTATGTTTGCTTCATATTGTACAACTTTTACTCATTGTTTTTTTTTATGTTTGGTTTAAAAAATGATCTTTTTGAGAGATGGGTTTATGCTTGTTTGGTTGTATTATGGTTCTTTGTAGGGCTACATATCGCTCGGTTCGGTTCGATTTTGAAAATTATCGGTTTTACGTATTCATTATCGGTTTGTATATATGCTAAACCACTAAAGAACCGTTAAGATATCGGTTATCGGTTTATCGATTTTTAATTGTTATCGGTTCGATTATCGGGTTAACCGTTAACATTGAACAAATATAATTTATTACCCTTTTATTTCCATTGACATCCAGACTAAAAAAAAAAATAAACAGCAAAGCAGTGTTAATGTAAGATGAATTTAGTAGACAGGAGCAAATAAAAACCTATCTGTGGATTCATCGCAGCGGTTGTCTAGCCGCCGCTGATTAATTCAGCTTTTTCTGTGTTTCACTAATCGCTAATAAACTGCACTACTTTGAAAATTTAGCAAAGCCTATATATATGCGAAGTGCAATTCACAACAACAATTGCAGATGAAAACTGAAACTACACAAAGCATCAAGCAGAGGAGTGGAATGCATCAACAGAAAATCGGGAAAAGGCATCTGAAATAGCATCAGACAGTTAAGAGAGCAACACTGATGAATGTACGCCCTCCAAACACTAAACACCAAACTAACAAACACATGAATCCCAAGTAACATGAAAACCACGTACCAACATTATCAATTTCTTGTACATCAAAGATATTATAGAGGGAAAAAATTGAAGGGGTTGTTCTATCAACAAATAAGAACCCAACAAATGATATGGAGAATACTATTCCGGACATCTCAATATACAGAGCACCGACACAGCATGACACAAATTATTTCTACATAAATGGACACTGAAAGCATCATTTTTCACATTCTACAAAACGATTTGCAAGACTGAACAGGGTCATGCTGAAGAATCTCTGTCCATGTCTAAAGCTTGGGATTTAGCCAAGTCTATATAGCGAAGTGCAAATTTACAAATGAAAACTAAAACTATGTATAAAACCACACAAGCATTATATATAACTAAAATTGAACAACAGAACAAGCACCAAGACTCACCTTAGTAAAAGAAACAACAAATTTCAGTAAAATGTTTTGGCTTAGATAGAAATTGAAGCAGCAGCAGAAGACTATCAACAACAGCAGAAATTGAACATGTAAATGAGAAGGAGCAAAAATTGTTCCTTGAAATTTTTTGACCTTCGATCTTCAGTAAATTTTTTAACCTTCGAAATCAGATCTTCGATCTTCAGCATAATTTTTTAACCTTCGAATTTCGATCTTTTCAACAACAACAAATTTTAGTCTCTAGACGTTTGAATTTGAGCAGGGTTTTTACTAAATTTAGTCCAGAGATGTGAGTAGCGAGAGAGAGTGAGAGGCGTGAAATGAAAATGGGAAAATGAGAGTTCAGTAAAGTGTAAACCCTAATACCTTGGTGGACTTGGGTCTTGGGCGGTGGGCCAGTTGGTAGATAGGGAAAAAAATTATTTTGTGTGAGATAGGGCTGCATATCGGTCGGTTCGGTTCGGTTTTGAAAATTATCGGTTTGTATATATGCTAAACCGTTGAAGAACCGTTAAGATATCGGTTAATCGGATATCGGTTTTTCATTGTTATCGGTTCAGTTATCGGGTGAACCGTTAACATTAAACATATCTAATGTTTACTGCCTACGACCCTACTGCTTAGTGATTTTTCTTGTTTCTATGCACAAAACTGGTAGCACAAACATAATAGAAAAATTCAAAGTCACAGTCACAGGCTCACCCCTCTCGTGTTTTTTTGTCTCAACCTAAAATTGCTAATCTTTTTAACACAGATTTTGTTCCTTCTTCAAGAATTTGCAGAAGCAGACAAAGTTTCACACTTAACAAAGCAAAAAGAACAAAAAACAGAAAAACATACAGCAACTAAATCACATGTTTAGTACAAAGATAATGAAAAATTGTGGAAAACAAAGAAAACCCAAAATACAGATACCTGTAGTGGAGAAGGGACCAAAGAGGTATGTGGATTAGTTTCTTCTAAAGCAAAATGCATCAACTTCTTATAAGAAAAAACAGAGCTTTCATTTGTTGTATGACTCATACTCATACACCTACTTCCAACTTTGTTAGAACTTCTATATTTTCAACTCAAACTAATAAGTTCACTTCCAGCAGTAGAGTTAGTTTCAATAAAAAATCTACTGTTAACACTGCCCCATCATGGAATCTTGGTGTTTTTCAGGAGTATTCTATATTGTCATATGCAGAAATTTAAGATGAACCAGATTAGCAAAAGACTTTTAAGAATGAAATCAAACAAAAACAAAAATTCTTACCTGTTGACCACTTTACTATTGAGATGGTAATAATACTAATTACTTGACAATCTGCATAGAGCAAAATAGACGACACCACAAATAGTTTGACATATTAAACTTCAATGTCAACTAAAATCAACAGTACGGAGTAAACTAATGGAATCAACAGAACGGAGTAAATAGCTTGTGGTACGAATTAACAAAAAAAAGGCACATTTGAAATATGTTACAATCTTCAATTAGCATAGCAAGCCAAAACAAAGCAACTGACAAGCAAACTTGACCAAATCCGTAATTGCAAAAATCTCACTTCACCAAATACTTTATCTTTACACAAAATAATCTCATTAGACATTTTGTAATGAAATGAAAACTAGAATACACACATATTATAAACCCAAGCTGCCTTAACATTTATGCAACAGAAAATCAAACATCAACGTCAAGAGAAATCAACAAAAAACAAACACCCAACAAAATTCAGTTGCACACTACCAGAAACTAAAAAGAAACGGATTTGGACAAGAGAAATCAAGAAATCCAACACACTACCAGACTCAATAGCTTATGCAATAGGAAATCAAACATCTCAAATATTGTGGGTTTTGAGAAACAATCAAAAAATTAGATCTAAGAAATAACCCATTCTAACGGAAAGATATTACCGGTTCGAGAGACAGAGAGAATGAGAGGCGTAGTGACTCGTGAAATCAGAAATGAAAATCAGCAAATTGTCTTTGGCCGTCTTTGGGTCTACTGATATTATCGGACTTTGAGAAACGGAGAGAGTGAGAGAGTAAAGGCGGAGTGAATTGTGAAATCAGATTCAGAAATGGAAGATTGGAATCCCTTACTCCCTCTAGGGCAAGTATTATGACGGTGGGCTTAAAGGCTTGGAAGATGGGATTTAAATTTTAATTGGGTTGGGAAGTTGGGAATGGGAAATGTAAATAAATTATAATGGCCTCTATTTGACTATCGGGTGGCCCGATATAAATTTATGAAAAACCGCCACCCGAACCGATAATCCGTTACTGAAGAAAATGAAACCGACACCCGACCCGATAATTTAAAAAACTGAACCGTTAACCCGATAAACAAATTATCGGTTCAGGTTAACGATTTGAACCAAAACCAAAATTAGGGCAGTGCAAATTTCGGTTCAAACCGTTAACCCGAACCGATAATTTGTTTATCGGGTTAACGGTTCGATTTTTTAAATTATCGGGACGGGTGCCGATAACAATGAAAAATCGATAAACCGATAACCGATAATTTTCAAAACCGAACCGAACCGACCGATCTGCAGCCCTACCTTCGGCAGTCAGGAAACATGCCTTCCCGTTTTGCAATCTCGACATCTGGTCCTCTTGCACCAGGAACTATGTTATCTGGATTACAGGATAATTTTCCAGCAACTCAAAGTATCAGCTCTTTGACTAGTTCTAGTCTGAGTTCAGCTAATTTGAGCATTAAAGAAAATTCAAATGAAGAAACTTCTCTAGGATCGTCAGAGCATGTCCCCTCTAGTACCACATCCTTTTCAATCGGAACAAAAGGCATTACGGGGCAGGGTACTCTTGATTCTCTTGGTTCAACTATGTCCCTCCAGCGAAGATTTTCCAGTTATGCTGAGAGAATAAGCACCGCACCATCCTTTAGTGATGGAACACTTTCTGTTGGTTCTCCAAAAACTAAGAAAACTGGAGCTGAAACCAGGGAGGAACTTCTAAGTAGCATGTTATCTAGGTCCGACATGTCATCTGCTACAGCAGCTGCTGCTTTCCAAGCAATGAATGTATGAATCAGGAAAACCTGGGTGTTTCTCTCTCTATCTTAGGCATCATTTGTTACAAATCATCATCATGGCTGTTTTCGCCTTTTCTGTTTTTTGAAGAGAATCTCGGAAGCATGAGGTGGTGGAAAGAGCCTTAATGATGAATCATTCCAAATGACAAGACTTTATCTTTTATTAGAAAGTTTTCATTGACCTATGAATTTTTGCAGAGTGAAATTAAGCAATAACAGAAGTCCACACTGCCTGAATTGCAGCAAGGGAGTAACTTTACACTCCAGCTATTTCAACGTACACAAGAAGAAACTCTTTCTTCCCTTCAAAAATCCATTCATGAGGAAATGAGGAATCTTCACTTAGATATTTTAAGACAATTTCATATGCAGGAGGTACATTTCTTAACTTTGCACTTCTCTAGTTCTTCAGTTGTATAGTATCTCTTTGATTTTGGAAACATTACGCAGATGGAAACTTCTAGTGCTATAAAATTGATACTGGAAAATCAAGCAGAGCTGATGAAAGAGGTTCAATTACTTAGAAGGGAAACACAGCAGCTTCGACAGTTATTATGACCAGAGTAGTTTAGAAGTCTTGTCACTACGTATTCCTGTAGTTTTAGCCATGTACCGCAATGTTGCTTTAGGAGATTTGTGCCGACAGTTGTTTAGTGGCTAACGAGTACGCAAGTGCGGAAGTGTTATTGTGTGTTTATCTAAATGTGGGAGAATTGGGGATTTATTTTACCCTAATATAGTAAATGAGATTGTGTGAAGGCTGATCAATACTTGCCAGTAAGAGGGCTGTTATGGTTATGTACAGAGTTGGCTAGGCCAATTTCAGAAATTTAATGTACAGATCATTTGATTCACTTTGATTTAAATACATCCTTCGAAGTCGGAGTATGTCTCATCTTCGTTTATTCATATGGATGTTCATGGGCTACCTCTCAGTAGTAGATAATTCCAATTTCCAACTGTCGAGTGTTAAAGTATGTCGTAGTTTCAAAAGCAATCCACCATAGTGTGATAGTTACGTAGTACTAGTAACGTTTAGAAATCTTTCGATTGATGTTAGTAAAAAGCTGAGCAGCTTCCTTAAGAATCATATTAGGACTTCAATATTTACAAGGACACTATTATGTTTCTCTATCATAGTTTTTATGACTTCTATATTAGGTGGAGCCTGAGGGTACCAGTGAAGTAGAAGCCATGGTGCTTAAAACTAGACTCTCCTTTAGTACTTTATTGTACAACTTAGGATGGTAATGACAAATCTGATTATAATTTTCATTGTACTAAATCATATTGAAAAAACAAAGGAATTAAGGTTTCTAAAAGTTCCACTCCCAGTTTTATTCCTTTCCACTGCCTCGACAGATTTGCACAATAGCTATCGCATCTGAGGCATTTTTCTCGCGGGGCGGAATCCATAAAACTCTTCAACAAAAGTGAGGCAGCATCGACGCACAAGAAAAACAATACATCACGAGCATTAACTTTAGACAAATGAAAATGCAAGCTAGTACAAGTTCAAGAAACCCATGTTTAGAGACTGAAGCGAAAGCTTGCCTGCCTCTACAATCAGAATAATCACAAGTCTTTTGAGATGTCAAGTTCAAAGCCAAACATGCGCACAGGTGATTTGACATGACAATAAGCAAACATGGAAAAAATGAAGCAATTTCATCAGCAAACAACAACATGCTGCAACGAGAACTAGCCGATAGAAGCATAATGAACAATAACACTCCCAAGAGATAACTCCCTCAAATTATATGGCTATATAAAATTCACCAACAATACTTTTTTTAAATTGCCAAAGACTTAGATGTCATGGTACAATAACTTTATCAACGATGGGCCGTAAGATTTGTAGCAAACACTATAGTACAATCTTTTTCCAAGTAGGATTTTTATATATTATTCCTGTTTCTACTCATATTCTAACACTCCCCCTAAAGCTGGTGCATACAAATCATATGTACATAGTTTGTTACAAATGTAAATAATACGAGGACCAGTGAGGGACTTGGTGAAGATATCTGCAAGTTGATCACTTGACTTCACAAATTTTGTAACAAATTCTCCTAAGAGAATTTTTTTCTCTGATAAAGTGACAATCAATCTCTATGTGTTTAGTCCTTTCATGAAACACTAGATTTGATGCGATATGAAGGGCTGCTTGATTATCACACACAAGTTCCATCTTATCGGTTCTCCAAATTTTAGTTCTCTCAGCAACTGTTTGATCCAAACTAGCTCACAAGTTGCTACAACCATTGCTCGATATTCTGCTTCTGCACTAGATCGAGCAACCACACTCTGTTTTTTACTCTTTCAAGACACCAAATTACCTCCTACTAAAACACAATATCCGGAGGTAGAACGTCAATCAGAGGATGATCCTGCCCAATCAACATCGGTGTATCCAATGATATGCTCGTGACCTCGATCCTCAAATAGTAGTTCTTTACCTGGAGCTGACTTTATAAATCGCAAATTACAAACAACTGCATCCCAATGACTATCACAGGGAAAAGTCATAAACAAACACTCACAGGAAAGGATAAGTCAGGCCTAGTCACGGTGAGATAATTCAACTTTCCAACCAACCGCCTATACCTTCCAGGATCACTGAGTGACTCCCCCTGTCCTAACAGAAGTTTAGCATTTGGATTCATAGGAGTGTCAATGGATTTACATCCCATCATTCGTGTCTCCTTAAGAATGTCTAAGGCATACTTGCGTTGAGAAATAACAATATCTAATCTGGACTAAGCAACCTTAATACCTAGAAAATATTCAGCCTGCCAAGGTCTTTGGTCTGGAAATGCTGAAATAGATGTTGCTTCAATTTAGTGATACCATCTTCATCATTGCCGGTGATAACGATATCATCAACATAAACCACCAAATAAATACACAGATTTGGTTGAAAATGTCAATAAAACACTGAGTGATCAACTCCACTACGAATCATGCCAAATTGCTGAATTACTATGCTAAAATGCAGCGAAACATGGGGATTCAATGAGAAGAGTGCGAGCAGTCTCAAGAAGATGTCTATTTTTCCTTTTTGCTATACCATTCTGCTGAGGGGTGTACGGACAAGAAAATATTCTAAGGCATTATCACTACGAAAAGTACAAATAGAAACACCAAATTGAGTTTGTATTTCAGCACAAAAACTTTTGATAATAGAAAATATCTCAGAACGATCTTTCATTAAGAAAACCCAAGTACATCTTGAAAAATCATCAATGAAACTAACAAAATAACGAAAACCTAAGGGATTTAGGACCCCAAACATCAGAATGAACTAATGAGAAAATAGACTCTGAACGACTCTCAATACTACGTGAAAAAGTAGCACGGGTGTGTTTCCCAAGTTGACATGACCCACAATCTAATGTGGATAAACTAGACAAACTGGGCACCATCTTTTGCAGCTTGGATAGACTCAAATGTCCTAAATGTTTGTGAATTAGGTCTGGAGGGTCTGTAACGGAGCAAGTTGTGAATGAAGTTGGAGAGGTAAGATGGTAAAGGCCTTGTGATTCATGTCCTGTGCCAATCGTCTGTCCTGTACTGCGGTCCTGCATTAGAAAAGAATCATCAAAAAAAGTTATGATACAATGAAAGGCACGAGTCAAACGACTAACAAATGCAAGATTAAAAGGACAACCAAGGACATAAAGAACAGAGTCTAGAGTGACAGAAGATAGGGGTTTGGCTTGTCCAACTCCTTTTGGTTTTGTTCGGATCTCATTGGCTAAAGTAATAGCAGAAAGAGATTGTGAATAAACAATATCAGACAAAAGTGATATGTTACAAGAAATATGATCAGAAGCACCTGAGTCCACGACCCATGATCCAAGAGTACTAGACTGTGAAACACAAGCCAGCAACAGAAGTATCAGGCTAGGCAATTAAGGCTACTTGTGGAGATGTCTGTTTATTTGCTCGATACTAAAGGAACTCATCATATTCTGTCTGGGCAATATGAGCATTATTGGATGGTCGATTAGGATGGGGAGATGTCTGCTTACTTGCTCGATTCCGAAGGAACTCATTATAGTACTTTACAGCAATAGGATAATAACTGGGCGGTGGACCATGCAAAATATGACATATTCTGAGTGTGTCCAACTTTATGACAATAACTACACTTTGATTGAGATTTTCCAAAACGACCTCCTCCTCGCCGATTCTCCATAGGATGATATATTCGTTTTTCTATGGTTTGAGATACAAGAATAGAGGAGTCAACGGTGGGTGATGAAATTACTTCGTGACTGGGAGGCGCGGCAAGACGGAGCAGACAAGAGAATAACTCATCAATTGTAGGAACCACAAGACTAGCTAAAATTTGATCACATATTGAACCGTGGTCTGTAGAAAGTCCAGCAAGTGTAAGAACTGAAAACAACATCTGTTTGTGCTCTTGTTGTTTTTCCACATCCACAGTGACGGGCATTGATGTATCAAATTCTTCCATGACTGTTTGTACTTGTCCCAAGTAAGTAGTCATATCATATTCTTGTTTCTTCAAGTTGGTCATTCGAGATATCACATCATAAAAATGAGATATGTCATTGGTGCATAAAGCACGAGCCTTTTCCCAAACTAGATAACATGTCTGGAATGGGCGAAATAAGGGCATCAATTTGGAATCAATAGATCGCTATAAGAGACTACATAATTGAGCGTCAACTTTCTCTCATTGTTCTTTGGCTTTCGCATCTTCCACGCTAGATTTTGCCTTTTCATCTACCACAGTAGCCTTTAATCTTTAAGTGATCTTGAACACCTTGACCTTTGCACCACAGCTTAACTGTGGAAGCCTAGGCTACATAATTTAAACTTCCCGTTAATGGTTCAGAAGTGATCCTAGCCTTAAACTTTCGATTCCAGGAGTTTTGGGGCCAAAAACATCATACCCAAAAGATATCTTGGGAATTTTGACTAGAAAACATCAAGAAATAAAATCTGGACGTTTGATATTGCTGAAAATTCATCGAAAAAAATATAAAGTCGCTAGAATTAGGGTTCCGGCGACCGAGATCTGTGAAACTTCGCTGAAACTGAAAAATAAAAGCTGGTCGGAGGTCGGAGTATCTTGGCGACACCAACAAAAAAGAAAAAGTTGACCAAAGAATGGCTCACACACCGACGCGTGACAGATATCGCCAGAATTCCGGTAGGTGCGTGGGGTGGCTGGTGACTTTCTGATGGTTTTGGTTGGGTTTTTGTCGCCTGAGCTTCAAGATCCTCTTGGTGGTGGTGTATTTTGCACACAACCCACAAAAAGATAATGACACAAATCAGTCACCGAAAATTGGCGCACGATGACTTTTTTTTTCTGAAGTTTCTAACCAATTCTGATAAATAATGGAGAAAAATATTATTGAATTATGTATTTACATAATTACATCGAGACCCTATTTATAGACACTATAGTACAATCCTTTTCCAAGTAGGATTTTTATGTACTATTCATATTTCTAATCATATTCTAACAACCATAAATTTCAAAAGTTGAATCAAAGTTACAATTAGTAGTAAATACTTAGTAATCAACAGAAGTACATCTATATTAAAAAGAGTAATCTCGTCCATCTTATGTACATTATCACTATTTTTCTATTTTTTTATAATAGTGGTGCCCGGGCCATCCTGTGCCCGGGATGTACCACAGGATGTACCAAGTAACTTCGTCCAAGCCTAGACCAGATGGGAAGAAATCACCTGATGTGATGTTTTGTCTGCTGGGAATTGAACCTGAGACCCCATGGTGCTCAATCGACTTCATAGACCACTAGGCCACACCCTTGGGTGCGGTACACTGTCAATATTTGGTCCATTACTCTGCAACTGGTCGTTTTATAGGTGCAGGGAGTAAGTAACATCTTTGAAATAGGCATTTTTTTTCTTCATAAGTTTAGTCTACAACCAGATCTATGGAGGAACTAAAAAGTAAAACAAAATTACAGAACAGCTATTAGCAAACAGAATAAGGTAAATTTAGAGGTACTAATTCAAGAAACATTCTTTTCTACTCATTTCATTAATATTAATATTCATTTTCCACTCTAGCCCTTAAAATTGGTCTATAGCATAAGCACATATAAAGAACAAAAACAGAAGATGAGAATTTCAGAAAATCGAATTTCAAACCTCATCTTGTTCGTCGGCTGACTCAGCACATAGGATTTCGGATTGAATGACCTTGATGAGTGACTCATCAGAACTGGGCCTCTTGGTAGAATAGCAATGAAGGGTAGACAGTACTGGCCTTCGAAAGAAGTTTCTAGAAGCAGCACTACGGTTAGCTATAGTAGAGAAAAGAGCAAAGGATCGATGATGGCGGCAACCCTGTGTTCTACCGGTGACCTGAACAACCAAGGGTACAACCTGAGAAGCAGTCCTCCTGCCATTTGGGGAATTTGGCAGTAAGTGGAGATTTTAGGGTTTATTACGGTTTTGGCTACTTATGGAGCTTTACGGAAATTCACAACTTTGAAGTAAAATCTTGACAAATCAAAATTTTGATGACGAAAAAATGATAAAAAGAACTATCTATTTAAAAACTATTAATGTTATAAATTTATTTATCCACATATTCTGAAAGCACGATATGAATAATATTTGTTAAATATTGAACGATTAAAATATTTTTTAAATATTGAACAACTTTTATATCAAATTAGATTAAGATTCATGGGCGGACCTACGTTTGAAGGTGGGTGGGTGCACGTGCACCCGATAACTTCGAAATTTTTTATGTATATGTACATTTATATACCTGAATAAACATAAAATATTAAACTGTGCACCCTTAAGCAAAAGTGCTGCTTTGGCTCATTGGTAGCTTAAGCTTGTGCTACTTTCCGAGTGAGAGGCGCCCAACTTCAGTTCTCATTTAATGTTTTTTGTTGTTGTTTTTTCAAAATAAATACTTAATTAATGCTCAAGTTAGGGTTTATTAGGGTTTTGGCTACTAATAGGTGGTTCTGGAGCTTTACGAAAATTCACAACTTTGAAGTAAAATCTTGGACAAATCAAAATTTTGATGACGAAAAAATGATAAAAGGAACTATCTATTTAAAAACTATTAATGTTATAAATTTATTTATCCACATATTCTAAAAGCACGACATGAATAATATTTGTTAACTATTGAACGATTAAAATATCTTTTAAATATTGAACAATTTTTATATCAAATTAGATTAAGATTCATGGCACCCAGAGGCGGACCTACGTTTGAAGGTGGGTGGGTGCACGTGCACCCGATAACTTCAATTTTTTTTATGTATATGTACATTTATATACCTGAATAAACATAAAATATTAAACTATGCACCCTTAAGTACAAGTGTTGCTTTGGCTCATTGGTAGCTTAAGCTTGTGCTACTGTCACGCCCCAAAATTCCATCGGGACGGACTGGCACCCGAAGCCGAGAAGGCCCGGGAGAACCCGTTCAAATACCTGTACTTTTCCTTACATGTCACCAAAAATTTGGACAGCACTTCGTTGCATATAGAAGGATCTAATTACCTGTATCAGCACAACACGCACAAATATATATATATATAATACTTGGCCGTCGGGGCCACCACATATACAGATATAACATCACTATATAAACTTCCATGACTTTACCCTTCCTTATGTCTACAAAGCCTCTAGGATATACATGACATAACTAGGGTCGGGACAAACCCCCGCTCACACATGACTCCTGTACAATAACAAAATATAAGGAACCGACTCGGAAAGCTCCGAAGCAAACTGGAGCTCACCAACAATAGCTGTATGACCTGGCTCCTACTTGTGCGGTGTATGAGCTGAGGTACCTGTGCCTGCAGCATGAAATGCAGGTCCCCGTGGGGGACGTCAGTACGAAATATGTACTGAGTATGTAAAGTTGTAGATAATCACATATGATATAGGAGCTCAATAGAAATCCGAAACAAGTGAATAAATCGCAATAGGAGTGGACCACACTTACTAGAACTTGTGACAACCTGTACATTGAATTTATTCAATCACTTTACCTTCGTTCTTAACATCTTTGTAATCATTACTGTACTGTACTGTGACCATTAGGCTGCCCCCAGTACATATCAACTGGGGTCGACCCATGCTAGGCTTATGCCCCTGGGATACCACCCATAAACACGTAAATAGGGATCGACCCATGCTAGGTTTATGCCCCTGGGATACCACCCATAAACACGTAAATAGGGATCAACCCATGCTAGGCTTATGCCCCTGGGATACCACCCGATAAGAGAGAACTTCCATCACTTAGTTCAATTAATCTTTGAGATTGTTATTTTGGTCGCCACCACATTTTTGATACTTTGAAACAATGATACATCAATAGGAACCAAGTAATAGACCTTCTATACAATAACGATGTAATAAAGACTCATTGGTACATCAACAATGTGTTTCAGAATCATCAATATCACAACAATGAAATAGGAGCCTTTTGGTATATCAATGAAACATTTTGACACTTTATAGGATGGAAACAACTTCGTTGGTAACGTAGAACAATACATGTTTTTGGACAACCTCGGATTCTTACTTGATGGAACATTGGTGTTTTCATGCCAAAGAACATTGTTAGAGTATGCTTTACATACCTCGTCGTAGATTCGGATACCAATTCAACACAACTTCCCGCCTTTACAAATCACTTATCTACAATGAAATGTTTGGCATCTAGTATTAGCAACCCAACACCACAATTCTCTTCCATAATTCTATACAACCAATATTTGCATAGCATTCCAAAAACCAACTTGAACAATAGGTTTATGTGTGTATATATATATATATATATATATATAATCATCATTTCAATACCACATCATCACACCAAATCCCTTCACAATTCAACATAATCCAACCATGCACAAGAATAATCCAACATCATTTCCAATCATCTTTCAACAACAATCAAATAACACACTTCTTATGCTTACATGCATATATATACATATCCATATAAATAACACCAACATAATTTACATCCTTACCATTATAATAGCCCTTTTGATTTCGAAGTCCTGTTGGCACAAATATGGGGTGCATCTCGAAGCCCTCGAGACGGTGAACACAACTACGGAATCAATTTGGATTTTCTACGGTTGAATCACAAGATAATTGGAGTTGAAATTTGGCTAGGGTTTCTTATTCTTCAATAATGGATGATAAATAATAGATATGAGGCTAATTATATGTATATAATGACCAATTTTCGTTCATGAGGTGATGGAAAATGACCATATTGCCCTTAAAATTTTAAGTAAATCCGAATCTGTCCATGGTGGACTGTTTTGATAAGCTAAAGTAGATCGACCATAACTCTTTGCTCCGATATCGGATTTGGGTGAAATTGGTATCGTTGGAAATATAATTCAAAGGGCTTTCATTTCATATAAAGTAGGCCACCCAGTTCATCCTGTACAAGGAGTTATGATCATTTGAATTTGACCCTAAAAATCTGTTTTGAGAGGCTAAAGTAAAACGAGTATAACTCCTTACTCAGACGTTGGATTTGGATGAAACCAGTTGCATTGGAAACAAGACTCAAAGATCTTTCTTTTGATAGGTCGTAGCTCTCCCAGTTCATTATATTAAGGGATTTATGATCGTTCAAAATTGACCCAAAAAACTGGCAGGCCTCAGTAGTTTGTGTGCAGGAAATTTTCCTGCACATTTACTATTCACCATGGCCACCGTTTTATAGTTTCGAACGTGCTCGATTATATCCGAAACTTATTCATTTTTGGAAATCTTTATATCGTTGGAAAGCTTATTCAATAACCTTCGTATGGAACCATCGACGGGCAAATTTCGGTATAAATAAAATAAAAAAATTAATTTCATATAAATAAGACCAATACACGTACTTGAATACGCCAATACATGTACTTGAATACGGGGTGTTACAGCTACTTTCCGAGTGAGAGGCGCCCAACTTCAGTTCTCATTTAATGTTTTTTGTTGTTATTTTTTCAAAATAAATACTTAATTAATGCTCAAGTTAGATTCGAACTTACAACCTCAATCCCAAAATATATTTACAAGAATTAAAATCATCTAACCACACAATAATCTATGTCATACTTCCGTTTAACTAATATTTATTTGGATACTTTACACTAGTTTAACACTAATTTTTTTGACAAAAGCATTAAGGGGTGGCGCAACACCTCTGTACTAATACACATTCACCTCTAGTAGTGCACCTGTCTTCATCAAATCCTGAGTTCGTCTCTGATTGCACCTCGGATAAAATAGTAAAATTGCTAATTGAAGTCCTAATATTAATATCCTTGGAATCATAAATTAGGTTAGAATACAAAATTTGATTGTAGTGTGAACAATTGAGAGAATCTCATTTTATCCCTAACATTTATGGATTAAAAAATAATAGGAAAAATTAAAATTATATTTTATAGCAAAAATGACATTTTTTATGGGATCACTCGATATATACGTGTTTATAGTTACAAAGCAATAACTTCTCTTAATTTCACTCTAACACTTATTTTCTTTCATATTTTACTGTACCTTTTTTTTTTTCAAACAGTATCGATTCTTCATATTTTTATTCCAACTTCTTTTCTTTTTCTCGTATGTTTTCACCTTAATAGATAAAGATCATGCTCTACAAAATAAGGTAACTATTAATTTTTCAGTTATTGTATGTTATCTCTTCCCCAAATTCTATATAATTTGCATTCTTTTTCTCATATTTTTTCACCTTCATAGATAAAGATCGTGCTCCACAAAATAAAATAAATATTAATTTTACAGTTATCTTCCTCAAACTCTATATATTTTATATTTTTTTTGCTCATCATTATTCTTGTATTCTTTTTTGTTGTGTGATTGTGGAGGTTTGCTCTAATCGCAGAACAATTAAAGAAAACAATGAGTGTCGGGGAGGTGAAGTCGAAGCATCGTAATGATCCAGAGAAGATGATCGAAATAATGAAACGAAAAAAATTGAAGAAACCTTCATCTCCGAAACCCCCAAAAAATACAAAGATCTAGAAAAAAAAAATTAGAGAATCAAGCAAAAATTCCAAGTCTTGATGCCGAAACTCTTTTGAATATGATTTTGAAGAATATTAGGACGAAGAGATATTTGTATAAGTATTTATTAACTAATGGGTACTGATTTGTATACATATACAAATCTGGTTGTATATAAATTTTTTTGGGGCATGTGCATGTATTTGTATTTTGTATATACAAAGAGATAATGCATCAAAACCTCCCTGAACTTGTCCCGACAACTTACTTTAACACTTAAACTTTACGAATAATTATTTACCTCTCTTAACATCTTTAAAATGAATTAATTTTCTCCCTTATGCTGACGTGACATTTTTAAAAAAACAGATGCCACCTCAGCATAAGGAAGGAATTCAATTCAGTTGAAAGTATTTAAGGGGGGTAAATAAATGGAAGTTAAGTTTAAGTGCTAAAGTGAGTTGAGAGGACAAGTTCAGGGGTGGGGGGGGGTTGATGCATTATCTCTATATACAAATGCTTATCAATATGTATTTTTGTACAGTGTTGCATTTGTCTTTGAACTATTCTATGTCATTTTAGATGGTAACATATGTATTTATTTGTATTTTTTACTATTTAAAATATGTATTACGTACTTTTTGACTACACATATATATATATATATATATACACACACACACATACATACATACACATATATATATGTATGTATGTATATATATATATATAAATATAGTTGTCCTTTTTGTTATAAAGATTTATGTCCTGTGTGTATATATACATATGGGTTAGATATATATTTCTGTAAATACATATGCAGATAATTTTTTCTTGGTATTGTAAATACATATGCAAATGTATGTCTATGTATTTTGTGTATTTTTGAATATGTATATGTGATATAAATTTTTTTGTTGTTGTATACGTTTTGCGTGATCATATATTCTTGGCAAGAAACACCAATGAGGCCTGTTAGGAAAATTAGGATAGTAGACGACACAGAAGCCCTTGAAGTTTGATGATTTTTTCTATTTTGAAGACTGAACCAGTTGAATCGGGGTCTTCATCAGGGGAGTAAGAATACGCGTTGTACTCTTTTTTCCTTAATCAAGATTTTATCCCATTGAATTTTCCTGATAAAGCTTTTAATGAGGTAGCACTCAAATGCTTATTCAATAAATTTTTCTTTACATAGACATTCAAGGGGGTATTATGAAACATGGTGAAAGTTCATGTGTCAAAACAAATACCACGTGTCTTGTTAAAGTTAGATAAAAAAGAGTCATACTCCACCCCTTCTATTGGATAAAGTTTCCATTTTTTTATGCAAGAAAAGTTCAAGATAGAAAGAAAATACTACTACTATTACTTCTCCATTTTGTGCACTTTGGTTATATTTTAGATAATTTTATATCAAGTTGTATATTTTATTTATTTATTTTTATGGCCAAACACCTATAACAAAGTCTCCTTGATGCGCTTGAGAGTAGGCACCCACTTTTTGGCCTAACGCTTTTTGAATTTTCAGATCCCAATCCTTTGTCTCTCTCTCTCTCGCCTGTAGGGTTTCAAATCAAACACCTAAAGTAGAAAATGCTCAATTACACCCACTTCACTCTCCCATCCAATTTTTTTTTTGCACTTTCCCATCTTTTTAAAATCCAAATCTGTCATTCATAAAAAATGCACATTTTACCCATCCAGCAATTATAGAATGAACTCCGAAGATTCGATAAAGACCCTTTTGGCTTCTACTGGCGGTGATACCGTTAAGCTATTTGACCTCTCTCTGAAACCCCGTGATCCCTGCATTCTTAGCTACACTCCTTCTCCTGACTTCCAAGTTAACCCCATCAAGTGGAACCACACTAGTTGGTCAAAATTTTCGTTTCTTTTACATTAATTTCAAGTATATAAATATTTGCAAAATGGATTTAATTTTTGTTGTAGATTTGGTGGTGGCAAGCGCTGGAGATGACAAGAAGATATCATTATGGAGGAAAAATGGACAGGATTTGGGGACTGTACCAATGGGCGGCAAATTTAAATGCAATATTGCAATTTAAGATTATTTGGTATCACCAGCAACTGCAAAATTTGCAAATTTAAACTTTTTGTTTAGTTTAATACTCAATTATGTTAGCTACTTTGTCGTCATGTTATCAAAATGTAATATTTCCTTAATTGCCAATTATTGCAATGGATTTTGGCACAATATTTTTTTGAGAATGGTGAATTTTGAGAGTTAAACATATGCTGGATTGCAGCAGCTTGGACCAACTTCATTTTTATCTCTATTTGCTGCTGAAATTTACAAGAAAATTGGTTCTTTCATGTGATAAGTTTTCATTTAGAATGCACAGGACAAGTCTCAATGATGTTCTCACATATTAGAGAGATTTCTAAAGCATAATAGCATACTGACTAGCATATTTCAAAAAAGGGACACTATAGCACATTGAAACTTTTCTACACATGGCTAGGTTGCTTTTACCATATACATTTTATGCAACATGGGTACTTCTAATTGTGCTCATAATACCCAAAAAAGGTCAGGCTATAGGAGAAAAAAAATCCGAGCTGATTTAGGTAATAGCAGATTCAAATATTGATTTTTTCCTAATATAGTAATTTCAACTATTGATCATGTATAATTTCTTTGGGATTTTCATCTAGTGGTAAGATCTCAACACATAATGTGTGTGTGTTAGGTGCATATAACAAGTTCGAAATTGTTGCAAATAGAAATCTGGTGTCTAGGTGGAGAAGGAAGATGGTGGGCCTATTATCTACCATGTTTTGAACCATTCACCACGGACCCTTGTGGAATCGAAAAAATGTTGATTGTAATAAATTATGCATGTACCATCTAATACATTTTTTGATAGCCATGTATCATCTAATACACTGATAGTGTCATGTAGATTAGTGGATGTTGCACTGATTAGTGGATATTGCACTCAAATATTCTCCAATAATTACTTTTCTATTTTCCTTATTTTCAGTGTCTAAGGATAAGTTTTTCAAATACCGTTAAGAGTGATAAAACACCATCTAAAAGTCACGATTTCAAGTTCAAAGAAGAAAGGCATGTTCAAGACATTGTTTGAACCATAATAATTTTGTTAAGAGGAAGTCAAAATGATGTCAGTTTTGCTAAATTAGAAAAGTGTGTTTGCCGTTGGCTTATAAGAATACCATAATTTGCTTTATCTACTAATCAGAAAAGAGTATTGTACTTTATATCTTTGTATGTTAAATGTGCTTGCCATAGATTTTTGTGTTCACCATTAGGTTTGAATGGGATAGAGATAGGGTTTTGGTAGTGTATAAGAAATGGATCCCTGATTGTTTGATTATCCTGTGGCATATATGTTGATGAGAGAAGGATGTTGCATAAGTATGGTCTATATTGCTATCATGTAGCAGAAGATAAAGATGTGAAGATTTGGTTTGGGATAAAGTTAGTTTCCTATCCTATCCCTATTACCTATCATGGGTCTTCAGTATAAGTGTTAGAATATGAGTAGGAATAAGAATCGTATATAAAATCCTACTTAGAAAAGGATTTTCTCTGTCATATATTGTCTAGTCCTAGGGGTGTTGGTAGACTTATGGAGTGTTGAGTTCTCAAATCAAAGAGTGACGATTCATTAGTTTTCTCATACGGTCTTAGATTATTCTTACTTAGCTTGCTTGAGCTAGGCCAACATCCATTTTCTTAGGGAGAAATAAGTTACATAATTGGGGCCAACCTCTAATCAATATACATATTCCATTATCTATCAAACTAACTAATATTCATCGTGAATTCAATTCGGACAAAGATTCTTCAATGTTTCCAAAGAAATTTAACATATCTAAAAACTATATAACAAAATGCAAAGAGAGGTTCGAAAAATTTATGATCAAAGTCACATTTGCCGGTTAATTTTGTTGAGTGGAGGGCTCTATATATATTTATGTGAATTCCCCCCCTTTATAGCTCCTACACACAATGGGCAAAGTGATATTTGGTTAAAGGAGCCGACCCTCATATTCCCCCATTTTTGAGACAAGTGTAAGACAATTATATGTATTGACACTCGTGCATATTTTGAGCCCCATATATCTTCGAGGCAGGAGCAATTATAATTACCACTATTTTGGACAGCCCCAATATGGGTGATGCCCAACATTTTTTGCTAGTGTATTTTGAGATGGGCCAGTTGTTTAATTTATAAGGTTCGTTTTTAAAAAATAGCATAAATATACGTCTTGACTTATTATATTTATATGAATTTTTATAAAATAATTATAAAAATTTCAACTAATTATGTATCTTCAAAGAATATATCGGGAGCTAATTATGTATTTCCACAAATCCAAAATCTGAAAAAACATATCAGGAACTAATTATATATCTTTACAAATGAAAAAAATAATGTATCTTCTTTGGATATATTATGTATGACAACATACCCAAAATCGAAAAAGATATATCGAGAGCTAATTGTATGTCTTTATAAAAAAAAAATGTATCTTCCAGAGCTAATTATCTATCTTGACAAATTTCAGTAATTATGCAAAATATCAAGATATTCTGTAACTAAGCTCTAAACTGTCGGAATTTATGTTATTTTCCCTTTTTTTATCCACTCCTTTTGAAAAATTGGAGTATAATGCAAGTAATTAGCATCATGGTTTTGATTAAAGAGTCGATTTTGTCTGTTTTACTTGACTAGTATATATTAATCTTTTTGTGAGTGTACTTGCAGAGCTTACAATGCAACTTATATTAATTAGTTCCACTTGACCAAATTTCCAAATTAATTTGTCGACACATGTATATAACAGTATTTCAAATTTCCTTTAGTAGGCCACTTTTATAATTTCAGTGCTGTACGTATTTGGCTTTTACTCAGAAATTCATTTTGAAACTTCTCTTTCAAAATGGAGGCCTTTTTGCATTCAAAACATTGGAAGGTGAATTAATGCATGTGGGGGCAATGAACAGCTGAGGCTTTGATCAGATGCAGATAAAACTCGTCTTTCAAGGAATATAATACTACCTCATGAAAAGGGCAAAAAAAAGAAGAAAGGTAAACAAAATGATCAAGTTAAAAACAGGCAGCTGCAGGCCACCAAGGGAAAAAACATCGTTTTCACCTCAAACTATACCCGAAAAGTCGAAGTCACACCTAAACTATACTAGTGACCGATTACACTCCTAAACTATAAAAAAATGAAACTATTTACACTCTGTCAGACTACCACCACTTGCATGTGGTGTAGTGTTTTACACGCGCTGCCACGTCAGTACCACGTCAGTAAAAGGTATCATTTTTTTTATAGTTAAGGTGTGTAATAGGTCACTTATATAGTTTAGGTGTGAATTCGACTTTTCGACTATAGTTTGGGGTGGAAACGATGTCTTTTCCCTTAATGTTTTTAGCCGTTTACTTTTGTTATTTAATAGGTTGGACGCGCCTAAAATAAGTGTAACACACGCGCCTTAGAATGGGGGTCGCGGGGAGGTAATAATATCACTTTTATATAGTTAAGGTGTGTAATAGGTCACTTATATAATTTAGGTGTGACTTAGATTTTTCTTGTATAATATGAGGTGAAAATGATGCCTTTTTCCCGACCACTAAAGCAACAAATTGTACCCTACCCTACATTAATTTCGAAACGGTCACAAAATTCCCCAACCAAAACGAGGAAAAAAAGAAAGAAAGAAAGAAAGAAGCAAAAGGAAGAGATATTCAAACCATATATAAATAAAGTGATTGATGGGACATTTTTTTTGGGGGGGGGTAAATAGGACATTTATACTAATTAAACATCATATTAATTAAACAGTTTGAATGTCCCACGAGTAAGTTCATGTTGTTAAGTATTTGAGTTACTCTGATCTTACAAATTAGGATAGAAGAAAAGATGAAAATCTAAGATTTTCACTTTCTAATGTAACACGTATGTGACTCTACTACTTGATAAGATCAACAACAATGAAGTTTATTATAAAACACTTCTAATGTGATACGTATGTGGTTCTAATACCTGAGATAAGATCAACAATAATGAAGTTTATTATAAAACACTACTTACGAAGGACTTACACATTAGTTTTGCAGATCATGTTTGTTGCTCTATGGAATTGCAGACAAGGAGAGATTGTTTGCCACTCAAATGGCAGCAACATTATTATTGGTTGTGATATCTACACATATTTAACTTGAGCATACTTAAATTTGACTTTGAATTTAAACTAATAATACATGTTGTTGACACCCTAATATAATTTTGACTTCCAATAATATGTATCATAAGCCTGCTATTTTTCTAATTAATAATTTTTAGATCTTTTCAAAACTAATCCCCTTTACTTAATTATTTATTCAATAAGCCACGCATTTTATTATTATCTTGACATATTTTGAAAAATATATTATTTATTTCTAATTTTCCTATTAATTATCATAAAGTTCGCATAATATATTTAAAACTAGTACTTACTACATTACATATCAGTGATGTGCTTACTGAATCACATACATATGTCGTATTTTCTTAATTAAATATTAGCAATTTTTAGTCCAGATTTATTTAAAATCTAGCCACTTTTACCCAATTAATATCAATGTTATTCAAAATTGAACCTAATAAGCCCAATTTCATTTCCAATTAAAACCCCATCCTGTCAATACGGTCGACCCAACCCATTCAGGCTAGTCTACACGAGTTTTAAGTTTAACGGATCAGACCGGACTGACCCATCAAAATGATTGGCTAAAAAACACCAAACTCACACCATTACTCTGTGTGTTGCGGGCCTCATGGGTCAGCCCACTTTAAAAAATAAATAAATTATAATTTAATTTTAAAATGTTAATAAATATAAATATTATCGGACAATATTACACAGTGTTAATACTTGTTAATCAAGTCTCCAACACCCCAAAAAATACTCCTAATAACAAAATTAAATAACTTTTGACATGATATCTTTTGAATCAAATAAAAATACTAATAAACAATCTAAATAGTTGCATGTATCTGACTTATGGGCCGGCCACGAGCTAGCCTAACATACATTGCTCAAGCCCCACGGGCTACGGAGTTATTCTGGCGGGGCTAAAAAACCCTGTTTTTAAATAGGGAAAGGACAAAAATAACACCTAAAACTAAAATAATTTCGCAAAACTAGCACCTAAATTTAAAACCCCGGTAAATAGCCACTAAGGGATGGGCCCTTCCCATTTTGGGTATATCCACGTAATCAATCACTAACTTTCGATACAATACAATTCGACCCTTTCTATTTTCATCTTTAATGGCTCATGTTTTTTTTGGCTTTTTTTTTAAAGAGTCTACTCTTTTTTATGTCTCACAGTTACTTTTACCTTAGAATTGTCTTTTTAGCTAAGCTTTTAAAAGTAGTTACAATTATAAATGTCTTTTAATTATATTAATTACAAATGTGAAAAAATAACATTAGATTGAACAAAGCGATGTAATATAGGTCAAGGGTACTGGAACAAATCTTTGTCCAACTTAAACTATACATATGTTTTAGACAACAGACGATGTGTTTCACCTCCATAGTTTGATACAATAAACCAAAAGAGTAAATATATAATACAATTGTTAAAGATATATATTTATATATAACAATGATACTGTGTGTGTATATATATATATATATACATATTCTATATAATAATTATATACTTTTAATATTATACAATTGTTAAAGATATATATTTGTATATAATAACGATACAATTTCTACATATATACATATTCTATCTAATAATTATAGCATTTTTATACATATTCTATACAATTTTTAATTACAATTATTAGTTAGATACATATTTTATATGACTCTATATAGTTTTTACATGCATTCTAAAAATGTATCAATATAATATAAGAGAGTATCAATTAGTATATGGACACTGCAAGTGTATCAATATAGTATAAAAGTGTATTAATATGGTATAAAAGAGTATCAATTGCGTATAAGGACTGCACGTGTTTGCATAGGTTTTTTTTTATTTTTAAATGTGTATCAATATAGTATAAAGGTATATCAATGTGGTATAAAAATATATCAATTGGGTATAGAGATGACATGTGCCCAATTGAGCCAAATAACTAAAAAAGGAAATTACTTTAGTTGACTGGTTACACCATATCTTCCTTTTTAATTATGAGCCATTTTTTTTAAAAAATGATCATTCTTTTTTTTTTTTAAATGAATTACAAAAATTGAAGCCAACTCCATCAAATTACAAGTTGAATTAAGCCGGTTCAACGAACTTGATCCATATTGACGGCTCTACCCCTCCCCTTCCCTTTCCCCCACCGCGCATTCCCCTCCCACCCCCCCCCAAAAAAAAGAAAAAGAAAAAGAAAAAACGTAATTACCGAAAAGTTCGGAAGAGAGATTCCGTTTGTATGAAACAGCCGCCACTCTTCTTGCTTGGCGCCCTTATGTCCACGCCACGACTTTCATTTTGCTTCGCATTTCAACCTTCTCCATGCAACTTATTCATTAAATTAATTAACAATGGATAAATCAAAGTATTTCCACCTCCAACAACCGCACAAAACCCCTAGAAATTTCTATCAATTTCAATACGAAAAACAAAAATAGTTCATTCATTCCCCAAAAGCTGCAAATTCTCTGTAAGATATCAAACAATTCAAAAATCACAGAAAACATTAGGAATTTCAATTAATTCTTATTTAAAAAAAAAAAACTGTTCAACCCCAAAAGCTACATTTTTTTTTTTTTTTTTTTTTTTTTAAAAAAAATTTGATGGTGGGATCATCATCAACAAAGCAGGGGCTGCCTTCATGGATAGGGGCAGCTACTGCAACAAGAAGCACCGTTGATTTCGACAAAAACGTCGCCGTTTCTGGTGGGGACTCGCATTCACATTCCAACATCAACTTTAGCGATGAGAATTTCGGTTTTGGAGAGAGGGCTATTTCCGCCGCCGGCGCTGCTGTTCTCTCCGCCATCCTCGTTAACCCTCTTGATGTTGCCAAGGTTTCACTCCCCCCCCCCCCCCCCCCCCCCTTTATTGTTTATTATTAAATTAAATTAAAACCCTTCTTTGTATTTGCCTTAAAAGCTAAATTGGTATAGTATTGGAATGAAATGGACCTGAATTGAATGGAATGGTTTAGGTGTTTCACTCATCTCATCTCAAATGAATTGAGATATTGTGGGTAGTGATTGATTGATTGTTTAATGCTACTTCCGTCCATTTTTACTTTTCTATTATTGGCTTGGCGCACCACTTAACGAACAATAAATAAGATGAAAATTCTAATACATCACTTTTGAATATAAGAAATTCAATGTTTTGGGAAATGTATTAAGAAATGACGATAGTTAATAGTAAGGCATAATACATAAATGTGCCCTTTAACTTGGCCTCACTTGACATTTACGCCCTATAACTTTGGGCGTGCACAAGTAGGCGCTTAAACTTGTTGGATGCGTGTGTCTACTTGTTCAACTTTATACAAATTTAAGTGCATACTTGTGCACACCCAAAATTTGATGACATAGATGCCAGCTGAGGCCATGTTAAAGGGCATGGTTATGTATTATGCCTAATTATAAGGATAGATTAGGAATTAAGTGATAAATTATTTCTTGATTTTCTAAACAGTACAAGTAAAAGTGGACATATATTTTAATTACATAGGACAAGTAAAAGTAGATGGAGGGAATACTTAAGCAGTGAAGCTTAGCCTATATTTTTATTTGTTGTACAGTAATTTTCTGTTTCTATTTATTTAGGTGTTCCTTACATTGCTAACATTAGTGCTTAAACATGTATTAATACTGAGGAAAATCTGTTGAGCAGCTTACAAGATTAGAACTGCTAATCTTGAGTTGATAATGTTTTGAGGATTATTTACTTTCTCGTTGTTTCACTTCTTTCAGGTTGCTTACGTTTTAATGATATCTTTTTTCGTGCTTTACAGACAAGGTTGCAAGCTCAGGCTGCTGGTGTCCCTTATGACACCCTCTGTAGTTTGGGACATCTTCATTCAAATTCAGTAGGTTCCCAGTATTTCCTCCCAATTTATCGTTTTTCTTACTTGTCATGCCACTCAACCAGTTAATTAAACCCGGAGGAGAAAAGGATAGTTTGATTGTGGAAGCTAGGGGAAAGGGGAATGCAAGGCTATTTTGATAGCTAACCCTGGAAGAAGCTATTGGTGCTTTCCTACTATGTTTCATGCTCTCTCCGAAATCT
This sequence comes from Capsicum pubescens, assembly GCA_030864215.1. Classification (NCBI taxonomy): domain Eukaryota; kingdom Viridiplantae; phylum Streptophyta; class Magnoliopsida; order Solanales; family Solanaceae; genus Capsicum; species Capsicum pubescens. The sequence goes on from CM061545.1 coordinate 239,377,506, forward strand.
TGTTCACGAGATGTTTTCAGTTTTACCTACATTATCAATCTTAAGTTGCAAGGGCCAACTTAAGTTGATTGATTTTCACTATATGTTCTGAATTTGGCCCTGCTATCTTGTTTAGGTGCTGACGGGTGTGAAGTACAACTCAACAGGCACTCGTGCTGTTCTTGGTGCTGAACCAACATGTTCCCCAGAGTGTTTTCGATATAAAGGAACGCTTGATGTCTTCTGTAAAGTAATACGTCAGGTTAGTTACTTTCTGTGGGAAGTAATGTAGTTCTCCGTTCCTAAGAAGAAGTTATGGCGACTTTTTGCACATAGTTTGAGACCTTTTGCTTTGAAAACATGATTTGCTTATCTGAAATCCACTCAAAGTTATGACTGCTATAACACCAACATCCATCATGAACTAGTAATCTTAATTAAGAGAGTCCGGAGGATGATTTTAGGAGTAGTCAGGCTACAAAAACATTTCAATAGAAAATTCTAGTTCCTTTTTCTGGAGCACGAGAGACAACTCTCTTCTCATTATGACATCTGTGACGTACTCGCAAAAAATCTATGACTTTTATATGAGATGGTCATGTAAAAAGGTGATAGTTCTGTAAATAGAGTGACCCTTGCAAGGGTCTATTATCACTACCGTCTTCCCCCTCTCCCCCTCAAAACAAAGTTGAGTGTCGACGTTATATGTTGGAAGCTGGTACTAATAGATGTGCCGTAGTTGTTGTGAAGTCTTGCTGTATTATCAGGTCAACAAGAAAAAAATAAAAACCATTGAACCTGGAAAGTAGGAGTTTCTCTCAGCATCTTCTTCCAGTACATTTCTGCATTTCATTGGCTCATTGAAAGTAAAGCCAACTGTGTCATCTATTTAACCCAGGTAACTTGTACAGGAAGGATTTACCAGATTGTGGAGAGGCACTAATGCAAGTCTAACATTGGCAATCCCTTCTGTAAGTCTCAATTTAGAAATTCATTTGTTTTTTCAGTTTTCACTGGTTATTAGATATTGAAGCACACAGTTATATGCAATTGCTTTTGTAGCTGTTTTGTTTTGTAGTAGTACTTACTAAGTGTTTCATTCCCTTTTGTAGGTGGGTATATATTTGCCTCTTTATGACATTTTCCGCAACTCTATGGAAGATTATACATTACGCAATATACCAATTGCTACTCCATATGTCCCCTTGGTAGCAGGATCCTTAGCACGTTCCATTGCTTGCGTCACGTGTTATCCAATTGAGCTTGCAAGAACACGTATGCAGGTAAATCTGATCATCTTCTTGACGCAGATCGACATTACACAATTGTGTAGTACTGCTAAATCAATCTCTTTCTGCTAGAAAATGTGTGTCAATATTACAGTTAATCTCGTGGGTAGAACTATGGATGAATGCGTAAATTTTACATTTTTCAGATATGTAATATTTGATTCACATTCACAGATCAAAGTATATTACATGTTATGGGCATGCATCTATATGCTCCAGGAGATAATTCAACCATTTTCCAGTTTTTTAGAAATGTTTTTACTGGATAACGGTTTATATTCTTTCTAAATGTTTCTTAGCTCTTTGTGGTGTTAATAATTAGCTAGCAATGGTAAAAGCTAAAAGGTGAAGATTGGAAATCTTGTTCCAGTTCCCTTGTTGGTAAATTAAAGATCCGTTCATTAAAGGGTTGTAACATTAGTAGTTTGAAATGTTATTTCTTTGTTATTGTTTGTGTCTATCATTATCATCCAGGGTGCTTCGAACTTACTAGATAATGTTAATTTCCTTTTTAGAGAGAGCAGCACCCCACTTCATTAGGTGTTTGGGTTTATCATGTTATCTATCTTTCGGTCAATATCTATCATTTTCTGCTAAATTTTACTTGTTCTTATGACTTCATTTGTTATAGGCCTTCAAAGACACCAAAAATGGCATGAAGCCTCCAGGAGTGTGGAAGACGTTAGTTGGGGTCGTTTCTCCAGTCAATGGTGTAAACAGCTTTCAAAATTGTAATACTTCATCAAACTTACTTTAGTTGGCTGCACATAGTTATGTTGTACTATCCATCCTTTCATGGTTAGCTTTAATCTTGAGTTGCTAGGTTCCTGCCTTACGTGTATCCATATACACATAGAAGTGGTTTCAATAAACAATATAGGGCCATCCCCCCCCCCCCCCCCCCCCCCCAAACACACACACACTCAGAGCTGTCTTATGTTCTTTCAGTGACACTTACAATCGTACGTGTGTTCTGTATACACAAGGTGGAGCTTTTGTCTCTTCCTTGGGGTTCCCACTGAAGTGCAGGGTTTTCTTGTAAAATGTAATTATTTGAAAGACCTTACCAATAATGCTTTCAGTGAGGAAGTTCTCCCCAAATTATCTTGTCCTCATTTGCTTTTTGCTAAGAAATACTAGATCCTTCCACATTAACTTAATTCTGGCAAAGGAAATACAAGTTAAATCCCATCATAATTAACTAACTGCCCGCTAGTTTTAGTTGCCAGAGACAGAGTATGAAGCTGCTAAAAGTGTAACTTCCAGCATATGGCATTGGACATATTCAATTTCTCTGAGTATTCCATTATGGAAGTTTTACTGCTTCAGATCTTGCCTTTTGGTTTTTAATGCTTTGCTAACACATTTTGGTTAATTACTTTCCCATCAACCAATGGGTAGCAATGCAGGTCTACCGCCTCCTCTGGACTGGTCTGGGGGCACAACTAGCTCGCGATGTTCCTTTCTCTGCAATTTGCTGGTCTACTCTTGAGCCAGTAAGTGCTTCTAGCCCATAATTTTTTCCTATCCCTGCACCCACATCTGTTTAATTGAATAGAACTCTCGCTACTTTTGTGAAGGTTAGGAGGAAGCTACTAGGCATGGTGGGAGATGAAGCAAGCGCGACAACTGTCCTTGGTGCAAACTTCTCTGCTGGATTTGTTGCAGGAAGTCTCGCAGCTTTTGCAACATGTCCTTTAGATGTTGCAAGAACTAGGAGACAAATAGAGGTTGGTCTTCTCCCATTTTTATTCACCTAAACAATTCCTACAAGAAACAACTAACAGAAAGAGTGATTATCCATTTGAAAATTTTCTTGAATCACATGAGTAGTTTGACCTGTTAAAAATAGGCTGATGCTACAACAACAACATACCCAGTGTATTCCCGCGATGTGGGGGATATAAATAGGCTGATGTTAAGTACAGAATATTAAGAGATTTCTGCTTGTAAGTGCGCGCACCTAAATAAATTTCTTCTAGTTTTGGCCGTGTAGTGTGAGTGTATATAACTGTTGCTTTCCTTGTTCCAATTACATGCTGAGTGGATAGTAATGCTTAACCACAATCAGTTGATAAGTTTTGGGTTGGATCAAACATGATTTTGAAGTGAAAATGATCATGTAAGTAATACTTTTTGCCTTAGGCATGGGTTTACATTGATGAAACCTGTAGTTGGGAACTATCTCAAATACAAAGAACTTATATTTGTTCAGTGCAGTTAATTACAAAGAACTCTTCTTTTCTTTTTTTTGAGAGAGAGGGAAGTGAAAATATTATAAATGCAGCACGAATTGTGCTTGAATATTTACTAAAAAAAGATCCAGCTTCACGATAAATAAGCATGGAGTCAAATATGTTTAACAGAGTGTCTGCATCATTAATCAAATCCTCTATACACCAAAGAGAAAACAAAAGCCTCTTGCATTTCTATAGAGCTAGCTGTATCTTTAAAGCATCTTGCATTTCTCTCTTTCCAAGTAATAGCTAGAACAGGTCTCCATCATCTTCTATTTGTGTTGTTCTTTTGACAACTCGCTTCTATATCACCTTCTCATCTAATCAAATGTTTCTTCCGGCATTGCCCATTTCCAGCACATTCAGAAATAAGTTCCATAGTTGTGAAACAATAGGACAGTGCAAAAACAAATAATTGATGGTTTCTGAATTTGTTATCACAATGATGCACCTGTTGCAGCTGAAAATCTCTTTTCTGAAGGTTGTCCTGTGTTAACATGCTTTTGTTGTAACCAGTCACACAAAACAAGCCACTTTCAATGGTGACGTGATCTCCATATGTTCCTCCAAGGCCATGAATTAGTACTCTGAGGATCAACAGCTAAAAACTTACAATAAGAGTTAACTACAAAGAACACTTCTAATTTCACATTTGGAAGTAGTGAGTTTTTTTTTTTTGGGCATCAGACGCATCTTCAAAAGACGAGATTTTGCACAAATTGCCATATCCAGGCACCAAATCATGAGCTCTTTGGTTCAACTCTAATTGAAGCAGAATTACTTGTTATCTCACCCAAAATATGCATGCCTTTCTGATCTACCATTTATTCTGTCACATAATTCTAAGATAATTCAATATTCGAATGCTTCCAGTAGGGGATGACTTGCAATTCCATCATTCTGTTCAAGGAAAAGTAGGAATGAGGAAAGTGAGTTAATATGTTAAACCTGTGGTAATGTAGTTCTAAACTTAACACAGAAAGTTATAAACATCAAATATTGGTGACGAATGAGTTTGTCAACACTCATTTTACCGAAAGTATTTCTGTATCCTTGTGGCACTGATGAGATCTTTTTTAACCCAGATTTTCTAGTTACTGCATACGTTTTGTTTCTGTTGTTTGTTGATATGTCAGTCTGTTTGATTAGTTTTATCTGGACGCATTAGCTTTGAGTTTCCACTGGAACTGGACAAGGCTACAACCTTCGAGAACCTGATTGTTTGTTATTTTTATTAACTTAATGAAGCACAGAATGTGGAGAAGTAGACTATTACCTTGACAATAATGAGCCAAGCTAGTATTTTGCGGTGAATCCCCCTATTAAGTAGTCACGCATTATGGTTTTGAACGCCAATTCTCTAGCATGCACTTTACTTCTCATTTTTTCGCTTCCCATGGACCTTTTTGCTTCTAGCCCCATGCTGCTTTACACTTTCCGCTTTACAAACCCTAGTTATTATTTTTTTCCTATTTTTGTTGTTTCAGTGGAATTTTCATTTGTCATTGCAGAATGATCCTGAACGAGCACTGAGAATGACCACAAGACAAACATTGGTTGAGATATGGAGGTACTTGACCTCAGTTTATTTCTTTTATCTTTGTCTGCAACCCCATCTCCCTTCCAGCCCCCGATCTCTTTCAGATACTGCAATATGCTTTGATCTAGTTGACAAAAGATAGTCAATAGGAGCAGTGCTGAGCTCTAATGAGTTGTTTGGTTTTATTTTGGTTTTCACAAACTAATCCTTTTCTTTAGTGTGTCAATTGCCGATAGGATAATTGTTTTCTTTTCCAATTAAGTACGACAAGATAGATGTATGGAGGATGTATTGGAAGGGGTGTGGGGGAAGAAAACTGGGGACTGAAGGGTTATGTATGGGAGCCTCAACTCCTAAGAGATGATTTTGCTGAAAGTGTTTGAGGTCCCGTTAAGTGATGAACACTTCTCCAGTTACTCCCAGGAACAGATCCAGCAGAGACGAGGTAGCTCCTTGTCTTCCTTGCCTTTCATTTAAGAATGATGAATCCAAATGATCCGCTAGAAGTTCTGGAATATCTATTCGTCTTGATTTATTCTTTTATTATAAGACAGAGTGATTGTTTCGTGAGAAAATAATTTTATCTATCTGTCTGCTTGGTAAGTTCTTAAGTTAGTAAAAAGCAGCACCATTCCGTTTGATAAAAAATGAACCTTGGAATACCCTTGTGTCTCCCTGAAATCAGCATCTTGCTGTTTGTTAAAATGCATTTTAAGTGTTAAAAGGTTTGTAGACCAATTTCCTGGACTTGGTGCTTTGGGCTGTGCTTATTATTGTTCTCATGAACCAGGGATGGGAGATTTAAGGGAATGTTCACTGGAGTTGGCCCCCGAGTTGCCCGAGCAGGACCTTCAGTTGGGATTGTCGTTTCCTTCTATGAGGTGGTGAAATATGGTTTGCGCCATAGGCATATATATGCATCGACGGAGCGAAGGTGCTGATCTATAGCATTATAATGTAGCTTCCAAGCCAATGAAGCAGGTGATATTAGCACAACTTCTACCAGTAAGACTCCCAAAGACCCCCGGCTGTTGCAGTGATTCATCACAGGGTAATCCCTTCTAAGCCAATTTTCGCCTGTAAGGCTTGATGGTTCATTTATTCAATCAAGTGAAGAAGTTTCTCCAGTGATGGAAGCTGAATGTCGGATTAATAATAAATAGGCAGCCAATTAAGTAAGCCTTTGGTTTCTTTGTAGATTGGAAGCACTTGTCCCACAGTAACTATAGTCCCACATTCGTATTTTCATATATAAAAGAAGAGTAAAACAACTGTACTGTGTACCCTTACTGCATTGCAGAAACGTTAGACTGTAAACAAAAGATCAGTTGTAGGAAATTTCCTAAAGGGGGAAGGTTGCTTGCAAATGCTCGAGGAAGTGACTTACACTAGTGCACAAAATGGGAGTTAGTTTGTTGGTACAAGAGTATAGTGGAAACAACTACTACTCCCTTCGTTTCAAAATAGTTGGCTATCGTTTTAAAAATATTTGCTTTGATTTAGTTGTTTCTTTTATGAAATCAAGATAATATTATTAGTATTTTCTTTTAATACTATCTCAATTATTAAATGACTAAACAAAGTGTATATACTCAAATTTACATTTTGAAAGCATAATTAATAAGGCTAATTTATTAAAATAAACTCATAATAAATTATTTTTTTTGGAGAGTGTCAAGTCAATAAGGGTCAACTATTTTAAAACGGAGGAAGTATTTCTTGTCTAGAATTTCTAAAGCAACAATTATTTTTAATTCAATAAATTTAAGTGAAAAAACAATAGATTGCTACTCTCAAGTGGCTTCTCATTTTCTTTTTTACTTCCATTTCTCTGGAGTTCATATCTTCTTTAAGTTGTATATTAATCAGTACTCTTGACACTTGGGATGTTGACAATAGGAGAAATGAGAAAAAGACAACCAAACATATATAACCATATACTAGAAATTAAATTAAGCATGAATGGATTAATTAAATAAATGCATATGAAGAATGATTAAAAATTACAACCATTGTCCCAAATGAAACATAATTGTATCTGAGAAATTAAATTTAGAACAATTTGTAGGAAGAAGCATCCATAGGGTGGATGAGATATGTTAGAACTAAAGCCACCAGCATTAACACATAAGCAATCCCTTGATCTATCGATATTCCTGCAAATTACCATCACCATGTTACTCCAAAGAATTTAAGTTTTATATATATATAACTCAGATGGTTTAAAAAGAAGGCGAAAATCTTGCATAATTCACTAGATCTCCATATAATAATAAGAAGAAATTTTTTTAAAAAAATCCGGTGCATTAAAGTTTCCCCTATGTGCGGCGGCGTTCGGAGAAGGACTGAACCACAAGGGCTTATTGTATGCATAGTTATCTTGCATTTTGTTAAGGTTATTTCCACAGCTTGAACCCGTGGCCTCCAGATGACATAGCAATAATGTACCAGTTATTCCAGGACTTCCCTTCTAGAACATCTAGAGTATATAAATTAAATTTTGTTATAAAGAGAAGGGAGTAGAGAACAAACCATCACTAGTAGGAGCAGGGGCAGGGGCAAAGTCTTGAGCTTGAACAGTGAAAAAAGCCATGGAAAAGATGGCCAACAGCATTGAAACTACCGCAGCCATAACTAATCGCCCCTACCTTTTGTACTTAAAAAGAGAGAGAAATAAAAAAAAAATGAAACTTGCAAACAAACAAGTGAAAATGCTGGTTGAGAGCCTGAGACTTTTGGAGGTTTATATAGTTAGTTGGTAGGATTTTTTTATTCTTTTTATTTTTATTTTATTTTAAATTTTAAGCTATATATGTTAAGGTTTCTGTTTTGATTTTCTTATCAAATTTAGATTTTATTTTTCTTGAACGAAAAGTCAATGTAATACCATAATTTTACTTTTACTTTTTCTACAAAAAAAAATATTAAATTTTTCCATATTATTCTGGATCTCTATAAATAGAAACTTCTCTTATAGTTCTCTCAACATGTTTGATGCTTTTTCAATAATATTAATTTTTAATATATAGGTCAATTGGTTAAACCATATTAATAATCTATTATCTTTCGCATGACGTCTTCTAGATTTTGAACTCAACAATATACACCATAAATGTAAAATTATTACTCTCTTTGTCCATTTTTACTTATCCATATTACTAAAAATAGTTGATGAATAATACTTGTCTAATTTAAAAAATTAATGAATAATTTATTCTTTATACTCATTTTACTCTTGCTACTAAATACTATTCATTATCTAGTATATTTTTAAAGTATTAAATTTTTTTCAAAAGGTGAGATAATAAAATTACACCTATTATATTGTACTTTTAAGTTATGTATCAACTCAAAAGTGTACAAAAAAAAAAAAAAAAAAAAAAAAAGAGGAACGGAAGGAATATTTAAAGTGAGCATAGAAAAAAAAATGAGAAACCAGCTAAATTGTGGGGTCCATCAAACATTTTTGTTTGGAAACCCATGTGCCACCTCCTTTTTCAACTTTTTTAATTTTTTTTTCATTAAACCTCAGCTTATTTAGTTAATCAGAATTCATGATTTACATAAATAAAAGATTTTAAAATGATTCATCACTTGTTCAAATCATTATTGTCAATTTAAATTGAGCTGGATTTTAGATTCTGCCTTTATGACAGATCAGATGGAGATTATCTTGTAATTTCTTTATTTTAGGTTTAACTTTAAATATCAGCTGGTTTTGTGAATTTTTCTCAATAAAATTACTCTCCTGAAGTTTACATTTAAATAAATGTTTAGAGAGGAAAATAAGTTTCACCTTTTTTTTCTTCTTTCAATCCGAAAAGGATGTGCATAAAGTTTTTGAAACGCCTAAAGGCTGATTAACACCTCAATTATTAACAACTCCCTAATTTGAATTTAAATTGTTAATCTGGCTAAGTCAGTAGTAGTTAGTTATCAATTATGTAGCTGTTATTGGGAATAAAAAGTCATCTTACCGTTACATTCATATGAGATACATATAATTAAGTAGAAATACCAAACCTTTTGAAAGTAATTACACTCTCTCCCATTTTTAAAATTATTTTACTTTCTCTATTAATATATATAACATAGCCAACATATACATAACATTCTGTGTATATGTTGAGGTTTTTGTAATATGTTTAGGGAGTCGAGATTTTTTGTAATATTGAAAACATAAGTTGTGTATTTGTGTAATTTTTAGTTTAATGCAATTGTTATCTCAATGATTTGATTGCACCTTCCTTTTAAAGTTGAGCAAGCTACACATTTAACTGATCAACAAAAATAATTACATTTAAATGCCAAATATTGAGTGAAAGATTTTGGTGGATACTACTGATTATTTCCTTGCATTAGCTTTCGTTTTTTTTTTTTTTTATAGTGTTTAACAAAGGGAAAAGAATATGGGATGACCATTTTTTTAAAAAAATGAACACAATTTGAAAAGGTGGACAAATGTAACCTGCCGATTAAATTTAATTTCCTTTTTAGCCATTTGACCCAATTGGGCACATGCAGTCTCTATACTCTATTGATACACTTTTATACCATATTGATACACTTTTATACTATATTAATACGTTTTTTATAAAAGAGAAAGGAAATTCTATGCAAGTCCATTTAGTCCCTATACCCAATTGATACTCTTTTATACCATATTAATACACTTTTCTACTACATTGATACACTTGCAGTGTTCATATACTCAAGTGATGCTCTTTTATACTAGATTGATACATTTTTAGAATGCATGTAGAAACTATATAGAGTCGTATAAAATATGTATCTAAATAATAATTGTAGTTAAAAATTGTATAGAATGTGTATATCTATTTTCTTTTTGATGTTTGACTTGTTTTTTATAGTTCCTCTTTTGGACTTGTAATAATATCAGGGGTTGATTTTTGAATTTGAAAAATTGCAGTTGAACTATTGAAAAAAGTTGGAGTTAGGTTTTCCATTTGGTGTTTGAGTTGCATTATCTGCTCCTCAAAATCCTATGTATTTGTTTTGATCAAATAAAGTTTCTTATAGTAATTTCACATAACTTTTTGGATAGTCAATGTCATCATTCCATAAATATACATAATGTATGTTCTAACGTACAACAATTGTAGTTATGTTAATTTCAAAAAAGGAATAGAATTTTTTTTTAAAAAAAAAAGTTGCAAAAAAAAAAGGGTATAAAAACAGTGAAAAAATAAAAAAAAGTAGTGATTTTTTTTTAATAATAGAATGAAACATCAAATTAAAAAAAATGGAACATAAAAAAAAGCAGCAAGATTTAAAAAATAAAATGAACTAGCGTTTTTAAAATTTTTTTTTTGAAAAAAAACGTGAAGTAACTGGCATGCAAAATAATCAATGGCTATAAAATAAAATTAATTTAGTAACTGATTAGAGGGGATTAAATTGTAGTGGCTATTTAGTTGAAATTAATTTTAGCGAATGGATATTTTTGTCCTTTCCCCTTTAACAAAATATTGAGAGAAACAGGCCCATAATGCAGAAGTTGGGGTGGGCCATTGGGGGAGCAAAGAGTACTTGGGATAGGGAAATTCCACATGCAACTTGTTACTAATATGAACACCTCCATATTGGATAATAATACTATTCTCAACTATGAGACAAAGACAAATTCAAGATTTTTATTTGATGATTTCAACATCACGAAAAAGCAGGTCATGCATTAAAGCTTTAACTATGAGTGAGGTCTGAAGAAAGATCAAATCGTAATGATCTATTGTATATAACCTTATCCTGTATTTTTTTTAAGAAACTATTTCAATAACTCCCTTACACGCTACATCGTAAAATCAAGCCTTAGCTACAAGACAACATTTGCCATTGCATGTCCTATATATGTACACTCAAGCATCACCTCATATTCATATTTTTTGTGCAATGGTCCACTTCACATGCCTGCCTAGTCCCATTAAAACAAATAATATATGTTAGTCCAAAACTTGATATTTTTAATAAGACATGGATAATGGGAGAAATATCACGATTTAGTGATAGATGTGTGTACGAGCCGGGGCTCTGGTTGCGATGGGCATCCCGAAAGACCCCTCCAATTCCTCAATTCACTAGTGATATTGTCCGCTTTGGGCCCATGCCCGCACGACTTTAAAACGCGTCAATAGAGAGTAAAACTTTCTTACTTATATACCCAGTATCTCTCCTGTATTTTGCCGATATGAGACTCTTTCCTAAGTTGGGGTGTTACATTACAAATATCACATATTTATAATTTCTCTTTCTATAATTCATATACATAACTTTACTTTTCCTTCCTGACGCTTTTATTTCCTTAAAAGGTGCCTACAATCAAGGACCTCAATTTTTCAAATTTTGAATTTACCGTCCTTCTCAAATCCCTATTTCTAATTCATAAAAATTCGAAAAAAAACAAGCCTAAACCTACCTGAAACTCCCCCCTAATTAGCCTCCATGACTGGGAATATACTATTGGTTTCAAGAAAACTACAAACCCACTTCGTCCTTTGAATTCATATAATTCCCTTTATGATAATCCCTTGAATAATGAACTCAGACAAAGTCGTTGCAGCAATAACGGAAGCAGCACTATTGGTGAAGCACTTGGTGTTCATTTACTTCAAAATCAACTAGTTATACCTAATAACAAAGAGAATGCTGCAACAAATAGACCTTGTCGAGAGTTTGGATTGACGTTGGTGATATCATCTTTGTTGGAAGAAAAGAAAAAAGAGGAAGAAAAAAAAGGTATTTATATGTATGAAATTTGATATTGTCGAAAGTTTTTATGCCACATCATATACATATGTATGAAATTTGTTGTTACTTCATCCCATATACATAGCGTTATTATGTATATAAGTCCATATATTAAATTCATTATGCACATGTGGTGAAACAAACACCGGTGGACTATTTATTCCAGATCATATACATTACAGAGTTATGTATATGTTACGCATTGACAGTGTTATACTTAGCTCAGTTATGTATATTAAACTATATATACATAATTCTGTTATGTATATGTGTTGAAACAAGCACTTTTGGATTGTTGTATTTTCAGAACATATACAAGAGTTATGTATATGTTATGCATTAACAGCGTTATACGTGACACGATTATGTATATGATTCTGTTAGACAAGCCTAGATGTGTTTATTTCAGCCTATATATGTAGCATTCTTATGTATATGAAAGAATATTAGGCATGAATATTGAGCATTGTTTTATGGTTTCAAGAATTGAAATTTTTTATTTAAGTTTTGTTGCATATTAAACTAATATTGATTTGCAATGTATATTATTACAGGGGATGCAATTCGGATGCAATTGCCAAAATCAACCCGAAATTCCTCAATCTCTAATTCTGATCGTTGAAATTGAATTGATGTTTCAAAATTTCAAAATTGAAAAGTTGTTACTGAATTTAAGAGATTCATTAACCAAATTTCATAAATATAGAGTTAATTGGGTTATGTATTTAATGTAGATATTTTATTTCTATTATTATAGTTAAATTAGTTAGTTCAAATACATAAATAGTAATGTATATGGACGACAACTTATGTATAAGATGGGGAGAGAGATTAATTGGAAAAAAGGGAGAATGTATATGAACGACAACATATGTATAAGAATGGGGAGAGAGATTAATTGGAAAAAAAGGAGAGAAGGTAATTATGTTTCAAATGGTGGAATTTATGTTATTATGGGCTTTAGCCGAAGGGATATTTGTTCCATGTCCGGTCCATTTCCTTCTATACCACCAGAATACAAGACGAGGTTTCACCAAGGATCTGTTCAGCACAATGAAAAATATTTTTCAACAAAAATAAGTATATTTCTTATTTTTTATGTTTGATATGTAAAAAAATTTCAATCATAAAAGCATTTGTATATAATATATACAACAAATACTATAGAAGGTAGGGATGGAGGGAAGTGGAGGTGGGGGAGGAAGGGTAATGGATACGGAGGTGTTGGAGAGTTGAAAAACACAATAAATATAAATTGTCACTTTGTGAAACTTATTTTCCCTTTATATTGTAAAGAATATTTTCCTATGTATCAAACACACCCAAAATCTTTAACCGAATTCGATTTTATATGTTCAATACTTCAATTTCATCCATATGTGATATTAAACTTAATAAAATCAACAACTATAGAACATTATTTTGGCGTACTTATAAACAATAGCTATTACGGTTTAATAATTGAATTGTTCCTCTAGTGACAAGTGACAACTATTGGATCAGTTGCTAAATAGTTATTCAAAATTTTGAAGCAACGAAAACTTTTGGGTTCTTAAACGGAATTTTTTTCTCAAAGTATATCATGGTTTAGTAGGGTGAATTAGAAAAATAATGTATGCATTAACTTTGTGTATTACTAGTATATTATTTGATACATATTTTTTTAAATTATGTATAGTAAATACAAACATTAGTTATACAGTCTGTGTGTATAAGGTATGTAACACTATCCCTATTTAAATAAGTATCCAAGATACAATTACGAGAACTTCTTTTTACCGATATACTTCACCTTCTATTATGTTACTTTCACGGTCTCAAATTATTGTTCCGATTTTTAAAATTAGTTATCTCAAATTATTTTATCATTTTAGAAATTTAAGAAAAATTTAAGCATGTTCCCATATTACCTTTAATAACAATTGTTCTTAAATACTATAAGTACCTCAATCACGTGGGGATGACACATAAATAGAGTAAATATTCAATAAAAAGAAATTTTATTTTAAGACATAAATACGGATAAAATACTCAAATTTATCATAATTTACATTTCTCAAGGAATGTGTAAAAGGAGAACACGATAGATAATTTGAGACGGAGATATAAGTAGAATCAAAGACGTAGGAGATTGAGTTGAGGAGACAATAAAGATGATCGTCGTCGTGACGATCAGTCACTGATTCTTGTGTATAGGTTTAATTTGATTTTCGATTTTTTTTTATTTTTTTTTTGAAGTGTCCTTTATCCTTCTAGCTGTATTTTTCAACTTCTAATTTGCAACAAATTAAAACACTTTGTTAACACACTAAGATGTGATGATCATAGATCAAAATTCATATTAATAACAAAACTTAGTAGTATTAGATTCATAGAAAAGAAACCATGATGAACCATTTTACATACTACAAAAAGAGTTTTAACTTATACACACACAACACAATTAACAAACCGATTAACTGATAGAGAAGAGGAGATTTAGCTAGTTGTTATAATTAATAAGTCCAGAGAAAGGCTCCCATAGCAAACTTCCTCTTTTGATTAACATCTCCATTAATAGGAAGTCCATATTGAGTAAGCAAACAATCCAGTTTCCATTCTGGCATAACCTCATATTCAGCTCTTGTGTATCTTGGGTAATGCAACGGCATGTGAAAGTCGTAGCCACACCGGTCTCCGCCGTGCTGGCTGTTCATTCCACGGTCACCTCCGCCCATATCGGGCGGAGTTGGCCGTGTCATCGACTCCGTTCCACCTCCACTCATTTTCTTGGATACTTTGTGATGGTGTGGAGAAATATATTGAGGCACTAAGGTATTTATAGAGGAAAGAAAAGCAGTTTACAATTATTTTTTTTCTTTTCTTATTTATTTATTTTAATGTAGTCTACAACTTTTTCATAATAAAAAGTGCAGACATATTAGGAAGGGTTGGGGTGGAATGAATATGATCATTTCACTTTTAGTAGAGTTTCGAGTTGAATTTACTTATTTTTTATGAAACGCTTCCTCATTTGATGGGCTTTATGCAACGTAAATCCGAGTTAATTAGTAGAGGATCTAAAGAGGGTAACACCGGATAGAAATCACAAAAAAGAAAATGCTAACATGAATCTTTTTAAAAGAATTTTTTGATTTCGATTATGTAATAATAGTCTAGTTTATAGATAATAGGGATTTTTTTTTTTTTTTTTTTATGTTGTGATTAGAATTATATAATACTCTTTCCGCCTCAATTTAAGTGTTTTACTCTCATTTTGATCTGTCCCAAAAAGAAGACATTTCTTCATATTTAGTAAGTTGACAATTCGGGTATCCTACGGCTATATGACAAATTTAAGTAACCAAGATTTAAAGGACATAAATCTTTAATTTTAGACCACAAAATTTAAGACACGTAAGTAAATTAAGACGGAGAGTACAATTATTCGTTGCGGACGACCGAAGAAAGATAACATTGTTTTGCTTCTGAAACTCCAAAGATGGGGAGGTTTTTTTAATGTTTTATAGATGGTAGGTGGCACAGTTGGATGCAAGTGTTAGAGAAGATAATTGTTGAAAAATGGATACAAACACATCTGTAACTCCTGGAATTGTGTTTTAGCCAAGATGGCAGACCTATAAGTAGAATATTGTCCCTTGACGGGACATAAATTGGATATTGCACTTGGGATTCAAATTTACCAATTTTAAAAGAGGTTCCCCGAATGATACTCAAGCATAGTCGAATTGAAATTTTCTTCTTTGAAATCATGTGAAAAAAAGGTGACTTGTAGCCTGTAGGCCATTTTTATTGCTAATTTGGGTATAACATTATATAATTTCACTTGGTTTCAAAGGGGCAATATATATAAAACCACAATTCAAACTCACGATTTCGAATCTCAATGTTTATATAATACTCTCTCCAAGTCATAGATGTTTGTGCGACTATAAGTCATTTTATTACGGATAAAATAGATATTTTAAAATTAAATTGTTAGTAAATATAGAACGCATTATTCTTTTTTAGAATTAACTAAAAGGAAAGATGAATCATATAAATTGGGATAAGGGGGTATTAAGTATTAACTTTTCAGTTCCATCGTACAATAAAAAAGACACAATTACCTTTTTACGTATAAGAACTGCTAATTGTTTTCTCGTGTTTTTCTTTTTCTCACCTCGAACCTCTAATTTTGCATTAGAGAAATGAATAATTAAATTCAAATATCCAAAAATATTGCCACAATGTTCACTAGAACCTACTGTAGTAGGAGAAGTAATTAATTTTAATAATTGAATCTCAGAAATGATCAACTTTAGTGTTTGAAATCTATACTGAAAGACTTTACAATCAATGATACAGTGCAGGTGGGCTAACGCTTGCAAATAATTGCACATATTGAATGGTAGCAAAGAAAGTTGATGTTCTGTCAAATGCTAGCTACCACAAAATCTATAACTGTAGTACTGCAATTAATTCATTGAATGATAGATTACCTGCTCAACAAATTGTGGCTGATATTCCTTCATTCATACCCTCTAAGATCAGAAACTGAAGCCTCAAGGCACCCTGTAGATTCCCCTATTCCTCCAGTTCCAAATATTAGTCGTTTTGACAACTTAAATTATAACGTTTAAAAAATAAGAACAATAATATACCCAGTGTATTCCAACAAAAGTGGAGTCTGGGGAGGGTCGAGGGCAATGTTGGCTCGATCCTTTTTAAAAAAAGGCAATCGCCCTAGTTATTTGGGATTCAAATTGAAATGACAATCCCTTGAAAATGTTTTAGCAAAGGTTAGATTAGCTATTTAAGCCGAACAACATTCGCAGCAATGAGATAAATCTGGTAAATTAGCTGCTTTTTAATGACTGACTTGTAGATGTACACACATGGTGATCAAAGAGTTGCAACAACCATGAAATAAATAAATAACTAATCTATTCTTTCATGCAATTACACAATCTTCACAGTGGCATAAAAAAGATCTGTTGTTCCTCGTTCCACTCAAAAGTTCCATGTACCTATACTAGATTAACTTTGAATATGAATCATTACAGAACACAACAGAAGTTATGTAATCCCCATCCTAGTTCTTTCTTGTGTTTTCTCGATTTCATGTGTTTACTAGTGAAACCAGAAAAGCAAAATTAAGTTCGTACTAGGTTTGGTTAAATAAGGAAGACATCAGTGCTCGTCCTACTTTCACGCTCATTAACGTGGAGGGAAGAACCTGCTATCATCAGAAAGCTTCTAAGCTCAACTCTTGAATCACGTATCCTGATTAATTGGGATCCAAGTGATGGTCATGCAACCCTTTAGCCATTTGCATTGGCTGAGGCTCAACTTGTTGATAGCTTTGCACAAATCAAAGAAAAAAAATTGGTGGCAGTATTTTGTACATCAGGAATCTGTTCTTCGTTCAACAGAGACTTCAGATACACTCTCAGAAACCGGTTTTACTGTCAAAGGCAAATCCACTAGGGTGCTTGGAGGAGCAAAATACATATGTAGGGACATCATGCAGATAATGATACCCAAAAAGAGCTGCAAACAGGCAAATTAAGAAAAGAATAAACACAACGAAGAAACTGACACAGTAAAGACATGTTTATGAAATATAAGGGCAAATTACAAAGAAGTTTCAAATTGAGAACAGCTCTCTGGAGCCTACCTGTACTGTCGGCTTGAAGTTGAAGAGTAGCACTGATAACACCATTGTCAGGAGCATTGCCATTGAAGTGGCGTACACCTGGAAAAGAATAGGTAATATCAGTATATTACCAGATAGGGTACTAGACTGCTAGTTAGCTTCTTAGTTTAAGTAACATTAAATGATAATGCTTCAATTGAAATGCTATATGACCATGCATAACAGCCTTATTGATACTAACTATGGTAATGCAATATTCTATACAAAAGCTAAATGAATGAAAATGGGATGGATTGCATTGTTGAAGACCTTCGAATCAGTTATATAAATCTATACCAGGATAGTTACAAATTCTCAGAGGTGGGATGCCTTAAATTTCTCCTCCACTTCTATCCAGAAAAGTACAAAATTAATTCCTATCGGAGTTGGGTAGGTTATTGTCCCAAAAAAAGTTGAGTTGCATAATGAGAATTCGACTAAAAGGATTTTGTGGTCTTGGACAATATTTGGTTGAAGTTGAAAAAAAAGAGTATTTGAAGTTAAAATTTTGTCCGGATATCAATTTCACTTCCATTCACAACACCGTCCAAGTACATCAGCCCTTTCCTTTCTTGTTTTGGTTCATTTCATGCTTGTATGGCTCCAAGCAATTGAATAGTTCCCAATTGGACTAGAGAAAAAGGTTGAAGTTCTGCGAGTAAATTTTTTTTTTTTTAAATTTCAATTGGCATACTGGAATACTCCTTAAAATAGTTTCTTATTTCATCAGTATTTCAAATACGGGTGTTCAATATTTGCCAATAATAATGTCCCAACCATTATTTGCAAATATTGAACTTCAGTAGTTGCAGATACTGAAATATCATTTATGGACCAAGCATCTCCTTCATGAAATACCAATTCCTTTCCCTAAGAAAATAAATTTGTGTTCTAGAATTAGGGGTTCTTTGAACACTTTCCGCCATCAGTTGTGTAAATAAGTGTCATAAAAAGTTGCAGAAAGATAAAATAACATTACAAGATTGAAAACTCTACCTAGAATCATGGGTTTAAATGGAAAACAACTTTCATCTTTTAATAAGTAACAAAAAAATGATCCTTCCAAAAGATGAACAAATTATAAAATTAAGAGTCAAATGACTAAAAACAGAATCAGTAAAATCTGGTGCTAGATGAAATATGTCGAAATTCAAACAGCTCATTTAAGTTTCCATGCATAGTAAATCAACCACTTTAAAATAAATCCAAGCCCAGATCGACCACAAAGTATCTAATAAAAATCACTGGGTTAAGGTTAAGCTATAGCAACGGTGGAGTCCACAAAATGCAATAGTTTTTGAAATAGTGGAGGAATTGAACATAATGAGAGAGAGTATAGCAATATTGAAGGAGTTGACATAATGAGATGCAGTTGGCTCTGACCCTAGTCTTTTTGTTAAATTAAACTGTCAAACCCTTGTCTTTCTTCCTCTTAATAAGTTCGTTCTCATTGAGAAACTACAAATTTGTCCTGCTACCACCCCCTTCAGCTTAGTCTCTCTCAATTTCTAAGCAGAGATGCCATCCAAAATAACTCTTCAGATTTCTCATCCCCAGGATAATTTACTTGAGAATCAGAATCAGGAATCTATTCTAGGTGTCGTAAATCTTATTAAAGTACAGGAACATAGACAATCGCCATAAAAATCGAGGGGAATTAAATAGAATTTTTACGATATGCAACTTCAGTTCATAACAAACATACCAAAGGTGATCAGAACTTTTACAAACAGAACCGAAAGCAAATGCATCTAATCAGAAAGATAAGATACCTTTATAATATTGTCGGCATACTTCATCAACCATGAAACCAAAAGGCCAGTGGTTCCAAGATTCAACACTACCAACCATGTGGTCATGTTGTATCCATTGAAAAGGCGCTGCCACCAAGGACCTTCCTCAAACCCACTTCTAAAATCATCCATAAGAAGTCGCCCCATGTTGAATATTGAGCCAAATCTGAAAATCCAATGCACTATTTCAATTATCAAATCAATTTCATAGGCCTGTACTACTAGAATGGAATTTGATCACACAACAGGACTCAAGTCAGTATATGAAGACTAACAAACCCTTCTTCCTTACTGTCCCGTGCAACTATCTTCTACTTCAGAGTTTTAACATATGTACTAGAGAATGAGCTTAATTGCATTCAACAGTGGGACCAGCATATATCGCTTGGTTAGGAGAACTCACGTGTATAATTGGACATTCTGCCAGTACAGGCTATCATTCTTCTTCTTCATCAAGAACTCAGTATAAACACCTGCTAGTGCTGAAAGACAAGCAGAGAGAACGCCAAACAAATATCCTTGAATGGGTGATGAAAAGAATGAGTCACAAGAAGCCTCTCCACAGCCTTTCACCTGTGTTGAACACCAGGCAAATGTGGAACCATTGTTAATATTCTCTCAGTCCTATTTCACATCACGGTATTTGACTGAACAAAAGATTTAAATTTGACCTATAAGTTATATTATTAGTAATAGTGAAAGTAAATACTAAATAAATGGTAGAACACACTACTGTGATAGAGAAAACAGCAAATCAAAGTTAAAGATTTGAACAGTTCAATGAATTTGAGTTCTTGAAAGTTGTGACTTTGTTTTCAGAAACGGAATAGGGTCAAATATTTGTCATTTCAAAACGGAGTGTTCCACAAATTGGAATGGAGAATATACTTCTTTCTTTGAAATGGTGTCAAAAGAAGCGAAACTATGTTCTCTGCTATATATGCATATTTGAAGATAAGTATATATGCATATTTGAAGATAAGTGTACTGGAGAGGGAAGTAGTCGTTTGATTAAGCTTGAAATAATGCAGACAGGCAGTACCAAAAAAATGATTGCCCCACAAAAACAGTAGAGAGGCTGTTCGCATAAATAACTTTTTGGCATATCTTTTAAAGCACTCTTTTCTGGAGAGAGGTGATTAGGTGGGACATGGAGCAGTTACAGCTTACTGAGGACATGACTCTACTGGAGGACGCGAATTAAGATAGAAGGCTAGTGCCAGTTTGGGTCGTTAGTGTAGGGTATTACTTGGTGGGTGTATTATTCTTATTATGCCATCTTGTTTCATGCTTTATTACGAATTTATTTATGATTCTTTGTTTACTATTCCTTGTGGGTGTCGTATTTATGTTATGCCATCTTGTTTCATGCTTTATTACGGATTTGTTTATTATTCCTTGTCTTGAGCCGGGGGTCTATCGGAAACAACCTTTCTACTTCTCCGGAGGTAGTGGTATGGACTGCGTACATCTTACCCTCCCCAGACCCCACTATGTCGGAATACACTGGGTTTGTTGTTTTCTGAGATATTATGTAGAATGACACAAATTGTCCAGAACAAACTAAACTGGTATATCCATCAGGTAGTTCACTGCCAATCTTAATCCTATAATTGAACCAATCAGTTACATACTCGCAGCACAAAATCTATATGAGCAACCACAGTGTCATAACCATCTTTCATGACAAACAGGTAATGCTTCCAATTAAATAGCTCAAATACAGGACATCAATTTTGCATACCAGTTGTAGCACTGGTTAGGTTACAGGTCAGGTCTCCAAAAGAAAATTTATATGCATGGCATGGTTTGGCACGCTAGGTTACCACTTCCCAAATCATAATACTTAGAAATAGGCAAAGAGATTCCATAAGCACCTGGCTTGTGGTTGTTCCAACAGCCAAAAGTACGATTGCCATCCACTGCAAGTTCGTAAGCTTCCTCTTAAGAAACAGCCTAAAATATGAAAAATTATTCTTAATTTACTTTACTGACTTCAATACAGGAAATAAAGAATTGATGATGAATGATGTCAAAAAAGGTAGGGAAACTAGGCAGAAAAGACGGCACCACGCACCTGAATAATATTCCTGTAGTAACAATCTTTAAGTTGCCCATTATCTGATAAGTCGATGTATCTACATAAGTCAATGTAGTGAACTGCACATTGTTGTGGATGAGATAAATGATAGATGGAATTGGGTATAAACGAACACTCTTCCAATCCATCGTCATCTTAGGAGGCGGTGAGTTTTGCATCTCTCTCCAAAGAAAGACACTGGATACTATAAGCTGCAGGATGACAAATGATTGAAGGAGGAAAATCTCAGAGAAAATCCTCAAATGGAGAAGCAACTATCATGCAAGAGGGGTTACTACACAATAGCGTCACTCAATGCCCTCTTCAGAAGTTCCTTCAGAAAGTGGATATCCAGTCAAACTGGATCATCCATCATTTTAAAGAGACTTTCTAATTAATGATCAATACGAGAACTTTCTGAAAAGGAAAAAAAAAAAGGATAGGCAAAGCATAGTTCATTTCATTATGCTGAAGATTAAGAGAGGAGCATTCTATATCAAATGCATGCTAAAGTCAGGTGATAAAATAATTTTGCTCTCTTTACATGTTTAAAAAAGTAAAAGTCATACCCAACTTTTGGTCATAACTGAGACATGATAAGATCTTTAGCAAAGTTTGATGTTACTTTGGCATGGCTTAAAATGTTAAGCACAACATAGATTTTAAATGAAGGGATCATGATACTATAGCTGATACAGGAGAAAATGATTCCTCCCTCCTTCATATAAGTTCTTATTTGCAAGCCAATCAGGGGAGGGGAGGAAAACCTCTTCATTCTCGTATATTCTTTTTCCAGATAGAATATAATCGAAATCACGACACTAAATTTTAAGGACGGGAATATGAAATTGTGAAAATTGGCCTTGGACCTAACTCACACCTCAAAAGCTAGCTCATGAGGAGGAGGATTGCCCAAGGTAAACAGCTAGTAAGAAGAATGAGAACCCAGTTTAAAGCTCCCTTTCTACTTCTAGCTAACATTTACTTGAAAGCTATAATAAAAAGGACAATGTACCACCTCTCAAGCGAATAAAGCTAATCTAAGAAATGTTACCTTGAAAACTTCAGCCAGAAAAGGAACAGTAGCATAATCATATTTGTATCCTCCATTACTTTGAGATAAAGTCGTCAAAATTCCCTGCCACATGATGCATAATTCAAACATTAATCCAGACTATCAACCTACCTACATGTATCTACAATATACAATTAACCGGTCCTAAATACTATGCAACTAAACCACTTAATCATCCCTTTTACAGTAACATTTAAATTAAAACGCGGAAAGCTTACAGAAAATCTAATTAATCAGGCAATACACTTGGTGATGAAAAATAAACTTGAATTTACGCTTCTAGACTCAATGGTAAGCAATATTGATGAGCTAATCATCTAAAATCTAATTAATTCGCACAATACACTTGGTGATAAAAAGAAACTTGAATTTACGCTTCTAGACTCAATGGTAAGCAATATTGATGAGCTAATCATCTAAAATCTAATTAATTCGCACAATACACTTGGTGATGCAAAATAAACTTGAATTTACGCTTCTAGACTCAACGCTAAGCAATATTAACACTCGTATTGATGAGCTAATCATCTAAAATCTAATTAATTCGCACAATACACTTGATGATGAAAAATAAACTTGAATTACGCTTCTAGACTCAACGCTAAGCAATTTTATGCTCATATTGATGAGCTAATCATCTAAAATCTAATTCATTGACGCAATACACTTGGTGATGAAAATTAAACTTGAATTTACGCTTCTAGACTCAACGCTAAGCGATTTTACGCTCATATTGATGAGCTAATCATCTAAAATCTAATTAATTGGCACAATACACTTCCTGATGAAAAATAAACTTAAATTCACTCTTCTAACTCAATACTAAACAATTTTACACTCATATGATGAGCTTATCGTTTAAGTGTTAGTAAAAAATATATAGATCAGACATGATAAGTAAAATGAAACTTATAGAAAATGGAGAATGGAACAAAGAGAAACCTGTGAGCTTGTGAGAACGGTGAGAAGCGAAGCGACGACGTACCAACGCATATCGCCGGCGATTTGCTGCCGGCCTTTTTCCCGGCAAAATGTGAATCGGAAAATCTGCTTAGCGAGTTTTTTGCTTCTTTGAGGAGTTTTCCGGAGTTTCACACACTCACAGCGCCCACTGGGTATTTCAGATTTGGCTCAATATTCTTAACTGGCTATTTTTGTTTTTGTTTTCATCCGTTGTTAGAATTAAAAAAAATACTATAATAATAGTGCCAAACTTGATATTAGTTGAAATAATTTTCTGTTAAAAAATGTTTCGACAAATCAACTGAAATTGATTAAATTAATTACAAAAGGGTTTACATTAGGGATGGTTAATGTTATGATTTATGCAGATAAGCTAAATAAGAAAGAAAATTTAAATTTGCATACCAAATAATTTTCTTAAAACCTTGTTGTATAAAATAAAGATTTTGGAAAAATATATTAGTAAAATCTAACTTCTTCTTTATTTATTTAATATGAATACTTTTTTATATGGTTAGATGGTTATATATTTAACCTATTGCACAAATTTGAGCTGGAGCAATGAATACTTACAATCCCCAACTTAAAATTCTAAAATTTTACTTAATGGATCTAGTGTGACGGTAAGTGTAGGATCAATTCCATGAGGTTCACGAAAAGAGGATCCCTCAGATTTCATTAGTTGCAATTAGGTCCCTCTCTAGCCTTTATGTGAACACACTCATGAATACAGTGTGAGAATTATTTCATAACATATAGTATGCGACAACAACCCATCAATACTGCTACTCTATTGTAAAAGGGCGGAACACCTAGTCCTTCACCAATGTGTGGTATGACCCAAAAATGTATGCAACTATCTTGGGTAATCTAAAATAATTTTACGTCTTAATATCACGTTTGATCTTGATTTCATTATGTTACTATAATATCACGTTTGATCTTGATTTCATTATGTTACTATATTCTTACACTAATGTCATTTGAATGCATTAATTTTAATTTCTCAACAGTATTCATCTCATTTTTCACATTTATTTATTTGTCATTTTAGTTTATAAGAGCCTTCAAACAACAGAATCTTTAAATATTTTTTTACGTGAGTTATTTGGAGATGTTGAAAGGTTGTATGATTATGGAAAGAGGCATTGCAATTAACGATAAATAAAATGATACATCCATTTCACATATTACAAACTCCAAAATGTCAAACAGTACGTAATTGAATATACAACTTTGCCGGCCTAAAACGTGCAATTCGGCACAAGCAAATATTAGTAAGAGAATCTGCCAAGTGTTGGGCCATCAACATATTCCTCCTTCAAACATATCTTATTACTTTTTTTTTTTCTTAGTTTCTGTAATTATGATGATTCCAAAAGAGCTTGATTGTCCCCTTGTGTGATGTTATCATCATAGTTATGCAATCAAGCTCTTTATTGTGATATCATATTTGCTTTCCTCAAAGCTTAGGTCCTTTTGAGTTTCCCTTTTCTTTCAGTTCTTGAATCCCTGAGTCCCCTCTCAGGGTGTGATTCAAGAACTGGACGATGTATATTGATATTTGACGTTTAATCAAGGGTAACTTGATCTCCCTTAGTTTTGTTGGAACCCCATTTCAAGAATCACAAATCTTTTTGGTAAGCTATTTCTTTTTTTTTTATTTTCCCATTAGAAATATATGTTCATAATTGAGACGTAGATGATTGATTGATATGCTTATGACCGGATCCATCTCTGCTTTAGGTCTAAACATGCCAGCGTTAGAGGAATTCAGGCAAATAGGAGAGGTAATTGGGAGTCTTAAAGCTCTAATGGTTTTCCAAGACGACATACAAATAAATCAAAAACAATGTTGTTTGTTGGTGGACATGCTTAAATGTGCCTACAGGACAATTGCTGAAACCATGAAACAGAACTTGAGATTTGAAGAGAGGAATGCGAAATGGAAAATTCTTGAGAACCCCTTAAGGGAGCTTCTCAGGGTGTTCAAAGAGGCAGAGCAGTATATCAAGCAATCCCTGGAAACTAAAGATTTTTGGGCAAAAGCCATAGTTGTTTACAAGAATACAGATTGTGTTGAATTTCACATCCACAATTTGCTCTCTTGTGTGCCAATTGTCATTGAGGCCATAGAAATAGCAGGAGAGATTTCAGGTAGTGACCATGATGAGATACAGAAGAAGAGGTACATTTACGCGATGAAGTATCAGAAAGAGTGTAAAGACCCAAAAATCTTCCAATGGAAATTCGGAGAACAGTACTTGGTTTCCGAGAAGTTCTGCGATAGGGTATGCTTAGTTTGGAATGAAGACAAGTGGACTTTGCAGAATAAAATTCGAGAGAAGAAGAATTCAGGTTCATGTGGTTTGAAAAAGCATGAGAAGCGACTTGCTGATCTCCTCTTGAAGAACTTAAACGAGATGGAGACAGAGAGCGATCATAAACTTTCACCTAGCTCAGTTCTTATAAATTCTAAGGATTACCAGGTAAGAAGGCGATTAGGTAGTGGAAGTCAATACAAGGAGATACAATGGTTGGGGGAGACCTTCTGTTTACGGCATTTGTTTGGGGATATAAAGCCCCTGATTGCAAATATTTCTCGAGAACTGCATCTCTCTCATCCAAATATAATGCACATCTCCTGTGGTTTTACTGACGAAGAAAAGAGAGAATGTTTCTTAATCATGGAACTTATGAACAAAGATTTATCTAGTTACATCAAAGAGATCTGTGGACCAAGAAAGCGCGTACCATTTTCTCTTCCTGTTGCAATTGATTTACTCCTCCAGATTGCAAGAGGCATGGAATACCTCCACTCAAAGAAAATCTACCATGGTGAGTTGAGTCCTTCCAACATCCTTGTAAAGGCAAGGAATGTATCTACAGAAGGGCATTTACATGCAAAGGTTTATGGATATGACTCATCACGTTCTATCAACGTTCCTCAGAAAGCTAATGTGAATCAAAATAATGGGACGCTCCCAATCATTTGGTTTGCCCCAGAAGTCCTAGCTGAACAAGAGCACTCGGGGAATGGAGGGAACTTTCAGTATACTGAGAAATCTGATGTGTACAGTTTTGGGATGATATGTTTTGAGGTTTTAACAGGGAAAGTTCCATTTGAAGATAGTCATCTACAAGGAGACAAAATGAGTAGAAATGTAAGGGCAGGAGAGAGGCCATTATTCCCATTTCACTCACCAAAATATTTGACTAGCTTGACAAAGAAGTGTTGGCATACTGATCCATATCAACGACCAAGTTTCTCATCCATCTGTAGGGTTCTCCGCTATGTAAAGAGATTCTTGGTGATGAATCCGGAACACAGTCAACAAGACTCACTATTGCCACCAGTAGACTATGGTGAAATTGAAGCTGCGATCTTAAAGAGCTTCCCCTTAATGGGAAATTCTGAATCTGATCCTCTTCCTGTCACACAAATACCTTTCCAAATGTTTGCATACAGGGTCACCGAGAAAGAAAAGTCGAGCACAATTCACAAAGACATAAATTCTGAATCAGGAAGTGATGGAACTTCAGGTTGTGGGGATGATCCTGTAACGGCAGAAGATTCACTTCCATCACCAACCGAAAAGAAGATTGCATCCCCCGAGATTTTGACCAAGAGACTTTCTGTTAAGAAACCTACAGATATCAAAGTCACCAAGCAACCAGGTAGCGTTTCTTTGCTCAAAAGCTTTATCATGAAGCATTTTCACCTAATCTTCCTTTGCCTTCCTAAAGGCTACTTTACCTTATTCCAAAATTTTAAAGAAAGTCGACTGCCTAACAGAACCTCTGGGACACCAGAAACAACATATACTCCAAAATTTTATTGTTATTTGCTCCTTACTAACAACAAATTCCAAAAGTAAGTTTCCATTTGCTAAACCTGACTAGGAGTGCGGAACAATCAAGTGGTAGATGTAAAGTAATCATGTTAAAAATTTCTTATCTCACAATTAAAATGATATCATTTATGATTCTTTACATTGATATCAATCAAAATTATAATGTTAGAATTCTTATCAATACCATAAATATGACCAACCCCATCCTCTGCTTGGACTTCGTATCTATAAACTTCAGTCACAGAGTATTGCCAGAACAAGAACGGTTTCAAGAGAACACTATACAAATTGATGCAAACTATATCTTGTGCAATGATTGGTCGACCGTATTATGAGTTCCCTTCTCATAAACTACTAGTGCAAGCTGAGAAAAAAGGAGCCTCTCTCTGATTGTGTAGTTTTCAGTTTCCATATTGTGTTTTATTGTCTCAAAATCATGAGGTCATTGTTTCAGGAACACCAAAGGGACGTTCAGTAAGACCTCCAACCTTACGTACTGCAAGGCAGAATTCCGAAAGTCAGTTAATGATGATGATGTACAGCCCAAGAACAAGGAAATCATCCGGTCATGCATCAGATTCGGAGCTTCCTTAACTAGTTTCCAAATTATCCAACATTGTATAAGACATTATGTTCCAATCTGATCAACAAACAAATGGTTGCAGTATCAGATATTCATTGTTGTTTAATACGCTTCCCTACTGTCTCATATTGGGAAAGGACAGACAGTTCAGAGCAAAAGAAGCCATTCAGAACCTCCTTATTGATACTAATTTTTCAGACTAGTTTTACAACCCTAAATTGTGTGAGATTTGAAAGGGTTATAAGACGCAACTCAGTTCCCTCATTCAGCTTGAATAGATTTGTACAATTTTGGAGAAAAAGGTTTTATCTTTTTATTTTGGAAGAATTTTTTTTTTTTTTCAAAAAAATCTGTTTGGACAGTTGTAGTATTGAAAGATAAAGTGTTTTGTGAGTGCAATAGGGTTTTTTGGTTCAAAAAGTGTCATTGATTCCTACTCAGACTTATGTCTGTTTGGTGTGCGTTCTATTTGCTTTCTAACAAAGGAATGAAAATGGCACCGGCATATTAGTGTCATGCTACTAGAGCAACACATATATATTTGTTAACGTAACGCGCATGAGTTGAAGAAGAGATCATCAAATCCCTTTATCCTTACCTTCCTTTGTTAAGCAAGTTCTTAGGTGCTTCCATGGCATAACTCAATTTGAACTACGTGTGACCCTGAATGAGGAATTTAATTTGTACATGCACTCTAATGTTGCCTGGGCTGGCGATCTCACCGACAGAGCATCCACCTCTGGTCGCAATCACATTAGTTGGTCCTTCAAGAAGCAGAAATTTTGTAGCTCCCTCATCCACTGAAGACGAGTATAGGGTGCTGGTAATAGATCTTATGCATACGATTATCATTTATCGTCTATGTTTATATTTAGTTTAGATAGAGTGACCATTGAGTTAGTCAGTTTGATAGTGTTTTGATTAGAGAGAGTCTTAGGAAGACTTGTATTTAAACTCAGCTTACTTATTCAGTATTTCCACAGTTTTGGGTCTTCACTCAAGTATTCATAGTACACACACTTCACCATCTTCTTTGTTTTGAAGGAGGCACAATCAAGTGTAAAACAAAATCCAGAAGGACAGGACACTAGTTGGTATCATACACTATTGGGGGGAAAGATTGGTTTTACTACAAAGAAATTAAGCCCATTAACATATAACAGAAAATGAAGAATCCAAACAGACATAGAGTTCAAACCTTTTAAACCAGAATGCACGAAAAGTAATACGGCCAGATGAAAAAACGGAGGAAGCAGCAAAGCTCAAAGAGTTGAACCCAGAACGGAAGTAGCAGTAATAGAGAGATTCGTAAATACATAATTATACCACTCATCTTATCCGAAATTTAAAAAAAGACACCTAAACTTTAACTTCGGCCTATTACCCTCACGAATCTTCTTTATTTCATTGCAAATATACCATTTTGACCCTCTACGTGTATACACGCGCCACGAGCGCTTGAAAAGACAAAAATTGACTTTTTTGACCA
Source organism: Capsicum pubescens (assembly GCA_030864215.1). Taxonomy (NCBI): domain Eukaryota; kingdom Viridiplantae; phylum Streptophyta; class Magnoliopsida; order Solanales; family Solanaceae; genus Capsicum; species Capsicum pubescens. Next base: position 239,406,830 of record CM061545.1, read on the forward strand.
ATTAGAAACTGCCACGTGTAAATAATTTAATATATAATTTATATTCTTTTTTAAACAAAAATCAATATTTATTTATTTTTTAAAATTATTTCATAACCCTCCACCCACCCACCCCAACCTCCACAACCCACTCATCCACCATTGTCTTCTTCCCCAACTTCTTCTTCATTACCATAACTCAACAACAACATCAATTAAAACAACAACAACAACATCATCAACATCATAATTTTAAAAAGGAAATCTGATATACAATCTCCATTTTAATGAAGCTTTAAGCTCCATTTTAATGGAGGAAACTGGACGAAAATGGAGGAGGGATGTGTTGGACGGGGTGGGGTCATAAATAAAAATGGAGCTTAAAGCTCCATTAAAATAGAGGTTGTATAGGAGCTTTAAGCTCCATTTTAATGGAAGAAACTGAACGCGGGGGGAGGGGGGAGCTGTTGGACCTGGACGCGTGGAGGAAGGGGGAGCTGTTGGACGCGGGGTGGGGGAAGAGGGGGGGTGATAAATTAAACAAAAAAGAAAAAAATTATTAAAAAATAAATAAAATATGAAATTAAAAATATTTGACACGTGGCAACACCTGATTGGTGCGTGCATTCACTCTCTTTATTGTGACTGAGATTCAGCAAAAAATGGTGTATTTGCAATGAAATAAAGAAGAATCGTGGGGTAATAATTCGAAGTTAAAGTTTAGGTGTCTTTTTGCAAAACTCGGACAAAATCAGTGATGTAATTATGTATTTACTCTAGAGAGAGAAAATGACTTGTATTATTTTGACATCTCAACAGTCGGAAACTAAGTTGCTGACTTTTTAAAAATGTTACTCCAGCCACGTCAAATACTTAAAAATACATATTGGACCCATTAGTTATACTTTAAAAATATAAATTTAACTATATATACACTTAATAGTATTAGAGAATATAATGTCGTCATGGATAATTTAACTATATATACACTTAATAGTATTAGAGAATATAATGTCATCATGGATAATGTAACAATATTGAAAGAACATAATAATTAGTAGGAGGGATAAAGATAATTAATTTTAAGATGAGTTTATTTCATATTTGGTTGAGATAAAATGCATATGGAGCTATTTCAACAGAGCTGCTAAGTTTTTTCCGTGCTTAATGTATTGGAATATTATTGTATCTGTTCATTGAACTGGGTCGATTCACCTATTTATCTCACTACTGTAGTATATAGCTTGGGCCAACCTTGGTTTCCGCCGCCTCAACGTGTTGATTTCGGCCCAAATTTAGAAAATCCTTATATATATTACGGAAAAGGGTCAAAAATACCCCTAAACTATTGAAAATGGATAAAAAATGCCCTCAGTTTGTTTTTTGGCTAAAAAATACCATTCTTCTTGTTTTTTGGCTCAAAAATACCCTTCCATTAATTTTTTGGCTAAAAAATACCCTTTCATTATTTTTTTGGCTCAAAAATACCCTTCTCTCAAACGGAATGCCACCAAATACATTCCATGTCAGCATACACGTGAAAAATCACTCCATTTAATCATCTTATCATCAACCCATTTTATTCTATTTAAAAATCCAACCCGACCCATATGCAAAAAACCTGAACCAAGAGGAAACAAATTGAAGAATTTGATTGCTTATTTTTCATGTGATGGGTTCAGATATTTCAGACCAATCATGGTAAAAGATGAGGACATAATCAGGTCCGCAACTTGTTGACATGAAAGAATAAAGTTTTAATTGGGTCAATCCTAAACAATTGGATCTTCGAATAATCGGTTCGGTGTCCAAGAGCTCGAATTGCTACTGGATGTCCTATCTAAATTACTCTAATGAGAAACCTGATTGTAGTGAGAGGAATGATAATTCGAAGACGAAATTAAAATTTGGAGAGAGAAAGTTTAGCGGTAATATCAGACAACCACAAGTTGATGAGGTCAAGAATTTGTTTGAGTAAGTGTCGTAACTTTAAAAGCGTTAATAATGAAGTAAAATGTGGTGAAAGGGATGATTTGAGAAAAAAATTGAAGAATTGATTTTTGCCTCTTGGTTCGAATTTTTTGAATATGGGTTGGGTTAGGTTTTTAAATAGAATAAAATGTGTTGATGGTTAGATGGATTAAATGAAGTTATTTTTCACGTGTATGCTGATATGGATTGGTTAACTATTTTTTTTTTCTCCTCGTGGCATGTCCTGTGGCATTCCGTTATAGAGATGAATATTTTTTAGCCAAAAAATTAACGGAGGAGTATTTTTGAGCTAAAAAAATTAATGAAGGAGTATTTTTGAGCCAAAATAACAAATAGAGGGATATTTTTGAGCCAAAAAATAAACGGAGGGTATTTTTGATCTATTTTCAATAGTTTTGGGGGTATTTTTGACCCTTTTCCGTATATATTATTTTATTCCTTTTGTACATTCTAGTTAAATCTTTAGAATATATTTCTAATATCTTGTACCTTTATTTAGGAGTGTATCCAACCTTGTGTCACTTTATTATTTCTTACCTTATTTAGACTCTACCTTATTTAAATGATTAATTACTTGTATAAATAGGGCATTATACTTATGTTTTATATTTCAATTGAATATACTCAATACAATCATCAATTCAATTGTTCATTGAACGTTGATTCAATTGTTCAATTCATTCAAGTTATTCAATTCAATCACTCATTCATTAAAGTTCAATTATTCATTAAATTTTTCGCATTCTCTTTCAAACTTCAATTCAATTTTTAACACAATGTTGGGGAACAATGAAAAATATACCAATAATAATATTATTTATTATTAACAAAATAACAATATCAAATATTAAATCAAATATTATGTTTATAATATTAATATAAACATATACTTAAGTCATGTTAGGAACTGTTCTAAAAAATTATTGCAACAATGTGAAATAGTTCTTCTGGATTAAACAACTTTTTCCTAATACTATTAATTAGAGAATACAAGAACCAATAAAATTAATTAATAAAACCAACAAGTTAAACAATAAAATAACAAACCAAAAGATATCTGAATAAAATATTAGTTAGTTAGTTTCTCTAGTTCATTATCATATTAAATTACTTGAATTTTTATTTTTTTTAGCTGGATTATAAATAATGTAATACCATTTTTTAACTCTTTGAGATTATTTATGCATTAATACGATAGTTGTTGGTTGTAGAAAAATAAAAATAGGGCAAGAGAGGAGAAGAAAACGTGAGGAAGCGATGGGAGTAAAAAGAGAATGTGTAGGTTAGTTGAGAAAATTGAAGGAAAGGTGTCTTTTAAGTCTTGAATGAAGGATTGGTGACATTGACCAACAGATAGGGTCAAACATCATTAGAAAACTTGATTAAGTTAATTATCGACTTGATTAATATTTTTAAAACTTTTCAATCTTTTCAAAAATACAAATCAACCCAACCCACACCCCTCTTCAATCCAAATCAACCACTCTCCCCTCTCTCTCGACAGCTTCTCTCAACTCTCTCCCAACCAACAGTTGTGCAAAATTTTTCCCTTCAACCCCCGATGACTTCTACCTCCGGCAACAAATAGTTGGGCTTCGAGTTCCCCTCTTTTCTCCCTTCAGCCCCCAGCTACTTCTACCTCCGGCGATAAATAGTTGGGCTTCGAGTTCCTCTCTTCAATTCAATCAACCTGTCTCTCATCCCTTTCTCGACAGCTTCTCTCAACTCTCTCCCAACCAACTGTTCTGCAAATTTCTCATTTCAATCCTCGGCGACTTCAACATTCGACTATAAATAGTTGGGCTTCGAGTTCCTTTTTGACTTCAACCTTCAATCGACGTGACAACCTTGCTCTCCGGACACAACAACTTCGAATTCTTCATCGTTCCTTTTCTTCTTTCACAGGTAAAAATTTATGGACTTTTTAGTTTTGAAGAAAACGAGAAACTTGAGCCAACTTCTCTTATAGTATTGGTTAACAATTTCAATATTTATTGTACTAATTTGAAATGCGGTCTGAATAAAACCCTAATTTCTAGTATTTCTTCTCTTCTCTTTTCGAAGTGAATTATGATATTTTGTTGTTTGTTGCATTTTTTTGAAGTTTGATTTTTATTGTTTGTGTTTATAAAAACAAAACGACAATTTGGTTTGATTTGTTCTGTTCTTATTCTTGGTAAAAATGGTGAAATTGCTGTTTTTGTTGAACAAAATTGTTCTACTATTTTTTGTTTCCTTCGACAGATTATCCATCTGGTGCAACATATTAACCATATGATGCAACAGATTTATCATATGATGCAACAGATTAACCATCTGATGCACCAGAGGAACCATCAGATTACAATTCTGATGCAACAGATTAACTATATGATGCAATAACTTTACCATATGTTGCAACAGATTAAGCATCAGATAAAAAATCTGATGCAACTAATTAACCATCTGGTGCAATGGAAGAACCATCAAATTAATGATCTGATGCAACAGATGAACCTCCTGTTGGATAAAATCCTATCAACTCTTCCTACAGAAAATGTCCAAGACTTGATTTTTCCAACTGATCATTCATCTGCAGTGATAGAAGACCCTATGTTGGAAGAAATCTAAACAATATTGACCGTTGATAACTGTTCCAACAGATCACTCATGTGTTACAACAGATGTGTGACCTGTTGCACAAACCATTCATCTTTCTCAACAGATAAGTGATATGTTTTGTATTATCGCAACAGATTACTCTGCCGTTGCTGCAGGTTAGTTAACTGCTTTGACATATCACTTATATGTTGCAACAGATGTGTGATCTGTTGCACAAACCATTCATCTTTCTCAACAGATGAGTGATATGTTTTGTATTGTCGCAACAGATTATTTAACTGTTTCAATAGATCACTCATATTTTGCAACAGATGATGTCACAATAGTTGTGTGATCTGTTGAACAAACCATTCATCTGTCTTAAAAGATGAGTGATATATTTTGTATTATTACAACAGATTACTCATCCGCTGCAACAGTTTGGTTATATGCTGCAATAGATATACTACCTGGTGCAACAGATCGGTGATCTGTTGCAACTGTTATTTTACTGTTTTGCTTATTTGATTTACTGTTATCCCTTTTTAACGATGCATTAATCAACAATAATATATTATTTTATGTTTCTGTTAATTTTAGATAATATGGTTCCCAAAAGAATAAAAACTGAATCAAGTCCAAGTAAAGGAACAAATGAAGCAGCTAGGCTACATCCACCACTCTATAAGCTTGCTTTACAAGCGTTATCTCAATCGGGAGCAGAATATGATGAACACGGAGAGGAGGGATATTTCAAAAGATATGATGTAGATGCTAATAGCCCTTCCACCGAAGAGCTGGTCAAAGCCTTCAGCATAGATCGTTATCCTGTGAGAATGCAGTGCGATGGTGCCACAGATTTAACGGGTGATTTCGTGGTTAAGTCAGCCATGGGAAAATCTTTCGACGCCTTCAGAAAAATACTTCGAGAACAAAAATTGGATGCTTATTTCAGGGACAACTGCTTTTGGAAATATCTTGATTTGCCGGAGGACAACAATGCTCGTTTCCAAATAAAAATGGTATATGAACTTCTCAAGCGTAGATTTATGTATGAAAACAAAGATAAGATGGATGAGGTGTGGATAAATGACTGTGGCATGCCTGTTTGTTTTGGTTGGAAGGAGTTTGCCATAGTTACTGGACTAAAATATTATCTTCTTTCTCAAGTTATACCTATTCTAACCCAAAAAAGCACCCCGCACACCCAAAAAAGGCAAAGGCAAGTCGTGTGATCGTGAAGACCTGGTGTCCATTGTTGGTCCAAGCTTCAAAAATAAAAATTTAATGGAAGCGTTGAAAGGTAAAGGACTTTCAAAGAAGCACAAGCAGTCATTGTGCTTGATTTGATTTGTACATAATATTCTTTGGGCGAGAGACGTTAGCAACAACATAAGCCTCAGTTTAATAAAGCTCTCCGAGGATCTTGAGACGTTTAATAGCTATCCTTGGGGGTATGAAAGTTTCAAAAATGACTGTCAAATATTTGTTGACTCCATTTGCTCCAAAGACAGTCAACTTATATGGCTTCCCATGGGCTTTCATGGTAAATGTTTCTTTTTTCTATTATGATATCATTCATTTTTTTCACTCAATAATGGTTTTGATTTATTGGCATTATTTTATAGGCTTGGGCGTTTGAAGCCATTCCTTATTTGAGACAACAAGTGAACTACCAGGAAGGAGTTTCCTGTCCAAGAATCTTAAGATGGTTGTTGGCCAAAACTGATAAAAATGCAAATTTTTTTGATCTCTTCAACCCCCCGAAGGATGCAGTAAGTATAATTATAATTAATTTTTTCTTTTAATAAATGATTTTTTTGAATGATCTAATCATCATTCTAATATATGTAATGATTTATGTTAGATTGTGCATCCGTCGCTAGTTCCGACCAATCGAGAGTTGAAGATGCCATTTTTTCTTACTTTACGGTCTGTGCAAACTTTATCGAATCCTAAGGTTATCGATAAAATAAAAATTGTATTGTTTGGAGCAACAACTATTACAAGAAAAATAATTTTGGAAGGTGGGCTTGTTGTTGATGATGGTCTTAGTGGTGATGGAGCTGTTGGTGGTGGTAGTGGTGCTTTTGTTGGTGCTAATGATGCTCCTCTTACAGTATTTAAAGCAAACCATTATGAGTATGATCATACTGGTTAGACAGATTTTGCCTCTCCCAGCAAATGTTCTGCATGCAAATGTCAAGATTACAGGGCGAAACATGATGTAGTGTTTAATGCTATTAATGCATTAACTGCTTCTGTAAAGGAATTGATATCTAAGAGGGGTCTCATTCCATCAAAGAGGATTTTATTTCCATCTGTTCCGTTAGAGATTAGGGCTAAGAGGAGAAGGAGAGTGATTTCCACGGCATTATCAAGCATCCAAAAAAGCAAAATTGCAACTCCTCTGTCTGTGTGTTGCACTGAGCAACGTACAATATCCAAAAGAAGCAGCACGAGATGGAGAAGGTGAATATATTATATGTCTTCCAACTGACAAAACAAACAAACACGTATCTGTTTCAACAGATGACACATCTGCTGAAAATTATCAAACAAATATATACATCTGTTGCAACAGTTGACTAATATATACATCTGTTGCAACAGTTGACTAACCTGTTGCACCAGATACTTTATATGGTGCAACATATGTCTCGTCTGTTTTAGCAAATCAAACAGCTCTTCATAATATTTTTATTTGTACCAACAGACGACCTATCTGCTGCAACAGATGATTCATATGTTGCAACGGATGGTTCATCCTTTGGAAATTATAACATAGGGTCTTCCTTATGTAGAAATTTATCCCAATAGTTGATTCATTGTTGCAACAGAAATATAATCTGTTTGGGATAATTTAAAATGGGAGAAAGACCTGTTTGATTTGCTAGAAGAGATGAGTTATCCTTTTCCATTTTTTTGTATCTCCATGATTAGCATTGACCAATTTTGGCTTTCCAGGTGGATGTAGAAGAAGCTATTGCTGAACAACATTGACAATATGCTACTCTTTTTATGAAAATACGAAGAATAGAAAGCGCAGAAACCGTACGTATGCGATAATAAAGATCCACGACGAGCAAAGCCGAATTCCATAGCACCGGATGAAGAACAACTTGTCCATACTGAGTAGATCTTTATAGCTTGAGCCTGTCAAAGCAATCCTTGGCAGAATACTTAAATTGTTGTTGATGTAATTGTTGAGATCTGTACCCATAACAATTTTTTTACATTTAATTTATTCGTTGACTTATTTCAGCTAATTTATGAAGGTTTCGATTTATTTTATTTTGTTCATGAATTTTATTTATTTCTTAGATTTGAACTTGTTAATTGAAAAGGAATACTAGATTCAAATATTGCAATAAATAATGTATCTGTTGCAACAGACGACATGTCTATTGGAAAAATCAAACATATTTAGACATATGTTGCAACAGGTAGGTGATCTGTTGGAATTTATCAAACAGGTCTTTCCACTGTTGCAACAAATGGACTTTAGATAAAAACATCGAGATAATGCAACAGATGACCAACCTAGTGCAAAAGATAAACTATATGTCAGAACAGGTAGGATAACTATTACAACAGATGAAGAATCTGTTGCATTATAAAAATTCAACTTTCGTTGGACATAAAAAATTGCCACTACGTGTAAAAAGGTTAAAGTGAATTGAATTGAAACAAAAAAGGCGCAACCCATCGACGGTGTTTAGTTCAAACACCTAAAATAAAATAGGCATCAAGTAGACAGTGTTTATTTTAAACACGTAAAATAAAATAGGCATCAAATGTGTCAGTGTCAGTCTGACACATTTTGCTGACTTGCCGTCACTTGGCCCCCAACGGCCATTCCCCCACCATTGTCTTATATATTCATCTTCCTCCTAAAATTTAATCGTAAATTCTCAAATCTTCTTCTTCATCGTCATCTTCTTTTATCTATCCAAATTCTTCAAATTATTTCTTTCATTTTTTCCAACTGAGCTTGACAATGTCGAGCGCATCTTCCACTGTTTTTTGTGATAAAAATTTTTGATATTGTAAGTGCGGTCATGAAGCTCTGTTAAAGACTTCTTGGACTCAACAAAATCCGGGTCGTAGGTTTTTTACTTGTAGGATTTCAAAAGTAATAATTTTTTTATTTAATTAGTTGATTAATTATTGACTTTTAATTATTTTGTAATTGTGTTCTCTTTTTTTTATAGAAATTGAGTGGATGCGATTACTTTGATTGGTATGAAAAAAGACACCCTTCACAAGCAAATCGTGTAATCTGGGATTGGTTGAACAAAGTCAAGGCTTTTGAAGAGAAACAAAATCGAGCAAGAAGATACTACATTGTTGCCGTTATTGCTACTGGTTTGGTGTTGTTGGACACATGGATATTCAAGCCTAATTGCTAAAATTTTCATGGTGGTGTGTGTATTTGCTACTGGTTTTGTGTTGTCGAGCACATGGATATTCAAGTGTAACTGTTGGAAAATATCAAAAAGATTTAGGCATATGTTGTAAAATTTAGGTCATCTGTTGGAAATTATCAAACAGGTCTTCCCACTGTTGCAATAAATTAGACTTAGATTATTAGATTATTCATAGAAATAACATCGGCGTAATGAAACAGATGACCAACCTAGTGCAACAGATAAACTATCTGCCATAAGGGATTAAATATATTTTACAACAGATTGACAATCTAATCTATTGCATTATAAAAAACTCAACTTTCATCAGAAAAAAATTATTGCCACTACATGTACATGTAATAAAGTGAAGGGTGACTTGAAATTAAAATTTTTTATTTCACAGGCTCTTCTATATACACAGACTTCAAGCGTCCAGTTAGTACCCCATAAGCCCAGACCTCTTGCAGGTTTGCCATAACGTTGTCGCACCGAAAAGTCATTGGCTCGGCCATTTCTATGTCAGTCAGCAAACATTCGATGTGTGCAAGAGCGTGCAAGCCGCTCGCTTTAGCGACATCATCTTTTGGAAGGATCATTCCCCTGTTTCGACCTTTAAAATCCCATGATTTCTTTATCAACACTTCCTTTGACAAATTATTCATCAGTTTACTCTCCCTCAACAAGATGGGCAACAACACCATTAGTGGCTCCACGAGGAAAAAAGATCGAAATCATCGACGAGAGGTTCGTTGGAGTCATAAACATTGATCTTTCCCTCCTCAAGTAGTATATCAATAGCCCAATAATGCATGCCGTTCACGCTAATGACTGCAGAAATCCTTTTTGCCTCGGTCCAACTCTTGCCGTGTGGATCTGGCCTGTCCCCTCTAACATATTTTATCATTTCTTCTTCATCGAAGACCAACGTAGGAACTAGGAAATCAAGTCCCAGGCCCAGGGCTGACGCCTCTCCATTGAGTTAATCGTACCTATCCTTGAGCTTCTTGCAGAAGTAGAGGTCCATTATCCTATCGGCAGCGTCATAAGCTTCCCGGTACAGTAATTGCCTTTCCTCATGAGGCAGAGAATTATGTCAACATGCTGTGAGATAAGAAGTTAATTTTTAAATAGGTTAGTAATTGTAAAGATGCAACGGATGGTCCATCTGTTGCATAGGGTTCTCTGAATCAATAATCCAACATAACTTATGCAACAGATGGATAATAAGTTACAACAGAACCACTACCAGTTAACTCCACCGTTGGGTCTGCTATAGTATCAACATAACCTAGAGTAATATAAGAAGTCATCTCCGACTCCTCATCAGTAGACACGATCCATGGATGCACAACTTATAAAAAAGTAAAAAAAGACAGATGCATTTAAATCATATAATATAATAATTTTCACAGTTGGGCTACATTTAAAAAAAGACCCATCTATTGTATAGTTTGCAGTATATGGTTAAAATCCGTTTAAGTCTGGTTCAGAGAAACAGAGCAACACATGGATAATCTGATGCAAAATATCAATCATCTGTTGCAACAGTTGCACAAGATGGATAATCTGTTATGCAACAGATGATCTGTACATCGCAACAGATGAATAATATGTTATCAGATTAAATATATGTTGTATAATTTATAGTAGATAGTTAATCTTTTAGGAGTCGGGTTCAGAGAACCAAAGCAACAGATGGGTAATCTGATGCAAGATATACCCTGTCGCAATAGATGTCCTATCTGGTGCATCAAATATAACATCTGTTGCACCAGATATAACATCTGTTCAATATCTTTCTTATCTTTGAGTAGAATTATTTTACTTGAAGAAGATGTACTGCATCATCCGGAGGGTTAAAGAGATCAGCCTCCTTAATATTGGTGTTGCTGTTTGCAGCCAACTACCTCTATATCCTTGGATGAGAAACC